>CM075424.1:10787465-11987465 GCA_037832385.1 Rhizophora apiculata | reverse complement strand
AGGGTTTTATGCGGAAGGTGGGAGCGGGGCCCACTTGATGACGTGGAATGAAGCCAGCTCAGTGGTCCGGGTTCGTGACGAGAAGGTACGTGTCTACGCAGGTTTGATTGGTGATTAGGATAGCGCGTGTGGAGAAATTTACCGCGTCAATTGCTGAGGGTATTTTTGTATTCTCACTCCCAAACAATCAATAATTTTTTTTTTTTGTTGGGTTGATTGCGGCGATTTATCGTATACAAATTAAATTACGATATTACCCTTTTGCGTTGCCCTTGCTTTTAATAATATTCCGTAAATAATACGTGGTAGTGGAAATATTTGGTTGGTAATTATTCCATTTGTGGTGCATATAACTACAATGTTTTTTGTTTTTTTGATCGAATTACCAAATCAAAGTGTACGTAGTTACATAAGTTTTTTTCCAATATTTTCAGGTGTTGCCAAGGGGGAATTGGTGTGTAGGCGAAGGTTGTACTTGAAAAGCAGTTGGAAGTAAATTGTAAAGAGACTGACTCAAGTACAGCCTAGTTGAGTTGGGATCTCATTTGTACTTGAGCGAATAAGCGAGTAATTAAATTATTAAAGATGATTGTGATCTGAACTTCATTAAACTAAACTCAGGAGACACCATTCCTCCCGTTATTCTTAATTGCCAGTTGATTCTAATCTCAAATTGAATAATCGCAGTGGTTTAATGAAACAAGGGTCAAATATTATATATTTAAAAAAAAAAAAAAAAACTTCAGAATAGTGCAAATCCAGCCAATCCTAATTTTGTCACTTTATTCATGTTGTTTGTTGCCGATTCACGTATTAGCTAATATCAGATTATTATTATTATTATTATTATTATTATTCCACAAGTAAAACATGTAGATCCCTTGCCTTATTTCCGGAGGCAGGGCTGAGCTATTTTTACTCCTCTCTTATCCCTTGGAAAGGGGACAGTTAACAACTGACAAATTCCCCGTGCATGAATCCCACAACTCCTACCATAAACGAGATATATTTCTTTCTCAACTCCTTGTACACTTTTTGTTTTCAGTACACAAGGGATTACCCTCTTTTCTTATTTTTTTAATTTTTACATGGGAATTAAAATTCATATACTATGAGAATTTAACGACGAGGCGTTTTATAACAGCCTTGCTACCACCCTGACTCTAAGGAAGAAGGGGATAAATAAAAGGGGGATTTTCTTTGTCTATTAAGCAGATCGTTATAATTAACAATTGTTATATTGCGGTCAACGTCCTCAAGACCCTAGACTACGGTCCGTGGCATTCTATGTCTAGCTATACATAGGCAACAAAAATTTACATGATGATATAACATTGAATCCTTCTCGAAACCTTGGACTTTCTTTTTTTTTTTTTTTTTTGTGAAAAAAGAGAGAGAGAGAGAGAGAGAGAGAAAGAGCAAGAAAGAGGAAAGCTCTTGCCATCGACTGTATTTTTAATCGGTAGGTTTTTCTAAGTCGACGATCACTTGCAAACGATTTTAATCATAATTAATTAAATAATCACCCTAATTGGACCGATCGCCTTCAATGGTTTAGCAATTAATCATCAACGTAGTGCATATTCGAAAGTTAAATTATTTTTCCTAATCCGTCAACGTCCAAAGCAATCTAATCCGCGAAACCCCACATAGATAATCTAGAACCATCTTTTTGATCAAACAGGATTCGAAGCTTAGGAACAAGAATTTTTTATTTTTCCTTGCAACGATTAGGATCAAGGCTGATACTCGTACAATAAGCATCCTAGATATTTGCTTTTAAGAATCACGTAGACGTGTGAGGACTCTTGGTAATGAAAACGACAACGTTGTCGGCTTTCGCGCATTTCAAATCTCAGAAGACCACCCTGTTCGACAAGTTGCGCACAGCCGCTATGTGACGTTTCCATGTCTTTTTTGTTCCCATTAATTTTTTTAATGGTATTTGATTTCTAGAGGTAATTTGGGCGTGCGTCAAGCAAAAGTTTCTGCGACCTTCGTCAGCCCAAGTTTTGATGTGGGCCTTTGGGTTACTGTTTCTCGAATTGGAAGGGTCGGCTGTGAAGCTTTGACACTGAGGATTCAATTGTTTCTCACTTGGCCCATTTCTGGGACCGAAAGAAGGAAACTGTTACGGTATTGCGGCCTTTATTCCTTCCGCTTTCATTTCAAAGGTCTTTTGTTCCCAACTTCTTTTTCCTTTTTCCGAGTTGTCTAAGCCATCGTGGTGGTTGAATCTCGTTTCACATCAAGAAGTGGCCGTCCACAAGTCAGTATTTTTGAAGTTCTGCCTCCACCCAAACCAAATCTTTCGTCTACTTGGACTGCCCTTTTCCGATACGTTTGGGTCTATAGGTTAACTTTCACATTCCTGAAAGGCTGTCTTAAAGATATCTCCCCCCCCCCCCCCCCCAACAAAACAAAAAAGAAAAAGTCTTCTGCTTTAATTTTTTTCCGCTTGGTTGTTTGACTCTTGAGATTTGACCCGCAATTTTATTCTTTCACTTTGGGCTCCCATTACAAGTGGGATTGAGGTGCTCAATGGTGATGATGCCATTATCTGGAATCTCATAATTGGAGTTCATTGTATTTGCTTCATGTATACTTTGATATTGACGTTCATGGCGTCATTCACTTCTCATAGGATCTCTGAACTGGAGTTTCATTCCTCCGAGAGACCTCCTCTTTTCTTCTCAGCGTTCCTCTCACGCACAATGCACGCAAACCATCCAACAAATTAATTGGCAACTTATTGTTGGACATTTTCCTTAGAATTTAGAGGAGCCCAGCATAAATAGGCCTTACCCAAGTGTACGGCCTTATGACTGAAAAATGGGTTGTTGACACAACATCGTGAATGGTCTTTTGTACTATAGGCCAAGTGCAAAGATAGAGAGGTATGAGTTGAATTCTGGGTGCACTACAGATCACACCCATCCCTTCCCTAAACAGTCTCTCCTTATTCTCAGCAAGATGCTGGGTACTTTCTGGCACTAAAATAAGCGGCAACATTCATTCTGATGTGGGGTTCAATGATTCCGTTTCTTTTACACCTGCTCTCCCTCCCTAAAATCTGACAAATGCCTAAATTCATGTTCACATTCCTTTTTGTAAGTGCAACTGAAGATGAAGGCTTAAAAATGAACAGATCCTCGGAATTTCTTGACGCTGATATTCGTTCCAAATTGAGCAAAAGCTAGTTCAGACTACTCTCATGAGAATAAACAATAGCTAAAGGTCCATATGTCCTCTATAAGCCTAGTTTTCATCGAGTAGACATTTTCTCTCGGCTGGTTTCTTTAACTAGATAAACCATGGTCTTTGCTTCCATCAAGAATTTAATGTAATTAGCTTCTGAAAGACTATGTACACAAAAAGGGTCGAGAATATTTGATGGTTGATTTCCAAAGAGGAAAAGAATGAGAGGAGACATCCCTTTATCCATCTGTGACTCCGTATACTCTTTGGCGGAGCATATTGTATCTCTTGAGTTGCACTCTACTCTTTTTCCCATTCTAACTTTTAATCTGCAAAAAGCATGCTTTGGCAACCATGTTACATAGTTATCTTGTGCGAACAAAATGGAAAAGGTCCATCTTAGAATATCAGCATCCAGATCGTTTAATCACAAAGATCTTTACAAAGTTCTTATTTGTGAAGTGAATTGAAATAGATCCTAATTACTTGTATAGGACAATATGTACATAAACTAATTCTTCATTCAATGCAACTATTAAGAAGGCTAACTTAATCCAATAGACAGCAAGAGGAACAGAAGACAACAATCGAATTGTATTACACGGTGATGATATTACTTATACATATTTGTTTTGGTGCTTATTGAAACAAGCACCTTTGAATGTTTCATATAACCTAAAATACATACGCAAAGCTACTGATTCTCTGCACGGCATATCGCGGAATCAAGTCATGAACACAACAGAGGGGTCGCAGCAGCACTCATCTAAGAGACAACAGCAACATAAAGCTGCAAGGCTGCAAATTGCACGAAACCAAGCAGGAAAATCAATTAATCTATACGTAAGGTTTCGGGGACCATGCATGGAAAACCTTGCAGAGAGCATACCATCCCTCGAGAAAGCCAGTTTCCCTCCGCGGTGGTGGTGGTGGTGGTGGAGCCGAGTAATACGTTGGAGGTGGCACTACCGGCGGAGGCCCTTGAGTTTTGAGCGTTTCAAACAGAAACCAATTGTATAAAGGAAAGAATGTTAAAAATCCAATAACATAAAAAATCCTGCTCTATGCACTTCAATCAAACTCATTGAAATAAAGAAAATCAATAAAAAATAAAAAAAAAGAAAACCCAAAATGCACGCAAAGATAGACCAAGATTCAGGAAAGCTAGTCCAGGCAAGAAATTGATCACTAAGTTTATGATGCTATAGTCCTTGCAATGCTTCCTTAAACAGAAATAGGAATTAGATATTGACAGAGACATGTCTACACACGAACCAACATGATTCAAATGATAGCATCAAATAACATGACAAAATTTATAGGATGACAAACAAATACTAATCGAAAAGACTATGATTTCAGGAGTAATTTGGGACAAGAATAATAAGCACCTTGGGGGTACCCATAACCGTACTTGGGGTCATTCATATTTGCAAGACAGAACCAGAAATACTGAGTTTGTGGAAGATAGAATGTGGGGTTTAGGCATATATATAGACACACGCGCACACGCGACAAAAAAACTGAGGTTATATTTATCTGGAATGAAAAAGAATGCTCCAGAGACATATGTTCAGCACTAACGTGCAAACTTTTTCTGTAGATGGGGTTGGAATATGTCCTTTCTACACGGTTAGCCAATTTGTTAGGTTTTCTCCTCCGTTGTTAATTCGATGGAATCAAAGAATAATGATCTGTATGCGTTGGAAAGCATTAGAGTTAGTTAAGAAATTAAAGGTTCAAAGTTTCCTAAATAAACATATGTAAAGGCCCTCTCATGTATGCCAGTTTTGACGTAAAATGACCACCCAATGGATTTGCAACTTCAAATTCACCAACAAAGTCGTTCTACTGTTAAGAAACCCGAAGGGAAAAATAAACAGGGGAATAAAAAAAGGGAAAGGGAAGAAATAAACACGTGAGAAAGAAGCAATGGAACGTGTTTGTTTGGACGTCTAGAGGAGGAGGAAGTAATTTTCTGTGCGTGTGAACGAGATCTATTTCTACAAATAAAGTTAACCCAGATTTTCCATGTCATATCACCTGTCTTTTGCTTTTCGTGTCAATCAAACTAGGTCAAATTCTTTACTTTTCCTATATAGGAAAACCCAAAAATTAAAAAAAATAAAAATAAAAAAAAGGGGTTTTTACTGAAATGTAGTTAATTGAGTGACGAGTTTTTCCGGTTAAAATGACTGATTTTCTACTTCTCTCTTCTTCTCTTTTCTTTGTGGGATAAAGAATTCAACATTTTCAGAGCATCTTAATAGTTGGTGGACTACAGGACAAGAAATATGCCGTCTGCCCGTGTTTCTATTCCAGGAAAGTATTGCCTAACAATTTAGCGTGGCTCTTCGAGTGCCTTAAATTTGGTTGTTGTGGGTGAACCCGAATGATCCTTTTAGTTATTGTTCTCGTCACCTCGCGAGTAATTCCATCCCCACTTCATCCCTTTTTCCTTGTACTGTCTCTCTTCTCTTTTCTTTTCTTTTCTTTTGTACTCAGCTCACTCATGCTTTCTTTTTCTCCTTGTGCTGTTTGTGTGGGCTTAGACTTGTACCAAAACTATGGTCCCTATGATAGTTCCTCGGATGGTGTCAATTTTTCACTCTGCTCGTTTTCAGAAAACTGTGTGAATTGAATTTGTCCGCTGGAGCTTTGAATAATCCCCTTTTGTTCTGTGCACCAAAAGGATTCGATTCCCGGCTCCAAGTGGTCGAGAGATTTTTTTGAACTAGGTAGAGTAAACTTAATATATGTACACAAATTGGACTTTGATACCAGTTAACCACGAGTTAAAAAATAAAAAATAAAAAAGGGAAGAGGATAAAAAAAAAAAAAAAAAAAGTCAAGGTAGCAAAGATAAAATTGTCTTCTAAGTATGAGATTGATTCCAGATTATTTCAAACACGTTGGAAGACGATGACAAAGGAAAAACCAACAGTGTTGCGAGGTAAATCAGTCATCAAAACAGAAGGGTCGATTGAGTTCCCAGCCAATTCAAACACCAAAAGCACCACCGACAAGAGCTTCCCACGCGATTCCAAAATCATGTCACCAAAATAGTGACTTGGAGCCACTACCAGAGTTCCCTGGAAATTATGATAATGATAACAATTGACAAGATCAGGTAAGCGACCTTTCTCCTGTTATTATTATTACTACTTGAATTCAAAGAAAAAATTTAGTATCATGGTGGGGGGCACACGATTGATTGGACGAGTTTAGTCGTTGAAAAAGTCAGATTTAAATTTTTTTAAATTTTACAGTATTTATGCGTTGCTGCTTTTTAGCACGTAGAATGGATGTAGCCACTCGCATTACTGGTACAGAAATTCAAGCTACAATAAATGAGATTACACGAAACATTTTTTTTAGTCTCTTAGCAGTAAATCGGTCTATCGTGTGACATATTTTTATGTTGTTATCATGCACCAGTAAACCTCTTAAACTAACGAAAACAACCTCGACCCCACCTGAGAGACTTGAGAGGTTGTAGCTCGACTCAAGTCCCGCCGTATACGGCCCTTGACTTGGGGCAAATGAATTGCTGAAAGAAACGTAGTGGGAACTCTGCGCTACGCTTACATTTGCTATGAGCTCATCGCCATCTATATCACAACCTCGTCACCGCGTTGCTCCCAGGGCACTTGCGGGATCAATTTTGAGCCAGAAACGTTAGCCCCACAAGGGACGCCTTTTTTGAGCGCTTTCCCTCCCGTCAAAGGAGCTAGCCGGCTGTCAGAGCTCTCTTAGCTCTCTTCTTCTACTTGCTAGTGAACAACTTGATACAAATTTATAACCCAAATGAAAGAAATATTGGTTAGCCACTTTTAAAATAACACACAGCCTATATATCATCTTGGACTTTCGGTGCCCAGAAGTTTAACGGAGAATCAAAGACTAGAAAAGATCGGCAAGAACCCCAATAACTGGAGTAGGATTTGTTGTGCCTAGTTGAACGATAAAGAAACCAACCGAAATCAGCATCGAACAGCTAGATAGGTCAAAACATAACTATTAACGGTAGCAACTAGTCGAGTCTTCGCCAACGGTATACAAAAAACAGCGGACAAAAAACAAAAAGGCAAGAATTCACATAACATCAAAACACATTAACCTTAAATTAGAAACATATATCTTGATATAGCCTATACCCATAATTCCATTTAACATAAACAACATATGATCACACTGAACCTTGCGAGACCTTTGTAACCACCTTGCCATCGTGACCCAAAGGCCCAACACCACCAGGAACTGGTCTCATTTCGCCGCTAACTGCCATTCCTGCGACCCCTTGGTACGGAGGAGGTGGTTGCTGCATTACACCACCAACCGCCGCCGCCGCCGTCGCCGTCGTATAGTACACCTGCCTCCCCGCGCTATCATAAGCCACCTGAGTGTAGCCAGTATCTGTCATTCCAACCCCAGGTCCACTCGGCCTCACCATCCCCATTGGCACCCCCGCCGCCGGCGCCTGCATCTGTGTCGCGGGCATCTGTGGCGCCTGCATCTGTGGCGCCTGCATCTGTGTCGCGGGCATCTGTGGCGCCTGCATCTGTGGCGCCTGCATCTGTGGCGCCTGCATCTGTGGCGCCGGCATCTGTGGCGCCTGCATCTGTGGCGCCTGCATCTGTGGTGCCTGCATCTGTGGTGCCGGCGGATGTTGTTGCGGCGGTGGGACAACATTGTACACTTGTGGCTCCCGGTAAACTTCAGGACCCCCCATCCTCTGCATGTAGTACCCTTGACCAGCTTGGCCAGTAACCTGTCGCATTGCTGGGGTATGATAAACGGCAGCCGGGGCCGGGGCTGGGGCGGGAGCCGGAGCCGGAGCCGGGATCATGTACACCTGTTGCTCCGTTTGAACCGGTGCAGCCGTTACAGTCACAGCAGCGGGGTATTCGGCGCCGGGGATCTGCCTGTCCGGCCAGTATCCCGCCGGAGCAGTGACAGCCGGCGGCATGCTCACAGGCATAGTAGCGGGAGAAAACTTTTCCGGCAACTTCTGAGCGTAGTAATCGCTGGGGGCATAACCACCCCCCAAATTCTCATCACTCTTATTCCCGTACATAGCTTGCTGCTCCTGTTCTCTGACATGCAACCTCTGCAACTGTGCCTGCAAACTAATCTGATCGGACCCGATAACCCGATCATTACGGGCTGAACCAGCAGGCAGATCGGGCAAATCAGGCACCTTGACCGGCGGAGGAACCGCCGGTGCATCAGCCTTTTCCAACCCAAACAAGCAATTAACAAGATTCGGCGCCATTTTAGCCCCTTCAACGACTGGAGTCGGGCCCGAATTCAACGCCTCGACGAACCTATCCCGGTCCGACTTCCCGCCGTCGGAGCTAAAACTCGCCGGAGAAGGACTAACAGGAAACAAGAACAACCGCATGCGGACGGGCTTAGCAGAGGCCCGATAGAGCCGGTCGTGCTCGAGCATCATGTGCTCAAGATCGTCATCATTAGTGACAGAGATCAAGGCATCAAGATCTTCCCCCGGAAGCTGGTACTTAAAGGATACATCGGTGTCGCCGCAGAGGGCGGCGAGCTTGGCCATCATGACGGAGAACTTGGTGGCGCGGTCAACGGCGAGGATCTTGGTCTCGCCGCCGATGTAGGAAAGCTGGTTATCATGAGGTCTCGGGTGGATCTTGCCGCCGTAGCTGCACATAAACTTGACCTTGTGGGCTTGCTGCTGGTCCTCCCATGGGTTTGGGTTCTCGAAATCGATCTCACGGGACCGCGGGGAAGACTCACCTGAATCTGGGTACGAGCCATACGAGTAATTCTCCATGCTTTTAGAGAGGGTAAGTTAAAAAAGGATGGAGCTTTAGAGAGAGAAATAGAGAAAGTCGGAGACTTTGATTAAGAGTCTTGAGCTTTAATGACTAGGCCATATGGGCGTCGAGAGAGAATTGGGAAGGCTTCAAAATAGATCTTTTATATAGATTTTTTTGAGTTTTAGCTAGGCTTCTTCATTTTTCTTTCTTTCTCTTTTTTTTTTTTTTGGGGGGGGGGGGGGTGGGGGTCCAGTGAGACCATTGATGGTTTGAGAAGGTGCATAACGAGGAGATAAGAGAGTGATGTGTTGACTTACGGGAAGAGAGAGAGGGAGAGAGAGAGAGGGAGAGAGGGGGGGATGACATTAACAACTTAACAAGTATGAAAGCGGCCAACGCGAGGGAGGAAGAAGGTTAAAACGACGTTGAATTTGGTGACTGCCATTATTTGATTTGTTGTCATTCACATTCACTTACTCCTCTCATCGGTCACCCCAAGTTTTTGTTTAATCTCCACAAAGCGAAAGCCTGTCTCGTCTTTGTTTTTGGTTAATCGGTGTCGTTTCGTCTTTGTTCAACCACCATTCAGACGATAAACAGCAATCAATTTCCCTAGTCCCCAAAAAAAAAGAAAACAAAACAGAGAGAGAGAGAGAGAGAGAGAGAGAGAGAGAGAGAGAGTCTTCCGGGTGCGATTCTTACAAGTATGTGCACCAAATCAAAATCCAAGAAAATTAGTGTGAATTCCCCCCCTGATAAGTCAGATAAGATAGCGTGATTTCAGGGTTTTGTCAAGTGGCATCCTCCTACATGGCGTGGCCAAACCGGAAAAAGGGTTGTGTAAGAAAGATGTTGATGTGGTGGCAGCCCAGCACTTGGACCTTAATAAGCAGTAAAACCTTCCTCTTTTCTTTTTTGTTTTGTTTTTGGCATTTGTGCGTGTTTGCGTTAATTGATATTTTAATCGTTTATTAATGGTGTGGCCCCCCATTATTGGGTGGATTATTATCCGTTCATGTGACTTGCACTCATTGTTCTTCTTCGGTTGGTCCACTTCAATTATTGCTGGTGAGAGTCCATTTTTGTGCATATTTTGTGCGTCGTAGTTCAAGGCTCCACTCTGAATCCGCTCCGCTCCGAACCAACAAGTCTCCCCCCCCCCCTCTCTATAGTAACCTCTAGTGGGTGTCAGATATTTTATTTCAATCTCTCCCCTACACTTACATTTTTAATTTTTAATTTATTTAATTTTATTAGGGTATTTGTAACGGCAAAATAAATATAAATAGTCGTAATATGTGCCCCCATTGAAACCAATCAGTCTCCCTTTTTTTATTTATTGGTTGAAGGGCGGGGATGGAAGGGGCTTGGTCTCTTGACATCTGCAGGTAAGAAGAGCAAAAGCGATTGCCGCTTGCAAATAAAATAGCTTTGACCGCCAGTGAAACCCATGCACCGAAAAAATGAAAAGAAAAAAGAGAGAGAGAGAGAGAGAGAGAAGAACTGCATTTTAATAGTTAGGATCACCAAGCCGGAGATCTGAAATTCTCCCATGGCTCCAATTTTTTAATAATCCGACTTCGGAGAGGATTTTCTAATATGGTTTGCCCAGTGACACAGATTAATGTAGACTGTGGAGACATGCTAGCACAATCGGAACAGTCGTGGTATTAACTGTACCTGGCGGAGGGACAACTTGATCACTTTCCTGCAACGTCTACGTCTACTTTTTAACTGTCACTCCAATTCCCCCACTTTTTTTTTTTTTTTAATATTATATAGATATAAAAATTAAATCTTATTTTATATTTTATTACTATTAATTATTAATTATAATTAATAATTAAAATTAAATTTTATCAATAAATATTTAATTTTTATATTTAATTCTTAGGTCTCCGATAAAATTTACTTAAAAATAAAGAACATTGGACCACGTACGATTATCTAGAATTCAGCGATTATAAACGTAAAAAATAATTATTTGACTTTCCAGATTTTGCTAATAATCATTTTGTAGTCGTAGCCGTAGGGGTCTGGAAATGAATGCAGACTACACATATGTACTCTGACATACTAACGTGGAACCGATTCGACTTAATAATAAAAATTGTGATCGCATGATCTTTGAGTTGCGTAGTTTTAGTTTTACTTTGGTAACAGAGATTTTAATTACTGTTAGAGAAATAAATTTTGTCTTATAGCCCTTAAATAAAAATAAAGGCGAACGTTAATATTAATATAATAAAGAATAAAAAAATTTTAAAAAAAAATAATTAACAAAAACTATAATTTAGAAACTTATAAAATTTTAATTTTTTAAATAATTTTTAATATAATAAATTATATTATTTTTATTTATAAAAAATAAAATTAATTAATTCTACCTATCGACTTAATAATTATTTTTTTCTCGATTACTCCCTATATATATATATATAATTCTGTTATGTAATGTAACATAGGAAAAGGAAAAAACGATATTATAATGCATTGTATGAGAATTCAATTTCCACTAATAAAGGTGAAGAGATACGGAAGCCATGTTGACTTACTGTTCCTGGACGCTTCAAAATAAGTGCATATCGGGCCACATGCATCTCTTTCATGCCTGACTTTGAGGCCTCTCTGCCCAATACGAAGCCGGGTGGTTGCCGTGGCGGTTGAAACCCGTGGGCGGCCATGACCGGTGCACCGTGGACTTGGAATTTTCTTTTGCTCTGACAGTCCTTTTTTTTTTTTTTTAAAATCTTCAGGGCATCTTCACAATCTTACATACCCCACATTTGAATAATATCATATATATATATATATATTTTTTTTTTTTTTTTCGCATTGTCTTGTAATCTTAGATTACTGTAACATCACATTACCGTACGGAGCAAGTAACATGAGATTACCCCTGAGATTAGGGATAACATCAGGAGGGTCCACTCGCTCAATTATATATAAATTATTAAAGGATTAATTCGTCTTTTTAGTAAGATATATTCCAAGCTTTAATTCGATCATTTTAATCTGATAAGAAATCATGTGCATGCCCCGTAAAATACAGGTGAGTCTCATCTAGAATCGCCAATAAAGGGGTTTTTTTCTTTCTTTTTTTTTTTTTTTTGAATGGACCCAACAAAGATTTATGTATGGGAAAAACATACTTGCTGCTGGGGCGGTAGAACCTAGAGGACACGTAAAAAGATTCGGAAGTACATGATTGACCTACCCCACTCGGCAATTTAAATATGAAAATTCGATGGCTCTGCTGATTTGGAATTCTTAAAATTTTATTATACGGGATTTTAAGAAATTTCCACATGTATTGAAATCCAAATCGCAAAGAAGCCGTTAAACCTCGAACGTTGATCCAAAATTGGACTTTTTCTTTAAAATTATCTTTTTCTGGATAGAATGGGAAAAGCAACGTAAAGAAGCTTTCTTGTAAGAGAGTGGCAGGGCACTCCCGACAATAAGAGATTATAAACTCTGTACATGAAACTTAAAAGCCGTGAGGGCATGGGCTCCGCCTCTATGGATTTGAACTGAAGGCCCAATTTAGAAAACTTGGATTGTGGGGGCCTAATCCAGTCCAAGATCCTTGCACTGGGCCTTCTACGAACCCACTCGGTCTTGGGAATATTGGGCAAAAGAAAGCCCAGGAAATAAATTGTATTGCACATGCGTTTGCCATCACCATCGGCATGTCGTTTTCTCATCCTTTATTCGCTGCGACAAATCCAAGGAACATAATAATAATTTTTTATCATGCTGAGAATTAAATTATTTATAAAATTAAATATTTTGAATTTAAATTTCTGTCAAAGTCAATTATTTATTTACAAAAGCCAATTGCTAACCGACGATACGCAAGACCCCTTAAAATTCAACCATCTCTGGCCCCATTGGATCTATAATTACTAAGACCCATCGATAGATATTGCCTTCGGTTCTTCGATTTTTATTTTTTTTCAATTCTTTTTTAATAAAAAAAACCAACCTCCTATGCTCCAGCTCCCCGTCCATCGTAGGTGGGGATAACAACTTCGCCGGTTGACAGGTCCGCTCTTGAATAAAGGAGTCGTTCTGATTGGTTTGAATGATATAAATTCACATTAATGGCTTTTCAAGTTAGATGGACCAACCGTACCCCACAAGGATTACAGCATTAAATGCGTTTGTTGAACAGCCAGCTACCAGCTGGGTAACCTAAGATGCAAACCAAGAATTCATCATTCCTCGTTGACTACAAATTATAAAACAATACGGTATTATTGAGACCCACGTAAGATACATTACACATAAAATGCAACGTTGTACGATTCAAAATTGGGAAACACAATTATCATTTTAAGTAATAATTTGATTAATATTTTAATTATATATATATATATATTAAATTAATTTGAATTTAAAATTTTTTATTATATTTTATTTCTTAATAAATAAGAATTCACAATATTAAATTTTAAATTAGAGTTATTGATATAAAAATTAAATATTAAAAATTATTTAAAAATTACTCAAATTTAATAATAAATAAATTCTGTGAACGTGTGAAAATTGTTTAAATTTTGATATTATTAATTAAAAATATTTTTATTTTTATTAAAGGGTAATATAAAATATTAATTCATATAATTGTACTACATAATTAAGAATTATGTGGTTTTATATTTAAAAATAGTTAAAAACAAAATATTGGTTAATTTAATTCGTTCCACGCACGCAATTCTCGAGGCCCACAATTGGGTCGGTAGGAACAGCCTTGGACGTCGGTGCCATCCGTCCGAAGTCTTCAAAAGACAGACTTGCTGAAAGTCTTGCCTTCCTTAGTCTATACAAGGTCACTACTAGGTTACTACTGTCTTTCCCATTTCTTTCGAGGGCGGAAGCATCTCTGAGTGCCCGAGTCTTTTGGGTGGGCGGAAATCTTTTTATTCATGGGTTCCTTTTTAACTTCAAGAATGAAAATAAATACTGATTAAAACAAGTGAAAATATCAACAAGATTCAATCTTGACGACCATTTTCTCGATGCTTTCTCTTTCTTTCCGGCTTCAGACATAATGTGTGAATCTCGGGACATACCCAGTTGTTTTCTTGTTTCCTAAGAAAGCCGTGTGATCGTTTGCTTGTCTGTTTGTCCTTGAATTTGCTTGGTGTCTTGATTTGCTGTTGTTTTAGCAACATGGTGTTCTCTCTCTCATTTTTGTTTTTGTTTTCTTGATTCTTTATCTTTCTTTCAGCTTCCAAAGCATCTGTGTGTCATCAGGTGAGCGAAAACTTTCTTTCTTTTTAAATTCAAGATTTAAAAAGAAAAAAATTTGCTCATGAGTCAAGAAAAAAGTAAACAAGATTCAATCTTTGGGCATTTTCCTGGTTCTTTGTATTAGTTTATTGTAATAGAATCAGACCCCAATTGTGTTATTTGCGAATTAGCTTTTTTTCTTTTTTTTTTTTTATTCCTTTTTATTTTTTGTGGGTACAACTTCCAGATGAAGTGTTTGATAATTTGCATGTTTGTTTACTGTTGAATTTGCTTAGTATCTTGGATTGCAGTTGTTTTAGCAACGTGGCATTCTTTTTCTTTTTCTTTTCATTTTCCTCAATTGAAAGGGTAACGTCTGTTTTCTGAAGAATGGGAAAGAATAAAGTAATGGTGCCAGCTAAGGAGCTCGACTTATCCACTGTCAAGTATGAGCCCGAAGTTGTCCAAGGTCCCTTCTCATAAGTTCTGTGTGTGTGTGTGTGTGTGCGCGCGCGCGTGTGTACTGATGGAAAAAAACGAACATATACCCAGTTGTATTTATAGATGGAATTGATTTTTGTTTGAACTGTACAGCTCCGCACTTGACCGGGTGGATGTTTAAGCTGTCTGTAAAGATTGTTGAGATACCGGTAATAGGTTCTTTGATCATCTGGAGCTTGAAGAAGCAAAATAAGATGATTGAGGTCTGCCTCGAAGTCCCTTCTTTCTTTTAAGTATTTGTGACTTTTGTCATCTGCTATGACAGAGTCAAATTGGTTGAGGTGGCTTTTAATATTTGTTATTGCCAGATGCTACGGAACACAGTTATTCCTGAACCTCCCATGTTTAAGCCTGAATTTCCTCCTCAAGGTTTGTTGTTATTTGTCCTTTCTTTTATTATGTATTTCATAAATACACATGCATGCACCTACCTGCACTCACACACTATTTTAGTCTGAGAGATGGAGCTGCATCCTGATGCATTAAGTTAGAAGAAGGTCAGAAAGTGGCCTTTGACTAAAGGGATGTGCTGCAGTCGTATGTCTGTATGATTGGAAACCTGTTCAGTATTTGTAAAATATGGATATTGTCCATTCCAGATTGTAGAAGTCTTGTGAGAACTATGTTGGTTCATGTTAATGGATGCTCAAGATTGCATAATTGCAGGAAGCATAGGCTCCCTGATTACCATTATGTGCTTCCTTGTGTGTATCTGTCTCCCTAGTTATTTCCTCTCTTTTTGGGTCAAAGATGTGTACTTTTCATCTTCTTATTTCTGCATGTCATTATTGGGGATGAGTTCATGAGCAAATGTTGGGAGTACATGTCTCTTGTTCTTTCTTCTTTAATTGTCTTTCACTCCTTTGATACTAAGTAGGAAAAACAAAATGCTCTCTGTTTATTGAAGTTCTTCAAGGTTGATGGTACCTTGGAATGAAAGTAATTTCGTATACCCGGAGAATAGGATTGCAATGGTAAAACTGTTTATCGTGTGAGTGTGTGGAAAATCTACTGGATGCCTGGCAAATTATAGATATTGAGACGTGGAATTACCTAAGTGGATGTTAAATGATTGCAGAACCAGAACCAGGTGTTGCCATTGTTGATGAGGATGGAAAACCAGAAGACCGAGTTGAATTGGCCTTGAAGTGTCTTCCTCATCATGATCCTGCTACTTTATGGAATGAGGACTCAGCTACTTCATTTAGGTACTGGAAGATACGTGATTATGCTCATGCATATCGAGCAAAGCTTGTAACGCCATCTGCAGTGAGTCACTGTAACTATATGGGGGCTCAAATTGTTTTTAAACAAATTATACAGGCAAGAAACTTGCTTTTATCTTGAAGGTTGCAGAACACGTAATCTCAGTTATAAAGGAGTTCCAAGAGAAGAAGCCACCAATGCCATTATTGATTTCTTTTGACGAGAAGGAAGTCAGGAAGCAAGCTGCAGCTTCTACAAGAAGGTTTGAGGAAGGTACTGCTGAATTAAATTCAATGATCTTTTGCCATATGGGTGAGTGTGGCAGATTGAACTGCAACTATATCTTAGGTGATATGAGGGTGGTCATTGTGCAGGATGTCCGATATCAATCTTGGATGGCATTTTTGTTGCAATCAAGGATGACATAGATTTGCATCCCTATCCATCTAAAGGTAAACAGTGATTGCTAGATTCCTGTTTTATTGAAACTTCTTGAAAGACTTCTTAGAAAGGCATAATAAAACCAGAACTTAATGATGACAGGAGGAACAACATGGCTTCATGAGGTCCGGCCTGTGAGAAAAGATGCAGTCAGTGTTTCTAGATTGCGTAGCTGTGGTGTGGTATTTGTGGGAAAGGCAAATATGCATGAGTTAGGCATGGGCACAACTGGAAACAGTCCAAATTATGGGTCAGTTCATTGTTTAGAACCAATTAAACTACTGACTATACATTTTTGAAGTTAAGGCCTCTTAATGGTTTCTTTATTTCCCCTAATTGATTTAACGTCATTGCTTGGCTATTCTTTAGTCTTTAAACAACCTTCTTGGTTTGCAGAACAACAAGGAATCCACATGCACTGGATAGGTACACTGGGGGATCTTCATCAGGTCCAGCAGCACTTGTTGCTTCTGGAATATGCTCTGCTGCCTTGGGAACAGATGGTGGAGGTTGTGTAAACATTTTGCATTTTTTTAACTCTTACTGGAAGTTTTCATCTCTTTATACTTAATTTGATGTAAAAAGGGCAGGTTCTGTCCGTATTCCTTCTTCCCTTTGTGGCGTAGTGGGCTTGAAGACAACATATGGGCGGACAGATATTGGAGGGTACACTTTCATCATTGCCTTCTGTCATGTGTTAGCATGGGTCTTCTGTTGTGTTTTCTTAGCCTCATTAATCTTTTTTGGCTTGGTATCCTGAAGTGATAAAAAAATGAACTTTCTTGAGTGACTTGAACAAGTCTTTGGTTCTGAGCTTCGTCCTTGTGTTATTTAGCTAAAGCTAATGCTATCATGGTGTAGTGCACTATGTGATGCTGGGACTGTGGAAATCATTGGACCAATTACATCTTCAGTGGAGGATTCCATGCTAGTGTAAGTATTTCCATATATTGCTCAAATTCCGTGAGAATTGACAAAAAATCCCTAACCAACAAGATCATTAATTGCTGCGGAACAAGCTAGAAACTTTTAGATTCTGCGTCATGCAGGCAGTGTAGTGCTCTTATGTTACAGGTCAAAAAGTTTGCTCCTGGTTGTTATTTGCAGGTTTTCACACTTTTAAATTATAATCTACCACTACCCTAAAAAAAGTGGTAATCTACCACATAATTGATGTTTGAATGTTGTGAACTACCATCCTCCAACCTACATTGCAGTAAACTTTTGAGTGTAAATTTTGATTATCGACTATGTTGGTCATCTTCAATTTGCTGGTTATCAGGTATGCAGCAATCTTGGGCTCCTCTCCTGAGGTTAGAATCAGCATGAGGCCGGTAATTTTGTGAACTTTATCATCTACAATAGGAATTAAAAGCTTTTCTAGCTTATCCTTCTAGTCTATTTAAGACTTAATTGATCACAATGTTGACTATAATATACCAATTTCATTAAGGTTACATGCATCATTGTATCCATAAGTTTTTTTCTTTAGACCTGTAAAATTGGTGTGTGACTGGAGTTTTGTGGGACCTCAAAATTCCCATAACATTGAAGGGTAAATTCTATTAGACAACAATTAGGTCTGCATTATTGTATGGTAGTGAGTGTTGGCCTACCAAACATAAGTGTAGCAGGGATGAGAATGCTTAGATAGATCCATGACCACTCTAGGAAGGACCAAATAAGAAATGAGGATATTTGTAACAACAGTAGGTCTAGCACTGATTATGCATAAGTTGAGAAAGTGGTGTTTGTGATGGTTTGGACATGTCCAATGTAGACTTACAAATGCTACAATTAAGAGAGGTGACAAAATTGTGGTGGATGGAGAGAAGAGAGGAGAGAACGACCTAATTTGATTTGGGAATCTTTGATTAGGAAAGATTTAGAACAATTAGATCCCACACCAAACTTAGTTTATAATAGAATGCAATGATGAGAAAAGATTCATGTAACCAATCAAAACTAAATTTGGGATTCAGGCTTTATTGCTGTTGTTGTTATGATCTCTAAAGTTGGTCATTTTTTACATCTAGTTATGGTCATCCCTTAGTGTGGACTGCTAATATTCTATTGTTCTTTGCTCTACTCTTTAAAATGCTTGCATGGCACTGCTTTTCAGTGCGCATAATTTTTGGAATCAATGTAAGTTTATCATATCTGGTTGTTGTACACTGTATTGGTTCATTTTAAACAGCTTAAGGTGGCTAAGCAATGTCCTCTGACTTATTATTATACATGGAATTCATTCCCTTAATTATCCTTATGCAATGTTCTGCATGTTTTCTTGTAGTCCCTGCCTTGCTTACCGTATTTGTCATCACATGAAAGTATGGATGTTTTGGGATCATTGCGTCTTGGGAAGTATACAGAGGTGATCAAACCCTTATATTTTCTAGGAGTCGATATTTTCAATTTTCTCAGCAGCAAGTGATATTTGTTAGCTGATGATGATTAACTTGCAGTGGTTTAATGATGTACATTCAACTGATGTCTCCGATAAGTGTGAGGATATCCTTAGTCTTCTATCAAAGGCACATGGTTGTGAAGTGAGCCCTTTATGACCATTCTTTTCCCATTAATTTGAATTCATTTCTTACTATCTCAATTGCTTCAATTTCATGCATGCAATTTTTTGGTATATGAAACATGAATATCACTAAACTTTGTTCAAGGTTGTGGAGATTGTTATACCTGAGCTTCATGAAATGAGTGTTGCTCATATAGTTTCAATTGGATGTGAAGCACAATGTGGATTAAATCCTTATGTGAATGATGGGTATGCTTCTTTGCCTTTTCTTGAGTATACATGGCACCATCCAAGCATTGTTCATGTGAAAAAAGAATAAAAGCCTGAGATGACTGTCCACATTGCTGACTTTGTAGGATAGAATGAGATTTTGATTGGCGGTTTCCTCCTGTTCTTTCTTGTTTTCTGGCAGGAAGGGTGAGAGGTCATCATATGATCTCCGTACTAATCTTGCCCTGTTTGGGTCATTCAGCGGATCAGACTATGTTGCTGCCCAGTGTCTTAGGTGAGGCCAGAATCCAGATAACAAAAATACAATTTAGAATTCTCTTTTTTCAATAGGAAAGTAATTCCATATTTACATTTATCTCAATAATATATTTACCAAAGAAAGTGATGTGCATGTGAAGATGTTAATGATGCAAAATTAAGCTGTCCTTTTTGTTCTTGTAGAATATTAAATTCTGAAGATTTTCAAAGCAGATTACATTGCAATTCTAATTAACAACCTGTGAAGTCTTGGATACTGATAATTGAATAGGCCTCCATTGAATTTGATTTTGCAAACTGAATCCTTACATAATATTGTATGGTTCCTTATAAGATCAACAATGCTAGATGCTGGTCCAAGAATGTCCAGTGGTATGCCTGTTATATAATAATAATGTCTTTGGCGTTGATAAATAATCAAATTATCTGGAAGGACTTATCACTAATTTACCCAGATGGCTTTGTTTCCCCTGGAACTATAAACACAAAGTGATCTCATTTCTTGGCTGTTCTGTTGCTTGCAAATATTTGAGATGCAAGTTTTATATTCAATCCTTGATTAATGGGACTGCCAGTTGTAGTTTGCAGGCTAATCTGTTAATTTTTTCCTACATTTTTTCAAAAAAATAACAATGCACCATCAGATGGAGAAAATGTTTTTAAGATAATTCTTTGCTTCAATTATTATTCTAAAGGTTGGGACCGACCTCAATTTGCTGATCCTATATTTCAGGCAAAGAATAATGCACCATCACATGGAGATATTCAAAAAGGTTGATGTCATAGTGACTCCAACAACTGGGTATGTAAGCTTTTTAAGTTCACAGGGTTAATTGTGCTCCTGTATATGGAGTCTTGATTTGCAATGAACTTAATAATGATCATTGAACTGAACCTGGTAGAGGTTGCTTCTCTTTGTTAAGATACTGAGCATGACATCATCACTGATAATATGACATGTAACTGTCATAAAAGATTCTTTTGCATGCCATCAGATAGCTATGTTGATTTACTTGTGCAGATTTAAGCAGGAATTTTCATCTCAATTGGCATTCTGATATTTTATGAAATGTTGCTGTCAATTTTTAGTTAAAAAGTTCAAGTTCTATACACTTTCTGCAAGAAGATGCTTGATTCATTAATCATTATCACACACCAGTTGCATTGCATACTGGAATCTCTGCATAAAATTGAATTTATATTTTGCCTCCTTTTTACCCTTTTTTTTTTCTCCTTTTGCAAAAAACAGCATGACAGCACCTAAAATACCTCCTAGCGCTCTTAAACATGGGGAGTCCAACTTGCAGGTTTCAGGTTTGTCCATTGACACTAATCTTTCATCATTTCTTGACAATAATTTGCAAATAGATTAGCTGTTGACAATCAGAAAGCCTGAACTCCAAAACAAGTTTTACACAGATGCATGCAACTCAGTAATTGTTTTGCTGCTGCCTCTGACTTGCCTCTAGATTTTGGTTTTACTTGGTTCTTCTGTCATTTACTGTTAGAGTGATTCCCCACTAAATTGGAATCTGCACTTCAAGTATTGCATCTTTTGTCATCTTATTCATTATTGGTGCACCTTCCTTGTTTTACAGGTTACCTCATGCGATTTGTTATTGCACCAAACCTTCTTGGTCTGCCAGCCATTTCTGTCCCCGTGAGTTGTATCCTCTACTTTTCTTATTTTGAGGAATTCTCTTGTTGTTACATGGATCCCATGCCAAACTGAAGAAAGAAAAAGACAATTCCCTTAGTTCTTTCCATTTAACTAGTCTTGATTTCGCAAGAGAGGAAAACATGAAGTTGCTAACCTCTTAAGAGAACTGCCTCCTTTATTCACCGTTTGTCAACACATCTAGTCGGTTAATAATAAACTGGAAAACCAAGAGTTCTGTGGATGTGTTAGGTCTTTCAACTTTTGGTATGTTAAAGAAATAGTGAATTGTTTCGTACTTCTAGCACAATTAGTTGGGACACTCTTATTGGAACTTCTCGGTTCTGTGTTCGAGTCCTAGTGACTCACCTTTCCTAACCTTTCGGCCTCCTGTGTAACCCCCCCCCCAAAAAAAAAAGGAATAGTGAATCATCGGAAGGAGAAGACTGATTAAGATGCTGTCTTTTGTTCAAATTGTTAGGATGCTGTCTTTTGTTCAAATTGTTCCTTGGCAGTCAAATGACTTCTGAAACTGATTAATGATGCTATTTTCATTCTCTACTAAGATGCTGTCACATTGTACGTTATTAACAATAGCCTGATGCCAATCCCATCCAAATGTATTTCCTCAGGCACTTAGCAAAATGGTAACATCCATCAACCCAAAGGTTTCCTTAAGGGCCACCTTTTTGTTTGCCCTTTGGAAAGCCTAATGAAGTGTATCGGTGACACTTGGGGGCGCATAACCGAGAATGTTGACACCATGTTTTGTGATTGTGTTGGATTTCTGTCTTGTTGGAGGTCTTTTTCCAGTACACTCACGGTTCAACATGCTCAAACGTGCAGGTTGGTTATGACAAGCAAGGACTTCCAATAGGGCTGCAGATAATAGGCCGCCCTTGGGCTGAGGCAACAATCTTGCGTTTAGCCTCTGCAATAGAGGTAAAATTTTCTTATGAGCTGAAAGACATTAGCCATTTATTGTTTTATCAATGGTTTACTATTTTCACTTTATTTTTCTGGGTTCTTAGGAGCTATGCGTTAAGTCGAGGAAGCAGCCTGCATCCTTCTATAATATTTTGAGAGCAAAGTGAAACATTACAAAATCTTTTGGTTGTGGGCTTCGCTGGGATCCCTCTCTCAAGGAACTGGTTTCTTCCTTCTAGCCTGGAGAAACAAAAAAAGACTTGATTTCACATTTTACTATAGATGATGTTCATCATCTCTTCTTCCGTCTGCCTTGCCTTAAGTCTTCTCTTGACATTATAATGATCATTTTCAACAGCAATGACTACCAACCATTGGAGTTTTCTTTTCAAAGAGTTTGTTCTTTATGCACATAACTCAAAAGTGATGCATCATACATTGAGAGGAAACCAACTAATGATACGTGGTATCCACATCTCGATAATATGGGAGATGACCTGCGACTCCAATATAACATCCCATTGCAGAGGGTGTATATTTTCAGATAAATGCAAAACATAAAATGGGCAACATGTACAAGCTCAACATGGTGCTTGACTCCGCGGATATTTTCTTTTAAGAATAAGAAAATACAACTTTAGTAGTTGACAGTTTCGAATCCATCAACCAGCAGGTGCAAAACATCTATTTAGAAATCTTAACAAGCTTTATCTATATTATATATAGTTGTCAGAGAGTATATTGGTTTCATGCCGAAGAGGACTTGTTTCAATTATGGCACTAGTTCACAGGAAATGCATCCCAGTAAACATTAACATTGAAAAGCATGGAAGCCATAGTATTGTGAGAACGACTATGTTAAAAAGCAAATACTCAATTTGTTGTGGTTCCATCCTCCTCGAGGGCATCACTAGGGCGATCTAGTCCTGGGGGAATTTTTCCGGGATAGTTTGTTGTTGAAGGATCTGATCCAGCCATGCTGATGAAGGTAAACAAGGACATATGAATAACAAAATACCATGACGGATTCTTATTCATAATACTAAAGAAGATCGCAAAACTCACCTCCTGTCAACAATGACCATAGATCGAAGCTCACAGTTTGCAAAGCTGCATGCACACATACAAAGTCATTACTTGTAAACCGATTTCCTTATTAAGTGGCATGCAAATTAGTAAGTGGGTGGACTGCTCCAATTTTAAAATGGAATGCTATTGTATTACAACAAAAGGACATGAGCAAGAATTGACAAGGTTCAAATTGAGTAACTTGGGGCCAAATTATGAGCACCATGACTACAGTTTCCCGCGTACAAATATAGGGTAAAGAGACAAAAGAAAAGCCAAGGAAAAACGGAAAGGGTGAAGCAAATTATGTTACAAAATGCATAAATCACAAAAAAAGTGACTCTCTTCTTCAAATTTTCTTCATCACAAGATGAATTTAAAACATGAATTTTGCATTGTGAACTCAAATTCAGGCAAAAAAAGATGACAGGTACCACACAACTTCCCTTAAATGTCAAAAAGAAACAAGAAAAAAGAAAAAAACAGTAAACACCCCAGAAATTTAGAAGCATGCATGCACAGCCTACTGGACTAACAATTCATACTTAATGAATGTCATTTAATATCATACACCAAAGATAATTAGATATCAGGATACATACCGTTTGGATATTTCTTTTTTCAACAAAGGGTGACAGTCATTTCCAAATGCATTCAAGGTATGAGACAAAAACCCACTATGGGTAACTATAACTATCTCCTTCTCTTTCCTTGTCCATAACCTGCATTATTGAGACCTAGTTGCATCATGGCAAGTTTTTTTTTTTTTCCTAACCTTATAAATCAAATTAGGACAGTAACTTGAAAGATGTAGGTTATGCTGAAAACTGAAAGCATAAAGGAGATAAACCTAACTGTAGGAGTTCAATTAAAGATGTTACAATTATAAATTTCTCACTTAAAAATGTAGTAGCTTCGTCTCACCGAAACACATTGGACATCCCAAGCATAATATCAGGTTCTTACAGGCTATTATTTTGTGTATATCTGGGATTGTCTAAATGCCTAGATGGTGACCCAAGGCTCAACATTTCCAGTTGTGTTCCATAGACGATACAGTATGTCAGCTCTTGATATTAAAAAATAAAATATCAAAGTCCCATAAATCTGAGCAAATACTAACCAGTTCATGAACTTCAGACCCCTGGCAGTGAGTTCTTCTGCTGTCTCTCGCACATTGGCCTTCCACAGTGTGTCCTCATCAGTTTCTATCTGAACACAACTTCAAAAGAATTAGAAATCAAAGCATCCGCAAACACAACTCGAATTTAGAGGAGCATATACTCATCCCTTGTTTGACTTTGTTTATGATACATGACTTCTTACCAAAGAAAAATCAACTGCAGGAAAAAGGAACTGATAGTCACTGATATTTCGCCTCTTATCACAGGGGTGAACACCCTGCAAAAAATAACACATATCAGAGAACAATATCAGCATCCTTTTAAGGAATTTAAAGTCAAGAAACAAATGCATAACAATTCACTCTCTGGAAAAGTAAGAGGAAAATAATCATAAAGTTTTGACTTTCACAGGAGCTTGAGGAGTTCCCATTAGCACACAAATTGAATGACGTATCAAATGTCCATAGTTCCCCCCACTTAAAGTGTTAATAGTTTTGTCCAGAGAAGCAAAGTTTAACACCAAATTTTCTAGGCATCATCTTAAGGTTAGAACTTGTTGAAAATTAAACATTATAGTACCCAACAACACATTAGACAGTCCATGTCTCCAGTTCTTACTGCAGGGAAACTTAGGTATCACAGGAGACATACAAAATGTTCTCTACAAAGTTCTACGGCAATAAATTGGGGGGAATTGAGACTTGAAATTGCTGCTCGACCGCTATTTCCAGCATTTGCTGCCATAAGTGGTACCATATCCATTCGATCTGTGTAGCCCTCACCACCAAAAGCTCCAACAGCAGTTTGCAATGTCCTGAAAGTCAGAGTCTTCATGATTTCAGCCCAAAGAATATATGGTTCTTATAAAAGCATGTCTTTGCAGGGCACTGAAGTAGGCATTTAAGATACAAAGCGGAATTGCAATTGGCAATTCCTTTTCATGAATTCAATATCATCACTTTCCAAATAAAAAGTGAATATTGAGAGCAAGAATAGAAAGGATTGGCCCTGGCCTTTAATATTATTCAGTAAGGAATTCTGCCTAATCATAGTGGCCTGATGTTAATTTTCAGGACAATTAATTAACATTAACACTCTCCCATGGAAACAGCACTCCTTAGTTTTAGGCTCGGAACAGGTGAGCCACAAAAGCACAATTGAAAACAACCAAAAGGGCCTGGAACACAAAAGACCAGTACCTTAGCAACGGAGATACAACAACCAAGTCAATCCTTTTGGAAAGCCCACATGCATGGACATGGTTACGCAAATTATCAACCTATGCAATAAGAAAAAACACTTTCTATGAAATTTTTTGCTCTTAAGAGTGGAAGATTCTCTTCAAGACCATGCTGAGTACATGATCAGAAAAAGCTTTCATTCCTTAAAGCATTTTCAATATGGAGATGGAGATGGCTAGTGTCATACCTGCTGCCAGCCTAGTGGAGTAAGATGTGCGTCAAAATATTCAGGAGACAAGTATGCTTTGTTGTTCCTATCTCCCTCTACATTGTGTATCCCTTGTGCATGCCTCACCTGGATGCATGGTTTTATAAGACCACAATGCCTTGATTTGCGAGCAAAAGCCAATAAAGAAGGCCATCTTGGACGTCCTTCAGACCAAATATATAGCATCTTTATATCCACAATTGACTCAATACATTATTTGGAAAACAAATTTGATACCAACCAGGTGAAGAGTTTTGCAGCGGTGCAATGGAAACAAATTTGGACCTGGACCAATTTCCATATCTACAACTGAAACCCAATAAAAGTTATAAGAAGTTAATTCATGCATGATGACAATAAAAATTGTCAACATACCTCAAAGAGTTCAAATAAAACAAGGAAACCAAGAAAGTATTTACTCAGATGCAAATTACTATATCATAAGTGCTCAGATCAAAATGACATGAAAATAGAAATGCTTTTATGAGGCAGAATCAGGTCGTTTATAAAATGAGTACCATAGCAAAGAATGGTATCAAGACAACAAACATTCCTACTTTGCTCTCCTTAACTCATGAAAATAGTATCCCACAATTTCAATTTTAAACTGGGCCAACAGATTACAAGCCAAAGTAGACATATAATCTAGAAAGAAAACTGAAGCTGTGGAGATAATTCATTTCTATGCAAATGTTGTTTATAGCAACCCTCACATGATTAGTCTGAACAAATCAACACACTATGCATCTTTATTATTTATACAAAAGGCAGAATCAGGGTGAGAAATGATGGAAATCAAATGATTCTTAGTTGCCAACTATAGCGATTTCTAAGGTTCTGAGCAATTCAATCTCCAAATACTCCCTAGTCCTTCAAAAGCTCATCAGCTTTCGACCAGCCAATTTCAGTGGGCTGATAACACATTCTTTGAATGCACAGTTTCTGATCCAGTTCCTGAATCCTAAAAGTACGAACTACAGCTGCAGCTTAGCCCAAGAATCACCACATGAATATCATCACCAACCCAGAAAAGAGAAACACAATGCCTAGCCCAGTACAAGTCTTTACACAATGACCATCAACAGGGGATGTCAGGCATCTAAAAAGACATCCCGTTTATAAATGAAATTGCATGTTTTGAATCTGCAAAGTTCATAAACTGGGGATGCCACGCATCTAAAAAAACTTCACCTTTCTAAATGAAATTGCATGTTTTGAATCTACAAACTCCATAAACTGAGGATGCCATGCATCTAAAAAGACATCACCTTTGTAAATGAAACTGCATGTTTTTCACCAGATTCAAAACCCCAAAAAGTTCCAAAAAACAAAGACCATTTTTAACACACCGCGTCATTGCAGGGACTACAATACCAAATTTGTTACTCAAACAAGCCAACCACTAAAACCCAGAAGTAAAAAGAAAAAACAAGAATAAGACAACCCAGTAAACACTAAAAAAGGCACAACTTTTACACATCCAGAAGAACGTGACATTCTTACCAGGGAGAGATGAGTTGGAGAAAGAGAAAGAGAAGCAAAAGGAAGGAGAAGGACGAGAGAAACGGGATAAAGGAATTCTTGACGGTGATAACGACCAATTGGATTCGGATATAGGGAGGGATTGGTAAGCTATTAGAGAGATTTTTGTTTGACGGGCAAACGTAGCAGTGCCAGTAGTAATAAAACCACTCGCAGTCCCAGAGTTGGATGGGTAAGTAACGACAGCGACAGTCCTTTTTTTTTTTAATTTTTTTGTGGTGGTGGTGATGGTTCCTGGTTTAAGGAGATTTTTTATGTCTTTATATTAGGCTTTGTTTTTTTTTAGCAGTTGCGTCTTGTTCTAGGACAAAGATCAAAGAAAACTGAGAAGGGGTCTCTAGATTTTCATCAATCTGTGGGGTAATTTGGTCACTTGAGCGACCGTCCCGCGCTATGATAATCCCAAAGATAAGGACTTTGACTGCCGGGTTCCAATTGGGTGGGAATGAATGAACCAACGCATTGCGATTTGTATTAATAAAATGGACCAAATGAAAACAACCCCATCAAGAATGACTCGCAATAAAACGGTGTGAATAGCTTTGGACTGTGTCAATCCTTGGTAACCTAAGCTCGTCTACGTTGAGTTCCCTTGTTCGCATAAATTGATGCTCAAGTGGTTCCATGTGGGTGTCTAAATAAATGGGAATATTCGTGCATGCATTGGCGTTGCGTTCTCGAAAGGCAATGTTCGCGGTAAGGTAGGTAAGCATTTGAATAGGCAGAATCAGCGACCTCAACATTTCTCTCAAGAACACTGAGGCCTGGATTGATAGTTTGATGATATTTTGATTTTTTTTTTAATGTTAATTTAAATTTAAGTTTTGTTATAGATTCTTATTATTAAATGATGGAGATTTTAATTATAGTTAAGGTATTAAATTTTAAATTTGTTAATAATAAAATTAAATATAAAAATTTATTTAATTTTAATAATACTCGATTGATAGATTATCTTTATAAAACGGTTGGATACAATGTGTGAAATATGTAAAAAAGTTTGGTATGATAATTGACATAACTCAATGCATCATTTTTCCTTTTTTTTTTTAAAAAAAAAAAAAAAGCTTTTCTCTCAATAAATGCAAGCTGCATACGTCTAAATAGAATCCAATTTTGCAGATGTTCTTGTTGATATCCGCCGTTAGTCCCTCCTATTCATCAGTCCTCTCTCTCTCTCTCTCTCTCTCTCTCTCTCTCCCTTGTATTTTCTTGCTTTAAATTTTTAAATACCACCTAACGACACTGAATGAGCATAAACACACGTTAATTCTTGAGAAATGAGTTATTAATGTATAAGTATTATACAATCAAGATTGTAAAATATACATTAAATATGAGATTTTTTTTTAGTAAGTATATTAAATATAAGGTTATTATACTGTTAATGTATCATAGATTTCATAAAAATATAACACAAGCTTTAAAATGTTATAAAGTAATTCGCACATCTCCTTAAAGTTCGAATATGGTTTATTTGAAATTGTGCACTATAGCTTTTATCACTTTATATTAACTTTTATACTTTGAAGAAGACAGTTGGCTTGTAATTAATAGAAACTATTTGAAGTACCCTATGTCTTATTTATTGAAGTTGTCGAATCCAATTGTACAAAAAAAAAAAAAAAAAGTTCTTTTAATCTATATAAAATTTATTAATTGATTGGTTGACTTAAAATTCATAGCCTAGTGTAAATCGAAATTTTTTCTTTTTTTGGAATAATGTTAAGTAACTTGAATTTTCTTTTTTTTTTCTTGACTTTTGCCTCAATTTTACTAAAATTATGAGATAAAGGAATAATTTGTCATAATTTTTTTTTACTTATTACTAATTTATCATTTTATTATCATCTATCCGTGTTGCAAACATTCGTCTCACTAACAATTAGAATCTGGTGGGGGTCCAGAATGCCACCAAAAATTCCTTCAGCTCTGCCTTAACCTTTCAATTTCTACAAACGTCCATTGGGTCATCGACCCCAATTCCCCCAAACCATTTTACGATGAGACGTGCCCATTTCACGGAAACGCCTGGAACTGCCAGATGGGTAGCATGAATTCCTAGAAATGGGTGCTCCAAGATTGCGACTTTTTCTTTTTTTTTTTTGATCTAGATGTGCTCGGGGGATGACGAGGAATTGGAATATCGGAGTTTGTTGGAGACTCTTTTGAATGAGAATGTCGGTGTCGTTTTTGCGTATACTCTGAGTAGTTGTCACAGGCACTAAAACCCCTAGTAATAAAAGCATCTAAATTTTTAATTTTAAGTTTAAAGTCAGAAACTTTACTCTCGATAAACTTGTCAAGGGAGTGAGAAAAAGAAAGAGACTTGAAGAGGGGCGTCCTTCCCTAAATTTTAATGGCAGGGTTGCCTTGCACCTCGCCGTTTGGTCTTGTGTCATGTGCCTGCAATTCTTCCTTTTCTCTTTTACCCTTTCCCCTGTATTCTTGTAATAAAACCACTTTAGCAAAAATAACACATGGAAAACCGGAAAAAAGGCCAAAACTAGAGAAACAAAAACGGATAAAGCCACATGCCGTATAATTTGCCCACGACTTGATTATAAAAGGCCCTCAAGCCTTGGCCAGTTTTGTTTCCAACAAAACCTACTGAAATCCATAGACCAAAACCTCAAAAAATGGCACTTAGATTTTCTCTCCTGCCACCAAGCAACCTATGCCAACACCGAAAGCCGCAATCTTTTTCTTTCCCCACAACCACCTTTATCACCAACAGAGCCAGAGCCCAAATCCCATGCACCAAGGACAGCTTCAGTGATTCTGATCTGGCAGCAAATCTGGCCACAGAAGTGACAAAGAAAAACACCCAGTTGGTCCAAAGAGAAGAGGCCATGAAGAAAAGCAGAGAACTGCTGTTCACTGAGTTCTGCCACTACTTGGACTTGGAAAAAGAGGAAGTGAACTGCAAATGGAGCAAATTGGATCAAGAGGAGAAGTGGGTTATGGTTAAAGGTTTTGTTAGTGAATGGGGTGTCAATTTCCATCCCTTGTCTGCAAGGTCTATTAAAGAGATGATTGAAGAATACTTGCATGAAGAGAAGCCACCGCCTCCAAATTCTTCTAATTCTGTCTTGTTTCGTGGGTTGAGAAGAATGATGGGGTTTTCTCAAGATAAATGATATGTGTACAATGGCATTTGGGTCTGTATTTTGTACTTGTTATGGGGAAAATTAATTGGATTGACTGAGTTATTTTTTTTTCTCTCTCTCTTATTATCAATTTATTGGACATGAAGTTGTGTTTTTTCACCTCCCCTCCTACTAAAAATATGGTTTTGATTTTTGTGTTGAGGTTGTTGGAAACTCCCTGGTGGATTGGAACTGTGGGAGTTCATTCTTGTTGGTTAAATCTGACTCTTGCCTGTGCACTTCGCTCATTAAATCTAGTGTAAGTTAAAATTCTGGACACCGATTTATCTTTATGAAGCTTTGCCACAAGGATAAAGCTTGAGAGACTTTTCTTGTTCCGGATCCATGGAAGGCAACCTTTTCATGAACCTGTTAGTCAAATTGCAACAAAATCAAGTACAACAATACATTACTTCCAAATGTCACATGTGGAGCTGGTAACTTACTCTACGGATCTACGCAAAAAAAAAAAAAAAAAATTGGGTCTGAGCATTACCAGACTGATTTCATGTGTTAAATTGCCCCCACAAATAGGAGGCTATGCAATGAATCAAAACTCTAATTCAAAAGAGTACCTATATACGGTTCCTCATCAAAACATGAAAACTATGTACCCTTGTCAACACAACGATTACCTCATGGTAGTGTTCGCGTCTCGCGCAAGTTCCGTCAGAAATATGGCTGTCAGCACAGGGCAACTGAAGCTTCTGCCGGACAATATGGACACTGAAAAGCTTCATGATTGACTGATTGCAAAGAACATGGAGACATGCCATCAGCATTGGTTGATTTTATTCATTGCCTTTCCCACAGGGCAAACAAAAATGGAATGGAATTCAAATTCCTTTCCCATTTTCGGTGGTACGGGCAACTGTTTGATCGTTGGTTGTGCCTGCTTCTTTGCAGCCATGACATTAGCCAGCTTCAAGAGAGTAGGCAACCCTTCAATTCCAGCTGCTATTGACATAGCCAATAGGCGACCATAGGACTGCCCCAAGAGATTGCAAAAATCTTGAGGTAGCTCTTCAGCTAACTTCTCCGAATGATTTGGAGCCAGTAACCCAGGGGACATTTTTCAAGCTTGCCAAGGTAAGCAAAAGGAGCTAGGTGAGTTCTGGCATAGTCAAAGGGCATTTGCCTTACTTCCTCTCTTTAGAAACTCTGCAAATTGCAGGCTGTGGAGTTTCCGTTCAAGTTTCAAACAACCCTGCTTGAGTTACCCTTGGCTGGCAGAGACCAAGTCAGTGCAGGCCTAAGGTTCTTGTCCTTCATAAGCCTCTAGAATTTGATGCATTTCCAATAAGTGAGACCTCATGGGATTTGTGTCTGGTTCTCCAGCCTCACTTATTAAGCAATCTCCAAGATCAAATAAGCCTTTCTGGTAGAAATGAGTCACTATTATCTGGTTCACTATGCCAAAATTGAAGTCAACATTTCTGTATGTTAGAAATACAAGGAAAAAAAGATTTTTTAAGAAGCTTTGGGTGCTTGCTGAGATTTTGGTTTAGCTCGTTCTGTGAAACTTATAATTGGTTGAGCAGACCAATTGCATTCAGCTTATGTTTTAGCTCTGTGAGGATGGATTTCTGATCAACTGGAGACACAAGGTCATCAACTGACTTAACTTTTGCCAAGACTTGCTCTATTTCATGGCTCACTAGGTTGACTACTTCTCAGGATTGGAACAATAATACTTTCTGTTTCTTAGCAACACATTCAAATGCATCTCTTATGGTGGCCAGCTCCATTCCTGTGAAAAAGGAAAGACAACAGTTACCTATCCCAGATATGCCATGAGTAAAAATGGAAAGTGATTTTCACAGCATCAGGGGACTCGACTGCAGATTGCTGGAAAGAAAATTATAAGTTGATCTTAGTTGACGTTTGTACCTGGAAAACAAATATCTAAATTCTATAATCCTTTTCTCGTCATAGAATTGTGATAATTTCAAATTTTACTCTGAGAGAGAAGCTTGGTAAGATGGAGCAGTGATGCTTTGAAGGTTGGAACTGAAGTGACACAAAATGAGTAGAATTTTACTCTAAAAATGGAATAGGAACTGCATGTGCGCCATGTAGAACATATATTAGTGGACTGGATGTCATAATTTTAGCTAATAATTGGATTGCTTGAAAAAACAAAACATGCAGGAGTATAACTACAGTCAGATGTCTTGTGAAACAAGCATTGCAAAGTGTCAAAATGAATCATTCTTACCACAGATGTTACAATGATGGACAAATAAATACCAGTAATTTCTCTGAATATGATGCAAGGATGAGTGCACCACAAACAATAGTATGTGTCTGCCCAGTTAAGTCTCCTGCAGCTAAAATGTAAATGTTAATGGTCATAAGTAGAAATATGAATACCCAACTTGCAAAATCATAGTTTTCTTCATAATTCATTCGCATAAACAGTTAAATGCCGCTGAAATGCAGCACAATTGAAACACTCCTAGCATTAAATATGAAAATTTGGTAATAGGTATCTCCCAGCCTATCATATATTAAAATGATAAATAAGCAAACTCTAACGAATGATGACCAACGTGAACTGCCATAAGACTATAAATTATATACTAAAAAGATGATACTCTATAAATTACTTCTACTTCTTTTGGTATATCATCGCCACGCAACATGATGGCTAATAAATAAGCTATATTAAAAACGTGAGGAGAATTTTCATGTTTAAGATATCAAAGACAATTCAGCTACATTAAAAGAATATAAAAAAGGTAATATGGCTAATATGTAAGTACTAAGAATAGTCTTCTACCTTTCTGTACTGTCACTGGCATGCCCTTGTATGAGGAACCTTTGATTCCATATCACATGGGGATTCCCTTTGTTTGGACAACAAAGTAAAGGGTGAAAAATCGGAGGAAGAAAAATGAGAGAAATGAAAAGTAAAAGAGAGGAAAATTCTCATCCTCTCTACTTCGGGGAAGCGTAGTGTGAGGAAGGAAAACTAAAAACATTTTTTGTTTAGAAAAGAGTGGAAAGTTAAATTTCAGGCGAAGTAAGTCCTGAAAAAAAAAAAAAAAAAGCTATACATTGAACTATCAGAAAATTAATTTTGTATATCCACACAATAACAAAGCTAAAAGTTAACAAGTAGATACATGGGCGCAAGAAGAATAAAAATTGCAGAGAAAGTTACTCACAGAGGGAATATAGTATCAAGGTTCATGATTCTCTAATCTTTTTTTTTCCTCTCAATCTGAAGTAGTCCTACGAATTTTTTGTAGCTATTACTGGTCAGAAGGCAATCAGTGAGACTCTGAATGACTGGATCATGAAGAACAAATGCTCAGATACTTACCTGTTGCATTTCATGAAATGGTTTGTAAGCAAAACTATCCATTGCACATAGTCTCCCCAACTCCAACTGCAATTCTTTAACAACAAATGAAATATAAAAGCAACAGAAAGATAAACCAGTTATTCATTGCATGTTAAAGACAAGAATTTCTTCATCAAAATCATAATTATCAGCATCATGAGCAATGAAGTTGATCCAGTTGAATATTGGTATGTATCAATTTTTCATTTAAAGAAAGCTAACAATTGACAAAGGGCCTAATGCACAAATTTGTTTGAATTCTTTGCTTTCCTTTTATCTGTGGCTGAACAGAGGGTTGTAAGACATGCTGTGCTTTGCTAGGAATAAGAATGGCTTTTTTAATTTCTTCTTCCATCGCTTCTCTAGTGACTGGATTAACTATATGGTTGTGTGCACAAAAGATCAACCAGGTACCATTTGCAATGGAGTGAGCTGAATAATATGAATAACATGGAATATTTGAAATATAAAGAGAAACAACAAGAAAAAAGTTCGGGAAATATAGAGCTGGAGAGAGTCACTTGACACATTTGACATGGTAATTTGTTAAAAAAAGTATAGCACATACCTTTAGCAAATTTTCCTACCTTCACAGGAACTTTGATGTCATTGACATCCTGACAACTTCTCCTTTGACGTGGTGATGAGTTCTGATTTTATGTACATTTTTCCTGGAAATAGATCAAATTTAAATGGCAATGACATTCTAAATGTTAAGTAATATATTTAGTTGGAAGAATAACTCACTTGACTTGGAAGCATCCTTATATCTTGGTTTCGCAAAAGCAGCATACTGAAAATTTTAATTATAAAATTCAGATGGTACCATAAACAACAAGTAAAAAGGAAAAGAGATAGTAAACATAAAAGATGCCTTTTTCAACAAGGTTTGTTTCCCCGTTCCAACATTTTCTATAACCTCTCAATCCAACTTACAAAATCCTATGCATTTTTAGTAAACATTATTGGCCAGAAAACAATCTCTTAAATTTTAAACAACAAAATCATGAAGTACAAAGGCCTAGATATTTTTACCTCTGTCATTTCACATAACTGTTAGTAAGCAATACCATCGACTGCACAAAGTTGCCCCACTCCATCTGCAACTAACAACAATGAAAAAGATAAGCAACAAAACAACAAATAAAGTTATTAAATGTTTCATTAACTTACAATGCAAACTATCCTGTTCAACGTCCATGGTACCAGCATCACAAGTAATGACATCTGTGTAGCTGCATATCAGGAAACTATCAAATCTTGTGCTTAAACAAAGAAAACAATTGAAGAAAAAATCAAGCTCGTTTCAACCCTTTTATCTGTGGATAGAAACAGTATTGGAAGACATACAGAGCTTCACCAAAAGTAAGAATGGCTCCTTTAATATCAACTTCCACAGCATCATAAGTAATGGCATCTGGGAGGGGTTATGGTTTGCAGAGATTAAACAGAACTTCTCTTGCAGAGAAGAAAGATAAGATTGCTTTTTTTTTTTCGGTAGGGGGGGACTCTGGAATGGGGAATGATGGAAGAAGATTTATATAATGATGCTTTATTTGATGAAGAGCCTAGTTCTCACAAATTTGTTTGAATTCTTTGCTTTCCTTTTATTTGTGGTTGAACAGAGGGTTATAAGACATGCTGAACTTCACCGGGAATAAGAAGGGCTCCTAGCGTATCTACTTTTGTTGCTCCTCTAGTGACTGGATATTAATTATACAGTTGTGTGGACAGAAGATCACTTGTGCATCATTTTTACAATGGAGTGAGCTGAATAATATGAACGACCTGGAATATTTGAGTTATAAAAAAAAAAAAAAACAACAAGAAAAAAGTTGAAAGATAGAGTTGAAGGCAGGCCACTTGACACATTTGACAGAATAATTCGTGTAAGGTATAGAACATACCTTTAACAGATTTTACTGCTTTCAAAACAAGTTGACAACTGCTCCTTTGAAGCAGTGGATAACTCTTGACTTTAAGCACATTTCCCCTGGAAAAAGATAAAATTTAAATGGCAAATGACATTACATTAAGTAATATATTTATTTGAAAGAATAACTCACTTAAGTTGCAATCATCATGTCTCTTTGGTTCTCAAAAGCACAGCATACTGAATATTTCAATTATGAATTCAGATAGAATAAAGCACAGGAAACAAGAAGCAAAAGTAAGAGATATTAAGCATAAAAGGTGCACTTTCCGTCAATGCTTGTTTTCCCATGTACATGTGCAATACTGTTTCCATGAAGCCTGAAAAAGCATACCAATCTGCTGTTTTTGTAACTGATAAAACATAATGGCTGCTAATAAGCACAAAAATGTACATCTGCCTTCCAATACTGTCACTGACATGCCATTGAATGAGGAGACTCTGATTCTGTATCTAGTACAGCTTTGATTGCTACCAAGATTAGATTAATAAAAAAAATTCAGTATAAAAGCTCCCACTATGAGCAAAATTGTTGACAAAAATTTCAAATGATGCAAAAAGGATAAATTTTGGACAATCAGAAGATTAAATGGTATATGCATACAATAAGATACGTTAAAATTTAACAAGGATATAGTAGAAAGGTAAATAAGAAAGACAAGAATAGAACTAGAAACAAGTTTGCTCACCAACAGAAGTAAAGCTGGAGTTCATGCTTCTCTAACGAGTTTCTTCACCTCTTAATCCAACTGACAAAATCCTATGCATTTTTAGTAAAAATTATTGGCCAAAAAAAAAAAAAAAAATCTCTGAAATTTTGAACAACAGATTCATATAGTACGAAGACTTAGATATTTACCTGTGTCATTTCCCATAAGTGTTTGTAAGCAATACCACCATAACAACGAAAAAAAGTGATAAAATGCTTCGTTAACTTACAATGCAAACTATCCTGCTCAATGTCCACGGTACCAGCATCACAAGAGTAATTGACTTCTGTGTATCTGCATATCAGGAAAATATCAATCCTGTGATTAAGCACAGAAAACAATCGAAGAAAACATCAAATTTGTTTCAACTCTTCACTTCCCTTTTATCTTTGGATGTAAAATGGATTGGAAGACATAATGAGCTTCACTAGAAATAAGAATGGCTGCTTTAATACATCTACTTCCGTTGCTCTTCAGATGCGATCAACGGGTGACATTGCTACAGAATAGCTTAAATCAATAAGGAACTTTGCAAGATCCTCTAATTACTCTTTACTTGTCAAAGTGGACCTCTAGTACCAATCTAACTTCAGTGGCGTTAATCTAAAGGAAAGGAAAATAAAGGAAAATTTCTTTTTAAAAAAAAAAATAAAAAAATAAAATCCGATAATACTTGTCATGTAGGGATTAACGGTAAATGTTAACCGACCCTATTTCTTCAAACACAAGTATTCGACATTGTGAAAAAAGGATAAAAAGAACGACAACCCAGTTGATGATCAGATCAAAAATGCAAAGACAAAGCAAGAAAGATTGAAACTTTAGGAAAGAATCATGAAAGGGAATTGGAACCCGTTTGACGATCTTTTGGCAAAGACTGTCAGCAAGAAAATTGTTCTTGTTGTAGGGATTATTAGGCAATCCAAGATTTGGGTTAGAAACCAAAAATGCAAAGGGGTCTTGGTCCCCAACAAAGAAGCAGTCAGACCCACCAGCAGCGCCAAGATAATGAAAGCCAGGAAAGTAATAGGCCGAGATGGGGCATCAGGGTGGCATGCGATCTTGGCACAGAACATTTCCGTAGAAAAATCCACTGCAACTCAAAATCGTTTTGGGAAGATAGGGTTTGCAGAGATCCAACGGAAACACTTCTTCTTGCAGAGACGAGAAGAAGCGAAGATTTCAAAGTGATTATATATATGTAATGGTCGTGCTCAGTTTTATGACCGTTACGGGGGCAGGACTCCCTGTTGGAAGAGGAGAAGTGAATTTACTTGAATACCCTCCCTCCCTGTTTTTGGTTAAAAATTCAAAATAATTCTATCAATAGAGGTTCTAGCTTTAAAATTTTGAACGCATGTGGGCTTATGGAATAGATTGCGCTGCATTCATGAAGAATGTTCTTAATGTATACATATATAAAGGGGCTCACGTAGTTGTCTGCTTAACTAGTATTAAGCAAACTTGTAATCACAATTTACAAGATTTCTTTCAAATAATATATATATATTAATATAATTAATCTTTGTTCTTTCAACCATAATATGTGTGTGTGTGTCCATCTATCGTAGACTACATGGTAAAGAAGTGATTTTTTTTTTTGTTTTTTTTTGTTTTTTGGTTCATTGGATATTCTCTCATTTTGTTATTGATATGTTTCTAACGGTTGAAGCTACATGCAACATTGGCAATATATTTCAAGATATGAAAAACTGTCTTGGTCTGACTGGTGCACTTTTGTTATTCACTTTAGGCCTTTTAAAAGATATTAGTCTATTTAATTTTCTGTCTGGAAATGAGAAAGCGGAGTTTTTTTTTTTTTTTTTGTTTTTTTTTTTGCCGGGAAAAGGAATAAATCTCTTCCATCTTGTTAGCTAATTTTATAATTTGATGCAGTATCTCCCATATATTCAACCGATGAACAATGTTCTAAATGGCTAATTGAATGTACAAAGTTACAATCCCTGCAGGACCATGTCTAAGATGCATAGCCAACTTATCAATATTCGATGAGAGCATTGACTCGGTGAATTGTTAAAGCTTCATAAATGTTAATAATGGCATAGCATTGGATGAACTTGGACCAAAATCCACTTGCACTTCCGACAATGGCAGTCTGGATACATATGTTATAGTTAGTAAAGTTTGTTTCTTGGAAATGAGAGAGCTTGGTTTTTGGAGCCGGGAGCAAGAAAGACCTTCCGAGAAACTAGGAACGTTCAATAATCCCAGCAAAGCTGCCCTGCCCTCCAGCAAAGGTCGCTGTCAATGTCAACACAACGGGTAGCGTTTAATTGTTAATATTTGCGCATTGCTTCAATCGCCATCGACCAAATTGGGGAGATACAATGCCAAAACAATAAAATAAAATCTAAAAATATGGGTTGCTCATTGACTAGTCTTTTATGCGATTTCCCAAATACATAGGAGTCTTTGACTAAAACAAATATTAGTTTGAATCTAATCAACATATTATGTTGAGACTAAGGGTGCACGACCCGGCATGCCTAAGAAACTGAGACATTCTTTTTACACAGGTTGCCCATGTTAAAACCTGGATTCTGGAACTAAGAAGCAAGAAATATCAGAAAAGTTATGGCAATTCACTCCCCTGCTTGCCCTGTTTTCTACAGGAAATTGCAGTCTGCAGACTGGTTTTCTCATTCAAACTCTCACTCTCACTCTCGCTCTTGTATATTTATTGCTCTATTTATTTATTTCTTTATTGTTATTATTTTTCAATTTTTACAGACAACAGTTTGTAAGCAATCGTACCTATAGAGTTACTGGGGCCATTAACATTCTCATTGTGTAATCCGCCTGAAAATAATTTTAGCAATCCTTTTCCATGTGCCTGAAAATTTCAATATAGCTGGCAAAGCACAAGAAAAAGCCAGCTGTTTGTTATCAACTGTCTCGACCTCTTTGTTGGTCAATGGCTCATCAAATCGAAGCTGCTAGAGTGGTGTAAACATGAAGTAGGAGGGGATGAAAGAGTACCACGATGAATGTCAGTCAACATCTGATGGTGAGGTCCCAATGTGGGGTTTCTCTACATAACTATTATACAGTGTTCATGTCGTTCTTTGAATTCCGTACTTTCGGCTGCCAAGTTTCGGCACCTCCTTTTTCCCTCAACCATATCATGTTGATGTTGTTCTAGCTAAACTCATTGCAGTTTCATCGATATATGGGTTTTCTTTTTCATCTTTTTTCCTTTTTCACATACTAGAATCTGTATTTTCATTGAACCCTATTGCATGGATGTAGTCAATTTGACAATATGAATCTTCGTTGCGCTTTCATAACAATTAAATACACGTTTAAGGGTTCTCATCTTGAACGAAAGACTAAAAACATGCACAACCTGTAAATGGTGCTTACAAAATGAATCAAATTAAATCTACTGTTTTCATTTTTTGGGGATCTCAATGGACCTGGCTTACAAGACCATTGGTTAAAAACCGTGTCCATTTCACCACAGTTTGTGCTAGCCCGTTGCTTGTTGATCTGAAATTTCCACTCCTGTCCCGCCCATAAGCATAAAACCTGTCCAAGCCTGACGTTTTTCTCAGGCATCGACCGTCCAGCCGCACCCAACTGTCCATACCCCATTGACCAATTGTCGTTGAAAACTAAGTAGACTACATGTTCATATCTGGAGAACGTCAGGTTGACTAGTGGGCCCACCCTACAAAATTATTTGAATATTTGGATCAAACTCTACTTCTATTTTTTAAAAAATATCACTACATAATGATATTTATTAAAATATATAATGATTACAATAAAACATTAAATTTATTTATAATTTTAATTTTATTTATTTGTAATAATAAAAATTAGGAGTGATTAAATTTTTTAGGTACAATATTTATTAATAAATATAATGCCAAAAAACTGAAAATAAAATTATTCAAATTCTATTTGTAATCAAAAAAAATAAAAATGTATAGTATATATTTTTAAATATAATATATATATTTAAAAAGTCATAATCAAGGATTAAAAAAAAAAAAAAGCCAATCATTTCCCAACTGTTTCAACAACTCCAACAACTCCAACACCGCAGAAGAAAACAGAACCCCCTCAAAAAAAAAAAAAAAACAGAAGGCAAAATTTTTTTTTGGGGATGTATTTGGGTTTATTTTATCATTTTTGTTTTCAAAATGCCGTTAAGATATTTTATCTTCAAAATTAATCCGTTAAGATATTCAAGATTCTACAGTTGGCTGTGATCCCATTGGCGGTATCCAGTTGTACTGTAATCAATGTCAAATCTGCTGACTGCGTCAAGATGACGCCCATCGCCCCAGAATAATTAAACAAGAAACCCAAAAAAACAACACACACCCACACACACACACACGAAAAGAGGACAGAAACAGCAGATCCCAACTCAAACTCGTAAAAATCAAGGAATGATCATCCAAATCCAAGATCCAAGATTACTTATTTCCATCATAGCTATCTTTTAAGTTAAGCCAAGCAGAAAAGAAAAAGCTTGGAGCTTTATTAAGGAACCACACAATTAATATCACAGAAAGAAAACAACAAAAAAGACAAAAAAAAGTCACAAGGTATAGAGAGAGAAGAAGAAGGCTGAGGAAAGAGCAGGGGGGGTGGGGAGAGGAAAGCTGTCAGTCCCTCACCTATCATTTTCATTATTTATCTGTCTGTTGATTTCTTTCAACCAACCAATCAAAGGCCAAGTCATATTTTCTATTTCTATGCGATATATGAAATTACTCTAATGGCCCAAGAGCCAGAAGAAAGACTCAAAGAGGCAAAACCACCGTCTGGCCCATCGGGGGAAGGAGAGATGGCGACAGGTTCTCCTTCTCCTCCTACGCCTTCGTGGTTCACTCCAAAAAGGTTTTCTTTTTACATGCATGGGTTTATTTTTCTGGGTCTGATTTTACTTTGTTGCAAGTTTTGAACTTTTGGCTTCTTAGTAATCATTTTCCTTCTTTTCTTTTTGTGGGGTTTTATAATTTTTGGTTTTTTATGTTTCTGGGTGCGTGGGTTTTTGGGAAATGGAAGAAAGAATGGAGTAGGATTATTTGGGCATGGATATTTTTTGTGGTTGAATGAAAACGGGGTTTTTGAGATTGATGGAGGCTTTTAGTTTCCCAATTGGATGCGGCATTATATGGGACAGGTTATGGCCTAGAGGAATCGGATTAAGTACGCAAAGGAAATAGCCTGCTACATTGTATATTTGGTAATTTTCTTTGATGTCGTATGTGCAGGCTGCTAGTTATCTTTTGCGTGATCAACTTGATAAATTATGTGGATAGAGGTGCAATAGCAAGCAATGGTGTCAACGGAAGCCGCAGGACTTGCTCAAAAAGTGGTACATGCACTTCTGGTAGCGGAATACAGTAAGAGTTGCTTAGTGCCTTTTATTTGGATGCTTGCAGCTTTCTTATTTCTTTTCTTGTTGTTGGGGGAAAGTTTTTTCTTTTCCTCCGTGAAAACAAATTTTACACTGCTGCCCTGAAAAAAGCCAGGGAGACGGTGTTAACTCTTGACAAAAACTTTATTGTAGCATTAATATAAGCTTCATTGTTTATGCTTATCTTTTGGAAGGAAGTTGAAAAGTGAAAATAGAAAATAATAATAATAATAATAATAATAATAATGTGATCTCCCACTGCCTCTGTAACTATGTATGGTTCTTAGGTGCAATATATCCGTTTTGTTTGGAAGCACAAGCAACTTCTGTTCATCTCACATTTTGTGCTTACATGTAGATGTATTAGATTGTCTAAAATGAGGAGAAATCATTTTTGTAGGATAATGATTTTCTATAGTCTTGTAACCACTTCTGCAATACTTGTTTTAAATCACTGAAACTTAGGAACATTGATGACTCTTTTTTTTGGGGGTCTAGTTGGAGTGAGAGAGGGAATTTAACTCTTAGTGAGGTCTAGGGTGGGAACCCAGATCTCACCCCAAGTTGTATACTTGGTGGCCACATTGGTGACTTATTTTAGTTCTTTGTTTGTACAGGGGGGAATTCAACTTGTCCAACTTTGAAGATGGAGTTCTATCATCGGCTTTCATGGTTGGACTTCTATTGGCTTGTCCAATATTTGCATCTTTAGCAAAAAGGTAATGAGCTTTGTTTGATTCTAGCTGACTTATGAAAGTCATTTATTTGAGAAGTTTAGGCCATAGGAGCATTGTTTAAAGTCAATTCTTGTATTGCTTGATGTGATGAAGATGGGTAGAAAAGAAACCAGTGGATCTTTAATTCATCTGTTCATTAATATAAGGCCACTTTCAATTACAATGTTATCAAAGTTCAGTATGCTGTATAAATTTTGTGTTGGATTTGCAAATATTTGTGTAAGTATTTGTATGGTCTGCAACCTGCTTTTTGTCTCCAACGATTGACTCTGATAGAAAGAATTCTTGCCTGAATTCTATGTATCATAATTTGAAGGAGAATTTTCCCAACTGGATTCCAGAAAAATTACTTGATAAAGGCACCATAAAAACTTTAATTACACCTTGAATGATTTCAATTTTAGTAGCAAACTAGCACTTAGTGAACTTTATATTCTCAGACTTTAGATTAAAATTTCAAATGTTTAACTGGGTTTTCTTGTGCCTAGACATGGAATCACAATTGTAATTCTATTGACTGTACAGGTTGCTGTTAGTGATGCCAAGTCACATGACATTAGAAAACAAAACATGTTTTCCTCTCTTTTTTTTTTTTTTTTGGCATATGAAAGCCAATTTTTTTTTATTCATACACATAACCATGCACACATGATCTCTAATGACTCCTTACATGTTGATGGTATTTGCAGCGTTAATCCATTTAGGCTTATTGGGGTTGGATTGTCAGTTTGGACTCTTGCCGTAATTGGTTGTGGCTTTGCATTTAACTTCTGGTTCATTGCTGTATGCCGCATGTAAGTTGTTCACTGCTTCTGTTCTTTGCTTGTTTCTTCAACAAACAAACAAAAGTGAAATATTTGTTTATTTCTTTATTAACCTCTTAAAATACTGAGATATTCTCCAATGAAATTCACTTGATCTATGTTTTTGTTCTTCTTTCTAGGTTAGTTGGTGTTGGTGAGGCATCCTTCATAAGTCTTGCAGCCCCCTTCATTGATGACAATGCCCCTGTTTCTCAGGTTTGGTGGATTTTCTTGTTTTCTATACTTGAAGTTCAACTTTGTATGGTCAGCAATTGCAGGCATAACCATTAATTCAGCATGAGACATGATAAGCACAGATGGTTGGATGCTCGTATGAATTTTGGGAAATAGCTGCAGGCATTATGTTATGCTTTTGTGCTCTGTTATTAACTCTTGGTATTTGTTTTTCCAAATGAACATGCAGATTTGATGCAGTTCAATTGTTATCAAAAATATCTTTTATTAAAGTTTCTTAGTAATGACAGTTCCAGGCATTGCAGAACCATGCCAATGATACTATTGTGTGAAAACTGACACATTTGGAGTATTGTTAGAATCTTGAAGTTTATGTATGCCGGGGGACTTATTCATTCAAGGATTATCTAAATGGTATTGTGGAAAAAATAGAATTTAACATAATAAAGGACCCTTTGTTTGAAAATGCATCAAAATAAGTAGAGAAATGACTGTGCAAGCATCTTTCATGCTCACCAACTATGACATATAACTTGCTACCAATCCTCATATGTTTTGGCTTGATAGGCATGCATGATTAGTTTTTGTCTGTGCTTTTACTTATGTGGCATTGAGGTATTCATGTGCATATCAAAATGGCTGGATAGATGCCCTTCTTAATTGACTCTTGGACATAATCTGGTTTGAGAATTTGAAACCTTTTCTTTTGACATCATTGGCAAAAACATTGCAAATGTGGTATCTATTTATCTTTTCACCTCCCTCTTATCATATATTTCTGCAAGTGAACTTCATTATCTGGAAATTTGTGTCTCATATCCTCCTTTTGTATCAGAAAACAGCATGGCTTGGAATATTTTACATGTGTATACCAACTGGATATGCTGTTGGCTATATATATGGTGGATTGGTAAGTCCATCCTTTTGTTTATTACAGCTTTTAAGGCATCTCCTATCAAATCTTACTTCATGTATCCTTTGGTCCAATTAATACGATGTATATTTTCACGTTTCAAACACTTGTTATAAACAAACATTTTTATGTTATTTGATCTCCTCTGAAATTGTGTGTGCTTGAACTTGCAATATGCTACCAAATAATGAATATTTTCTTTTTCTTTAGGTTGGAAGTCATTTTACTTGGCGTATTGCATTTTGGGGAGAGGCAATTATGATGATTCCGTTTGCCATTTTAGGTTTTGTCATGAAGCCTTTGCAGTTGAAAGGTGCAAGTTTGTTGCAGCTTGTTTTTGTTACCTTTTTTCCTTTATTTATTTATTTATTTATTTCTTTTTAGCATCACCTCAAGATATCTGCTGCCATTTCTAAATTTTTAGTGATACAGGCTTTGCTCCTACTGAATCGAAAAAAGCATTGACATCTGTAGGGACTGCTGTCTCAGACGTTCAAGGTACTGTAAGGGTGCTTGGACTTTTAAAGAATGAAGTTTCTGTACTCAATTTAAGCCATAATGCTAGCCAGCTATCATTTATATTTTGATGCTTTTGAAGAGAGCAATGTGATGATTGAAATCTGCATTTTCCATTATTATGCTGGCATCTGGCACCAGCATACAGCACTTGTATTTTCATGTTAATGGCACATGGCCAATTGCAATGACATGACTTGTTATGCTATTCTTTATCTCTAACATTCCTTGTTTGCAAGTTTGTCTGTACGGATCCTTTATTTGTGTCCAACTTTGTCAATCTATTATTATGTTGCACCAGAAAAATAATAATCTGGGCTCCATAAATTACCTAATCATAATCAAAATGTTGCTGCCTTCTGAGATACATTGATTTGAGTTAATATGCTAAAACCAGTTGCAGAGATATCTGATGGCACATTGACTGCAAAGGAGGAGTTTGATACTAAAAGCTCAAAGGATTCTGCCAAGTGAGGCCACTCATCCTTGGTTCACAGAATGTATCTTTTATAATTGCAACACTGAATGTATTGACTGCATATGGTCCCAAATCCAATTATACTGCTTCTAACTGTGTGCAATCAGGTCATTGATTGCATTAAAGATACATGATATGGGGTGTTTAGATTTGAAATACAAGTGAAATCACTTAATACATATTGATTTGAGAAGTGTCTAATTTGATTGAATTTTCCTACCCATTACAGGCCCAAAGATACATCGGTTAGCTCAAATCACTTCTCAATATTTATGAGAGACATGAAAGCGCTTTTGCTTGAGAAAGTTTTCATTGTTAATGTTCTTGGTATTGTTTTTCCCTCACTTTATGCTTGATCTAAAAGCTTTTCTTGCTCTTCATTCATTCGAAAATCAACTCCATCAAAATTAAATATGCTGTTCTTTTAAATCATTTATTCTCAGTTTGATGATGCCCTTGATGATTGTACTGCAGTCTTCCAGTTTTTAAAAACCTAGTTTTCTGAGTTTCCTCAGAGTCTGTAGAATGCAATCATTGCTGGAATTATGTTGCTTTGTTATGTCTGCATAAACTAAGCTCCTGAACTTCATATTTCCTTGGGCTTAGGTTATGTGGCATACAATTTCGTCATTGGTGCATACTCATACTGGGGGCCTAAGGCTGGTTACAACATTTATAACATGGTAGGTTGTCTCTTTTATGTGAAAAAGTATAAACTGCTGCTTCTCAACCCATAAAAATTCATTATCTTTAAGAATTTACAGAGGGACTTGGTGGCTTAACCATCCAGGCTAAAGTGATGATTTTTTGGCAGAAAGATGCAGATATGATATTTGGAGGGATCACTATTATATGTGGAATATTGGGTACAATAGCAGGGGGTTTGGCTCTGGATTATATCAATTCCATTATCTCTAATGCTTTTAAGGTACATGTGCTTGCATTCAAAAGTAAATGTTATAGGATCAGCATTCCTTAATCCATTTTGTATTTGGATTGCCTCACACAGAAACTTTTTAACAATGTGAGCTGTTATGCATATAAGACCTACATGATCCATTCTCTCTCTCTCTCTCTCTCTCTCTCTCTGCTTTTTGCAGCTTCTCTCCACGGTCACATTTCTTGGAGCAATATTTTGTTTCACTGCCTTCTGCTTTAAGAGCATGTATGTTTTCCTTGCTCTTTTTGCTGTTGGTGAACTGCTTGTCTTTGCAACTCAGGTATTTTCCATTTTTAAGCACAAACTGACCTCTTTTTAATTGTTTGATCTATTCAATTTGCTATGGCAGCTATAAAAATGATTAGTGTTTGTGATTTATTGAAATGATTGTTCACTCATAGAATATGGCCTTGTTACTCTTTCTTTCACAGGGTCCTGTCAATTACATATGTCTCCATTGTGTTAACCCAAGTCTGAGACCCTTATCTATGGCTATGTCTACTGTTGCAATACACATCTTTGGAGATGTACCCTCTTCACCACTTGTTGGGGTTCTCCAGGTTTGTCTTATCTGCTTCAATTTCCACAAATATTGAGGGAGGTTTTGATCTTTTGTTTGGGAATGACTAATATCAATTTGTCCATATGCATGCATGGAAAAGAGATGGCGAGCACAAGCCTATTTCTATTTCATAAACACACTTTTAGAAGTCTTAAACGTTATTGAAAAGAATATTCTTTTGTTCAATGCGATTGTTACACTGTTATCCAACAATTGTGATGTATGTCTTCCATCACATGGGTTCTTTAAGTCAAATTCCTTTCTTTATGCCCTTAAGTTCCCAATATTTCCTCATGCGCATACAAAATAATGATGCTCAATATTTATTCAATGAATACAATCATTCTAGTTGCCTAGAATTCGGCATAACTCTGCAGGACAAAATCAACAACTGGAGGGAGACTGCTCTTATTCTGACATCCATATTTTTTCTAGCAGCTGCAATATGGTTTATAGGTAATTCCTTGTTATTTCGTATCTTTTCTTCAAGGAAACATTTGGTCAACAATTCATGGGCAGACCATATTGATATTATTAGCATTTCTGTCATCATGCATGAGACCAAGGTAGATATAGTTCCTACAAAAATGGCTGTCGAATGAAGACTTGTTTTTGTATCTGTATTCTGCCGCCCGATCTTTCGATAGATGGGGTTTACTTGCTTATTCCCCGAATCTGAGTAATGGTGGCCATTCACGGTTTACCAATAACAGGTTAAATGGTGACCGCAATTCACAAAGGAATTTTCTAGCATCAGTTGATCCACTTAATGAGTTTTGTACTTGTAAGAATTAGCTCTAAAGGGCCATGTCACTTGCAGAGATATAGACCCACAGACGCCTGAGAATTTTCTTATTTATGTGTATTACAACTATGGCAGGCATATTTCTGCACAGCGTGGATAGGTTTAATGAAGAGAGTAGAAATCAAGTGACCCCATCTGAGAGGGCAAGCACAGCACCTCTGCTCGAAGGGAGGACAGCCGGAACAACGACGGGAGCTCTTGCTGAACCATGACTCTTCTGTTGGATTTGTTAAAAGTTCTCTAATTTTTCTCCTAATCCTTTTTGGGCACATTGTAGGCCTATTCAAGCTCGAGCCTTGGTTTACTTTGATGTTTTTTTTTTTGTATCTTTTCCCTCTCTTTTGTAAATAATGTTGTTGGTCTTCCAGATAAGTGGTTTTTATGCATCATGCAAATGCAAAACCGACGGTCAATTGAATTTTTTTTTGCGTTTTTCCAATTGAAATAAAATTGGTAGTCAAAAGGGTCTTGTAATTATTTGTTTATTTATTGATTCTTACGTGCACAAGCTCTCCATTGCACATTCCTCCTCTCACTTCCTTTTAGTTTCAGCAAGGAATCCAATGGACTCCAGCACACAGAAACGAAGAATAGTCCTTCCTTATTCCATGATTACTTTAGCATCTCGTTTGTTAAATCTGAATGCGAAAGTCTCTAATCTGGAACTTAATTTCTTAACATTGTTGTACCGACTCTGACCGATGCTCTTCTAACTGGGCTGTACGCCTGCTAAAAGGAAATCAATTTATATAATTCAATCATCGAATTCAGAATTAAGATAATCTTACCTCCATTGTAGATAAGACGGGATGACGTAACGTCATTAAGACTGAACTGCTACCCATTAGTGGGAGGGGACCTTATCTTAATGGTTTAAACAAACGATGGGACTCTTACATTTGAGTAAAATGTTCCGTACGCCAGTCAACATGCCCACGTCATTAGTACTTTAAAGCAGCCAGCAGCCAGCAGCCAACAGCAACAGCGAATCAACGACGCTGGTTGTTTTTTACGAACAGAAGCCTGCATAAATCCATGAAACAACAAAACTAACGACTCAGAGCCCACGGATTGTTCTGCCTGTTTCGCCAAAACAACTAAATTAACTCGAAACTCAGAATTCTGTTCTTTTTCGGAAATTTTTTTTTTTTTCAAAAAAGGAGAGTAGATCTCTATATATACCAATAATATACTGTCTTCAGAGTCATGTCCCTTGTGTTTTTCGCAAATTTGGTGAAAAAAAATAAACGAGAAATGGCTCCGACGGCGGCAATGCTTCTACTTTCCGGCCACATGAAATCTACTGCTCCGCCGTCTCTTCCTTCCCCGACATCGTCTACAACTTCCTCTCTCGGGGTCAAGGTCTCTGCTCTGAAATGGGTTTCAGAAGGCAATCTCATCTTCAAAGAGAGATTCCTGCGCAAAGAGTCGTTCAAGGTTGATCCTTGTTTGGCTGTTGATGGTGATTCTGCTATGGAGAAGCGGTTTCAAGAAGCCCTTCAGCATAGCTGCTGGTGCTAGAAACGGTTGCTGGCAGGGTTTTCGCGAAAAGTGCCGGTGTGGTGCTTTTGGGGTGGGGGGGGGGGATTTCTAGATTTCTAGACAACTCTGGGAGGGGTAGGCCCAATATGTGAGAAAATCTTGTTTCAGATAATGTAGTGCCAAATACATGTATACATGTTTAACTTGAAAATACATCTCCGGTTTCATACGAGTATTTCTTTGATAAATTCCCATCAATCCGCAAAATCCATTTTCACTGTCATTTGTCGAAGTTTAATGAATATTATGCGGTTCCACTCTGTGATCAAACAAATTGCAACAAATTCCAGGACACTACGATGATGACGTATCAGTTGAAGAAGGGGGCATTCTGTACTAGACAGACCCTGAACCAAAGTGAAAAATACTGCCAAATCAATGCTACGCACGAGAAAGAGTATAATTAAGCCATGTAAAGGGCAATGGATTTTATTCAAACTCAACACTGAGATGAAAAAATGTTGTGCATCAACAGTGTGAAGATTAACAGGACTTGCGCGCCAGGAGGCAAAACTCTGGCAATACTACATCCAACGGTAAGACTCCCAACTCTACTGCTGGCATCTACTACACGAGAGAAAGCTCCCCGGCAGGAACGGATCCCTTGACAAGTCTAGCCCAAGATTCATTGGTCTCGGTGATGACCTTTAGAGCATAATCCTGTTCATCACCCGGAACCCATTGGATAGAGAAGAAAAGACAGTAATTACAAGTGCAATAGAATCCGTGGCACCAGACATCTGATTCTGTAGAGCGCAAAATATTGCTTAGTGCCTACGTCTATTTTCCCCCTCTTCCTTGTCTGATCAACCGATCGTGTAACCCATTGAAACTTGCTATTTTCATGAATAAATAGCAATCTACTAGGCTATTACCATTGGAGTACGCAATCAATATGCCTTGACGTTAATTAATTGCTTGAATCTAACATGTACAAAATGAGATGAAAAAGAATTGAGTCTGTGCCTGCACAAACTAGCAATTTAGAGAATGGTCCTGCCATGTTATACAGGATCACGAGCACAGAATTTTCGAGAAAACAAAAGGATAAAAGAAAGTAAAGACAATGAAAAGCAAGTCATGGCATCAAATTAGTAGCATGGAATTTATGGGAAGAGAAAGTATTACCTTGTTTGCTGGCTTGTTGCCAAGACCAAACTTGTTAGCGGGTTTACCATCAGGGATCTTGTAGTCCCTGAACCAATCCCTGATTGCAGTGAGCGTGCCCTGAACACAACGACAGGATCAGTCCAAGTAATTCCATTTGCACTATGAAGATATGGTATCAATATTTGGAACAATTTTTCTAGTTGGAGAGAATTAACCCAAGCTCATGCCCATTAATCGTACAATGTCAACAATGACATGAATTACATGGACCAAGACTCTAACATTCCAGCTTTCTGCTTGCCAATCACCTGTCTATTTAATGTCATAACTTGCTACTGTAGTTCAATGGAACTATTGCAGAGCAGGAAAAAGAGGATACATTTTTTTAGCAAGTATAGTCTAAATAAGGTTCTATAGCAAAATATCAACCAAATTATGGGTTTGTGATTAAGCAACATATACAGCCACAAAATGGTTGAATTACTCAATAAGTGGTCACTACAAAAGTATTGTGCTTCCAACAGAAAACCCATAGATCTTTTAAACTTTTCTTCATGTTTTGATTGTGAAGAGAGTGAATTTAAGTGCTAGCTGCTAAGTGATAGTAGAGAAAGACTTACAGGGAAATGTTTTTCTACATCATCAACATCATGTACAAGAGAAGCTCGTGGATCATCCAATGAGATAGCCACAATTTTCCAGTCAAGTTCTCCTTCATCAATCATTGCTAAAGCAGCCAAGGGTTTGACCTTGAGAATTTCACCAATCTTTCTCCTTGTCTCACCAATTTCAACAACATCAACTGCAATTTGGGAATGCAATGACATTAGGAAAAAAATGACACTTGTTTCGATTAAAGATAAATTTGAATTTCATGAGAAAGGACAATGCTGTGACAAAATATGTGGTGATACACCTGGATCATTATCCCCAAATGCCCCTTCAACTTCAGAGTTTGCAATAGATGGGTCTTCCCATGTTTGTGGAAGCAATCCATAGTTCCAGTTTATGCTGTAACTGCAGAACAAGGTGGGATCAACAAAATAATTATTGTGAAGTTCAATAGAACATGTTACAGTGCATAAGCAAGGAGACAGGTAATGAAGGAAGTGAGAAATATGCAACTGAAATTCTAAACGTAACAGGATTAAATAAAGATACAACCTGGTATTTGCTAGAAAGAAAGCTAGAAAAGGATAACTGAAGTTCAATTTCAAACATGTTGATGTCACCAAGCATGTGCATTATGAAGCCATCAACAATTATATTTTAAGCAAGGGCAAAGCTAATCACAGCAGGCTTAAATCAAAGAACCCAAAGAGAAACTGCCCTTTCAATTACCTTTTTTATCAATATGCAAACTCACAAAAAAGCTAAAGGTGGATACATTTGCAATTGCATTTTATAAAGATGCAGCAGAGATTATGGAAATACAAAATTGCACTTCATAAAGATGCAGTGAGATCATGGAAATACACATCCCATGTTTGTTAATGTTATTCAGCTAAATATTTTCCACTTCAACAGACAGATGGGAAGTTCTAGCCTCTCATATGATAAATCTGATCATTTCCTGACTCTAACCATCTGCAAATAAAATTTCTTTTGAGAATGCATGTGCTGAAAACAAATTAAAGGAACTGTTCTGAAGCAGATGATTATTCACAGAGAGAGAAGATAGCAAATCTTACGGATAGTATCTGAGTTTTCCCTTTTTAGTATCCTGCTTGATGGGAGTGAATTGCTCGTCAGTAGCAACCTCCATCTTTTGACTTGATTCTCTGGGTATCTCAACGACAAAGTTGAATACTCCATCACCGAAGTGCAATGGTATGTCATGCCAAGGTGAAACCTGTACGACCAGCAAGATTCAGATTTCATTGGACAGAAGGAAAAGCAAAAATAAAAAGTCCAAATCATCAGTGGACCTCCAATAATCAGGTCCAGAATCCCAACAGCTTATTGTTGCACAGCATCTCTACTACACAAATGCTTGAAAGCCCTCAACTATGCAACAAAAAGACTCAATGATTTGACCAAAGCCAACGAATTCTATATTCATTTGTCATTTTTCACCACATTCCGGGAAACCAAACAGAACTAACTGATATTACAAATTAAAATCAAAAGAAAGATCGAATCTTTTTTTCTCTTTGTCCAACGCAATTAATAAACAGAAAATGACCACTGCAATCAACGGGTTTAAGCATCCAAATTCAGAACTCTCATTTTCCCCACATTTCTATCCGTAGCAAACAGAGGAAAAGGCAGTTAAAATAATAATAAAAAAAGGGAATGAAAGCAGAGAGAGAGAGAGAGAGAGAGAGACCCTTTTCCCAGAATTGTCGAGGAAAAAGACCCGGTAATCGAGGGTCTCTGGCTGGCCTTCCTCTTTGATTCGGAGATCACCTGGGTTGTATATAGCTTTACAAGAAAACAACCTCCTTGAACACGAAAGCACTTGTCTTTTGTTGCTGTTGTTACCAAAGCAAACGTTTTTGAAGTGGGAACTAATTGGTCTCTTGAGGAGGACGCAGGACGCGGTGGTCGCTGCCGCCATAGTTCTCGCGGTGGCCATCATGAAGGATGCGCTGGTGGGGTTCGGAGCACTTTTGTGACTCTAAAGTGACTTTCATTTATACATCAGGGTTAGTTCAGTTCAACGTTTAAACCACACATGGGAACAAGGGACCAGTTCGGGTTATTTTTCTTGTCCTTTTATACGGGTCGCCTCTTGGTCGGGGACTCATACGGGTCATTGTTTCAGCTGGGTATCTCACCACAAAGATCGATTCTTTTTCTTTTCTCTTTTCTTGAACCCATCCGCATGAATCACAAAACAGGGTACGCAACCACTCCAATTTTGCCATCGAGTAAAATGACCTCACGATTCATTTCTTGGTTACCAGTGGGAACTATGAAAAAATTTTTGTTCCGGTGCTCCATAGCTAAGAAAGAACTGGACTTTTCGCAGTTTGGGAACTGATATAGACTTGATTATGGGTTGGCCCGAGTCCCAGTGTACAACAAATAAATGGAGTTATTACATTTCAATCCCAACATTGACTTTGTAAGTCATTTATCTTTTTTCTCTCTAACTTTCAATGTAAAATTTCTTATCCACACAACCCACACGAAATTTTACAGTGGAATAGCAGAGACCAGATATTTTAAGTCATGCAGAATAGCGTGCATCACATTTCAAATTGTCAACAAACCGCAGCAACAAGGTCAACTCCGTTGTATTCCGCTGGGCCAAGTCTGACCTTTCACAGGACTCAAAATTGCTTCAACTTCATTTAAAGTTTCCCTATCCTGCCCGAATGTGGCAAGCTCTGTTGCAGCAGCAACATTCTCCTCCACCTGATCAGTGAAAAACTGTGTCATTAGAATACATGCTTGACTGAGAATGATCAATAACCCAATTGTCCAACTTCACGGTAACTAATTTCAAATAGTTTTCTTTTATACATAAAAGCACAGGGGAAATGATGCTGCAGGCACTGGAGCATGTGATCGCTTGAAATGTAGCCATGAGTATGTTGTATATTTACACTAATAACAACACACCTCAAGAACAATGACAATATGTGTCACCAGCCCATACGTTGCATGATCAAAATCTCAGGCTGCTTAGCATGACATGACTAAGTCCAGTAATGAAATGAAATGAATAACATATGTGCACAAAAACAGTAAAAGTGCAGTCAGAATTTATTCATTGTTCAAGGAACTTTGCCTGAGGAACGCTCAATTAAAAATATTGTTAGTCATGCTCATTCCTAAGGAAAATGTAGCAACCAAAGCAAACTACAGTGTAGTACCTGTTTAACAGAGTTCATGCCAACCAGGACTGTTGAAATATCCTTGTTTGCCAAACTGTATTGCATTGCTAACTTAGAGATATTCTTCCCCTTTTCCTTACAATATGCTGCCGCAGCTTGACAAGCAGACTGAGGAACACAACATAAAAAGTGAAAATGGTCAATTGGAATCCATAAAACCATGAACTTTATAATGAAAAGGGCAAATAATGACATGAATTTTTTGACATGTGGAGATTAAATATACTATGTAGCAATACACCTGGCCACCAGCATTGTCAGTTGTACACCTTGGGAGGGTTCAGTCCTGCCTAAGGGCGCCCTTGGAAACTCATTGCACATTTATATTGTAGTCATTTCACATTTTCAGAGAGAAAGGAGTGCTAGAATATTGAAAAATCTCTATTGACTCAGTTGCTTACAGTGCATTTATCTGAATGTCTTAAGGTGTATCACATGCAGTGGTTTCAAAGGAATTTCCTTAACTAATGTTCAATGGGACAGAAAGTACTTTTATTTGGTTATCACAGGCAGTGATTTCAAAAGGGATTTCTTTAACTGATGCCCCCTGATATATAGCACTCTTACATGTAAAGAAGAATTCTTGTGATTGCTTGTTTCTGCAATGAAGTTTGTCTTGTTCTCCTACGAGCATCACTTCTTTTATTATAAAAATTAACAGAAATATAATAAAGAATATGATGCAGTAAACTCCACATATTGGCCACAATTATCTTGCTCAAGTTATCAGAGTAGGATCTCATAATTATGCCCCAGCAATAAGTGGGAACGATATTCCTGCTGAATATCCACACAGACCTTGGCACTTCAATAAGTACCAATTGTGTGCTTGCAACAATGCATGTCTAAGCCAAACTCATCTCTTGTTAGATGAAAACAAACAGATCATCAGGTGTGCTGCCTAAATAAAGAAAATGAAAAGGGAACAAAGGAAAAAAGACAATATGATAAGCAAAACTCATAGACCATTTAACAAGAAAAAAGAACACAGATGCACACCTTTAGCTCAGGTGAAGCTGGATGCCACTCTGGAGGACCATTTTCAGTAAGCAGACCCATTGCAAGTGGAGAAGCACTAATGATGCCAACCCCTTTACTCTTAAAGTAGGGCAGCAAATCTAATAATGTTGAATCATTAATACCATAGTGGCAATATGACAGGATTACATCCACTGTGCCTGGTGGCACCCGATCAAGCACGTACGTAAAAATTCCTAATGGAAGGCCAGTTATACCAATAAAACGGGTCTTCCCAGCTTCCTTTAGTTTCTGAAGTGCAGGAATTGTCTCATTCACAATCTGTCACAAGTTACAAAATAAGCCAACTCATGCTTTATTGTGACATATTACAAGGAAGAACAAAACTTCATTGCATGTGAAAAGTTGCTAAACAAGCTAAATCAATAAAGAGATTATGATGCAAAGTGGGAACCTTAGTATATGACCTGATCAAGAGACCCAAACTCTATATCATGGCAGTGAAGAATATCAACATAATCCAACTGCAATCTTTCCAAGCTCTCATCAATACTTCTGGTTACTCTTGCAGCACTAAAATCAAATCCCTCCTTGTAACGGCCACACTTTGTTGACACTACATATTCACTTCTAGGAACTTCTAGAGCTTTAAGAGCCTTGCCAAGCATCTTCTCTGACAATGTCCCTCCATAGAACCTGTAAAATACCAGTGATAGTTGTTCAAAGAGCCATGCCTGAGTAAACCATCAACCAGGTGAATCTGATTGAAATGAACACCAAAACCCGTTGAAGCGAGGTTGAACTAAGGTAAAAAATTATGGACATGATGAAAACAACAGAGTCTTAATCCCAGATTTTATAGGACGGCTACATGAATTTTTTTCTTGACATTTAATTCTATTATGAACTAAGTTTGAATGTGATTGAATTGTTCTAAATCAATTAAACACACAATATTAGTGGCAAGATTAAAAAAAAAAAAAACAATTTTAAGGGAAAGAAATAAATCCAAAATGTACAATTCAAGCCTTCACCTTTCTTCACTAGCCTATAATTTCTCATGGAACCAAACAATAATTCCAGAAAGAAGAAAAAGAGAAACGTAGATGACAACACCCGACATAACAATGTATTTTTGCTGACCCTTTTAACCGCATTAAAAGACACGTCATGGAAGTCAACATAACCACTCGAATTCACTTCTCACATCCCATATTTTCCCAGAAACCAAACAAGAAAGACAACTATTTCAGTGAAAGATCCAAACTTTATTATTATTTTTTTTTCATTTCAGTATCCACAGTTTTACCAAATGGCGCAGAGAATGTAGATAGGAAAAAGTTACGGAGAGGTATCGAAAAAATTGATGCCGAGGCGAAAGGCTTCGCGGACGGAGGAGACGGCGTCGTGTTCGGAGACGGGGCCGAAGACGCTGCCAAGAGGAGAAGCCCCAAAACCCACGCAGCTCAGCTTCAGGCCCGTGTTTCCAAGGAGTCGAAGCTCCAAGTTGGGCCGCGGAGTAGTCGCCGCCATCTTCGCTGCCGCGCTTCGCTTTTCGTCGGAGGAGAAATAAAAAGAAGTGCTTAGGAGTGAGAAACGGACCCGTGATCGCGGACTGGGTGGGCGCCCAGCAATTCACTGTTTCTAATGAAAAGATTCCCGCAAACAGCCTGTCATTTATCTATCCAAGTGTTCCCTGTCAAAACATGATCCTCTTCTCGGATTGCAACTTGCTTTGGAAAAAGAAAAAATAAAATAAAATAAAGGTCTAATTCTAAATCAAATCCTATCTGCATTTAATTAGTAAAATATTTTGTTCTCAAATTTTTATTTTAAAAATTTTAAATTTTTTTAAAAAAATTAGAATCTTGAGAAAAAAAATTGATACATTATTTCGTCATTTAGGATTTAATAAATTTTTTAATAAAAAAAATCTATTGAGATAGCACAGGCTGACCTGAACTCAACCATTGGTCCAGTCCAGTGGAAAGCAGAGAAGCAAACATTTTTTCCTTTATTATTTATTTATTTATAAGTTAAAACAATTCATTTGGGGAGAAACCAAGTGAATATGTTGTATTACTACTCGTGGGAATAAAGATGAAATTGAGAAGGAAAAAAAAAAAAAAAAAAGGGAGATTACGGCTTCACCACTATTGACATTTTGGTACGTCTCAATTCTCAATTTCTGTGAAGCATGACATAAAAACGATTCGTCTTTGGTCAACAACAAAAGTTTTCAAGAGTCTTTTTCTCCCAAGTCTCACAATTTGTCGTTAGGTCATTGGCTGAAAAATGGGAAAAGTCAAAGAATCATTTTAAATTAAACCAACCCAAGAATGATTACAAATTGTTGGTTTTTTTTATTCTTTTTTTTTTTTAACACTTTAGGAAATAGAACGCGACTTAAATTTATTATTTTTTAGTTCATTTAATTATACTCTTTTTTTAATACTTATAAAAAAAAAAGTTACGTAAATACAATTAGGTAGATATATAAATTAATTATATTTATTTTATTAATATAAATAAATAAAAATAAAAATAAATTATCTTGATAATTATGTATGTCGTCATAATGCTACTCTACTTACAAGTATTTTTTTTCTATGTAATCTTGAGGACAAGACACGTCTCCATTTCATAGGCTAAACAAAGCTGTTATCACTTTTCTCATTTACTTGTTGGCGATGGCATCCGCTTTGATCAAGACGTGGAGAGGCCCACCTTCTAGCTTTACTTTTTGGATCATCAGTTTCTCACCCACAACTTGAAAAATTGACAGCGAGTTGGTGATCAAAAAACCGAAAAAATAAATAAATAAATAAATTTTTATTGGTATTTGTTTGTCAGCAAAAATAAAAAATGGTCCATTTAGATAATGCTAATCAACTTTAAACCCCATAAAGATGATTGGAATTCCATGGCCTATTTCAAATGAGTGACCCCTTTAGAGAGAGGTTGATTATTGTATTGTATCTTTTTGTGCGTCACATCTTTTCTGCATGTAAATAAAGGTTGAAGGCAGTGGGGGCTCTCCTTTTTTGTGAAGGTTACAAAGAAAGCTTTTTGGCTATTACTGAAGGGTGAGAGTTCATGGTGCTTTGCCTTTTTCTTTTTATTAAGTTCTGGTTTTTTGGAGTCTCCTTTCTTTTATCTAACGTTAACTTTCAGAATCTGGTTCGAAACCCCACCCACCCCTTATATTTTTTTGGCTCTATGTAATGGATTTGATCCATTCGTTCACCTCTCTTGTTGGTATTTCCACGAGGAATCTCCAACAGGATCAAAATAAAAAAGGAGCTTCTTTCATGGAGACTTCATCCATTAGGGGGCTTGGTGAACTGCTAATCAAGACCATTATTCATGTCATGTTAGCTATGCGCATAGTCACATATACAATAGCTTTGTTCACATGTTATGCAGTAATAACTCTAATCACCGAATATCTATTGAAAATACAACAAGAATGTTATAGTTGCATATAGTCAGTTACTATGAGTAAAAGTGTTGCTATCATTTCATCAGGGAATGGAGGATCCCAGCTTCATCAATCAGTTGCACATGAACTCGCTTGACGATTTCAGCCTACAACCACTAGCAGCTGCCTTTGGAGAGAACATGCAGCAGTATCTTGTCTCTCACCCAACTTTCAACTTCAAATCCTCCATGGATATCTCCATTCCTAATGCAAAACCTACCAAGCAACCGAAACAGAATGGCTTCAATGCATGCAAATATGATCCTATGTCAAACCCAGAAGCTCTTTTTTCTCCTACTTTTCTTTCCTTCGCTGGTCCAAGCCACTCGAATCAAATGGGATTAGTGAAGCATAAAGAGGAGGCAGTGTGCTCTAAAAGGGTCAACAGCTTCCATTCTGACACTTTGGTTTCTCAAAGTTCATTAGAGAACCAAAATTGTGCATTCAAGGCCCATCAAGGTGGTAAGAGGATTAGCACAAGCACTAGATTCTCTCAAATCCAGGAACACAATATGGCAGAGAGGAAGCGTAGAGAGAAGCTCAGTCAGAGATTCATAGCACTGTCTGCTATAGTTCCTGGTCTAAAGAAGGTACTAAGTTATTCATGATTGTCATTTTTTGTTAGCAAGTTTCGGAAATGTTTACAAATTTTGACTCTGGGAGCATCCTGTTTTTAGATGGACAAGGCTTCTGTTCTTGGAGATGCTATCAAGTACTTGAAACATCTGCAAGAAAGAGTCAAGAACCTTGAGGAGCAAACAAGGAAAAATACCATGGAATCAGCGGTCATTGTGAAGAAATCCCGACTCTTAGCAGAGGATGACAACTCTTCCACCGACAAGGGTTCCACCAAAGGGCCAGTTGATAAGACTTTGCCTGAAATTGAAGCAAGATTCTGTGACAAACATGTCCTCATAAGAATTCACTGTGCCAAAAGGAAAGGGGTTTTCGAGAAGACAGTGGCAGTGATTGAGAAGCTCCACCTAACAGTCACCAACAGCAGCGTTCTCACATTTGGGAGTTCTTCCTTCGATGTTACCATTATAGCTCTGGTAAGCGTCCCATGAAAATCTTCTTCTCCCAGCTAAAGTTAGAAAGTCTTAGGCATGGCAGTTCAGGAAATTATTATATACCATATCATATACTTAGTATGGCTTGCGGACATCTGACCCTTCCTTGGATGTTTAAATGAGTATTTGGTACATTGCAGATGGATACTGAATTCAGCATGTCATTGAAGGATCTCGTGAAGAGTCTAAGTTCAGCTTTCAAGTCGTTCGCGTGAAAGAATCTCTTTCGGACGATGAATAAAGCTGTTCTCTGAAACAACTCCTAAGCATGTATGCAACCATACCTAGACTATATTTGCAAAAATACTGTGGCAGGGGCTTCAGCACTTTAGACCATCAACTTTAGGCATGTTTGCTGTGAGGTTCATTTTGCAGGAGGGTTTTTTCAATCGGTTTTTGCATGGTACACTTTTTAACCATGTTCAACAGCCACCTGTTCTAAATAGTGATCTCACTGCTTGTTTAGGCATTTCTTTTTTGTGGGAAGTTGATAAATTCAACTGAACATGTTATAATTTACAAGTCCTCTTCTTCACAGGAGGGGCCGACTAGGGGAGAAAGGGTTTTTTAGGGTGTGTACGCAGACAGGCCCTTGTTGCAGTACTTTGTTGAATCAATGTTTTAGAGTCTTGTTGGTCCTCTTTTTCTTTGTAATCGCCAATGGATCCTTACAGGCTGTTTGGCATCAGTGGAATAATTATAATCATATCCCTTAATAAGGTTTACTTTTCATCAGAAAAGCGTTTTATTTTTTGGCTGAAGAGTCCGACAAGTCCAACGAACGTCTCATTCATCAAACTGTAAACTACTATTGACTTCTGAGAAATGCCAGAGTTCTTTCACAACGTTGGGTGGGATTCCTTTGTTTGGTTCAAATAGTTTTTTAATAATTTCCACAGGAAAAAACAATTGTTAGACGAACTGTGAGTTTGGTGCTGCAAAAACCAGATTGAAGAATAACAGGACAATGATATGTTATGGCCATTGAATCAATGGAAGTTGCCCTTTACTGCCAAGAAGATGCTAAGTAGGAAAGACAGCTGTGAGCATTCGTTCAGCAGGAATTATAATACATCTGAGTAGGCTATCGATGATGACCTTAAAGAAATTGATAGTAAAAAAAAAAAAAAAAAAATCTTAAAATTGGTATAGTGGTCTCCACGTCTTACCTTCTACACATGTCTAAATTTGCTAGCTATTGATATAGGTTGAATTATTTCAACCTTACAAGGATTCCCAAGCCCCACAAAAGATTGTGATCTTGCCATGACTTTTCAGTTCTCATTTTCCTCTTTTGAATGACGTATGATAATTGATCATTTGGATTTTCCAGGTAAAATAAGAAAAGTAGATCACAAAATCCTGCTATGGGCCCCATAGTTTTCTTTTTGTTTTTTTTTTTTTTTGGCCCTTCTGTTAGGAGGGACGCGTGAGAAAATAATGCATTTTGAAACCCCTTGGTGCGGCACCGCACCTTGAAACAGCCGGTAAGATTTAAATCACACGTGGATGCATCCCATCCGTGCAGCCGACAAGAGTGCACTCACTCCCATTTGGCCAACTCAGTGAAACCCCACGCAGCGCTGCACATTCTCTTATGTGACTTAATTCTCCAACATAACTCGGTATTACGTGGGTTAAGGACACGGCCAAAGCTTAATTAACATTTTTATTCGTGTCAACATAAAACTTTAAAATAAAAAATTTATGAGTTCTTCCTATAAGTAGCAATGTATGAACTAATCTACTGCGCCAAGAAGGGACTCCGGCGGGGGATCCTAAATCGAAGGACGCGGTGATGAAAACCTACAGATCATCATCACAATAAAAAGCAAAAGAACATGAGGTTGAAATTCTTATCAATCTGTAGGCAGTAGGCAGTGATATGGGCACCGACTTATTCGAGGCGGCATTGTAGTCTCTAGAAACCTTTGACTTGACCACACAACAATTGCACACAACCCACGAGGTCATGTCTCCCTCTATAGTGGTCGTCCTGGTCCCATTCCACAGACAATGGCTTGTTCTTCTCCTTCTCTTTCAACTCCTCCCCTAATAAAAAAAATATATTTATTTATTTAAATAGTTTTTTTTTCTTGTCTTCCCGTTTCTTTTCCTCCGAAGTAGAACGCCAACACATATAGAAAACAAAACGCACTCGCAACTTTTTCAAGGGGAGATTCCCGGATGGCCGACAGGTGCATATCGTATCCGCTCTGCAACGCAGGGAACGAACGAAATAAATAACAATCAAAACAAACTCGGCGTCGATATGGGCTGGAGATGGGAACCTTTTATATATTTAAAGTTACGGTAACTTGACGTATACCTCCTCGCTTTCACGAATTTCAAATACAAATTGTTATATTGACTGTCAATTATACATTTTTTAATCTTTTAATGCATCCCCGTAATTAACAATAATGACCAAGACCATGCAGTCAATGATAGGTTTTTTTTTTTTTTAGAAAAAAAAACTTTGTTGAGTTTAATTTTTTTTTTATTTAAATTTGGATGTAGAAACTCAAACCCAATTAATATAAAGAAAATATCACTAGTCTATTATTTTAGATGTTTGCATCGTTGTTATTAAAGCGGTTTTTTTTTATTTTTTCGAGTTTTCATAATCTTCGACCTCAAAGTCCTAGTGAGTGAAATCAACCGAATTACCGGTCTGTCCATTCCACGTCATCAAAACGACCACCGTCCAAAGCCATCAGGAAACACGCCAGCAAATCAGGACCAATCATATACCCACACCGCATATCTTCCTCTCATCCCATTGGTGGATTCCCGCCACGTCATCATCCGCCACATCTAGACCACACCCTTTATTCAACCCAAACCCAAAAATAAATATTAAAATTGAAAAGTCTCTGTCTTCTCAATCCCTCTGGTTCCAAAATTTCAATTTTACGGCACAGATTTAGAATGGCTGTCGTCAGGTTTTTGCCTTGCTATCTGACCCTTGCTTTCGTTTTATTTACGATACTGCCCTCGTCGGAGTCTCTGGTCTCCACGACGTATCCCAAAGCCATCGCTGTGAGTAACTGATTGATACAATCAAATTCTTTTTTTGTTTTTTTGTTTTTTTTTAATTTGAATTCTCTCTTAAGTTTTGTTAGATTTTAATTTTTTTTTCAATTTTTTAATTTTTTTTGGGGGAATTATTGAAGGATTTGAAGGAGGCGATTGTAAAGAGGCTAGGGTTCCAGGCCGATGATTTTAAGATCTCGGGCTTTGACGAGAGAGACGCGTTGGTGGGACACTCGGTGGCGTACGAGTTCGACGTTGAGATTGAGAACCAAGTCCTTCCGGTTAAGCTGTTGGAGGATGTGAACCGCTGGGAGTACGTGGACTTGCCCATCTTTAAGGTCGAGGATGAGGAGGTTGGAGCCACTGGCGATGAGAATGTCCTGGTGCCGGAGCAGCGTCCGGATCGCCGGTTGCCGGTTTTGGCACCGTTCCAGCTTGCTGGGCCCATGGAGATCTGGATTCAGGATGCCAAGGATGTCCGCCTCTCGTTGCCGGTACGTTATTATTATTATTATTCAAAGCTTTTTTTTTTTTTAATTTAATATTTGGGAATTAATATTCTCACCTGGATGATGGTATTCGTTTAGTATTCTCCTTCAATAACGGTGCTTTTGATTGAGAAATCATAGGGCTTTTTGATATCTAGGATTCAGGTTTAGCACTTGTTATTAGAGCCACGATCCCAAAAATAGGGAAATTTTTGATAGTTTTTCTAAAATTTTCACCTTGATTTGAAAATTACTTCTCGCCCGTGTAATTGGTTACAGCACGATGTGGATGCGGGCGTCTTGAAGAAAGTAGTGCTAGCAGATGGTGCTGTGGTTACGGTCAAGGGTGCCCGATCAGTTAGCTTGCGGCATCCCATTGATCTACCACTGCCGCTGAATCGAACTCAGGACGGTCTTGCTTCTGGTCTTTTAGCCCTGGCTGAACAGCTTCGTCATGTTTCTCGCTTGAAGGGGGCCCCACTCCTCTCCCTCCGCATTGTTGGCCCAACCTCGCTGAGTTCCTCGTCTTCTCCATCTTCAAGTAATAAGCTCAAGCTGAAGCGGCTTGCCCCAGGTCTTGTGGAGTTATCCTCATCTGTCAAACCCCAGCCTGTTGATACCCTTCCTACTGTTGACTTGGAAGATGCCACGGCTATCCTAACTCCCATGCATTTTACCACAATGTGGCCTCTTGCTTCTGTTAATGGGTCGAACTCAAATTTAGTTGGATTCGAGAAGTTTCTTGCCTCTGTACTGGGTCCAAAGGCTAACGAGAAAGGTTCCTTCAAGTTGCTGAAGGCAGATGTGTCGGCTCAAACATTTGTTAAAGTTGTTTTTGGGATTGAGAAGAAGCTGAAAGAAGGAGATGGATTTGATTGGACCGGATTTCCTGAGTGGAGGACAAAGCCTGAGACATTGAGGATGCATTTTGAGGTGCTGGCAAAGGTTGAAGGCCAGAAGATTGTACCAGAAAGAGTAAGGCAGGTTAACTCTGTCATTGTGGAAGATACTGTTGCACCTAATGTGCTTTCAGGGAATGTTTCAATGACCACTCTGCCAACCATACAACCTCCTTTCAGCCCCTTTACCTTGTAAGTTGGAATATGGATTTAATTTTGCTGATCGTACCAAGAGAATTTAAAGAATTTTCCCATTTCAAATCTACATTTATAAGTTACAAGGATTGTAAATTGTAAAGGAATTATGCAATGAAGTTCAAACAAGTTCCATATGTGCGTTGAATCATATAAAAAGTTATGCAGCCGTGGAGCAGGATGTGGTGCGTCCCTTTATGATCTATGCTTTCGAAAAAGGTAACTCAAAGTAGCTGCAGACACAAGCTATTCTACGTAATAAAATGCCTTACAGGTTTATGTTTCTATAGCAAAGACACCACTTAAAGAGTTTCTTTTTAGAGAAAGAAACGGGGTAGCACATAAATATTTATTGTTGACCATCTTGAGATGCAACAATAGTCACAACTACTCCTTGTAATCCTATCTGAGATTTTGCCTCGTCATTGAAAGAAAATATGCAAGAATTTCAAGAAATTCACAAAATAAGTATTTCCTTGGCATTTGATTTATTTCTTGATAAAGGAAATTCCTTTCTGGATGCTCTCCGCCAACTCTTTCTTTGCTTTTTCCAGCCCGATCCTGTTTAGGAATCGCATAAGATGAATGAATGTCAAGCTTCTCTATCAGTGAAAAATCATTGCAAATGGTTTATAAGTTGAACTTCCAACCTCTCATACTCGTTTAGGGGACCGAGTTGATAGACTTCTTCAGCTCCAGTACGACCAAGCCGTACTCTGGATGCAAAAAAGGGGAGTTCTGTCACCTGTTGAATGCAATACATTTTGATTATCAAAAGAGCAATGCAGATGTCATGAAAAATTATTAAAAAATAATAATAATAATAATACAATGCTTGTACAACATACCGTAGAAGCTACAAATGCACATTCCACAACAGCAGCATTGCCTCTCAACCCACGAAGGCATGCATCTGCAAACTTAACAGCAGCATATGCCTGCACAAATTTTGTAAGCATGTCCTTATCTTCATCCAATAGGTGAAACTTGCAACTCAATTTTGCATGGGAAGTTGCATAAGAAAGAAGAAACAAAATTAGCTAACCATTGATAGCGTTGCAGAGCCAGCCCCAGCTTTTGCCTGCAAAGACATGAACAATCTTACATCTACTATCATTCAGTAATTAATTAATGAGCAAATGGACTCAAACTCGGACAATACGAGGAAACTGATAAAGCCCTGATGTGAAAAGATCTCAGCCTATTGTTAGGCCTAAAAAGAATCAATTCCCTTAGGAGCACTTTTCATAGATCTTGGAATCTCACATGGTGATTCAATGATCATTATGACAAATTCAACAACTAGAGTGACGTGAGAAATCAAAGTTGTTAAAGGAAGAGTCAGAAAATGAAATTCTGGAACCAAAATATATTAGATTACAGAAGCTGCAATTATGACATGCAAGCATGTGTAGCCAAATAGGCAAATTATGAAGATTATCATTATAATGATTTCTTCCATGTCCACATAGGAATTGTATATTCCACCTAGAATAACAAGTTCCCAAATATCTTAACGAATATAGAACACCACATATAGTTAAAAAGATCATAGTAGCGATTGGCTGTTTTAGTAGTGCCTGAAATTTGGTATCCTCATTCAAGGACATGAATGCCAAGAAAATGCTATCATTACCTGAACAACCTCTGTTCCACCATCTTGAATTCGTTTAGTCAGGTACTCAGTTTCTTCTGGGGTGAAGGTGCAGGGAGGCTTAACCTGTAATGAATGCATCAGGTTCATCAGTTTGTGGTGCTGAACGATAACAAGTGGTAATAGATAAACATCGACAATCTGCAAGACAAGACCTGGGACAAAAGTGGCAAAATTGTAACTCCAGCATGACCTCCGACAACTGGTACATCAACCTCCCTCGGGTCAAGTCCCAGAACTTCTGCCTATAAAGAAACCAACACAAGTTGGAAAGCTTACAGAGTCAGCCAAAGAAGGCAGATATCAGGTAAACTCCATGAATGCTCCACTGGCAGCCATTCTGTGTGACAATTAGACTATTTTTTGGGTACATACCACAAAAGTGTTTGCTCTCACAACATCAAGCATTGTAACTCCCAGAAGTCGCTTTGGATCATAAGTCCCAGCTTTCTTGAAAACCTCTGCTGCAATTGGGACTGTGGAATTAACTGGATTGCTGATCAAATTGACAATGGCTTTGGGGCAGCACTTGACAATCCCTTCACAAAGAGTTCTAACAATCCCAGCATTAATGTTGAAAAGATCATCCCTAGTCATTCCAGGTTTCCTTGGCACACCAGCAGGAATGATTACAAGGTCCATTCCTGTGAGAGCACTATCAAGCTGTGGCTGGCCTAGGAAACCTCGGACCTAGAAACCCAAATGAGAGTTACCACTTGCAATCAAAACCTCTCTACCCTAGACAATCAAGATTTAAACTTTGCCACACGTTAATCACCTAAAAGATTACAAAATCAGACAAAAATTACAAGAAAGAACAAAAAATTTACCACAGCACCAGTGTCCATGTGACTAATATCAGCTGTGACACCAGGGCTATTGACAACATCATAGAGATGGAGGACAGAAACCAAAGGATTCATCTTCATTAACAATGCAAGAGGTTGGCCAATGCCACCAGCTGCACCCAAGATGGCAACTTTGAATCCAGGTGCCCCTCCTTTTGCCCGGCAATCAGTTCTCTTCAAAACAGAACTGCCCTCCACCTTTTTCGTGAATTTTTTGGATCAAAACAAAACCCCACACAAAAAATTTTCAAGAAAAGACAGTTACACCAAAGAATCGGGTAGAATGATAAAAAGGGTCTGTATAACTTTCCATTCATATAAACAACTGAAAAGAAGAGAGAAACCTGGAAGTTTGGAGGGTTGAGATGAGCTGATATTCTTGCAATCCGCAGGTTAGCCTCTGCACTCGACTCCATTGCTACGTGCTTACAGAGAGAGAGGCAGGGAGACAGAGTGTATGCTGGTGGTATAACAAAGTTCACCAACTCAAGAAAGGATGGATTTATTGTTTATGTAGCCACCCAGGAACGGAAAAACCGAAAAATAATCGAAGGGATAAATATGCGCAATAACATATGGGGCTTAGAAGCAAGAAGTTGACGTTTTTCTTTGTTTTTTTTGGTCTTTACCAAATTAAAAAGTTGCAATTTTTCTGTGGAACTTAATGTCTGGACCCTTATCCCACTTGAAATTTCCAGCGGTTTGTGGCTCATATGTTTCGCTCTGTCAGAGTGGCACAAATTTGTTTGATCCGTTTTCTTGATCAACCCATGAACCAAGGCAGTTGTCTGGTTGGAAGTGCCACACTAACGAGCGAGGACATTGATATCTTTGTATGGTAGTCCTCTGATTGCGTACTCGTTTATTTGATTGCTGCGTGCGGCTCAATTTCATTTCATAATTGTTTGATTTAACAATGACTTGATCTAATGGTTACATATTTCTACTTGCAATCTACCTCATCAAATTGGAACCCATTTAATCATTTTCTTTGCGGGGTAAAGCCCTTTAATCAATTGGGTTTTCCCTTCTCTCCATTTTCTTCTGGTCCCTGCTATCATAGGTTGGTGGGCCTAAGTCCAGCATGAACCCAGAAAGAACGTGTCCAGTTTGATCATGGGCAAGTTAGTCGCTTGAAAATTGGAAAAGCAACCTCATTTCTTTTTTCTTTTTGGGTTAAAAAATAATTAAATAATTCTTTCTTCTGGTTCTATTGTAATTATTTAAGCACAATGGTCCATCACAATACGTGAAGATAATAAGATAAGTCAAATGGTTGCCCATCAAAAGGTCAGTACCTCACATGGGCTCTTGCTCTTGCGAGGAAAGGGGCAACAAACGAGATGACTTTTTTAAAAAAATATATTTATGCTTTTTCTTGACATAAAAAACGGGGTCCTTTGGCTTTGTTATCACTGAGGAGCTCCAATATTTTCTTACCCATTTTCATCTTGGAAAGAGTCTCAGGACGTATTATAATTCTCGTATCTTTGGATATGCACGGTGGCAGGAGCAGACTGTTATTTTTTTGTTGCCTGGCTTCTGGTAATTCAAGGAAATAACTTGAAATTCCCATAAAGAAATTAATTTTCTTTTCCTTTTCGTGTCAAGAACTTGAAATTCCCATAAAGAAATAAACACGCTGTAAAGGAATTGAAAATTCATAGGCGATATTTCATTTCTTTTTTTTGTTGAAAAAGAAAGTTAATTTACAGTAAGTGCTATCCCAATATCTACGTTTTAAAGTCGGATAAATAGACAGACCAATGTGGGGATAAGATGGGACAAAATGAACAAAAGTCAAATAGTGATCAAATTTTTTGCCCATGAAAGATAGACCGCGTAGAAATTCTCATCTACACGGACGACGCGCTGGACTTTAGGCTTTGCACAACCCAAACTCTGTAGGCAAATTACCTTTCATGTACGATTCGTTGACTACAAAAGCCTTACGACAAGACGCCATAACTTCAATAAGCACGATCATGCCACTAGCAGTTGAGAGTTCCGTGAATGGCTCGTGCAACACATCACGAGACCAACCTACAGTTGCATGTGACAGAAAACATTATCCGAGTGTTCCAGACAAGAACCAGTGGTTCCATATTTGTTGCAATTTGCAAAGATGCCTTGGGGCGAATGCAACAAATTCACGGCATTCATAGAATATTTTTCTTATTTAAAATGGACAAAACAAGAATCGGGAAAATTGGTACAAGCATTCAGCATTAAAAGACGCGTAAACGCAATGGGAGTGTTTTGAAATAGTAGATCAGAATCTAATAAAATTGGTATGCTTGCCTAGTTGCGTTGCTTAGGCTCTTGGCCATATGGACAAAATGGGTCCAGACCCACTATGATGAGATGGGATTAATAGGGCTGAATATTACCAATTTACTCCCAACTTTCGCATCTTCCCCTTCTTCGCACACTTCAGTTCCCCTGCTTTCTGCTTCTCTAACTGACTCTTTTCCCTCTTCCCATTTCCGCCTCCCCTCCCGTCCTCCTTTCAGCCGTCAGTCTTTCTGTCTTTCTCTATCTCTGTGTACAGAATGATTTTACTACTGTTTAAACAGAAAAAGATTTGAGCTTTTTGTCTATGCATCAAGAATTTAATGGTCCTGCATGTTTATATTCATTTGCATGTTTATGTGCTTGCCCTGTTGTCTATGCTGACGATAGTGATGTTTAAACCGAAAGATTTGATCTTTCTTTATATAAAACCAGAATTTGATGGTCAATTGCAATGGGTTTTTGGGCTAAATCGCCTACTGATTGTTGTTGTTTGCAGGGCGAAGGAACTTGGCGTTACGTGTGCAAAATCTTGGTTATCAGTTGGACAGGGAGCTGATGGAACCAGGCAAGGAATCACCGGAATCGAACCGGAACCTTTATCCACATATAGAGCCATACGATGCAGGTTTTTTGACGGTTTCGGAAATTCACACAGTATACTATGAGCAGTCTGGGAATCCCAGTGGATATGTGAGTAGCTATGATCTGTATTTGTCTTTATTGTCAATTTTTTATTTTTTATTTTCCTAGGTAAGAAAGGGCTGTTTCCTTTCGTATAATTATTGTTTGGGAACGGAGTCAAGAGATGGAGGGTGTAGATTGATTTCACGTCGACAGTGATAGCTTGTGTAATCATTTTTATGCTTAAGAGATTGGAGTCTTGAAGTTAGAATTATGCAAAATTGGAAGTCATTGAATTTCCCTGTAGAAAGGTCTCCAGAACCATCTGTTTTCATGCTTAGGAGAATTCTATGCTGTCAAGCACAGCCCTTTTGTCTGATGTTTTATGATTCTCTTCAATCTCTTGCAAATAATGCAGCTATTCTTTGTCATTGAAAGTGGCTGAACCAGTCTCTTAGTTTCTCATAAGACTTGTACCCAAAAGGGCCTATGCTTTCTTGAGCATCTGATCTCAAAGATGTTACCTGTAACTCCCTTAATAAACCTTGAAAATGCTGTAGATAATATTTTCGGTCCATGGAGCTGGTTGTGTTTGTTTAGAAAATGCCTGATAGTGTGCTGATAGATTTGATGGTAGCTGTACTGAACAGCTGCAGCAGCTAATTTTTCAGATGAATATCACGGGGCCTTCTATGATTCCCAAAAGGGAAATATGTCTTGATTGACTTTAATGTCTTGTTAATTGTCTGGATAGATCCCAGAGTATATCATAGAAACTGTAGAAGATGATTCCAGGATGCAAATGAGTTATGGTTTAGATTGTCTATGTTTTGTATATATGCCAAAGAGTTTGTAATGTCTATCTGGTGCATAAATTTGTTTCTTCACATGGGTCATTGTGATGTAATTCCTTCTTGCAGCCAGTTGTCTTTCTTCATGGAGGCCCTGGAGGAGGAACTACACCTAGTAATCGGAGATTTTTTGATCCAGAATTTTTCCGCATCATTCTATTTGATCAGGTTACTATGCTTATATTCAGGCTGCTTTCCTTACATCTATTGAATTTTTTTCTTCATTTCTTTGGAATTTTGGTTTCCTCAGAGAGGTGCAGGCAACAGCACACCTCATGCTTGCTTGGAGGAAAACACCACATGGGATCTTATCAGTGACATTGAAAAGCTGAGAGAACACTTGAAAATTCCAGAATGGCAGGTCAAAGTTTTCTATGGTTTTCAGGAAACAATTTAATGTCAGAAGCAGTAAATGTCAGCAGGAATTTTGGTATTTTAATGCTATGCAGGTATTTGGTGGGTCATGGGGAAGTACACTTGCTCTTGCATACACCCAATCGTACCCAGAAAAGGTGAAAACTTTCTTTAATCAAACTGCCAAGAAATTGAAACTGGATAATTGGTAAATAATTGATTTCTTACAGATCGTGAAGATTGTAAATAATCATGTTCTTACTGACTGTAAATTCCTGGGCATTATGAGAATGAAAAGTTCACTGTTGCTTCAACTGTAGCTATTCTTGTTTTCATGAAAGCAAGAGTGAATTGAATGGGGGTGTCTAACTGATTTGATGATTGACACTGTAATTTGCTACTAGGTTACTGGCTTGGTCCTCAGGGGGATCTTTTTGCTGCGAAAGAAAGAGATTGATTGGTTTTATGAGGGTGGGGCTGCTGCTATATACCCTGATGGTATGCTGGATACATTTTCATTGACCTTTGGATAACTAATATAATCAAACCTAGCACTTGAAGGAGGCACGGTGTTGACATTCTACTACAATATAATGATGAAATGCTTTTTTTAATATTCTTTTCCTGATTACATATTCAGAATAAGGTTGGATTGATTTTTTTGATTGTTCTCTGCAGCTTGGGAGCCTTTTAGAGATCTTATTCCAGAAAATGAAAGGGGATGTTTCATTGAAGCTTATCACAAGAGATTAAACTCTGATGATAAGGAGACACAAGTGAGAGCTAGATTCTGTATTTAACTTGGCCTAAAAATTTGATGTTTGGTTTGTCTAATCTTGACCACATATCAATGTTAAATTTGATTAGAATGAAGCATACTGCTAAATTTGCTAAGTGCCTTACCCTTGTAGTTTATTAGTATGCAGCTGCAAGAGCATGGACCAGGTGGGAAATGATGACTGCCCATCTTCTTCCAAATGAAGAGAATGTCAAGAGAGGAGATGATGATAACTTTTCATTGGTAAGACAATTTAGTTCTAATTAGTGGTTTTTGCATTGTTTGCTAGAACAAACATCAATTCATTTTCTGCAATGCAATAACTGATTCAATTCTCAGCTTTGCAAGCAGATAATCCCCCCCTTTTGTTCAGCTTCATATTCTATCTAGCCATCATGATAGTCAGTATCAGATTTTTGGCCTAATTAATTTATTACTTGCTTAGTTGTGGATTTTCAAGATAATTGAAACTTTTCTCATGGACATGCTCCTTATGTCTCATTCAGGCATTTGCAAGGATTGAAAACCATTACTTTGTGAAGAAGGGGTTTTTTAGTTCAGACTCTTTCCTTTTGGACAATGTTGATAAGATAAGGCATATCAAGGCTACAATTGTGCAGGTAAATGTTGCCTCTGTCACCATGTTTATACTCTCTCTCACTTGTTTGGAAAACAAATTGATCTTGTTAGGAAGATGAACTTAGTGATCAAACATGCTCCGTAGCATTGTTCAAGAAATATTAGTGCATTTCTCTTGCAGAAGGGAAGGGCTGTGCTTTCTAAGTAGGATGCTTCAGGCACTTTGTTCTTTCCTTGTGTCCGTAAGGGGGAGTTTTGAGTATTTTGCTTTTAGGAGAAGGTGGAGATGGTGGCATTGTTCCAAAATTTTCCTGCTTCATGAAGAAAAATGACTTAACAAATATCAATATTGTAAATTTGACTCTATTATATCCTTTACATGGTAATAAGATCTTTCAAACCCCAAATGATGCTTCTAAGATTGTCAAAGTGGTTTATAAAAGCATGTTCATGTATTTAGCAGTACTTTCAAGGCAGTGTGCCTGGTGCTCCTAGAAGGTTCTATGGGAATTTGAGTCAACTTGGTCTTGAGATATGTTCCAATTTGCAGGGAAGATATGATGTTTGCTGTCCCATGATGTCTGCTTGGGATCTTCATAAAGCATGGCCTGAGGCAGAATTTAAGGTATGTGCCTATCTTGTCACACTTTTTCGAGAACTATATATGTGTGTTGGAACTGATAATTGTATAGATTTGTTGTTGGTGGTCTGAAACTTTTTCATGGTGGCTGTGCCATATGTAGTTTGAAGTTGGGTCCAGGCAAGATATCTTAGATAAAAGTTGCCTTAAACATGCTATTGTAGCATGTATCAAAAGCCAAAGTTATAAAATTTATTGGGTTCTCATGAGGAAATACATTGTGCCTTTGCGAACCAATTTCCTTTGGTCATCCATGTATACAAACTACAAGAGGAAATATCCTATTTCCACTGTTTGTTCTTGGTTGTACAATTTACCAAATCAGTTCACCTTGGACAGATTGTTCCAGATGCCGGACATTCTGCCAATGAACCAGGAATAGCTGAAGAACTTGTAGCTGCAAATGAGAAGCTCAAAAACATTATCAAGAATGGATCTTGAAAAGTGGCAGTTCAAGTGGTTGCAGTTTGAGTCACAGTGAGGAAACTTGGGACACTTTGTGGTGTTGTTTACCTTATAATGAAAGTAGTTTGCACAAACTTTAAATGTCAAATGAAACGGTGGATTTTTGTACTGACATGTTTTGCACCCTCCCATTTTTCTTCCCTAGCTCTCTGCTTTTTCATTTTCTTTTTCTTCTTGAACACAATGGATAAATAAATTCTTCGGGGCAGTAACATGCCTAAATATATGCAATGTAATGCCCATTCATCTTAATTGACAATGCCTACACTGGTGCTGCGAACTGGATGATGTCAGGTGTGTTCTTCTTCTAAGGTTTATGCGGAGAAGAATGGTTCTGCTCTTTTTGGCCCTCGCAGCTCAAAATCTGTCATCATACATAACGCTGGAATTCACCGCAACGGCGGCCAGGTGTACTGTAAAATTCGACTTTGCTAACTGTGCAGCGAGCTCTGTATTGAACGTGCACTAGTTTTGTAAATTGCATTACTTTGTGGTGATTTGATATCAATTAAAAGCTAAAGGTGATAATTCAATGAGTCTATTGAACAACATCATCAACAACGAGGTACCCAACCCCTAGAAGCCTAGTGACTACCAAGCATAAATCTTGGAGGTGAGATATCTATGATTTGAATAGACGCCCGAGTGCATGCCTATACACACACAAAATAAAAAAAAAACAAATAAAACCGACAATAGCAAGGCTCGGTACACAAGGTGGGGTAAATTTTCATTAAATAGTCTATGGTATTCTCCATGTGCAGCTCTTTGGCACATGTACGGTATGGAAGTTGCGCTCGTTTGAATTGGCTGCGAGCCTTTTTCCAGGTAGTGGTGTCCTAGAATAAGCAGTCGTGGGAGTTTTGGTTATTAGCCAAGTAGCACCAGGCGTTGCTTCTTCTTTGGGTCTCAAAATTGCCGGTGAGGTTTCCTTTATCACCCCGAGTTGATGCGGTGTTGTCGTAGAACCTGTTTTGTTTGTACTTGAAACAGCTCTGCGATATGAGGCAACTAGGATAATCAAACAGACCACAGATTCTTCACAAATCAAACTCAATGTACTTTAAACAAAAGAAACTCACTCTTGACTGTTTGCATGCTGTCGTCTAACACATGGTGATTTGGTCCTCTTCAAGCTGTTTCCAATTTTTTGAGTTCTCTCCTTCAGGCTATATTCCTGCCAGGGCTGGGCCATCAAGTGACAAGTTTCTGCAGTGAAGAAACTGTACGCTTCCCAGAAATTTTACATAATTTCTGCTCCATTCTTCCTTTTGAAATTTTTGAGGTCGGATTCCCATTTTGGTACACATAACATTATCAAATCTTTCAGCTAAGACCTGTTTATCTAAAAGCCAGCCTGAATGTCTGTTATTCTGCCATTCACAAAGAAAGACTTACACGTTGATGATCCAGTTGTGTGCCATTTGTTTCCTTGCCATTGCTTTCAGATGTTTCATTACCATCTTGACTTTCCACAAGGCACTTCTTGTTACTCTGTAGTCAACATCAGAAAGTCAGTTCTTAGCTTATTTCAACCATACCAACGGCTTAAGCAATTGCTATGACTATCTATCAAATATACAAACTCAGCCATAGAAATCAAAGTTGTGATGCTTTGATGGGATTTTTGCAAGTGACTTCTTGATTCTCTTTAGAGGCCTTTATAACCAAAGGTCTTGTGGTGGGTTTCTTCTCCAAGTTTGCACCCTTTGTTTAAACACTCTTCCCGGATAATAAGCATTGTTTTTTATTTGTAAATCTTATCCATACTTTTGTTGTTAAAGAATTGTTTTTAGTTCTGTTAAAAATTTACATTACATCAGTCTTAGATCGGAAAAAGGCTATGGGGATGTGCGTTGCGGTCTTAGTGTTTATCGTGAGTTTATCTATCGTACTCTTAAGCACCAAGTACAGACTATGTAGGATATGTCATGATGATGCATATGCTCAATTGCTCTAATTATGCTCGCCAACAATCCATTAAAATGGCAAGTGAGAAAAAAAAAAAAAAGGGTTAAAAGCTAGAAATGAAAATAGATAAGATTAAAACCAAAGCAGTTTCCTATATAAGCACTGACCTTTTGTGTGTGGCTTTTGAAGAGTCTTTACTTGACAAGAAATTTCTTTAATCCATGTAGGCCAGCTGTTGAGATCAAATTGCTACTAATATTTGAGTATGGTAGTAAAGCATTAGAATAAATTAATTAATGCAGAGATAAATCTCCAGGGGAAAAAAATAAAAAAACACCTTGAAAAACCTATCGTCATATCATAGAGATTCTGAATTGTTTTGCCTACTCATCACTACTCCATATTTTCGCTACCACTTTGCCTTTGAGCTTTTTTCTAAAAAAGAGAGCCATATGTAATGATATGTGACAATTAAATCATCCCAACTGCGTTATTGCTGGATGCCCCACCTTCCTCAAACATCTATGAATTTTGTATGTCTCGTCACCACTTAGTTTTCATTCGTGATGTTCTCATTGCACTTGACATAGCATGAAGCGACTATATCAAATAAGTGTGAGCAATCAATGCAATGGTCTCCTGAGCATTCCTCTCTTTCATGATTTGTGCTTCGAGATTATTCAATGTCTCCACTCATTGCTTCGTATCCGAGAAAGGCTTCAATATTTTTATTACATATTGTCCAGGTGTAGGTTGAACACTTCGATTGTTGGCAACAGGCCCTGCTAATTGTTACATTATGACTCATCACTCTTGGAAGTAATGAGTGCACACATACTCAAAAGAATGTGTATTTTTTTGTGTCTTACTCTTTCATAATTCGATATTGGCTAGCCATTTCACCTCCGGCGAATTATTTCTATTCTCTTCAAAACTTTTGGAGGCTTGGATTCCTTGTCCTCTGTGGACTTTGAGAACGATAGCCCATCAATCATTATACGCGGCTTGACTTCTTAAACTCTCTAAAACTTTGTAGAGCCATTATGTTTTCCTTGAAGCATCTAAAGGCACAGTTCTATTTATACCCCAAAACAGGCTTCTTTCCACCTGCAGATCTCAGCTCTTCATCAGATAACATTTATCGTACTCCACAAAGATGAATAATTATATCCTCCTCCCAAAAGCTGTCGTTTTTGCTTTCCTCTTGACATCTGCGAACCTTCCTCTGTGAATGATATAACTGCCTATATTATATAGTCCTTTTTTACCTGTATCTGAGTGTCTTTTTATAGAGATCTGTCTAGTGGCATTGTGCTTTACAGTTATATCTATAACACTCCAAAGGCGTGCGAGAACTTCGAATTTTGCGATTCTCTTGCTTTTTCTTCCCTGGAGTAGTCAGAGCTTTGGCAACAGGGCATTGCTTTATCTTTGCATTGGGGGTTTTGGGAAGATGTTTGACTTTAGCATTGGGTTGAACCATTTTCTTTAGATATGGAGAAAAAGAAATCAAAGGACATATATAGCGTGTACTCTAGTACTCTTTGATGATTTTTTGCAGCGAATGGACTGCAGACACTTTCACAACTAGGATATCTGACACTGAAACTATAAGCAAATGGAAGTCTATTCTCACAATGCCAGACCAAGGAGAAACGATGAGGAGGATGAAGTGCATATGTCCTTATTGAATTGAAGGGGCTATGTAGATTACCTCAACTCCTTTCAATACAATGCTGTGGGAAGCCGTACATTAGGGCTCCTTTCAGCCATGACCTGCCATAAGTAAAATTGTAATACCCAAGTCTAAATAAATTGTTGCAGAACAACCATGCAAAAGAGAGACACGAAAGATATTTAACCTATGAGTAACGTAGGCAACTTCCGTTCTGAGTGAAAACTCTAACAATTTATATAGAGCCAAAGTTCTTCTTTCCGCTCCATTTCTTCCTCGGTAGATTGCGATGCGCAGCATCCTGCGAGGCTGAGGGCACAACCTATGATTACTGAGGATTTAGCAATGGCTCCAAAATTGAATAATATTGATTAAAAACATCTCAAGTTAAGCATAACAACTGATCATGTGACTCAAAGCTATAAATTTGTTTGTTTTCCTTTCTTTTTTTCCTTCTCCTTCCGTGTGTATAAACTTAATCAGAGATATTTATACAATACTCTTCAACTGTAGCGAACCAACATTTGACAAAAGGGCAATATAGTAATCATATATAACAATAATCTCTCTCATAAAGAGATTAAACTCGCTTGCGAGACAATAAAATATACATAATTATCTATGGGAATCTAATATATGAAAAACATAAGGCAAATCCTCCTCTAAAATCCCTTTTCACTATACCTCTCTCTGTCTGGATTCAAGTCGACTCTCCTACAATCCCAGAATCGGTAAAACTCAAGACTAAAAATACTCAGAATATTTCCGATTGGAGCAACAGAACATAGAAAGTGATTTCAATTAGAGCCAACTACAGGACCATATCCTATCATAAGAAGTTCAAGATCAAACCTAATTAGAACAAAACTACACCAATTAGTGCATCTATAAACACCAAAACTTAGGATGCTTCTTTATATTAAAGAAACTAACAAATTCGAGAGTGAAACTTAATTTAGACACTAAAAGAACTCATTTACAGAGGGGAAAAAAAAAGAAAAGAAAAGAAAAGACAACAAGAATTATTGACAAAGGAAACACATCTCACCAACTTGTGAACTAGCGATCTTGACCGGGGTGGCAAGGATCGGATGCAGTGAGATCCACGAACTTGGGGGCCTCGAACTGCTCGTAGAACTCGTCTCCCCTTGTTTCCTCTCCATTGATATTCAAAGACCGAATCTGCAGGTCCTGCATTTTCACACACACACACACACACACAGAGAATGATAGAAGGAGCGTCCTTTTCCTCTGTCTTTTTCGTCTTGTTACGTGACTGTAATTGGAAAACGGACAGCGGAACAGATTTAAACTTGCTTTGGAAAGTAGCTGTGGAAAATGCCATTTCCATTTCGGCACAAAGATTGTCTCCTGCCAACTAGTAATTACCCGTCAGACCGGCACCATAACCCGCTTGAAAATATCGGTCGGATTATATTTTCTATCCGAATACAAACACTAACTCAACTTGAATAATTATATGTTGTGAATAAATTTTTTTTATAATTTTAAAATCTAAATTCTAATAAAAAGAATTTCTGATAAATTGCTTTTTGCAAAAAAAATAAAATTTTTTTTTAATAATAATGTACTTCAAAATATATTATAAAATAGGTCGCGACGAAGGAGTTTGTCTAATTCCTTAACGCAATATTCGTAACTTCAAATATATTTTAAATTATCGTACACACAGTTAAAACTTGTTTAAATGACTGCCTTTCTAATAACAAGAAAACCCCAGCAGATCTAAGGGGGTTGAAGTAGCTACTTAGAAACTTTCCAATTATAAAGGTCTCTCTTTCTGTGTCTACGGCCTTGTCTGTCTATCTGATACTACGGCTTTCCTGATTATTGGAAGTCATTCCTCTTGCGCGGAGAAGAAGGACTCTTCCGGTATATAATTTAAAGGAAACACCGCACTCCATCTCAATCGCTTTGCTCTAAGCATTAATCTTTGGCGGAAACGGCCATCCGTCGTGATTGGCTGTGCTCTTGCTTCCTCCCTCCGTCATTTTTCCTCCAGTCTTTGAGGTAATTTCTCTTTTAAAGCCTATTCTTAATTCTGGGGTTCCTCTCAATTTTTAATTCCCAAATATTCTTTCTCAATTAATCTTCCCTTTTATTCTTCGTCTACTCAATGATTGTGATTGATCCAAGCGAGAGAGAGAGAGAGCACTGTGTGTCTTTTGTTTTCTTATATTGTGGTGTTCGTTGTTCTTTGTATGTAGGGTTTGATAGAAGAAAGGTGCAAGTCTTTTTCGGTGCAATGAACTATGAGCACACAGACGGGGACATGTTAGGAATCGATTGGTTGCATGTAAGGATAGCGCTGTTTTAATATATTATTATTTTTTTTTGGGTGGAGGCGGAAGGTTAGAAATTTATATGAGGATTGGCTAATATTTGTCAGTTCTGCACATTCTTTTGCTTTGTCATTTGCTTTGTGTAGAAAACATGATATGGAAACCTTTGTTGCGAATTCTCCCATTTGAATTGCTTTTCTTCTGTTTATTTGCGGTGAAGGGTATTCTTTTAGAATCATATTAGCAAGTAATTGTTTTATTTTCAAACTTTAGGAATATAACATTCTTGTGCACATCTGAATTGCTGATTTGCTCCTTTGACCAGTTTATGGCAGATTCAATGCGATTTGCGGGACAGAGAATAAAGTAGCTTGCCTCAATTGCTTCTGAAAGAAGCACTCACAAGAATTGCGGAAACGAGCCAGAAAAGGAAGGTAGTTCAGCTGTTTTATCTTGAACAGCCTAAATTGAGAGTACCCGGTTCTCCGTTGACCGAACGGGCGGGTTCGTTACTGCAACATGGTTACTTGTCGCGGGGCGTTTTCAGCAAACGGTTAAACTTTTATTGTTGCCTTATTTTTTTTTTTTAAAATATTTCTCCCTGTCATGTTCTGAAAGCATGAGGATTTGTCTCTTCCAAGATCTGAAAGTTGCACTATTCNCTGCACACTCAGCTTGCTGGAGGAAAAACACCACATGCGATATTATCATTGACATGAAAAGTGAGAGAACACTGAAATTCCAGAATGGCAGGTTCAAGTTTTTTTATGGTTCAGGAAACAATTAATTCAAGAAGCAGTAAATTCAGCAGGAATTTTGGTATTTTAATGCTATGCAGGTTATTTGAGTGGGTCATGGGGGAAGTACACTTGCTCTTCAACACCCATCGTACCCAAAAGCGTGAAAACTTTCTTTATCAAACTGCCAAAATTGAAACTGATTAATTGGATAAATAATTGATTTCTTACAGATCAGCTCGAGATGGAAATTATATGTTCTTACTGACTGTAAATTCCTGAGATATGAGAATGAAAATTCACTGTCTGCTTCCAAACTGTAGCTATTCTTGTTTTCATGAAAAAAGAGTGAACTTGAATGGGCAACTGTGGTCTAACTGATTTATGATTGACACGTAATTGCTACTAGGTACGCTTGTCCTCAGGGGATCTTTGCCTGCGAAAGAAATAGATTGATTGGTTTTATGAGGTGGCTGCTGCTATATACCCTACTGGTATGCTGGATACATTTCATTGACCTTTGAAACTAATATAATCAAACCTAACTTGAAGAGGCACGTGTTTGACATTCTACTACAATATACATGATGAAATTGCTTTCTTTTAATATTCTTTCCTGATTACATATCAGAATAAGGTGGATCTGATTTTTTGCATTGTCTCTGCACTTGTGGAGCCTTTAGAGATCTTATCCAGAAAATGGAAAAGGAGTTTCATTGAGCTTATCACAAGAGATTAAACTCTGAATGATAGGACCACAAGTAGAGCTAGATCTGTATTTTACTTGGCCTAAAAATTATGTTTGGTATTGTCTAATCTTGACCAGCATATCAAATTTAATTTATTAGAATAAGCTTACTGCTAAATTTGCTAATGCCTTAACCTTGTAGTTTATTGTATGCAGCGCCAAGGCATGGTACCAGGTGGGAAATGATGTACTGCCATCTTCTTCCAAGATGAAAGAATGTCAAGAGAGGAAGATTGATGATAACTTTTCATTGTAAGACAATTTAGTTCTAATTAGTGGTTTTTGCATTTGTTCTAGAACAAACATCATCATTTCTGCAATGCAATTAAACTGATTCAATTCTCAGCTTGTGGCAGCAGATAATCCCCCCTTTGTTCAGCTTCATATTCTATCTACCCATCATTGAATAGTCAGTATCAATTTTTGCCTAATTAATTTGATTACTTGCTTAGTGTGGATTTTCAAAATGAAACTTTTCCTCATGACTGCTCCTTATGTCTCATTCAGGCAGTTGCAAGATTGGAAACCATTACTTGTTGAAGAAGGGTTTTTAGTTCAGACGCTTTCCTTTTGACAATGTTGATAAATAAGGCATATCAAGCTACAATTGTGCATCAGTAAATGTTGCTCTGTCACCATGTTTAATACTCTCTCTCACTTGTTTGCCGAAAACAAACTTATCTTGTTTAGGAAGACTGAACTTAGTGATCCAACATGCTCCGTAGCATTGTTCAAAGAAATATTTAGCTGCATTTCTTTGCAGAAGGGAAGCGTGTTTCTAAGTAGGATGCTTCAGGCACTTTGTTCTTTCCTTGTGTCCGTAAGGGGAGTGATTGATATTTATCTTTAGGAGAAGGAGATGGTGGCATGTTCCAAAATTTCCTGCTTCATGAAGAAAAAATGACTTAACAAATATCAATATTTGAAATTGACTCTATTAATCCTTTACGATTAATCAGATCTTTCAAACCCCAAATGATGTTCTAGATGTCAAGGGGTTTATAAAAGCATGTTCATTATTTATCAGTAACTTTTCAAGCATGTGCCTGGTTGCCCTAGAAGTTCTATGGAATTTTTAGTCAACCTTGTCTTGAGATATGTCCATATTTGCAGGGAAGATATGCATGTTGCGTGTTCCATGATGTCTGCTTGGGATACTTCATAAAGCATGCCTGAGCAGAATTAAGGTATGTGCCTATCTGTCACACTTTTTCGAGAACTATATATGTGTGTTGGAACTGATAATTGTATAGATTTTTGTGAGTGGTCTAAACTTTTTCATGTGGCTGTCCATATGTAGTTTGAAGTTGGGTCACGGCAAATTCTTAGATAAAAGTGCCTTAAACATGCTATTGTAGCATAATCAAAAGCCAAGTTATAAATTTATGGGTTCTCAGAGGAAATCATTGTGCCTCTTGGCGAACCATTTCCTTTTGGTCATCCGTATACAAACACAAGAAGGAAATATCCAGTTCCACTGTTGTTCTTGTTGTACAATTTACCCAATTCAAGTCACACTTGACATATTGTTCCAGATGCCGACATTCTGCCATATGAACCAGGAATAGCTGAATAACTTGTAGCTGCAAATGAGAGCTCAAAACATATCAGAATGGATCTTTGAAAGTGGCCAGTTCAAGTGGTTGCAGATTTGAGTTCACAGTAGGAAACTTGGACACTTGTGGTGTTGTTACCTTATATAAAGTAGTTGCACAAACTAAATGTCAAATTGAAAACGGTGGATTTAATGTACTGACATGTTTTTGCACCCTCCCATTTTTCTTCCCTACTCTTCTTTTTACATTTTCTTTTTCTTCTTAACACAATGGATAATAAATATCTTCGGGCAAAGTAAATGCCTAATATATGCAAGTTATGCCCCATTCATCTTAATTGACAATGCCTACACTGTGCTGCGAACTGATGATGTCAGGTGTGTTCTTCTTCTAAGTTTTCGGAGAAGAATGGTTCTGCTGGCTTTTTGCCCTCGCAGCTCAAAATCTGCATCGAACATAACGCTGGAATTCCACCGCAACGGCGCCAGTGTTACTGTAAATTCGACTTTGCTAGACTGCTGCATCGATCTCTATTTGAACGTGCCATCTAGTTTGTAAATTGCATACTTTTGGTGATTATATCAATATAAAAGCTAAAAGTGATAATTCAATGAGTCTACTTGAACAACATCCATCAACAACAAGTACCCAACCCCAGAGCCCCCTAGTTGACTTACAAGCAAAATCTTGGAGGTGAGTATCTATGATTTGAATAACGCCCGAGGCATGCCTATACCACACACAAAATAAAAAAAAAACAAATAAACACAATAAGCAAGGCTCAGGTACACAACGTGGGGTAAATTTTCATTAAATAGTCTATGGTATTCTCCAATGTGCAGTCTTTGCACATGTACGGTATGGAAGTGCGCTCGTTTAAATTGGCTGCGAGCCTTTTTCCAGGTAGTGTGTTCCTAGAATAAGCAGTCGTAGGGAGTTTGTTATTGCCAAGTAGCACCAGCGTTGCCTTCTTCTTTGGTCTCAAAATTGCCGGTGAGTTTCTTTATCACCCGAGTTGATCGGTGTTGTCCTAAACCTGTTTTGTTGTACTTGAAACAGCTCATGCCATATGAGGCACTAGGATAAATCAAAAGACCACAAAAATTCTTCACAAATCAAACCAAATGTACTTTAAAACAAAGAAACTCACTCTTACTTTTGCATGCTGTCGTCTAACACAATTGATTGGTCCTCTCAAGCGTTTCCAATTTTTTATTCTCTCTCAGTCTAATTCCTGCCAGGGCTGGGCCATCAGTGACAAGGTTTCTGCAGTGAAGAAACTGGTACGCTTACCCAGAAATTTTACATAATTTCTGCTCCTATTCTTCCTTTTGAAATTTTTGATCGGATTTCCCATTTTGGTACACATAACCATTATCAAATCTTATCAGCTAAGACCGTTTATCTAAAAGCCAGCCTGAATGTCTGTTAATTCGGCCATTCACCAAAGAAAAGACTTTACACGTGATGATCCAGTTGTGTGCATTTGTTTCCTTGCCATTCGCTTCAGATGTCATTACCATCTTGACTTTCCCACAAGCACTTCTTTACTCTGTAGTCAACATCAGAAAGTCAGTTCTTAGCTTATTTCAACCATACCAACGGCTTAACAATGCTTCTCATTATCAATAAACAACTCACCTGAATCAAAGTTGGATGCCTTTGTGGGATTGTTGAAGTGACTTGATCTCTTTAGAGGCCTGTGATGGGGTTTCTTCTCCAAGTTTGCACCCTTGTAAATCACTCTTTCCCGGAAATAAGCATGTTTTTATTGAGATCCATCCAAAACTTATCTTTTGTAAAGAATTTGTTAGTGTAAAAGATTTACATACATCAGTTCTTAGTCGAAAAGGCTTGGGATTCGTGGGCTTAGGTTTTCTATTTATCATCTCTTAAGCACCAGCAGCAGCTATGTAGATATGTCTTTAGATGCATTGCTCAATTGTCTAATTATCTGCAACAATCCATAAAAGTGCAAAAAAAAAAAAAAAAGGGTTAAAAGTAGAAATGAAAATAGATAAGATAAAACAAAGCAGTTTCCTCATAAAGCAACTGACCTTGTGTGTGGCTTTTGAAGTCTTCTTGACAAGAAATTTCTTTTCCATGTGGCCAGTGTTGAGATCCAATTGTCTACAAAGTTGAGATGAGTAAAGCAAGAAAAATTAATATCAGAGATAATCCAGGAAAAAAATAAAAAAACTTGCCTATCGTCATCATAAGATTCTGAATTGTTTTCCTACTCATCACTCTCCATATTTTCGCTACCATTTGCCTTGTTAAAAAAGCCATTGTATGATTTGTGGCATCATCCCCAAAGGTTATGTGGATGCCCACCTTCAAACATGATTTTGTTATGTCTTGTTCACCCTTATTTTCTTCTTTCTCATTGCACTTGCTACTTGGAGCTTCAAAAAGTGGAGCATCAGCATCTCCTGAGATCCTCTCTTCAGAATTTGGCTTGGATTTCAAGTCACTCTTGCTTGTATCCGAAAAGGCTTCAATTTTATTCTTGTCCAGTGGTGGTTTGAAAACTTCATTGTCTGGCAAAGGCCCTGCATTTACATTTGTATCATCACTCTTGGAAGTATAGCACACTTCCAAAGAATTATTTTTTGGTTTCTCTTCAATTCGATATTGCTGAGATCACTTTCGGCATTATTCTTCTTCAAAAATTTTGGAGGCTTGGATTCCTGTCCTCTGTGACTTTGAGAACATAGCCCATCATATACCCTGCTCTTAACCTCTCATAATTTTAACTGTTTTCTTGAAGCATCTAAAGGCACAGTTCTATTATACCCCAAAACAGGCTTCTTTCCACCTGAGATCTCAAGCTTCTTCATCCCAGTACATTATGTATTTACAGGTGTATTCTTCCAAAGCAGCATTTGCTTTCTCTGACATCTCGGGTGAATGAAACGCCAAAGCCTTTGCTACTATTCTATTCTTTTGGACTGCAGTGGCTTGTGCTTTCAGGTTTCTAACACTCCAAAAGGCAGCTGAATTTGGATTCTCTTGCTTTTTCTTCCCTGGAGTAGTCAGAGCTTTGGCAACAGGGCATTGCTTTATCTTTGCATTGGGGGTTTTGGGAAGATGTTTGACTTTAGCTTTGGGATTGACCATTTTCTTAGATATGGAAGAAATCAAGGCTAATCTTGTAACTCTAGACTTTGATGATTTTGCAGGAATGGACTGCAGACATTTCACAATGGTACTGTCAATGAAATAAGCAAATGGAGTCAATGCCAGCCAAGGAAAACGATGAGGAGGAGAAAGTGCAATGTCCTTATTGAATTGAAGGGGCTATGTAGATTACCTCAAACTCCTATTCAAATACAACTGCTGTGAAGCCTACATTTAGGGCTCCTTTCAGCCATGACCTGCCATAAGTAAATGTAATACCCAAGTCTAAATTAAATTGTTGCAGGAACAACCATGCAAAAGAGAAACGAAAGACTGGTAACGTAGGCAACCCGGAGAACAAAATTTTTGTAGATTTCTTCAGAGTCCATTTCTTCCTCGTGGATTTGGTCACATCCTGCAGCAGCACAACAGTTCTGGATGCATGGAGCTTCAAAATTTTATATTGAAAGAACATCTACAAGTAAGCACAACTGATATGGACAAGCATAATTTGTTTGTTCTTTTTCCCCTGTCTTGATTAACTAACAAAATAAAACTCTCAACTGTAACAAACCAACTACAAAAGGAGCTAATCAACAAAGTGGATTGAAGAAGTAATAAGCTCGATCAGACAATAAAAATTTTAAGATGGGAATCTATGAAAACATAAGGAAAATCCCCGAAACCCTTTTTCCTTCCTCGTTTGAATCAAGGCCCTAAATGCCAGAATCGGTAAAACTCAAGAAAATACTCAGAATTTTGAGCAACAGAACAAGAAAATCATATCATAACCAAAAGGACATCATCAAGATTCAAGAAACCTAATAGAACAAACACCCAATTGCTATAAACACCAACTCGTAGGATAATTATATAAAGAAAAAACTAACAAAATTCTGAGAGTTTTGAACTTAATTTAGACACTAAAAACTCATTTACAGAGGGGAAAAAAAAAGAAAAGAAAAGAAAAGACAACAAGAATTATTGACAAAGGAAACAACTCCCAACTTGTAACTAAGCCGATCTTGACCGGGGTGGCAAGGATCGGATGCAGTGAGATCCACGAACTTGGGGGCCTCGAACTGCTCGTAGAACTCGTCTCCCCTTGTTTCCTCTCCATATATCAAAGGACCGAATCTGCAGGGTCCTGATTTCACACACACACACACACACACAGAGAATGATAGAAGGAGCGTCCTTTTCCTCTGTCTTTTTTCGTCTTGTTACGGACTGTTAATGGAAACGGACAGGAAAGATTTAAACTTGCTTTGGAAAGTAGCTGTTGGAAAATGCCATTTCCATTTCGGACAAGATGGTCTCCTGCCAACTAGAATACCCGTCAACCGACCATAACCCGCTTGAAAATAGGGTCGGATTATATTTTTTTCCGAATACAAACATAACTCAACTTGAATAATTATATTTAATATATTTTTTTATAATTTTAAAATCTAAATTCTAATAAAAAGAATTTCTGATAAATGCTTTTTGAAAAAAATAAAATTTTTTTAATAATAATGACTTCAAATAATATTATAAAATAGGTCGGACGAAGGATTTGTCGAATTCCTTAACGAATATTCGTAACTTCAAATATTTTAAATTATCGTACCACAGTAAACTGTTTAAATGACTGCTTCTAATAACAAGAAACCCTAGCAGTCTAAGGGGTGAAGGGTCTCTCTTTCTGTGTCTACGGCCTTGTCTGTCTATCTGATACTCGGCTTTCCGATTTGGAGTCTTCCCTGCCGGAGAAGAGGACCTTCCGGTTAATTAAAGGAAACACGCACTCCATCAAGTCGTTCTCTAAGATAATTCTTGGCGGAAACCGGCTATCCGTCGTGATTGGTGCTCTTGCTCCTCCTCCTCATCTTCCTCCGTCTTTGAGGTAATTTCTCTTCTAAAGCCTTATTCTTATTCTGGGGTTCTCTCTCAATTTAATTCCCAAATATTCTTTCTCAATTAATCTTCCCTTTTATTCTTCGTCTACTTCAATGATTGTGATTTGATCAAGAGAGAGAGAGAGAGGCACTGTGTGTCTTTGTTTTCTTATATGTGGGTTCGTGTTGGAGATGTGTTTGATAGAAAAAGGTGCAGTCTTTTTGGATGCATGAACATGAACAGAGGGATGTAGGAATCGTTGGTTGATGTAAAGGTAGCGCTTTTATTATTATTATTTTTTTGGGGGGGGGGTAGATTATATAGGTGGCTAATATTTGTCAGATTGCATTCTTTGCTTGTCATTTGCGTTGAAACTATGTATATGGGAAACCTTTGTTGGAATTTCTCCATTTGAATTGCTTTCTTCTGTTTATTTGGGTGAAGGGGGTATTCTTTAGAATCATATTAGCAAGTAATTGTTTTATTTTCAAACTTAGAATATAACATCTTGTGCACATCTGAATTGCTGATTTGTCCTTTACAGTTTTGCAGGATTCAATGGATTTGGGGACAGAGAATAAAGTAGCTGCAATGCTTCTGAAAGAAGCATCAGAATTGCGGAAACGAGCTGAAAAGGAAGGTGTTCATGTTTATCTTGAACAGCCTAAAGTGAGAGGCCGGCCGAACGGGCGGTTTCTTACTGCAACTGTTCTTGGGGTGCAGCAAGGTAAACTTTTTATTGTTGCTTATTTTTTTTTTTAAAATTTTTTGGTCCCTGGTCATGTTCTGAAAGCATAGGATTTTGTTTTCCAAAGATGAATGGTTGCACATTTCATTAGCATAGCCTGCTTGGACATACTCTGTGCATCACCTGACCAGCTTGTAGATTTTGTGTTGACAACAGATACAGTTTTGGATGTTGTTGAATATAAACTGAATACGAATTAAATCAAATTTATTAGAGAAGTGAGGAATATGTTCAAACATTGGATGGATTGATTTAAGAAATTGTAGAGGAACTATTGTGGCATTCGTAGAGGAACTATTGTGGCATTCTCAGGTGGTGTATTATGATCATCCAATTGCATCAGATGTTGAGATTTTTGGACACAGATGGATCTTTGAATGTGTATCTGCATGTTGTAGCAATAAAGCAGAAGTTCATGCTTCTACAGTGGGCTTTTTGAGATTCCATACACAACAAATTGTGACCTTTTTTCAGGAGGAAGCTAGAAATCAAACTATAAAGTACCATCACACCTCCCACCCCTCCTCCCCCCCCCCCCCCCCCCCAAAAAAAAACAAAAAAAAAAAAAAGTGTGATGCTAGAAAACAAAGTGAACTACTTAATATCAATGTTTTTTTTTTCTTTTTTAATATTGTTTTTTGTCTTTCTACTACAGTTTAGTGGTGTTTTTATTTCTATTATTATGCCTTTGATGACTATTTTCTGTTTTTTGGGGAATCTGAGATGACATTGTGTTGACTTGAATTTGCTTGTTGAAGACCATTGTGTTGGGTTCATTTTATGCCACTTACATTATCTTTCTTTCCTGTCTGCTGGTTTTACTTTTTGAATTGTTCTCAGCAAATCGAGCTGTGGAAGTGAATGAAATGTGGCAAATTCGGCAGAAAGAGCTTGAGATGGAGGATAGGGTTAAAAGGAAATCAAGACATGAGAGGCATAACAGTATGAACTGTTCAGATGTCACCAAATATTCTAGAAGCGCGAGTAAGAGGTATGCTTTAACTGATAACAACACTAGTACATCATACTCAGCTGGCAAAAGAGTGTCTGATAACAATTCGGGGGAAGATGAAGGTTTGCGTGAGGAAGAGATTGAGGAATTTTTGCACTCAAGGTTAGTTCTTTCTCTCTCACTTTTGTCACCTCCCCCACCGAGAGTAGTCGATTTTGTGTCTGGCAATGGTGCGTATGCACTCACTAAGTTTGTAGTTGTGTAGTTGCTTTGCCTCTCTCTCTCTCTTCTTTTGGCATTGGTTGTTGGGTTTTCATAACACTGGTACAGTTCTTGAGGTAAGGTAGACGTCACCTTGGGCACCTATAAGCCTGGAACAGGAAAAACACTCTGAACCAATTTTCATCAGGGGACAAAACTCGGAGGCTTGTGGAGCCAAAGTGGACAATACCTCGATGTTGCAGCATACAGTGCATTACAGACTGACTGGTGTCATCTGACATGAATGTATTTCTGCTTTCAGGGTCAAGCGTGGTCGAGGTGCTGTGGGATCAAGGATGGATGAAACAGGACCTTATCTTCCTTCTGGTGCAGACCATACAGAAAATCTGCCCATTGGTCTGGATGCAAGAGAACACCGAGTTGTCTTTGGTCCAGAGAAGCCTTCTTTGCTGGAGTCTGATGAATCTTGTGAAGAGGAGCCTGACAATGCTCGAAGGAAGAAGGCAAGGAAGATTTACTCAAGGAGTTCTGAGAAGAAGCACAGAAAGCATGCATCCAAAGAAAAGTCTAGGGATAAGAAAAGGAAGAGGAAGGAGAAGAAGAGCAGACAGTAGTCTCTTCCTTGTTTTGTTGTGTATGCAGAAAATTGGAAACTCTGTTGCATTGATTTTGTACGATAATTCTTCTGTACAGATGCTAATGCTCAATCAAAAGGATGTGGAGGGATGCACCACTTGTTATCCCTTGTTAAAAACGTGGCCTTTGGGCCGTCGATGCTATATATCAACCGTTGGCTTCCCTGCATGTCTTAGGTCTTACGGGCTGTTAGGTATAACTAATTTGAGGTTTTAGAGTTGGTTCTGCCCTTTTCAGAGCAAGCATTACCTCGCATCCTACGCCTCCAATCATGCTGTATAATTATAATTGTATTTTTTATCCATTTTTGCTTGATCCTCGAAATCAACTTAGTATTATTCTTTTGCTTTGATTTCTTATTTAGTGTCCGTATCAGATTGTGTTGTTCCTGTTGTTGGAACTTGGAACTTTGGTCCGTTGTCTTTTGTCGCGGACGTCGGTTTGGGAGACTTGGAGTTGGGTCTCTCTTCGAGTCGGCAGAGGAAACTGTTTCGACTTCAACACAACGCATTTTAAGTTGCCAGGTAGACAATCAAAGAATTGTATCCACTTGACATGTAATCTTACTGCAGCTCTCTGGCCATTCAGCAAAGAATATTTTTTTTCCATTTCACTAGTCACTACTAATAGATATCTTCAACACCACATACCAAAACAGTGACTCTATGGCTTTCAAGCACAACCCATAAAAAGCACAGATGACAGCTCCTCTCATCATTACCCTCGTCCATTATAATGTCAACTCCAGTATGGTCCGACAGCCAAAGCAGACTAATGAATTTTTCGTGATTATCTGTACGTTATACTACAAATCTCAGCAAGGCCGATGTCACGAGTCCTCAAAGTGATGATCTGTCTCATCAAAGATTTCCTCCTACACAGCGCAAAAACCACCATCAGTATGTCAGGCTGTTTCATGAAGAAATTGCTGGAATTGAATTTTGGTAGAACTATCAATAATTTGCACCTGTAAAATTTCTTCGATGACATCTTCCATTGTTATTATGCCTATGGCTTCTTCTTCTTCAGGAAGTCTTGGGAGTTGATTGTCGTTTATATGGAGGATGTCTGAGTTCATGTCCTTTGTCCACTTCTTGCCCCTTGAGCCCCTGTTGGAATAGTTGGCACCGTTGGGAAGGCTCTTCCACTTCTGGAGTGATCTCTTGCTTTTTAAAGTCTTATCTTGAGGAGAGTTTTCAACAGGCTTTTCAACATCAACATCAACCTTTACTTCTTTCACAGGCTCTATCACAGAGAGAGAGAGAGAGAGAGAGAGAGAGAGAGAGAAGAGTCAACATAAAGTGATAAAGATCATCTAGGCAGACAGTAAAAAGCTAACACTTACGGTCAGCAGCACCATTGTCAGACTTCAGCTCTATCTTGCTGGTCTGTTTTACAACAACAGCCATATGGCTGTGACCTTTCTGAAACTCATTTAATATGTCATACAATGGTAAAGTTTCTTCAACCCTATATCAAAAAACATAAAGCTCAGTTGTGGTGGAAAGAATGACATCAAGTGGTTTCCTGAACTATTTAGAAGGTAAAATCTCATAAATGACATATAATATGAAAATTTACCTGGGGATCCGCCGTATGGTAACATTCTTTACGGGCACTTCTTCATTTGGATGAATTCTCAATAAATTCTTGACCTGAAGGTCAGAAAAGGCATCTATTTCAAAAGATATTGAAGAAAAATAATTTTCTTGCAAATACCTTGTTGTAATGTCCTTTATACTCATCCCATGAGCTCTGGTCATAAAACAGAAAGGTAAAACCAGTGGACAAATCAGGAAATCAACCCAAATCATTAAGTGCATTGAATTTTTCCAAGACAATTAGAAAAATTACTGTGAAGGGTGAGCTTTGGAATAATAGTGAAGTTATTCCATTGTTGCATGGACATTATAGTGGCATCGTCTTTCTGTAGGATAAAAATAAGTATATTTAACCCTTCTCTCGACTCTACAATGTAGAAGCTTAAGCACTAGAATGCCCTTTTATAGGATAATTACTTTCATTTTCATTTGTGCATATTTCTTCACTGATAATTTCAGTTAGGATTTATTTATGCATTTCAAATATCATATTTGTCCTTTGAGGTTATACAAGACAATGTGTTTTTTAAAATTTAAGGTAAGAGATTACAAATTTCAACAGAAAAAAGAAGAGAGTAAACCACAAGATGACACAGAAAATATGCATAGGGTGTCCCAGCGCACGAGATACATAGCCTTACCTTCACTTTCACATAGAAGTTGTTTCTATAATTTTAACTTGTAACCTCCAAGTCAATAGAATAACCTTACCATTACAGGCAGATCCAGAAAATTTTATCAATGGGGACAATATATAAGAAAGAGATAAATAGAATATTATTGTGATTTTCATAGTTACATACAAAAATTTTTGAAAAACTTAACTTTATGTGTTTTAAATTATTTGATTGAAAGACAAATAATGCCCACCAATGAATCACAATTACAAAAAAGAAAAAAGGATTTGTGAGATTTTTTGAAGAGCATTTGAGATTTTCTGCTGTATCTGATTTTCCAAATGAGTGGGGACAAAGATGAAAATTCATATAATTTCCTTCATAAATTCTAGATTTGAGTGGGGGCAATTGCCCACACTACCTAAAGAATACATCTGCCCCCTGCTTCCTGTTACACTGAGACTCACCCTTCAAATAAAGTAACAAAAAAAGGGATATAAATCTGTCATTGTTTTCTGAAAGCATCACACCCACCAACTTACCAAAACAAGTCCAATTATGTTTGTAGGTTGCTCATAGTATACTGGGACTCTGCTATGCCCTTTCTCCAATATCAGGCTCATCAAACCCCTGTACACAAAAATATGTAATGCAGCTGAAGATGAAATTTAGATAACATATGCAAGTGACCTTCTCTTTTTTTTCTACCTTGGCCACAGAGCATCTCACCTGTCAAGCTTGGCATTGATATCAATTGAAAAAATTTCAGATATAGGAGTCATGGCATTACTAGCAGTTTTTTCAGTGAGCTCAAGTGCTCCAGCTATAATTGTTGTCTCATCATGGGTTAGCTCCCCACCTTTTCCAGCCTGATAAAGATAAGAAAATAGTACTAAAGGTGACAGATGAAATCAAAAACAGGGGTGAACAGTCCAAAAAAATGGAGCAGAAGCACAAAAAAGAAGTTCTAACAAACAAACGAAAAAAAAAGTGAATGCGTGATCAGTGGAAAAAAATTGAAGGCAATGATTCAAATGGGAAAGCACCAACCAAGCTACAGACAATCCATTGGTAGAAGGACAGAAAACAACTTAAGATAAATCCAACATTAAGTGTCAGTTTCTGTTGCTGTTATCCTGACAAAAAAAAGAAAAAAAAAAAAAAAAAAACTAAACGCACCTCATTACCATGCAAATCTACAAGTGTCTTCAACTCAGCTCGGCGAAAGAGTGCTACATGTCCAGGTCCCAGAAGGTAGTCTAAAAGCTAGAAAAGCAGATGAAGCATAAACTATCATTCAGTTTATGTTCAATATGTAGAAGGTGAGAGCACTTAAACTGACATGCTACCTTGCTTATTGGGTAGGCAACAGGAAACCATAACCAAACAAGGAGACGGACAAATGGGGCCACTTTTGCACCAATTGCCAAGCCATATCTAGAACAAACAGATTGTGGTATAATCTGTACAATCAAATGGACAGCAGTTACTACAGTCGCACATTACATTGGCTTAACTGCCTTCTTTAGAATGTAGATACAATCAAAATTCTAAAAGGCAACAATGATATATTGCATTGTCACAGAGTATATTTCATGAAAGGCAGACATGATCCAAGAACTTAGATCCCACAGCAAGTAGATCCTCACAGAAAGAGCTTCTCTTCTTGGCCAAGAAAATTGTGTTAGCAAAGCACTAGCATAGTGTAAAATACAAGTCAACTCACAGACCCATTTATCCATTGTCAGTAAAGGCCAATCCAACTGTCCAACTTCAATAATTTTAAATGCTAATGAAAAATGATTCCTCACCTCACCAAATAGAAGAATTAGAGTAACAGAAATTAGAATAGCACCCCAAGCCGCAACCAGGCCATCAAGAAAAATTGGCAGTGCCTGGGAATAGAGGAGATTAATTCCATATTTAAGTATATTTTCTGCCACTGTAAGAAACTTAAATGTATGTACCTCCATGGCAGCAGCATTTGAAATAAGTAGTGTGCAGAGCAACAAATGTTGATTTCTGACCACCGGTAATATCTTCCCTGTTAGCACAAGGAACAAGAACCAATTCAGTGAAGCGTATAATTGCATGGCATAATGACCTCAGTGAATATCTTTTATGTCAACTTGGCTTTCTCCAGTCAAGATTCAGAATAATATGCAATCTTTGTGAATTCCCCTACAACCATCACCATACAGAGTGTAATATATGCAATGTCATCAGTTAATGAAACCCATACAGTAATAACTACAAATAACTCCCCATTAATCCAACAATGCCCTTTTCAGAAAAACAAACAAAACATTGTACACTTGGCAGCTACAGAGAAAACATGCAACATACTTCAAGCTCTTCTTCCTGTTTAGAAAGAAACTGCAAACTTATTTGGTAAAATGCGGTAACAAACTTTGAGATGACCGGTAAAGCAAACATTTTCTCAAATACATGTCAATGACAGCAGAAGAAAAGCAGCAATAAGAGTACCTTTCTTATTGTTAAATCTGCTGATTGTACAATTTTTCTTTTGCATTATCTTTTTGGCACTTCTTGCTCAATTTCTTTCAATTTGGTTACATCAGAAACTTTTCTCACTCAATTTTTTATGCCATTATTTCCAGCCAACCCATTTGTTTTGTAATTCTGCTTCCATAACTGCATTGGTACCCTTGCAAATAGATGAATAGAACCCCCCCCCCCCCCCAGCTGCAAAATAAAGAGAAAAAGAAAAGGAAAACCACAATCAACACCTATATTGTCAACCTAGAAAGTTTCTTCGGATGATAGTTGGCATCTTCTTCACACGAAACCAAATCAATTAGAAAAAACCAGATGGTCAGATAGCAATTAGACAAAGAATAAATGGGAAAAAAAAAAAAAAAAAACAGGCATATACAAGGCAAGTAATTGAACAAAAGAACACAAGTTGAACATAAATTTTCCCTTATAGTTCCCTTTCTCAGGTCCTACACCTCCACTTCCGCCGTCACTTCCCTTTCCCAAAATTACCAAGCATCCAAACAGAGAATAAACCATCTAAGATGAACCCAAAAGCAAGAATTTGTAAAGAAAAACACTAATAAAAAGAAACGAGAACAAAAAAGATAAAAAGATGAGCAAAATACCAGCGTATTTGCGATCACTGGGAGTCCCAGACTTGGCAAGAACTTCAAGATCGACTAAGCTCATGGACATGAGTCCCAGAGTAAGCCCAGACATCAACCCAGCAAACATCACCAAAAATACTACAACCAGAATGTGTATAAAGAAACCTGATTCACAGCACTTGTACTCCACCGCCATCCAATTTTCTCTCTCTTTCCCCCTTCAATACCAGAAACCAAAAAAAAGAAAAAAGAAAAAACAACTAAAACAGGAAAAAGATAGGTTCTTTTTCTGGGTTTGTCTCAAACTTAAGCAAAGTTAAGAACTTTGACAGTAACTGTTAGGAAAATGACAACAACAGCCATTTTACCTCCATTATTCCTCTCAAGTTTTCTCGAAGACACTTGCCTAAGCAAAAAAAACAGAAACAGAACCAAAAAAAACAATAGAAGAACGTGGAATGAAGATCAAAGAAAGTTGATCCTATTTTTAATTTTAATTCTCTGCCTAGAAGAATCGTGATTAGAGTTCAGAGAAACAACTCAAACCCCTGCATACGTATTTATACAGAGAGAGAGCGGGTGTTGGAGACTAGTATGTGAAAGGTAGGAGAAAAAGTATACACATAGAGACAAAGCAAAAAAGTACGTATTTTCTAATATTTTTTCTTAAAGAAAAAAAATATAACTATAAGCATTAACTACTACTAACTAACGATATATATTTATTAATTATTAATTACAGTTGGGAGTGTCTGTTCATTTTGGTTTACTAATTTTTTTGTTGTCTCCTCGTCATTTTAAAATTAATAATGCGGAGGATTTTCCGACGAGAGGAGAAGGGAAGCAAAGGAAGAAGTGTTGTCCAAGGCTATTTCAATAAATTAAGGAAAAGAGAAGGTGATGGAAGAATACGTAAGAATTTAGAATTTTATTACACCACCTAAATATGAGTTTTAATTAATAAGAAAATAATATTTTAATTTTAAAAAAATTAAAATTTTTATCATAAATTATTATATATATATAATTAAGATAATAAAATATATAATAAATAATATAAAATATACAATAATTATGAAAATATTTAATTATTTTTTATTACACTTTTTTCTCTTAATTATTTAATTTTTTAATATAATTATATATTTAATAATTTTAAATAAAAAATTTTAAAATTAAAAAAAAATAATATTTTTTTATTAACTGGACCTCATATTCAAGCTGAATAAATTTACACGCCATAAACATTTATTTAATAATTTATCAATAACTTAAAGAAATTAGGAATTAGTTGTTGGACTGTTACCCATTTATCAGTCTCGCTAAAAAAGGAAGATTGGACACTCTTTGATGATTATATATTTGACATGATATTTTACAAAAAAAAAAAAAAAAAAAAGGTAATATTACACAATGACAGTTGATGAGCTAATTAAAAAAAAAAAAAAGAAAAAAGAAAAATAGCAAACTCGTAGAGCCTGTTTCCGTGTGTTTTAATTAGACAGAGAGAGAGAGAGAGAGAGTAGCTGATAGCTGAGTGAGTGGACGGGGTATAATACGCCGGATGGATGCTGCTACGGTCATTTGCTTGGAATCCTTATCTCTAACTCTGACATCATGCTTTGTTTGGTAGGAAGCGGAAGCAGCACAAAATTGAAATTATGACAGAATCATTTTGTTTAAGAAAAAAAAAAAGAAAATAAAAAGGTAACTTTGGATCAAATATTCTTTTTATATTTAGATTGGTAGAGAACGATAGTATCGTAATAAAAATAATATAATAAAAAATTATATTTATATTATTTAAATAAAAAAATATAATAAAAAATTATATTAAATATGTATATATATATATATATATAAAAGTCTCAGCACGACACTACTGCACGTGTTGGGTGTATTTGCTTAGTCCTTGATGATTATCATCGTGTGTCCATAATTAAAACAGGTTACAGTGAATTTGTTTTCACTTTTCAGATACTTGTAATGATGTGATGGGACCTTTGTGTCAGCGAACCTTTCTTTTCTTCTCACTTTTTGTGAGTAAAAATTTCTAATAATTAATTATTATTATTTATTTTATTTAATATAATTAAAATTTATTAATTTTAAATATAATTTTAATGTTATTAAAAAATAAAAATTTTAAAATAATTTATTATTATTATTATTATTATAAAGGAGATTCGAACACCATATTTTTATGAGCATACATGCTGGTAGATCCTTGGCCGTTGGAGGTCTTTATCCTAAAAAAAAATTATGATAGATTTTTTTTTGACCGTTGAAAATTTTGATTTTAGAAAAAGAAAAATTAAGGTTTCATAGATTTTAAATCCTTAGAAATCTTTATTTTTCAAATTAAAATAATAATAAAAAAAACCTGAATCCTTGTTCGATGAGGATTGGAATTTAGAAGCAAAAATCTTTATTCCAGAAAAGAAAAAATGGTTGGGTAGATTTCTAACCGTTGGAAAGTTGAATGGATGGTCTGGATTGTGAAGCTATTCGGGAAAAATTAATTGTTTTTTAAATGACTAATTAAATTTAATTTTTGATTTACACAAAAAAAAAAAAAACCATATTGTCTCACTTCGACAGGAGAAACTAATCAAGATCGCATCTTTGAGCAGTTAACTCATCACCATCGAAACCATACAGACAGATTTTGATCGCGCCTTCAATAGAGCTCTCGAAAATCCAAATTCTTTTTGCCAATTCTCGATCTCTGAGGTACTCATTGCATCTTTTTGAGTCTTGGGTTCCGTCTACTTTTGATCAAGTTTCAAGCAATTCCTGTATTTTGAGCTGTTGGTTTCGTTGTCAAATGTGAATTGCTTCGTCGTTTTCATTTCATTTGCAATAATTGGTATCTGGGTTATGCTTGAATTTGTTTACTGAGTTGGGCAATGGGTTTCAGCTTGATTGTGTATTGAAACGGGGCTCTGGGTCATCAATGGCTTTCAACTTTGTGTGCTTGTTGGCTTTGAATTGCATAAAATGAAGAAAATGAGTGATATGGGATCTTTCTGTGTAGGCTTTTCTTGATAATTATAGAAGAAAGTTTCTTTTTCTTTTTTTTTTTTTTCTAAAATGATTTTGGATTTTTGCAGGAGCTCCAGGAGTAGATAACGATGTCAAGGAGGCCAGGGAATCCTGCTCGACGTCTAGCTAATGGTGGAGGGATCCCTTTTATGCATTCCAAATCACGTTCCTCACCTTTACTGTCTACTGGACTCTTGGTTGTGGTGCGTCTCTTTGGTTTGGTTTGCATTTTCATTCTTGAGTTTTACATGATGCGCGTTGGAATTCCTTTGGCAAATAAGAGATGTGATTCCCTAGGTACTTCTGTTTTTCTCTGCTTCTATGTGAAGGACTATTGTAGCTAACCATTACATATTATTATTTAAGTTATTTAGTTTTGGCATGAAAACTATTGATGGAATTGCTTTGGTTAATTTCAGGGTGCCATTCTCTTAATTGTCTACTGTTACAGTGGGTCAGGTTTGTTTTTTTCTCCAGAAACTTTATTGAATAAACTTCAGTTTCTCCTCGTAAACCATGTGGCAAATGCCACTTTGATGCCAGACTGCTAAGTTTAAGTTTTCAAGTTTAAACATGCATTAGACTAAATTTGTGGGGCCGAATGGGATTTTTTTTTTTTTTTTTTGTGCTGTTTAATTTAAATCTTACTTGCTGCAGAAGTACTGAATCCTTAGGGTTTGTGTGCAGGTGGACGTATTAGTGACAGAGAAGCTTTAATTAATGTTGAAGGTTTTGTGTGATGATGTGGATGCCACATGCAAGAGTCTTGTGCACAAAGGTTTTGTGCGTGTAGCTGACATTAAGTTTCCTTTGCCTAACTGTGCAAAATCATTCTCTCTTGTTATAGTCTCAGATGCGTTGGATTATTTATCTCCAAGATATCTCAATAAAATGCTTCCAGAATTGGTGAGGGTGTCTGCTGATGGTTTCATTATATTTACTGGCAATTGAAATAATTCTATGCTTATCAATTTACATCATTTAGTCATATGTGCTTTGGTTGCCGGAACATAATGAAGCAAAACATTGTTAGACAATAAATCTGATTCATTGAACTCCATCTCATCAACAGAGAGTTTGAATAGGGTATTGTGTCCTTATTAAGTTACCTGATGTCAATTAGCTTGTAAAAAGGCCTGTGCCGCAGAAATTCTCGATTAAGGTGTTTAATTTCTTTCTTTAATTTGTTTAAAGAGGGAGAATTGGTATCCATGGATCTTCTTTGTTGCCACCCTATGTGTGGCCATCCTTCATGAAATTTATTCCTCTGTGGGGGGTATTTTTTTTGTTATCTTTATTTTATAAAGTGACATAGAGCATATTCTTATGGAATTTTCACTTTGAATTGCTTCAGTATGTTCCTCTCAAAATTACTGATATGCATGCTTATTTGTGGTTTGCACTGACAGGGAATCAAGGTCAGCAAAGGGCTAAAGTTGTGGAGTTGTCTAAGTTTGGTTGTCTGGTAAGTTGCTAGTGTTTTTATATAATTTATATTAATTGTATGACATTTGTTCACAATTGTTTTATTTGTGGTTCATTTTTTGCTTATTTTGTGACCGTACATGGCTTGGTTGTGAGTCCATGACTCACTAATTGTTGGGTTTGTTCTATTCAGGTCACTTTTGCTGTTGAGTCCTAGGTTAGAACTCTAGAAAAAGTGTAAAATTGCAAAGAAAAGGAAGTAAGTTAGCCAATTTTTGGTTCAGAACCAATCTGTCCAAGCACAAATGGAACGGGAAAAAAGAATAGAAGAAAATATCTAGGTCACATTAGGATTCATTGCATACCTTCATTTTGTTAATTTCTGTTTGTTTGTTAGAGATCATTGGGATGACTATAGCATCTATTTGTGGTTACTCGAAGAACTAGTTTTCTGAATTACTTTGAACGAGCTGTATGCTATGGCTTTCAATCTAGCTTCTCTGTATTGTATGATTCTGGGATGCTTGTATTTCTATAATGAGTAGAAAAAAGATGCAAAAATAAAGGGTATGGTCAAGAAGAACTGAATCAAATTATTGTTTTTGTGAAGGCAAAATTTCAAAGCTCGTCTTGGTGGCTAAGGTACTTTCTTCAGACTAGTTTAGAAGAGAATGAAGCTGCTGCAAAGAAGTTTGAGCAGGCTTCACAGAAGAGGTCATACAAGCCAGCCTGCCAAGTTTTCCACCTCAAGCCATATGCTTGAGATTTTCTGGGTTAATACCCCGTCCTTTTGTTCTTGCTTCACGGCAAAAAGTCCATGCCAATGGGAACCTTCAGAATGAGCATCAATAGGGTAAATTACCTGTGGAAAATCAACAGTCAATTTGTTTTTAACCACGGCGCAATAGATGATTGGATTAAGATGCTCACTGGCAAAGTGAGCATGCAGAGTTAAGTTGGATTTTTTTGCTCCCCCCCCCCCCCCCAACTCCCCCCAAATGCTGCTATATGTTGTAGTTAGCTTTTGTTTTGATGATTAAAAAACAATTCTGGAATTCATGTATTTATTATTTGTTGATAGCTTGTACTTGACATGCTCTTTCCAATAATTGGATGTGCTATCTTCTGCTTCTCTTTTTCTGTTGTGTGGTTCACAAAGAACCGGATGCCGTCTCACAAAGGATTTGTGAAAATTGAGATGCGTTCGGCCCAAAGCTGCAAATATGCCATTACCAAAGTCATCTGCTTTCTCATTTCCATAACAATGAGTAATAAAAACAAGAAGGCATGTTTTCTTGTGGTCCAATCCACTTGGTAACAATTCAGCAAACAGGCTTTTTATTTTTTAACCTCGGGTAATTCCCACTAATCAACATATTAATTTCTCTATAAAAAGAGTGGTTTCTTTTTCTTTTTTTTTCATCAAATCAAATGATGATGCATTTAATATATGTACATGTATATATATAAATAATTTCAGCCATCAAAATTTAAACAAATATGTGTTTTTGCTTTCTTAGTAAACGGAATAATAAGAACATAGAGGGAGAGATTAGAAGCAACAAGAAAGCTGATGCTGAGCATGAGCCGGTGGCGATTGGCAGCGAGCGCCGTGGGCACCGCAACCGCAAGAGACCAGTCCAAGAAAATCCCGCTCTTCCCTTTAGTCTCTCTCGTATGTTTCGCTTCCATTTTCCTCGTCCTTTCTCTCTCTAGAAGGGCATCGCTTTCTCCCCAACCCTTACATTATAAACCCGATCTCCGATCCGGGTCCTGCGACTACGCCGACGGGGCATGGATCTACCATCCGGATCCAAAACCCGACAGATATGATAGTTCCTGTAAGGAGATATATAAAGGCTGGAACTGCATTGCTAATAACAAATCCAATGCCAGAGAGATCGTCAAGTGGCGGTGGCAGCCTAAGGGCAACGGCGGCCGCTGCAATCTGCCGCAGTTTGATCCGGCGGCGTTCTTGGAGTCCCACAGAGACATCAGCATCGGTACTCTCTGCCTCTCTCTCATTCTCTACTTGGTTCTTATTTTACTAAAGGCCGTCTTTAAAGTTAAAGGTAGTTCATTTATGTAGAATGCGAGCCTATCGGGAGGAAATAAAGGCTTGGGTGTGTAAAAAATGTGTAAAAACTATCTGGGTCATTGATGTTTTGGCGTGCGTTGATGTACACGTATATGGGCGTATTCGCTGCTGCTGCTGCTTCTTGTATACCTTGCGAGTTACGAGTCCTATTTGCAGTGCAGGTTTTGTTGGCGACTCCTTGAATAGGAATATGTTTGTTTCCCTTTTTTGCACTCTGAAACGGGTCTCGAATGAAGTTAAAAAGTGGCGTCCTGCCGGGGCTGATCGTGGTTTTACGTTTCTTCAATATAATCTCACCATTGCCTACCATCGAACAAATCTCTTAGCGCGTTATGGTAGGTAAGCAATATGTAATGTGTTTGACTAGTAATCTGGATTTGTGTTTGTCAGTCTGTCAATTTTTAGTTTTGCTTGCCTGCCATGGAAATTTCCTTTGAAGCAGTTAACTTGTGTTTTAGAAAATCGTTTTGTGGATGGTATTTACTCAAATGCAGAGTTAATGTGTTTGCCATGCTTATTGATCCCCCGCTTTTTAAGTCTCAGTTACTCTGGAGAGTTATTTGTGACTTGATTAGCCTCAAGGTCAAAATATTGAGTCTTGGAACACAGTCTCTTTGTGAAAATAAAGATTAGGCTGCATACGTTTAACCCTTTTCTAAATCCCACACAGGCCTGATTCTAATATTTACATCTTCCTTAACTGAACAAATTAATATTATAATCTGCACAATTTCTGCTTCCCCAAAATCCCATACATTTTACCCTTCCCTAAATTCCAGTTTGGGAGACCCATGCATTGGGATGCCTTTTTCGTTATCGTCTAGAATGCCAGTGTGATTCTGGTTACTTACAGCTGAGGCATTGCCCAGTTTTACTGAAGCAAAAGCATTATGTTTCTGCCAACATTTTGCTTGTTTAATGTCTGGCTACTTTCCTTGCTACTCCTTGAAGGGTTGTTGCATAACTTGAAATAATCTAAAAAGGATCTTAAATTCTAGAACTGGTTGTATGAATAACCATTGAATTTGATTGAAGTCAAATTAGACAAAAAGGGACTGAACTAGGGTTTGCATTTGGCTGTCCATAGGCATAGAAAGATAGCCATGAGAAGCATAGAAATAGTTTTCACGAACTGGTTTGGTGAAGTTGAGGCATCTGGGAATTTTAGTGATGCAATTTCACGATGTAACTTTTCACAAAACCAATGGATGAATGTTGTCCATGGAGGATTGAAGAAATTCTATTTGCAATTCTCTTACACTCATCTTTCATTTACTCTCTTTCTGAGGATTGTTCTGCTTTTGTTCATCATAGGTGGTCAGCTAATGGTAATGGTGGTGAGTTAGAATCACTTGGATACAAGGAGGGTTATAGAGTTGATGTTGACATTCCAGAAGGAACATGGGCAGATGCTCCAAGTTTTCATGACATTCTTGTCTTCAACACAGGACATTGGTAATACAGTTGATAAAGTAACTGTCACTTTCCTGGATGGTGGATATATTAGCCATACTTGACAACCTCCATTATATTCTGGCATTGGCTCTTTATTTTTCTATATGATGCTCTCTACTTGTTAATTAGAAGAAAATTCATGCTGGTGTTACCTCATGGGCTTGTGAGCTCACCATTTTGGGATCTAGCTGCTAATTGATCTGTCTGTAGATCTTTCTGATTCATACACTTAATTTTTGGCACAGGTCATTAGATCTATTGTAGCCTGCAATGTTTGAATTTCATGCCACATTGTGGCCAGTATTGATTCATGTTTATCTTACTACTATTCTTTGTAGCTCCCATCAATGTTTCATTGAATATGTGCATGTTTCTTTCCCTTTCTGATGAATAGGTGGTGGGCTCCTTCAAAATTTGACCCTTTAAAGTCGCCCATGCTTTTCTTTGTAAAGGGTCAGCCTCTGATCCCTCCAGTACCTCCTGATGTAGGTCTCGACAAGGTTTTGAAACACATGGTATGGAGTTCAAATGTGGTATGAAACGTACAATATTTATGTTTGCTTAAGAAGACTCAGGACTTTCTAGAAAGAATACATGGTCCATATGGTTGCTCTTGTGTTGATATCTGTGGCCTAAATTACTGCCAAAGTTGTAAACTTACTTGTGCTTACCAGGAAAGACAATAAAAATGGGCTGGAAATGCATCACATTTTTTTGTCTCCAATTCTCTGCAAAATTGCTTGTCTTTAACATGCCATATTGTTTCAATGTCTAGCCTACCTCTGTGTAGTAGTTTCCCTCTGTTGATTTGCATCATGCAGGATCTAGACAACACTCTGTTCCAAGACACTTAGCATGTTTGTCAGCATCTTGTTCTGCAGTTGCATGTTTTTAGGTAAATTCCAGTGTTGGTTTTCTGAGGCTTTTTTTCTTCCCTCTGCGATAGATAAAATTTGTTGAGAATGGAATGCGTTCTGGTGGAATCAAATTCTTCCGAACACAGTCACCAAGACATTTTGAAGGTGGTGATTGGGACCAAGGTGGTTCTTGTCCACGGCAACAGCCTCTGCTGCCTGAGCAGGTGAGTTGTAATTGGACTCACAAGTTTGACCAAGATGTGCTTCTTATTAAACGCACGTTTGATATTACTACATCATGAAGCAAAACCAGGGCCAATTCTTTCTAAAATGCTTGTCTTACTTTGGGCCTTCTAACAATTAGTCAATCATTTTCCTTTCTCTCCTAGGTTGAAGAGCTCTTCTCTCTAAGCAAAAATGGGACTAATGTGGAATCACTCTTGGTGAATCTTCACTTGTTCAAGGACCTTGAGGGGTCAAGTTTCCATATTCTGGACATAACGAAGATGAGTGAGTTCAGGGCAGATGCACATCCGTCTACAGCCGGTGGAAAGAGACATGATGATTGCATGCACTGGTGCTTGCCAGGAATTACGGATACTTGGAATGACTTGTTTGTAATGGAGTTAAACAGAATTAAAGTTACCAACTGATTGTAAATTGTTTGGTAATTACTCTGATAAATGAAGCTCACATTTAATTTACAGAGTGCTTTGGAAATGGCATGCATGCCATAATCCTGCGTCAATCGTGCCAGTTCTAAAGCTTCAACTGGCAAAGCTATTTGCAGCCTCTAATTTACATTCCCTCCTAATTGTTGTGCTATAAAGCGAATAAGCGGGTTGTTGATTCTTTCCTTGTTGGACGAGGAATGCGACGGAGAGGGAAAAGACCTGAGTTTATTTTCGTAGGGTTGATCGAATTTTTTTATTGTTAATCTCATCTAGCTGGAGTGGAGTTGAGAACGTTATTCTTATGAACAAAGTTTGATATTCAACTTTTCGATTTCACCCTTAAAATTCAAGTCTAGGGACTACCATTTGCAACGAGGATGGGAAACATTGATCCGATAGCATCTCCATAATTTTTGGGCCAAAGGACAAAGTAGAGCCAAGTTTGGGCCGCATATGTGGTCGTGGAATAGGAGCAAATCGCGCTATCGGATTAGAGCAACAAGCTGCGACTCCATCGGACAGCAGCCCCCATCGAAGTACCATCCATCCATCCATCCATCACATTCCTTCCGTGTTCAAATTTCAAACGCAACTCTTGCAATGTTGTTTGAATTTATGGCTCTGGTACAGAGCAATTATTAGAAAGACTTGACTGTGCTTATACCCAGGCAATGATTCCAGGATAAAATGTTCTGAAAGTAGAATTTCAATGTTTGACCAGGGGCCATAATGCCCCTCTCACACCCCAGCAAAGTAAGCACGAGGCAAAATTAGTAAACACTTGTAGAAATCCTCGACTTCAATTAGTTTCTTCTCTCAGAAGATGCTACTGGTTCCTGCTTCTTTTGTGATTGCTGATGGTGCGTCAATTTTTGTTGCGGAAAATCATCCGCTGATACCGTGGTAATTGATGTGAATTTTCATGCATCTTTTATCTGATGATTCAACCTGACACGGACGGACAGGAGTCCAATTATTTGTATCCAAGACTGACGCAAATAACTTTGACATTGTTTCCAAGCATCCTTTCAATGCATGTCTGCTGGTGAGTTCACGTGCTTGCAAGGAAAGCAAGTCAATTATTGACAAGAAATTTCTTATGGTCCGGACTATACTACTAGTTCCTCTCTTTTCGTTTTTTTTTTTTTTTTTCCCAAAAATTATATGCCGTAGAGATTCTTACAATAGAAAACTATAATCCCCAACCCGAATCATATCTGCGTTGAGAAATTTAATTTCTATCGCGAAGTATTTTTTAGGACACATCCACTTGTGTTTGACACTCAACTGGCCATGTTCGTGTGCTGAAGTTTGTTCATTCTCTCTCTCCAGTGTTAGAACATTCCAAATAATTTTCCCAAGTTTTATGTTAGAAGCACCGAATTTGCGGCTATATGGGTTTAATAGCCGTGGATAGCGACACACGTTCACATGGTTCCAGTACTGTTAGAAGCATGACCTTGTTTGTCCCCTTAAATCTTAAATTAAAAAACATATTTCTGGACCATTCCCTGATTAAGGGTCCGAAATTAACGCTCAGTCACATTTGCATTAAAAAATTGATGATTAAATTTTCTTCTTCTTCTTCTGTTTTTCTACAAATACCGCATAATCGGTGCCCCCATCTGCCTTAAGAACCCCAACTTCTAGTCTCCTCTGTCACTCCCTATAGAGAAAGACAATGAGGTTCGCCAAGTTCTTATTAGCCGCATATTTGATGGCACTTCCCCTGGTTCAATTCTCCCTCGCACAAAACGCTCCGCAAGATTACGTTGATGCACACAACAAGGTCCGTGCCGGGGTTGGCGTCGGTCCAATCACTTGGAACGAGACCCTGACCGCCTATGCTCAACAGTACGCAAATTCAAGGGTTGCAAAATGTGAACTTGAGCATTCCAATGGACCCTATGGTGAGAACATTGCAGAAGGCTCCGGGGATTTCACCGGCGTGGATGCCGTGACATTGTGGGCAAGCGAGAAGGCGAGCTACGACTATGGTTCCAATTCGTGTGTGGGCGTGGGCAAATACGAATGCTTTCACTACACGCAAGTTGTGTGGCGCGACTCCGTCCGTTTGGGGTGCGGCAGGGCTAAGTGCCACAATGGTTGGTGGTTTGTGACATGCAACTACGATCCTGTGGGGAACATCGAGGGCGAGCGGCCTTACTAAAATTACACTAAATGCAACTGTACTTGCAGTCACAATAATTAAAATATTGGTGAATGTCGTGATACCGTAGTAGCTACAATCATATCGATATTAATCGTAATTGCGATGATCGCAATTGACTGCAATCGTAGCATTAGAGGAGCATGAAACATGAGAGCTCGGTTAAATTATGTATAAGAACCAGGATAAGAAGCTAAGCATGCCAGTATGTTGTCTAAATGTACGTGTTTTTAAGAACTCCGGCCATGTTGTACTTTTAATTTGCTACTTTTAGTTGTTCAAAGTTGTGTTGTTCGTATCAAAAAATAAAAAATAAAAAAAATTGCTTTGACAATGCGGTTTTTGAAAATCCAAATTACCAACTAAATGGGACAAGATCAATCAAAGTATCCACACGGAGAGATCTTGCTGATTATTTAAGTATCATTGTATGTCTGTTTTCAACAAATCAATTAATTTAAAAATTTATTATTAATAATATTTATAATTCTTTTTTCATAAATGCAGAATTAACACTTTTGATATATCTTCGCACAAAATTGTGATCATCTTTTCTCAAAAAGGCAACCAACTTACCGTAAAAGAATGGGTACAAAAAACCTGAAAACGAACTCCGGGTACAAAAGATTCACAAAGAAAAGTGAAAAAAAACCCCGGTAACGATTCTGACCAATGAAAGACCCATAAAAATGGATTCGACAGTGATTATAGACACAAAAACTCGACAATAACCCTAGCTACGAAAGATTCATAAAAGCTAAGTCTGAAAAACTTAGCGATGGCTTCACGTGCAAAGATAGATACAAAAAACCCGGCAATAATTTTCGACACAAAACACCAATAATGATAAATATGAAAGATGTCACAATGACTTCAGATATATATATATATATATTCTATGATAGAAGTTTGTAAATTCACATACTTTTTTTTTTTTGTCTCTTTTTGTGTCATACTTTCATCATCAATTTCTATCTCTTTTTTCAATTACACTCATGACATTCGTTTATAAAGAATTTATTGTTAGTGGGTTTAACTAGTTTAAAGAAATTCAATAATGTTATTTATGAATCTAGTTGTTCTTGAGGAAAAAAGAAAAGAAGGGTTTTTGTTCCCTAATTATTTTGAATTAGAGTCTTGGAAATACGAACGTGCCAAAAATACAACGTTTGAAAGGAAGATTGTAAAAACGATCAAACGCTGCTATCATTTCTTAGCAGTAGTGCGGGATGCGCACTGACCATAAAGCGCAGTTTGAGGTGCATTGGATAAGGTCTGCTCATCGGCCAAGTCTTACAGAGGATTCTTACTGCGAGGATTGCCGTGATTTGAGGAGAAATCTGTCTTTAGATGGGAATTTCAGTCAAGAACCAATGCAGTGATGTTGAATGTGCTTGTCGTGCACATGAATATTATTTTGTGCGGCAATTAATTTGACTCTTGTTATGTTTGGATCATGCGTGGGGTCCATGATGTTGTAACATGATCAAATTGGCTACGCAATTGCATCGAAAATTCTGAAATTTCATCCCTAGCTATTTCTAGAGGGCCGCCAGGAATTTGTTTTGATGACTTTTATGCAAGTTGGCTATCCATCACATCAAAATTAATAAATTGATTATTTTTTATAATATTAAAATTAAGTATAGTGTATATTTAAAACAAAAAAAAACGAGTCATATATATATACATGTATTAAAATTTAAAATTATAATTTTTAATAATTTAATTTATAAAATTATTCTTTATTAATAACATTATATTATAATTTATTACTTAATAAAAATATTATTTGAATATTACTACCCTAATAATTTTCCGCACTAGGATGCCTATATATGCCTATCTCTCATGCCTCCTATTCTTCGTCGATATCCTACCATGGAAATTGCAAAGATGTCACTGGCAATTAATTTTCTCATTGCCTTAGCCATTTTGCACACATCCAATGCTCAAGACTCGCCACAAGACTATCTCAATGCACACAACTCAGCTCGTGCACAGGTGGGCGTCGGGCCGATGACATGGGACAATCGAGTTGCCGCTTATGCGCAAAACTACGCTAATAAACTCAAGGGTAGTTGCAAACTCGTGCATTCTGGAGGCCCTTACGGGGAGAACCTTGCGTGGAGCAGCGGCGACCTTACGGGCACGGCTGCCGTGAAGATGTGGGTGGACGAGAAGTCAAAGTACGATTACAACACTAATACGTGTGTTGGCGGGCAGTGCCTGCATTATACTCAGGTGGTATGGCGTAAGTCGGTTCGCTTGGGGTGTGCTAAGGTGCGCTGCAACAGTGGAGGCACCATCGTCTCTTGCAACTATGATCCGCGGGGAAATTATAATAACGAGCGCCCTTATTAATTTAAGAATTACAGTTTGAAGTGTTCCTTGATGGTAAGTGGTGCTTGTACTAGCAACTTAGTTGCTATAAGTACGCAAAAATAATGTGTTGTTGAAAGTCTTACTCTGATATGACACACAGAGAAAATAATAAAATTTACAAAATTAAATATTATATATATTTTTTTATTATGATAATTTATTTTTGATATTTCAATAAAATCAAAAAAATAATTGTAATAAAACGAAAATTAATATCAATTGTGCGTAAAAAAGATTTTTATACAACAAAATATCAAATTTAAATTTCAGGTATATCTGCAAAGAAATTTACAAGAAGATTTGGATCCATAATTAAAGTGTCAAGATCTGGAATTGGTCCAGGAATTTCGAACTCCGAAATTGACCAGTCTGTGCGCCGCGACGACAATAGCCTGGAAGAATGGCCTGACATCTTTATTCCTCGCCCGCTTATCCTCTTTTTCTTAGTCCATCGTGGCATGATTTTCGTATTTTGACAATCTGTCAAAATAAGCTTATTTTGACGATCCATTGAAACAATCCTAGTATAATAATGTTCACCAGTTTCCTTGGCTACATTTAGCGGTAACGAAGTCAAGTTGCTTTCTTGGTCAATGAAATTTAATTGAGATTCGTAATCACGATTTTCAATTCTAAAATCAACCACCGGAATTAAGATTACCGGCGAAATTGCTTTGTTGGAACTCTTTCGCGGTCGCCCTTTACTGCCGCGGCATCTGGTAACTCGAACCATTATAGATTTCTTGATAACAAAAGAGCTTCACCTAATTTTAAGAAATTCCAGCACACAATGTTTGATCAACCCTTTTTCGAAAACCCTGCGGGTAAAATTTTATTACATTGTAAGTTTATAATCGTAGTCCGCAGAGGTAATAATCACAGTGTTTTGTATAAATCTCAAAATCCTAAGCCTGAAAGGAAACGGTTTGAAGGACTTCAATGCTTTGGATTTCTTTCCTTGAGGCATACGTATTTGTCCCGTCTAAGGTTACCAAATTAGGACAGGGAAACGGCAGACCCAATGCCTCGCCTGACGCATCCTATAACAATGATTATCCTTTACATATTTTTAATTTCTTTTGAATAAATAATCTTAACCAACAACAAAAATCATAAAATGTACGATAAAATTTCACTTACGTGTTTTGAGTTCCGAAAATATTTCCCAAAAAAGGAAAAGACGGTTAAGGTCTAACTGGGCCACAGGTCTAATCAAGCCGAGCTGCCGTCATTTAAGATTTTAAGGTAAATATTGCACACTTCAAAGTCGCCTGTAGTAACTTAAAAGATACTAATGTCTTTATTCTACCCTCCACTGAAAATAAAAATAAAAATAAAAAGTAATAATATTAAAGAAAAACAAAAGAGTGGGGGGCTCTTTGGTCATTTTATACCTCATCGTCCATCGTCCCTGGGCCTTACTGGGCCAGGAAAATGCCCTAATTCTTGCTGAAACTTTCATCATGCCAGGCCCGGTAATTGACGAACTTCATAGCTCCGGTGAACTCAGAGATGGAATTTTAAGAGGATAACGATATATCTGGGAATACGCTAATGGAAGCAGGGATGAACCATGTGATGTGTAATGCAAAATTCTTTGTTGCTAATCGAAATAAATGTTTATATACACGGACAAATATTTTGTTGTTTTATAGAATTTTAATTGAAAATTCATCTCCCATCTATGCGCATCACAAATTCCACTAAATGTCGTTAAAAGGAGAAATTTGATAACCTATAGGATAAAAACTATAGGCAACATTTGTTGCCTAATAAACTATCTCGTGAATGCAAAACCTTCGTCTTGGTTACCTTGATGTTCAACAAAACACGACCAATTAGCCTTGCGAGATGTTAAAACACGGGACCGCTACGCTATAACCACTGAAATTTTCTGTAACAAAAACTAGAAGATTAATAATTAGCTTGTGAAATGTTAAGGGACGTGTCCACTGTGTCATAACTATCACTAAAATTTTCTGTAATAAGTACAATGCCTTTTCTTCGTGTGAAGATTTTTTTATCTGAATTCTAGAGCCTCCCATTTTATACTATAGTTCAACGTATATGCGTACCGGTGGACTCGAATTGTACACAAGTACACAATATTTTACCATCTACATCTAACCCTCTGTATTCATTTGGGTTCAACTAAAAGTTTAGTCGAATGATAACATTAAATTTCACTTAATTTTAACTAATTTAGCATACACTAAGCACAAAAACACTTATTGTAATCATTTATCCGCCTCTATTACTTTTCATTTAAGGTATAAAAAAATTATCAAATCCTTATATTTAAGTATTTTATTTATTTTTTTATATGATATTTAATTGTTACACTATATATATTTATAATGTTAATAGTTGATATCTCTAACTATTTAAGAATAAGTATGATTTAGCTACCAAGTCAATCGTGTGTATTGAAAAATCTCATTTATTTAAGAGTACTCTTTATTTCTTAAGCAGATCATTACACTTGTTTTTAATTAGTCAATATAATGAAGGCACTCAGCCCAGTTGAAAATCCAGATGTGAACAGTATCTTTGTGGTTTCCAATTGTGAAACAAATAGTAGGCAACATGTCACACATGGGCAAAGCAGATTCTTTATTTTGTCAAGTAATGAGTCGATTCCAAAATTAAAAATCTTGAATTCAAATCCTAATCTACGCCAATTAAACCGAGAAAAAAAAATAATTATGTTTTGTATAATAATCTGTTTGAGAGTTTTAATTTTAGCTAACTATAATGGATTTTATTCCCTCTCGTATGTATCAGCAATTCCGTAGAAGGTTTCAAATTCTTTCTGAATATCTGATAAACTCTTTTCTTTAGTTACTACAAGCTAGGTTTCATAAACACACTGAAATTAACAATTTCTTTTGGGTTTCCAAAAGGCTAGAAGTATAACATAAGCATAAATTGCTAGACTGAAATAAACTGTGTTTCTTCCATAAAAGAAAAAAAAAAAAAAATTATTTGAGATACAAAATAATATGGATTTTAGGGAAGAATATAATCGTGACTTCGATTGGTAACCACCTATAAAGTATTCCATCCGATCAACCCTTAGTCCCAGTGGAACAACAAATATAAATAGAGTATACTTAAAATAAAAATTAATAAAATAAATTTATATAATATAAAATTATTAAATTAATAGTTAAAATTTTTCACTAAAAAATAAATAAAATTAATTAATTTTATTTTTTATAAATAAAAAATAATATAATAATATATATATATATATATATATAAAATAAAAAATTAAAAAATTAAAAGAGTTAAAATTTTATAAACTTTTAATTTATTATTTAAATTTTTATTAACAAAATTCAACAATTTATTTTTTATTTTTTATTTTAATAATATTTATTTTTATTTTTTTTTATATTTTTTACTCTACTAATATTTATTTTTATTTTTTTTATAAATGTAAATCATATCGATCAAATTAAAATTTGTTATTTTTTATTTTTAGTTATTTTTTTTATTTTTATTATTATTTTTAAAAATTATAAAATATAACTCATTTTTTAATAACTCAAAACCTATTTTTTAATAAAAATTATAAATAAATTATATTAAAAAAATAAATATTTTCAATATCATTTAAGTGTAAGTTTTTACCCGTAAATATAAATTATATCAATTAAATTTTATAAAATTTACTATTTTTTATTTTTAATTATATTTTTTATTTTTATTATTATTTTAAAAAATTATAACTTAAAATTTATTTTTTAATAATTAAAAATTTATTTTTTAATAATTAAAAATTTATTTTTTAATAAAAATTATAAGTAAATTATATTAAAAAAATAAATATTATCATGATATTTAAGGTGAGTGCTCGGCTACCGATTGGGCAGGCAACGTGACGGCGATTTCGCTGTTCAATGGGGCTACAATGTTTTCTTAATCGCTAGTTGGATTCTTGGACTAAGCATGATGCAAAGACTAAATTAATATGATCTAAGAGGCTGGCTCTTGTAAGCTAACCTGAAACCTAATTATTGCCTTGACCTAAGAAGGTTGGCCAAGTGTCAATCGTCAAGAAAATCAGCGAAATACAAAATAATACCAAGCAAAAAATATCACATTGGTAAAATAATTTAATAATAATAAAATATATAAATATTTAGATAAAATAAATATATTTTATGTAAAATTTAAAAAAATATATAATTTTTATTATATAAAATAAATATTAATAAATTAAATTTACATAATAATAATTATTTTATCAATCTAAATTATATTAAAAAAATATAAAATATTTTGATTATTTTAATAAAATAAATAAAAAAATATTTATACCATAAAATAATATTTTATTTTAATTAATAATAATATAAATAAAAATAATAAATAAAAATAATTATTAATTTAATAATAAATATTTAAAAATTATATAATTTTTAAGTAAAATTTAAAAATTTAGTTATTATTATTTTAATTATAATAATATCATAAATTTTTTAATAAATTTTTATTTAATTATCTAAATATATCTTTAAATTCACTCTACTCTATGAATTACATTTTTTTTTATTATAATATTTAATGTCTATCATCCAAATATTACTATCCAAGCATTCAATTTTGGTTGTAAAATATTGACACAATTTCTTTTATCTCGCACAAATGCAAAATTTTTCTAGTAGCCACGGAATATAGATTGTTAAGTTATTACGTGTTGCCTCTGTAAATTCAATTCTAAGTTGCCATAAAAGGAATGCTTCAAATCATTGCATTGGTGCTCTTTTTTAGTGGACGCAAACATTGACTCTCACCGAAAAAGCTAAATCATTCGTCCAGTTTCAGACTTTTCCAGTAGCAACAAAAAAGAAATAAAAAGTTGTCCAATTTCTCTAAATGTCCCACAAGTGGTCGGGATCACGAAATAGTCCCCAATTTTGATTCCTTTTTAATAAATAAAGATATTATTTATTGATTCAGTAAATACTGTTATAATTTTTTTAAAAAATGTAAGATATTTATCAGAAGTTTCCCGGCATACACGGTGGGCAACATTTAAGAAAGTCAAAATAGAAATAGAAAACGAAACCACTCAAAAACTGCTACCACGGAATTACTTGTTGGGCCTTTGTCATGACGATGTTGATGCCTGCGAAAATTCTTCGTAGACTAATCTGAATGGTTGCCTTGACGCGTTTTTTGTGCTTCCCAGTGCAGAGCCAACCGAGGAAGATAATAATGCATGAACCCATTTGTTTTTCTGAGCTCAAGAATCGTGAACCCCTTTTATTTAATTGCCCGTGGAGACTTTAACTAATTAAGTTGGACTGCATTACATTAAAGTTTTCTAAATATATATGTTCTCTTTTACTGGGTCAGTAAATAAATAAACGGTTATTGTTGATGAAGCAGCATTCGTCAGGTCAACTACTACAACAATGGATGCTGGACTCTCAGTCTGCAAGAACAGAGTGCTGTAGTTTCAAACAAAGCTTATATTAATTGCTCAATGAAATTTCTTCCTCGTCATTTGACAATTACGGGTGCTAGAGCGAAGAATCGCCCAGTCGATACTTTATATTAGCCAACAAAAGAGTTAATTATTTTCTTCACTTCATTGATATTACTAACTAATAGCCAATAATAAATGTCACAACGTGTTACTGTAATTAGACTGGTTCAAATATTAAGATGGCCTGTTGCAATTGTCCCAGACCCCACGTCCAGCCATAACCTAGCTCTTGGTTGGCATGAGTTGTCACGGAAACTAAAGCATTCACACATCAAGTTCCCAATAGTCTTGAGCATTCATGAACTATAGGTGTATTAATCCTCTTTTCTTTTTTGTTTTTAAGTGATTCGACACGAATAATTATAAATAAAAATAAAAACTCTAAAAAATAATATTCAAGGGGGGCCATGGCACCCAATTTTCGGTCATGACCAATGCCTACTCTCCCAAACCTACGGGCACGCCTCATTCTAAACCTTAAAAAAATATATATCTTAATAGTTCGTATGAATTTAACATCCCTCTCGACTACAAACTGATTAAATGTAAAAAAAAAATAAAAAAAAAAATCAGCAGAAAAATTCTCCCTTGCCCTTTGTCAGCCACCCCACCGAAGACTCTTTTCGTTTCTTCCATTCCCGCTTGGCCTCACAACGTGAAATTTTAAGATTATAAAAGGAAGCCAACGAATGCAAAAGCGAAAAAAAACACCCCAAAAGAGCCCCAGGGCCGGCCAGCCAGCACCGCTAACCATGGGCTCTCTAGAGATACAAGCGCCGTTGTCCGCCACTCAACTCACTGACCAAGAAACACCCATCACCCCCGCCGACGGCGAAGACAACGACGTTTCCCCCATTGAGCAGGTCCGCCTGACCGTGACCAACACAGACGACCCGACCCTCCCAGTAGGGACCTTCAGGATGTGGTTTATCGGCATGCTCTCTTGCGGGCTCCTCTCTTTTCTCAACCAGTTCTTCTCTTACAGAACCGAGCCTCTGATCATAACCCAGATCACCCTGCCTTTGGGTCACTTCTTGGCTGGGGTGCTGCCAAAGACCCAGTTCAGGATTCCCGGCTTCGGGTCCAAATCCTTCTCTCTCAACCCGGGTCCGTTCAACATGAAGGAGCACGTCCTCATCTCTATATTTGCCAATGCTGGGAGCGCATTTGGGAGTGGATCTGCTTACGCTGTTGGTATCGTCAACATAATTAAGGCTTTTTACGGAAGGAAAATCTCCTTCTTCGCCGGTTGGCTACTCATAGTCACTACTCAGGTATCACACCCCTATTTAATTATTATTCAATGAGATCTTCTCCCTTTACTCCTTTCTTTTTCTTTTTTTTTTTTGAAAAAAAAAATTAATCTAAAAAAAAATATTATTATTTTATCACAAATACAATTTTCCTTTTTCAAGTCGTGGGTTGTCATGTACGTTGTTTCAACTTGCCATTTTAACCGGTTTGACACTTGTGAGAAGGAAAGCATGCCCACTTCTACTTTGGGAAGTAGTCTCTTTTTTTTTCTAAAGATTTTCTTCTTTTGCTGAGAAAGAAAGTAAAAATTCAACAATTTTTTAATATACTTTCATTGCAGTTTTTTTTTAAATATTATTATTATTATTTGACCCTAACTGGCTCTGACTTTTAACTCACTGAATTACGAATGAATTAGAGGTAACAGGGACAACTAATATTGAATTATGGTGCTAAATGAAGTTCGCTACCGGAGGGTGGGTTTGATAATTACATTGTACGTGTCATGGTGATAGGTTCTAGGATACGGTTGGGCTGGGCTTTTGAGGAAATACGTGGTGGAGCCCGCACACATGTGGTGGCCCAGTGCCCTGGTTCAGGTCTCCCTTTTCAGGTTCAATTTCATGTCTCTCTCTGTTCCTCACTCCGTGCTTCGTTCATCTCTTTCACTATTGGTCTATTGCAGAGCTCCTCTTAAGTTCCTTTTTGGCTGCGACGTTTTCTAGTTCGGAAAGGTGCATGTCGGAAACCTTTTCACGATTTGTCGGATAAGTAGAACACTAGTTTTGTTGGATACGTAGAAAAGAGGATCTTTACGTGTAACTAATTATCCGTATCCGCCGGATTCTCCTGCTAGTCGATGGTCAAGAGTCCAAGTTTTGAATGTATAAAAGCTACTCAGGATTTGGTCAGGATGGGGATATGAAGGAGGAATCAATAAAGAATTTTATTATTTTTTTAGAATATTAAATATTCTTTTTACTTTAATCTCTTATATATATATATATTTTTAAATAATCAAACTATTTCATTTTATTATTATTATTTTTTAAAGCCTATCTCAAGCCTTCCTTTTCTTCACCTCCAAGACAAGTGGACACCTGCTGCAAAGCGCAGTCATAAATGCGATCATGGAATCTATAAATAATCAATGCACTCACCCCTGCTTAAAGACATTAAATCACGGGATGTGTGGCGGTGAGAGATTCAAAGGCATAAAATGAAAAAGCAGCCAACCCTTTTTGAAAAACTTGCTCGCCTAGATCACGAGACAAAAATTGTTCCAAGAACTTTGGGACAACTTGACAGCATATGACAACCAATCCAAGCCAAGACCTTAAAAAAAGTGCAATTCATTTCACATTTCTTCGGTTGATAATGGTGTAAATGAAATAAGTTGCTCAAACTGTTTCTTCAATAGTTTACTTTTTTATTTTTTGGCTTAACATTACTTTCAGTCTCTTAAGTCTATATTTCAGATAGTTGACAATAGTGGTGATTTGTTTCTGTGTTGGAGAGGTCATTGTCGGATTTAATCATGTTTATAGAAGTGGAAATATTAGAATTTTGTGGAAAACGTCAGTTGCTTGTAGTCATAGCATGGAACCAATCAGATTATTTTAAACTGGTCAAACAAATATTCCAAAAGCCAACCATGAATGGGTATAGGACACATGAGAATTACATCATGATCAGTGAAATGGCCCAGTAGCACACCACTAGTGTTTACCAAGCAATAAATATTTTCCTTCTGCTCACCTTTTACTGCCGCTATCTCAACCCTTGCATGAACTCGCTTGGTCTCATGATACTCTATACTCAAATGATATTGTTTTTTTTCTTCTTTTTTTAATTGATGGCATCACTCCTGACCTCTCTGAATATTGATTAGAAACCACGGCAACTATGTTTTTGACGACGTCAAATTTCCATGTGTTTGTCTGGTACTAATGTTGCAGGGCCTTGCACGAGAAAGATGATCAAAAGATGACAAGGGCCAAGTTTTTTGCAATTGCACTAATTTGCAGTTTCGCCTGGTATGTGGTACCAGGGTACCTGTTTACAACACTGACAAACATTTCGTGGGTCTGCTGGGTATTTTCAAAGTCAGTAACAGCACAGCAACTTGGCTCTGGCATGAAAGGCCTGGGACTTGGAGCTCTGACACTGGACTGGTCTGCCGTGGCTTCCTTCCTGTTCAGCCCACTCATTAGCCCTTTCTTTGCCATTGTCAATGTTTTTGTGGGCTATATATTGATAATTTACCTCGCAATTCCTCTAGCTTACTGGGGCCTAGATTTGTATGGTGCAAAGAAGTTTCCCATATTCTCCGCTGACTTGTTTACGTCCCAAGGTCAGGGATATAATATAACGGCTATCGTTAATGATAAGTTTGAGCTGGATATACCGAAGTATGAGGAGCAAGGACGTATACATTTGAGCATGTTTTTTGCTCTGACTCATGGCTTTGGCTTTGCGACCATTGCTTCCACCCTTACGCATGTGGCTTTATTTTATGGAAGGTAATCTTCTACTCATCTGTTGTGAGATGTTTACCAACACAAGGTTAGGTTTTCATTGTACAGGTTGTGCACAACTCTCGCATTTCAGGATCTCCCATGTTAGAGATGCTATTTTCCATTTTCTCCTGGAAAGTGCATTGGTTTAGACACAGATTTTACTATACCTCAATTGAGTTCTATCTACTACATTTTTTTTGTAATGTCCATTGTCATCATGTTCTGCTCCACACTGGGTGGGATGATGCTAGACGTAAAATGTAGAAGCAAGACAAATTGCATTGAGAACCATTATTAACAGAGTCATCACTGAGAACCATTTTTATCTTTGTTAATATTGTTAACATCACAAATTCACAACATTCTGTGCTGATGTATGAATCATGGTCAACAGGGAGATTTGTGATCGGTATCGTGCTTCTTATAAGGAGAAGGAGGACATCCATACAAGATTGATGAAAAGATACAAGGACATACCCTCTTGGTGGTTCTACTTGTTGCTTCTTGTGACATTAGTAGTTTCCCTTGTCCTCTGTATCTTGTTGAATGATCAGGTTCAGATGCCATGGTGGGGACTCCTGTTTGCCTGCGGCATGGCTTTCTTTTTCACCCTTCCAGTCAGCATCATAACTGCCACAACCAACCAGGTAATCTGACAATACTCTTCCACCTCTACATAAAGTTATCTGAGGCGGTAGAGTCCTCAGCCGTATGGCCTACCATAATAGTTCTCGTCTATTCTGGTAAAAGCTATGCTAGCACCAGAGGACAAAAGGTATAAAACTTTGAAAAATATTGTGCTTCAGTACAGATTTCCCTTCTCATCTTCAGGCAAATTTTCTAACTTTAGTCATAATGATCTGATGCTTCCTATACAGACTCCAGGACTAAATATAATTACAGAGTATGTAATGGGTATCATCTTACCGGGAAAACCAATAGCCAATGTATGCTTCAAAACCTATGGTTACATGAGCATGGCTCAGGCTGTCTCCTTTCTCGATGATTTCAAGCTAGGACATTACATGAAGATCCCTCCAAGATCAATGTTCTTGGTTCAGGTAAATTTTCAAATTTCAGTTTTGCACCATATTCCCCACTTAAATTTGGGATTAAAGCCTTTGTTATTGTACTATTGAACTATAATGTGGATTTTGTTATGTTTGCCAATTTTTATTTATTATTTATTTTTCAACTCGAGTTGCTTTTTTTTTTTTTGTTTTTCTGGTTTGCTAGTTCATAGGAACAATGCTTGCTGGGACCATCAATCTTGTAGTGGCATGGTGGTTACTGAGCTCCATACATAACATTTGCCGAGATGATTTACTTCCCTCTGACAGCCCATGGACATGCCCAAGTGACCGAGTCTTTTTTGATGCATCCGTCATTTGGGGTTTGGTGGGGCCTAGACGGATATTTGGATCCCTTGGAAACTATCAAGCAATGAATTGGTTCTTCCTCGGAGGTGCAATTGGACCAGTTATAGTTTGGCTGCTGCACAAAGCATTCCCCAAGCAATCTTGGATTCCTTTGATTAACCTCCCAGTCCTTCTAGGAGCAACTGGAATGATGCCACCAGCATCACCTTTAAAGTACAACGCCTGGGTAATAGTTGGAACCATTTTCAATTTCTTCGTCTTCCGCTACAGAAAGCAATGGTGGCAGCGGTACAACTATGTTCTATCAGCAGCATTGGATGCTGGAGTGGCTTTCATGGCACTGCTACAATACTTCACTGTGGGGATGGAAAACAGAAATTTGACCTGGTGGGGCACAGATGGGGAGCACTGTGATTTAGCATCCTGTCCAACAGCCAAGGGCATAGTAGTTGATGGTTGTCCCGCGAATTAGTGTTCTTTTTTCTTGTTTTCTTAGACGTTTTCTGTTTGCTAAGTTCACTGCACAAATTGGAAGTTGGGACGCAAGGAAAAAGGGGAATATCAAGATAAGTCCGTGGTGGCAATTGAAGGTTTTTAATTACTACCATAATTTTTCTTCTTCCTTTGACTTCCATTACAAGTGATATGAGATAAAAATATTACGTAAAAGTCTGTTAAATTAAAAATATATAAAAAAAATAAATTTATTATCTTTATAAAAATATATAATTAAATATCAAAATGACGTGAAAATTATTTAACTATAATTCAAAAATTATTTTATTTAAAAGATAAAGATTATCGTATAAATAATATATTAAGGTTCACAATTAATAAGAAGAACGTCTGAAATCAGAATGGGCAGACCTGCCTGAATCTGGTTCGTGGGTTTAAGGTCGAAAAAAAAAAAGTACTTTTTACAATGTAAGATATGAAAATGCCCTAATTAATCACTATAATACTTCTTTTTTTTTTTTTTTAAGTATAACAAAATGCGTCTGGTTAAAATAAATGGTTTTGCTTTGTTTGTTGTTGGCCAAATCACCAATTTAGTAACAATATATAAGTAGCAACGTGATAAAAATGGGAGGGTAAAACAGTAATTGTCTAACGTCAACTTTAAGAAAAATGTAATTTATTTATATTTTTTTATTAATATTATATTTCTCCTTGTTGTTATTATTTAAATTATTAAACAAGTTTATTCTATCGACTTACGTGCATGTCTCCATCTCTACAGGCTACGGAAGTTCCAAGTTGCCAGCGTAATAGTAGGGCCCATGGCCCCGCTCTCATATTGAAGGGCTCTCGAGAGCTTAAAGTTGCTTCACATGTTTCTGATCTCTCCTGACTCAACGCACCAGCAGTCTCTCTTTCTCTCTGTGTCCTGTCCTTGTTCTTTTCGTTGTGGTGACAGCGAACCGCCCCCAAGAATTGTAAATCACCACAATATATATATATATATATATATATATATATATATATATATATATATATATATATATATATTTGTTTCTGTCTTGTCGTTCTTGGGTGAATTTCCGGGCGATTTGGGAGCTCTAAAAGAATGGAATGCAGTTTTGCATCTTCTTTATGGGCCATTGCAAACCAACGTTACCCTTTCTTTCTTCTCTTTTGCTACTTCTTGTTTTGTTTGGTTTCATGGGTTTTCTCGGTTTGTCAGCCTTTTGTGGTTGAAGATACCCTTGAATCTTTGGAATTCCTTTTGTATTTTACACCCAGGTGAAAATCAAGAACTAGAAGCATATTTTTATGTGCATAATTATATAAGCACACGCTCAAGCAATTATCTTGGTTTACATGTTCAAAAATGGAACTTTTGTTCTTCAGGATTTTAAAAAAAAGTAAAAAAAAAAACTTTTGGATTGTTGGTCAGATTGTGTGACACAAATTATGTTTGATCTCCTAATTCTTTAGTCTCCTCGAGCAATCAGATCTCTTTCTTCTTCCTTTTTCACTGCATTCGCGTTCTCGAGTGCGTTTCAGTGTTTGTTTTCTTTTCCTTTTTTTCAGGGTCTTTGAACCTTTTCTTTTCTTTTTTTCCCTTATCTTGATTGGTTAAGCTTCCAGGGTGATTGATGCCATCGAGAAAGATCTTTAACGAGTGCAGTGCTCTATCGTCTTTTTCTTCTATTTCTTTTCTTTCCCATTTCACGTCTAGTTTTGTTTTGCAGGTTTTCTTGTGTTGTCAGGCTTCATGGGTTAAAGTCTTTTGCGATGAAGGAATCTTTTAAGTCCTGGACTTAGTTTGATTTCACGCCCTACAAACAGGTGAAGCCAGGAACTAGAAACATATGTTCACAATTACGCACAGACATGTATATTTTCTGTATCTGTACATTAAAAGTAAGAGGGCGCTGTTCTTCTTGTTGATCAAACTTTGATCACATAAATGTTTGGGCCATGGTCTTAGCTTTATTTGAATTTGATTTTTGAGTTCTTCGTTGGATTAAAGTTGGTGTGTGTAAATGGTGTATTTGGTCGTGGGTATGATTCCATGTGCTTTGTTGAAAAACTTGAACGATCTTGATGAACCAATTCAGAGTGGTACATTCTAGTGAAATGATTTCACCAGTCTCCACCATTAGCTTCTGTATATGGTAGAAATGACCACGTGTGGATGTTGGTTTGGACATTGTGTATCATGTGTGAATGCACACATCAAACTGTGGCTGTACTTATTAAAGCTCTTGGATTTCATCAGCTGAACCCTTGAATAGTAATTAAGAATTGTCCTAAGTGCTTCCATTAACTTTTGCCATCATTGTGGTATTGCTTGTTTGAGCATTTCTCATTGTCTTGATTTCAGAAACAATTTATAAATTAGAATTTGAACTGGAAATGGAAAATTCATTGTTGCTCTGTCACAGCATGCCTGTGAAATATTACAAGTAACTCAAAATTTGCAGTTAGCAGTTTCTGTTAGAATCAAGTAATTGTCTGTTTATTTGAAAGTACACTTGCAGTTCAGAAGTTATGTGTTTGTTTTGTGACCCAAGTTAGTACTTGAAAGCAATTTGTTTGACTAATAATTGTTGATTTGGGAAAAAACAGCGTAATGAAAGTCTTGAAAAATACTATTGAAGGTAGATGTTCCATTCATTGTTCTGTTTTGGTACTGGCTTCCTAGTATGAGCAACTGCAATGCCTTACAGGTGTCTTTACCTCTTGGAATGTCAAAATGGTGCTGAAGCTCAATTATCAGCCTTTGTCCCCTACACATACCGAAGTTCCTTGTCTGCATAGCTACGATCACTGAGTTTGTCACTAGACCTGGCAAAAGGCAACTGGGTATGACAATCACATGAAAACTCTATAAATCATTGCGTAGTTGGTAATGAAGAATCTTGAAGAATTTTAATTATTTAGGATTTTATCATTTCCATTTTGGTTACCTGTCCTGCATCAGTCAATTTCACATTCCTTCTGATGTTTTTGGTCTCATATTCTTAAGACATTCATTTTTCTCATGGTGCAATATTGCTGCATAATGGATGATTTTACCTGTTTCGGCATTCGGTTTACGTGCTCATGTTTAGTTGAATGCAGAACTGCTTCTATTCTTATAGTGCTTATCTCCAGTCGAAGACTATATGTGATAGATTAGCTGGCATAACATGTAAGTTTGTCCATGATAGAATTTTTCTTAGCAGTTCAAAACATTCTAGTTACTTTATGTTTTTCTGTCACACAAGGCATTGTTGTATACCTATGAAGATGCAATGTGCTTCTTTGTGTTCATGACACGGATGAGTTATGACGCATGCTGTTGAGCTTACCACATTGACTCAAGTGACTATGTTCAGAGTGATACTTGTAGTATTTTGGGTCATACTTGTATTTACATTTTTGTTTTCATAAGCACATCAAAGTGGGTACAGTCGCGTAATGTATTATTCTGGAGCCAAGGAAAAAAAATCAAACTGAGACATTTCTTATTTAAAAAGCCAATGAATTTTCACTGAACACAAATAGATACCATAAATTCCACAAGCAGTTCAGTTTTCCAAATTAAGATACTGTTGGAGTAACACCTAGCCTCCCCCTCCTGTCCTCCTTTTGTTGCAGAGCAAGAAAACATCTGGCTGATATTGAGCATCCTCATTATTTGCATAATTCAGGGAGATATTATCTGACAATTATTTTGCAAGAATTCTAAAGTCTGTCTTATGGAACATGTCGTACCAAATATGATTGTCTGTTGTTGAACATACTTCTAGTAGCAGCAATGAGACACCATCCCATAAAATCTTGGGCTTTCCAACTGTGGATTGGGTTACTGGCTTTGTAACTGATACACACTGGTTGTTTGCTCTATTGCAGTTGTAGGCTGTTATAAATGTTGAACAAAACTTTATCCAATTGAAAGTTGCCATGATAAGTACATTTTTTGACAGTGTGGAAGCAACTTACTTCAGTTGCATTGCTCCTTCTGGTTGCTCATTGTCACGAAGGTGTGGCTGGCTTAATTCAAGGTGAATTGGAGGTTGCGAGTCATTCTTGTCAATCCAAAGGTAGGGTGGATTGGAACTAGCAGTTGCTTTGGTCGATCCTTTTTTTCCATAGACCTGATTTTTGAAAACTTCTGTTTAGGCTTCTAGCTACAGAACAATTTCCTTTTTCACATCTGGAGGGTGATTTCATATCCCTGTGTCTTATTGGCTGGAGACTGGGATTTAGTAGGTTTATAGTTCTAGGTAGGTTCATAATCCTAGAATCCTGCATTTGTGAAAATGAATTGAAGCTGCATAGGAGATGAAAGGAATTCTATATTGATACATATTCTCTTTAGATCAATACCTTCTTTCGCAATTCTGTGTTTTCTTGATGGATGAGGTCTACCATTTTGTGCAGTTCAAGGTTTTCCCGGTAAATCATATTTACCTGCAATACATTCCATGAAAGTAAGTCAAGATGACTACATGTCTATGACAATTTTGGAAATATTGAGGTCAATATTTCAGGAAACCTTTCAGTTTAGTTCCTTAATTTCCTCAGTTAAAATTTTTTCCCGGAAAAAGGAAGAATCCTGAATTAATGAACATAAGGATAATGATATAAGATAAAGTTTGCTGTAGTGCCTGCTTGGGTTTCATACCTTCCTATTTTGGATACCTTTCAAACTCATCTCCAGTTTGCTTTCCAAATTCTGCAGATCTTTGATGCTCAAACTGGAAAGTTCTTCTCCCATCAATTGCCTGCAGGTATCACAATAGAATTTAGTTGTGCACCTATAATATTTTTGTGTGTAAAATTTGACTTGAGGCAGACACTTTAGTTGGGGAAGATACAATAATTTTCATCCACTTTGTTCTCCTGTTACTTTGTTCTCTCATTAAGGTTATGTTACACATTTTTCACTAGTTCTATGTTACAAAGGGAAAAATGTAAGCAGTATATACATGCTGAACTGCAGGGCAAGCCTTGGTATCTTTTGAGTTATGGGAAGTGCCTTTCATGCACTGTCCATTTTAGATTAAGCTAATCAGTAGACAGTTGAGCAATCACAAGTCAAGGATATCTAAGCAATGCCTCTTCTTGGTGCCATTTTTTTTATGCCAATTTCTTATGATGATGTTCTTACCTTACCATCCCCAAAATCTCACATTTATCAGAAGTTAATTCCTTGGCATGAGTTAGCAAATGTAAGGTCATTCTATGCATAGCTTAATCTTAAGCAACTCCTTGCAGCTTTTTCTTGATGCAAGAGGCAATTACTATTCTCTAACTTATGTTAGCCCAAACTTGCTAATTTTAGCTTGACTGTATGCACTGTTTCTTTTTTTTTCTTTGTATTAAATGTTGGTGTACAGGAAGTTATTGATTTTTGCTATGACCAAGAGTCATCTACTTGTAAATCTGAACCCATTCAAACCCCGCCGTTAGTCTTGTAATTTCAAATTCCTAAATCAAAACATGTTGGAAATGTGCCATTTATATTCCAATAATCCCATCCAAGTAACCGTATTTTGATGTGATGCATCTTTATCATCTATTTTTATAGTACTATTTAGTTCTTTTACCCATATGTTGCATATAATGGTTAGAGTTTTGCATTGTTATTTCATTATAATAAACAATATGGTTAGCATCACTGGTGGGGAACATGCATATCATTCTTTGTTTTTGAAAGCTTAGTTAAACCTTCATTGTTTAGCAAACTTTCACACTACCTATGGCATTCTTGCAGGTACTGCAGTTCCTTCCTCAAGCTTGCTGTCTCCCTTTGCCAAAACTATTGTAAACAAAACAAAATTGGTAATAAGAGAACAAAACATTTCATTTTAAATAAAATTCAAAAGATTCAAAATAGAAATTGATTGACATTGAAATGCATGCACAAATAGGACATAATTTCTTTGAATTTAACAGTATGGAAATTAATGTTCTAGTGTGCATCTAATTCTGAAAGAGTGATGATTTGAAATTGAGTCATTTGAAAGAATGTTTCCCTAAAACCTCTATTGGACGAAACTAGAGTATTGTCACACAAACTTGCTTATCAAAAAGGCTACATGGATGTTTTGAGAGAGATTTTTTATTGGATTGAATCAATAAGTGTAATTTCTAGTACAATTCCTTTATGTTTGTAACACATATCTTACTATGAACATACTTGACATGTCTTGTGAATAGGTAAGCAGGGAGCCATAATTGACTTGTCTCAAAAGTACTCAAAAGCTGAGCTAAATGTGTTATTGACTGGTAAGTTTGGATGTGTCTGACAGGATTGTGGAGAATTCCGGTGGACTCTAAAAGCCTAAATGACTGAAAGAAAATTGTGCTGCTGAGTTTCCTTGTACTGAACCATGGAGACGCTGCAGAGTGTTATATCAGAGGCACTTGTAATTGAACTTGGGGTACCACGGGAAGGGAATTCATATATTGACTTGTCGAGTCCAGTACTCAGGATTGCGTGTCCAGATCTTTAAGGTTGTTATGCAGCAAGGGCTATTTTGTTTGCCAATTTTCGAACCTGAAGGATAGAAGGTGTATGGAACTTGCAGTCCATTTAGTCAAGGATACGCAATGTAAATTTTTGTTCTATGATGCTATATGACCAGATGCCTAGAAATTATTGGGCTTGGCCAGCTTCGAAAAGCTGAAAGTTTTGCCTTTGGATAAAACGAGTGATGACATTTGGCTCGAGTGTGATGGATGGTAGCTTAGATCTGGCTTAACATATCTTGATCATCACTCTTTGGTTGAATTCTCGTAATGCAAGATAGAGTTAAAGACCATGGCTGAAGACATCGCCATGACTACACTGCTATATGTTTGATCAGTTGTATAGTTCTGCCTAGAGTTTGTTTTTGTATGAAGGTTCTCTGGGGAGTAATGGAATTCATGTAGGCTTTATACTCATGAAACTTCTTGTACCCTGGTGTGTTCGTTGCAAGGGAAAATAGTTGCAGTGTCTGACCAACACGCATGCTAAATGGCGCCGGTGTGGCTTTTATAATGACTTCAGATCTTCTATGACTAGAAAATTTCTAAGTTCTCAGTTCCTTTTCACTACTATGTTGTCTATAGTTAATTTGAAAATTATTATTTTCAGCATTCAGCAAGTGACACATGCTAATTAGCTCAACCCTGGAGAGTAAACCCTGGATAGTAACAGCTGGCTTTTTTCTCTTCGACATGCAAAGCTTTGCGAAGCTCCCGATTCCCAGTCATCAAACAAACAGTCTCTGGATACCGGGACGTACTACTTTCTAGGCTGTACTAAGCAAATGACTTGTGGTACAGGTTCTTTTAAGTCTTGCTCATTATAGGCTCATCCATGCATTCGTTGGATCTCGACCATCTATTACTTGGATTCTAGTTGGAGAAGTATAACCATGTTTACAGAACCGACAGATCAAACAACTCGACGCTGTAGGCCTACGTACTTTAGAATAAAGGCCAGCGTTGACTGATAAATGTGCATGATCAGTGTTTTTCCCAATGGAAAGTACGTTTGCACTTAAAACTGACAAGTGCACAACACAAGGCATTTGCTAAAGGGAGGAGCACATACCCAGACGGTTTGGTTTGAATTTGGGACTGCTTGCTTACAGGCAAGCTGAGAAACTATCGGGCTATATAAACATCTGATCATGGCCTTTGATCTGGGCAGGCCACATCCAGCCTCTCATGGCAGATTTACAGAAGCCTAAGGATTGTTGGTGTTCAAAAGTTGTTTTTTTTTTAAAAAATTTTATTGCACCACCCCCTCTTGTTGGTCCCGAAAGATGGAGGTGGTTTAGGTTCAGCTACAAACGAGCAGCAACGTTATTCATGGCTGACCCTAGGCTGAGTGCTTGACTTAAAAAAATTCATATAACGAAAAGATTAACTCACTTCTTCTGTGGCCTAATCCGAAAACAACTTCAACTACTAAAACAATCGGCAAGGAAGATAGATCGACTTCTGTCTGCTTTTTGCAACTCTTTGCTAAACATGTTTACGGAGGACTGTCTAGTTGGTAATCAAATAATAATAATAATAATAATAATAATCATAACACGACGCATCCATTTCGTAAGATATTAAAACTAGCTACGAAAATTGGAGGAGACATTCAGAACAATTGCGTACTTTGACTTCAGAAGCAGGATTTAGCAATTGGTGATTCTCCTCCCTCAGTTTGTTGTAGCGGTCAAGGACAGTCTTCATGCTGAAAATATATGCAAGTGCACATTAAAGAATCAAAACGTGTTAATTCAACTTAGCATATAGGAATGTAATAGGATTATGCTATGTGCCTCGGCTGGAACATACCTAAATTATATAAATATTATTATTTTTCTTCAACAACAAACGAAACAACTTGTTTTTTATTTTTATTTTTTGGGTTTTGTTTTTGTCACCTCTAAACTTACCACGAAGAAAGAAAGAGTTATACCTATACTTCAAAGTTAAACTTTTTACGCTGTAAGATGCCATAACATAGATTACATATACAAGGGAAATGTAGTTATAATGTAAATAAGTAGTTTAGAATAGGCAATTTTTATTAGGCGTAAAGTGAGATGAGGACACAACAAATGTAGTAACTCACGCTCCGCAAGACTACGTTGATGCACGCAACAAGGTCCGTGCCGAGGTCGGCGTCGGTCGAATCACTTGGAATGAGACCCAGGCTGCCTATGCTCAACAATATCCAAATTCGACGGTTGCAAAATGTGAACTTTAGCATTACTAAAATTATACTAATGAAACTGTATTTGCAGTCACAATAATTAAAATATTGGTGAATATTGTGATACCGTAGTAGCTAGAATCATATCGATATTAATCGTAATTGTGATGATCGCAGTTGACTGCAATCGCAGCATTAGAAGAGCACGTAAAATGAGACCTCAGTTAAATTATGTATAAGAACTAGGATAAGAAGGTAAGGATGCCAGTATTTTGTCTATGATTTTAAGGGCTCCGGCCAGTCTTCACGTTGTACTATTTATTTGCTATTTTTGGTTGTTTAAAATTGTGTCGATCGGGTATCAAAAAATAAAAATGAAATAAAATTGCTTTGACCGGCATTAATTTAGGTTAATGGGGTTTTTGAAAATCCAAATTACCAACTAAATGGGACAGACCAATCAAATTATCCACGTGAGAGATCTTGCAGATCATATACATAGTTTTTAACGTCAAGTAACATCGTATGTCTATTTACAACAAATCAATTAGTTTTAAAAATTATTATCAATAATGTTTTTAATTCTTTTTTTCATAAATGCAGAATTAGCACTTTTGGTACATCTTTTCACAAAATTGTAATGATCTTTTGTCAAAAAGGCAACCAACTTACCAAGACATTCTGCCGTAAAAGAATGGGTACTAAAATCCGAACTTCGTGTACAAAAGATTCACAAAGAAAAGTGAAAAAAAAACAAACCCAATAACGATTCCGACCAATGAAAGACTCATAAAAATGGATTCGACAAAGATTATAGGCACAAAAACTCGACAAGAACTCTACGTAGAAAAGATTCATTAAACAAAGTATAAAAAAATTTAACAATAATTTCACGTGAAAAGATAAATACAAAAGACTCAACAAGGACGCTAGACACAAAACACCAATAACATATTATTAGTGGATTTAAATAGGTTTAAAGAAATTTAATAATATTATTTATGAATTTATACTCTTAAATTTTTGCAGGATTTTAAAATTCTTGAGTTTTAGTCACACAAACATAACTGTTATTTCAAAAATCAAACGTTTGAAAGGAAAATTGTAAAAAAGATTAAACGTTGCTATCATTTCTATGCCGTGCCCCAAACGTTGGGTTGCGCACTAACCATAACGTGCAGTTTAAGGTGCATTCATCGGTCAAGTCTTACAGAGGATTCTAACAGCGAGGATTGCGGGCCTTTAAGGAGAAATTGGTCTTTAAATGGGAATTTCAGTCCAGAGCGAATGCAGGGACGTTGAATGTCCGTGTCTTGCACAGGAAAAAGATTCTTTTGTGGGAGCAATTAATTTGACTTTTGCTATGTTTGGGTCATGTGTGGTGTCCATGACGTTGTATTTATGATCGCATTGGCCACGCAATTGCATGGAAATTCTGAAATTTCGTCCCTACCTATTTTCCAAGGGGCGGCCAGAATTTAATTTTAATGACTTTTATGCGAGTTAGCTATCCGTCACATCAAAATTAATGCATTTTATTTTTTAAAATCTTACAATTAATTATTTTTATATAAATAATATATTAAATTTATAAAAATTAAAAATATTAATATAATTAAAATATTTTCTTTAACATAATTATTGTATATTATTAAAATAAAACAACAGGTCGTATATACATATAATTTAAATTATACGAATCCACCAATACTCAAATTACAATTAAACGAGATTATAACTTTTAATAATTTAATTTATAAAATTATTCTTTATTAATAACATTATATTATAATTTATTACTTAATAAAAATAATATTTGAATATTACTACCCTAATAATTTTCCGCACTAGGATGCCTATAAATACCTATCTCTCATGCCTCCTATTCTTCATCGATATCCTACCATGGAAATTGCAAAGATGTCACTGGCAATTAATTTTCTCTTTGCCTTAGCCATTTTGCACACATCCAATGCTCAAGACTCGCCACAAGACTATCTCAATGCACACAACTCAGCTCGTGCACAGGTGGGCGTCGGGCCCATGACATGGGACAATCAAGTTGCCACTTATGCGCAAAACTACGCTAGTCAACTCAAGGGTAGTTGCAATCTCGTGCATTCCGGAGGCCGGTACGGGGAGAACCTTGCCGGGAGCAGCGGCGACCTTACGGGCACGGCTGCCGTGAAGATGTGGGTGGACGAGAAGTCGAAGTATGATTACAACACTAATACGTGTGTTGGCGGGGAATGCCGGCATTATACTCAGGTGGTATGGCGTAAGTCGGTTCGCTTGGGGTGTGCTAAGGTGCGCTGCAACAATGGAGGCACGGTCGTCTCTTGCAACTATGATCCGCCGGGAAATTATATTAACGAGCGCCCTTATTAATTTAAGAATTACAGTTTGAAGTGTCCCTTGATGGTAAGCGGTGCTTGTACTAGCAACTTAGTTGCTATAAGTATGCAAAAATAATGTGTTGTCAAGAGTCTTCTTCTCTTGAGGTGGTTATGGACATGATAATATGATACAATAGTTTTCTGCATGTTCATGTTCGTGCGAAACCAAGTAATAAAATTTATAAGATTATGTGTTTTTTTTTTTTATTATGGTAATAAAATTCAAAAAAATGTTTCTTTTAATAAAACGAAAATTAAATGTTTTTTTATACAATAAAAAAATTAAATCAGTTATATTTGTATAGAAATTTACAGAAAAAACTTAGCTTTGTAATTAAAGTATCAAAATCTGGAATAGGTTCAGGAATCCACAACTCCGTAATTGAAAGGTCTGTGCACCGCGAGGACAATAGCTTGGAAGAAAGGCCTGACATCTTTATTCCTCGCCTGCTTATCCTCTCTCTCTTAGTCCTTTGTGGCATACTTTTCGTATTTTGACTATCTGTCAAAATAAGCTTAGTTTGACGATCCATTGAAACAATCTTAGTATAATAATGTTCACCAGTTTCCTTGGCTATATTTTGTGGTAACGAAGTCAAGTTGCTCTCTTGATCAATTAGATTTAATTGAAATTCGTAATTACGACTTTTAATTCTAAAGTCAACTCCTGAAATTAAGATTACCCGGTGAAATTGCCTTGTCGGAATTCTTTCGCAGCCGCCCTTTACTGCCGCGGCCTCCGCTAACTTGAATCACTGTAGATTTCTTGAGAACAAAAGAGCTTCACCTAAATTTTAAGAAATTCTAGCAGACAATGTTTGATCAACCCTTTTATAGACTAGCTCCCACAATGTCCTGAAAACCTCTGCGTAAAATTTTATTACATTATAAGTTTATAATTGCAGTCCTTAGAGGAAATAAACACTATATTTGGTATAAATCTCAGATTCGTAAGCTCTAAAGGAAACAGTTTAAAAGACTTTAATGCTTGGATTGTTTCCCTTGCGCCGTGCGTGTTTCTGCCGTCCAAGGATATACCAAATTAGGACAGGGAAACGATAGATCCAATGCCTGGTAGACGTGCGCCTACACATCCTACAACAATGATTATCCTTTACATTTTTTTATTTTTTTATTTTTTTATTTTTTTATTTTTTTTGACTAAACAATAATATCCAACAACAAAAATCATAAATTTACAATAAAATTTCGCTTATGTGTTATGTGTATTCCGAAAATATATTACCCCAAAAAAGGATTAAAGTGTAATTAGGACATAATTTTTAAACTGTCTAATCAAACCAAACTGCCATCAAATACAATCTAATTTTAGGATTTAAGGAGCAACCTTAAAGTACAATCTGCCATCAAATACAATTGACTTATTGCACCCTTGAAAGTCACCTGTGGTAACTAACAAGATGTTGACGCTTTTATTCTACCCTCCACCGAATAAAAAGAAATAATAAATAAAAACAAGAACAAAAGAGTGAGGGCTCTTTGGTCATTTTATACCTCATCGTCTAGCTTTGCTGAGCCCTGTTGGACCTGGAAAAAGCCCTAATTCTTGCTGAAACTTTCACTATGCTAGGCCCGGTAATAGATGAACTTCATAGCCCACGTTCTCGTATCAAATGGCCGAAAAAATAAAAATAAAAATAAATAGATGCGCAGGTCTTACCGTGTTTCCGCGCGCCGCCTTTATCTAAAATTCCAATTCCACCTTCTTGGGGGTCTCTATTCAACGCTAAAATGTAGGCAGCGGCCAGCGGGGGATCAGTGGCTCCGCCTTGGTCATTCGATTCTCATGTAGCTTTCTTCATTTGCAAGTTTTGATTTAGGGTTAATTCAAGGTAGGTTTCGGGTGTAGAACTTATTCGGAACTGCTCCTAACCGCTGATTGAAATGTGGTACGGTTTGATAATCCAATCAAACGGTTATAATGTGTCTATGTCTATAATTTGCAACCAAAATGAATTTACGATATTGAAAAAAAATAAAAAAAAAAGGATTTTAGGGGACTCAGTAAAGTTAAATTTTTTCATGCCCAAATATGAGGACATTCCAAAGATAGATAACATCCTATCCTTTGAATTAATCGTTTTAATACTTATATTCTCAAATTATTTACCAAGTTTTTTTTTTCTATTTATTTATAGAATTCTAAATTCTTAATCATTTAGGCGACTCGGTATACATATTTTTGCAAATAATAATAATAAATGTTTTTTTTTTTGAATAATATAAAATTCAATGTAGGGCTTGTCAAATTATTGAAAATGAACTTAGTAAGCACCAAATACATTTTAACAGCCAAAAAGTGTTTACTAATAAAACGGCTCTAATTAAGAGTCTAAATATCAAAGAGCAAAGTGCACATTTTAAAATCTCAATATATATTAATTCATTTTAAAAAGTAAGTCAAAAGAAAATTTCTCACATCTCTACCACTTGCAACCCATCACAAGTAATAAAAAAATATTCGGACTATTCCAACCAACGTGTACATAGATGGTGGATGTAATTATAGAGATCAAGACGACGTCATTTATGCATACAAGTGTAAAAATGCGTTTCTTGACTTACAAGAAAGAAAGCATGGTGTACCATAAAAAAGAGTTAAGTCAAAAGAAATTTTCTCATATCTCAACACTTGCAGCCCCTCGCAAGTAATAAAAAATATGTGGACAATTCCACCCAACGTGTACATAGATGGTGTATGTAATCATAGAAATCAAGACGACGTCATTTAAGCAGGGAAGCGTAAAAATGTGTACCTTGACTTACAAGAAAGAGTGCATTGTGTACAATAAAAAATGAAGGGGGGCGGCTGAGTCGTATTGAAATGTCAAAAGGTGGCACCTATCATCCATTAAATTGCTCTTACAGACAAAGACATTAAAGCCTATCCTTAAATTAAAGCAGGACCTGGAATTTCAACTGAAGGTACCTTATTATATGCCATATTCCATGTATATATAAAGGCCCTTTCTTTCCATCAGTAGCCCTGTGGTCTCTCTAGGTTAGCAAAGATGGGTTTGATCAAGTTTTGGGGAGCAATTATCTCACTCACAGCCCTAGCCTTGATGCCCCTTTCCCATGCCCAAGACACCCCACAAGAGTGCCTCAATGCCCACAATGAGGCTCGTGCAAGTGTGGGCGTTGGCCCCCTGAAATGGGACGATCGGTTGGCTAATTATGCTCGAAACTATGCCGAAAAAAGAAAGGGCGATTGCAAACACGTGCACTCGGGAGGTCCTTACGGTGAGAACATCGCGACTAGCAGCAGTGATCTCACCGGCACAGCTGCGGTGGAAATGTGGGTCAACGAGAGACGATACTATGACTACAAGTCTAACAAGTGCGTAGGCGGAGAGTGCCGTCATTATACCCAAGTGGTCTGGAGAAACTCGGTTCGACTAGGGTGTGCCAGGGTGAGATGCAACAGTGGAGGCACATTCTTCTCTTGCAACTATGACCCCCCAGGCAACGTCGAAGGTCAGCGTCCTTATGGCTTGTCCGGTATTTGATCAACAAAACAGCGACAGAGACGCGAAGAAATAGATGTGATCGTAAACACAAACTTAAAAAGTATATAATATATAATAAGTGTTTATTATAGTTTTCGCATCTTTTAATGTACAAGTTATGATCAAATAATGTGAATGTCTATCTATTTTCTGTGTCTCCACAATAGAATATGAAAAACTAGTAGATTATAATAAGGGAGAGTCATAGGGTTCGTGGACAAAATGAATAATGGAAAGCCATATTGAAGTGATTCTGAATGCAATTACATGTACGTTAGTTCGAAATTGTACTACTAAGAATCATCTTACGATGTGTGTAATGAATTTCGGAATTGAGTTTTCTTTCCAACATATGTTCTAAACTTTTTCCTAATCTTCTGTGATATTGGGTAGCATATTTCTTCGATCGACAAGAAAAAAATTTAAAAAAAGAAAAAAACACTGGGGAGCTTAAGTCGTAATAAATTTAAATTTCTTGTTCCTTCCTAAACTCCCACTTTCTTTATTACTTCTTAAACACCCTGATGTTGATTCGTCACCAAAATTTTGATTTTATTCCATAATTTAAAGAACTAATCTCAGGGTTAATTTTATTTTGTTCTTTCATTAGTGTTTGTCCTATTTCCTTACACGTGTTCTCCATATTGATGGGTACTTGAAGCATTACTGTTGTATACGAGAAAAGAAACAGAAGAAGAAATTCCATAGATTCTTAAGAAGAAAGAAGAAATCGAAGTAAATGTGTATATGCATGGACAAATATTTGTTATTTTATAGAATTTTAATTGAAAATTCATCTCCCATCTATGCGCATCACAAATTCCACTAAACGTTGTTAAAAGAAGAAATATGATAACCTGTAGGATAAAAACTATAGGCAACATTTGTTGCATAATGAACCATCTCATGAATGCAAAACCTTAGTCTTGGTTAGGCCAATAAAGGATAACCAATTAGCTTGTGAGATGTTAAAACACGTGACCACTACGCCATAACCACTGAAATTTTCTGTAACGAAGCTAGAAGATTAGTAATTAGCTTGTAAAATGTTAAAGCACGTGATCACTGTATCGTAACTATCACTAAAATTTTCTGTAATAAGGACGATGTCTTTATCTTCCTGTGAAGATTTTTATCTGCCTACTATTTATACAATTGTTCAACATATATGCTTAACGGTGAACTCAAATTGTACACATGTATTACATCGAGATGACTATTAGTTTCCTCCAATATTTTACCATACGCATCTATCCCTCCATATTCATTTGGATATAACTAAAATTTCTGTCAAATGATATATTAATTTTTATTTAGTTACAACTAATTTAATACACATAAAATATATGTATATTTAGTGTTATTATTTTTAAATTTTTATTTAAATATAAAAATATTATCAAAATTTCACGTATAAATATTTTATTTATTTTTTTATACAGTTCTTTATTATTATATTATAAATATTTATAATATTTGTAATTGATATTTTTATTATTTTAAAAAATATATATAATTTAATTTTTAAATTAATTATTAATAAATAAATTTTATTTATTTAAAAATATTTTATATTTTTTAATTAGATTATACAATATTATTTTAAAAGACAGTGACATCATATTAGGTTTCTTTAGTTAGCCAACCTCCTTGGCTATCCATATGTTCGTTTGCTTAAAGAGAACATGCCAACGCATTATCTCAAATAAACTCTTCTTAATTCTTACTTTTTGCCATCACATATATCCTCACAATTTAATAAAGATCTTTATCCATACTTCTTTATTTTCACAGTACATAGGCACAACTTTATATGCTTTGCACTCCAAACTTATGTCAAGCTTGCTAGCCATAAACAGTTGTGTCTTACATCGACCAAAACTTGAAACTCATGTGTTAACAACCACTTGATGTCATCGCAACATATATTGTGGTTTCTTATAATTTGATAAGAGGAGATTTTGCTGTGCTTAAATTGTCACATACAGCCAACAATTTACGCTAGTGCCACTTGCATATACTGTCACATCAACTAGTAGTCTGAACTCTCTTTAATGCCAGTGCCTTAACCTTCCATATGGTGTTGCTGCACATCTTCCAATCACACCTTACTTTCTTGGCTGTCCACACCCTAGTCTCAGGCAAAAATTAATACAAGGTACTCTCAATTTATATGTATGTTTCAAGTTAATGGATTCAAATAACTAATAAATTACTCCCATTAATTAAAAATAATGTATTTGTCAATAAAAGTTAATAAGTAACCTAAAATCTACTTCTGCAATTGACAAAAAATCATGTCTCTTTCCTCGTTAGCGTCAATATTCATTTTGGGATACGTAGGTGAAATTTGCGACTTGTTTAATACATATAGTTTAACATTCACACTCATAGCCATATCAAAAGCATGCTTTCTTGAGGTTTTTATTTTTTGTTAAGCAGAAATTTTTGAATAAATTTCATCTCCCTTCTAGGGGAAAAAAAAAAAATCTTCAAAACTTGTTTGGATTTGCAATTCAATTATAATATTCCATCATAATAAGCAGTTTCTGAAAAGGTTTAGTTTTTCAGCAGAGCCGAGAAGCTCGCCACACCTGGCTCGCCCACAAAATAGAAGGGTTTAGACTTTATTGACCTGAGCTGGCCCAATTCGACAAATAGCCGCCAACATGTAGGTGGGCTTGGCCTTAGCATATAAACCTAGGCCCAATTAGTCCGGTTCCTCAGTTTACAATACATCTATAAAGTTATTATTATTATATCAAAAGCTAATGTATGGGTTCGGCAAGCTAAGCTTGTAAGCTTCAGAGTTCCACCAAACTTTTGGCCACCGGGGCATCTGCTCGAAAATAAGCAGTTGAGCACCCTGTTATACCTCAAGGGAGCTTATGCATTAGCTCTTTCAAGTTTGCAAGTAATCCTACAACAGCCCAGAAAAAAGGCCCTCCCAATCAATCTTCAATGAGTTCGAGGCTCCAGCTAAAGAGATCACATGCAAGAGAATCTAAATTACTCCTTACCTCACAAGTTACCTCTTCTTTCTTTCTTTCTTTTTTTCCCGGGTACAATAGAGACCTATAGGCCAATATCCGAAGCCACCAAAGCTCAAACCTGAAACCCTCTTTGTTCCTAACGGGGTGTCTCCACCATTACATTACAACCCCAGTAGCACCTCGTAAGTTACTTGACCATCACCAAAAAAACAAATTCTAATGCTTGCAGCAACGATAAATTACATGGAGAATCACGGGTTTAGACAACAGTGACATAAACACGGGGTGTTATCAATTAAAGAACACAGGGAAAGCCGCTATATGAAATCCAGAGTTCGTGAAGGTGAAAGACTAATGTTCAAAAGACAAAAACCCACTATCAATATCATATCCTCAAAAGGATAGTGCACTGATCACCACAGGCTGCACCTGCTCTGTGAGACCATGCTTTTCCCAGATTTCAAGACATCTCCACAATTTTTGGCCTCTTCTTTGGCCTGTTGCTTCCAGGAGCTTTACTTGAACTATCTTGGCCACACTTCGATACCTTATCCCTTAAGGAAGACCATGTTCTGTTATCATCATTATTTCCATTGTTAAAATCATCAGCGGCCCCAAAATCACTATCAGTAGCATTTTCCTCATCATCACTTTCCTCATCATCATCATCGTTTGTGCCTTCAGATTCTGTTTCGCTGCTGCTAGCAGACGCAGGAATCACAAGCTGACCATGATCAGTTGCAGATTCAGCAGCGGCCACAGCTTCAGGGGTATGAAGATCAGCTATACCAAGCATCAAATCCTGTAATTAAGGAAAGCAAAGAACAAAATTACAATCTTCTAGCCAAGCCACTGGCTATGCAACCTGAAAACAAGAGAGAGAGAGAGATACTTGTTTACCATTTCAATCACTTCGGATTCATTTCCAGTAAGTGCTTCAATATCATATTTGTGAGAATTATCCTATAATTTAACCATGAAACCAAACAGAAATCAGAAGGAATAATGGTTAGGATTTGAAGGGTGGTAAAAAAAAAAAGACATTTTTAATTATCTGCAAGCACACCTTAGCATCTTGCTCTATCCGTCTATTAGCCTCGGATATGACTCCAAGGAAATCTTTCACCTTGCCCAGAACTGTAGTCATGCAAAAGATATTACCACTGATTGAATGAATTATAAAACAATATCAAAATGATGGAGATAATAGTTCTGATTTAGTAATTCTATTATTTTCTGAAACCAAAATTTCCATTTCTTCTACAAATTACACCCAATCCTAGTTTTAATCATAACCCTTATAGATACTTTATTTTGACAACCCATGTATAAGTTCTTCAGTGGTAATCATCAAGTAAATCACACATTCAAAGCAAAAGCAGGGTTCAAGCCAATCTGCAATGCTGGTTCCTTGACTTTAAATCTAGTAACTATTCACTATGTGTGTAACATAACAGTGTCAAAAAATTTTTCTTAGTGATGGCCCTCCATGAGCAATGAGCTCTAGGTACATGTGGAGCAAAAACAAAGCATCTTACAATTCATGTTTCGTTTTTTCAACCTTGCGTGCTCTCTTTCTTATAAACATCAAGCAACTGATGGACCATATGTGCTGTCTTGTTAGTCAAAAGAAAAAATCAATAAAGAGAAAGAAGCAAAACCCAAAAATGGCTTGACATAGGAAATGCAACACCAGAAGATGTTTCGTAAGCTACACATTATGACTCAGTGCCTACATTACAGCATACTCTATCTTCTCTGCAACTCTTTACCAATCCACTGATGATAGGGAAGCACTGAAGAAATAATGTTTGAATAAACCACGCCAACTCCTTTAAGCAAAACATTACGTTCAAAATCTCATAAACAATAAGCCTAGAAACAACAACAATGATACCACGTTGAAACCAAGATTTTAAATGCCTCATAAGCAGCATTCATCCTAAAATTCTGCTTTTCATAACATTTCTCGCCTGAAACTTACAGAGATAGCACCATCTTTGACAAGAGAGAGAGGACAAAAGTGTAACCATCTCTTTGCAGGAGTTATCCCTCCCGCTAAATAGAATTGGAATGGAGTTTTCAAGTGCAAGACTCACATATGCTTCAATTCTCTCAGCCAAAGGATAAACATAAATTTTAACCGCAACAGTTAAGAAACAAATTCTACTCCCCCTGAAACCTTAAGAAAACAAATTGCGTTCTATTTCAAACCCAGTAAAAAACTCCCCAGTATTTGCAGAGCTCATACCAAACAAACTTGAAAAGGGAAAATACACATGTGGATTCAAGAACAAGAACGAGAAAAAAAAAAAAAAGAAAAACAGAAAAACTTGAAAAGGGAATACCTTGGCTTTGGCCAACTGGGCTAATAGCTATGGGCTTGCCAGCAGGCGGGAGCACCTTGGTTTGACATTTCGAGTCCTTTTTACATACAAGAAGTGCCGACTCTGAACACACACACACACACACACAACTTTACATGTATAGTTACATACAAGAGGTTATTATGCATAGCACAGTGAGAAGACAGAGGAGAGTTGCGTACCAAGAGATGAGCTTATGGATGATTTCTTATGCTCCAACTGTAAAAGATCTTTGCTTGAACTGCCCATCTCTCTCTATTTCTCTGCGGCTAATGGTTGAAAGGAGCACACACGCTCAGGCGTCGGCTGTATAACCAAAACCCCAACAAGATCAATCCGAAGCCGAAAAGAAAAAGGTTTTGTGCAGCCTCCGGTTCAAGGGTCGGGTGGGTCGGCGGGTGCAGCGAATTATGGCTTCAAACCCACGAGTCGCAACCTGAATGATGATTAACTACAGAACTTGGGCCCTTTCATATCACAGTCCTGCCCGGCCCATGACAGCAAAAAGTGAAAAAAAAAAATTTTAAAAAAAAAAAGTCCTGGTTATAGACGGATTCGATAAATTTGAAAGTACGGAATTACACTTCATGCGCCTGTTGAGAGAACGAAAGCGCAGTGTTTTTGGAAAGGGCTATGGCGGAATTTCCCATGTCAGGGAAGGAAGGTGAGAGAGTCATTCGTGCTACGTCAGCAAATATTCATAATTTTGTAAATCATATTGATTTTTTGACCAAAAAAAATCAAGTCATAAACATATAATAATTATAATTTTTTATATATAATAATTAATAATTATAATTTAATAAAATGGACTCGGGTTGTCTCAATTTTTTTTTTTTTTTATTAATGCCTGTTATAAAATTGTAAATTAAAAGATATTGATTCAAAGTATATTCTTAATGAAATTCGGGATCTAATTCAAAGCTTTCATTGAAGGACAGCATGGTGCCCAACGCAAGGGAAGGAAAAAAAAGAAAAAAAAGCAAGCTCGGTGATGATATTTTGGTCTGAAAATGGCATCCAATTCCTTTGCCAAGGCCAAAAGGTTGCTTTACTTCCAGGATAGATATGGTAACAGAGTTCAAACAAATCACAAATAGTCATTAAGTTAATGATGTAATCATCATGATAACTAATCAACTGGAGAACCAAATCAAGAGGAATAAAGGGTCCCCCCCCCCTTTTTTTTTCTTTTTAAATCAATATTTAGGAAGTGAACACTCCTTTGGAAGGTTGTTTTGGAATCTCTTGTTATCTCGGCAATAGTCGTAAACCATGTGGTGCAGCACAACCCACTTGAACCACCTTCTCTGTGTCCGTGTTAGGGTGCTAAATTGTTGCTGGTTCCACCAATTGGTGGAGCTATCTGCCCTGCAAGACCTTGCATTTCCATTCCAAACACAGGCATCAATCATGGGATCCCTGAACGAAGCTATGAAGGGACCCTTTGACCAATCAATTTTGTCCTTTCCGCCACGTGTGGCCCAGCTTTCTCCATTCCATATACTGACTTTGATCCCCATGGGTTGCCTCCTAGGATATGCCACCCCTTTGTCTGCATGGTTTCTATAGACCCTGATTGGAATCCAATCTACCATGAACCTGACGAAGAAGATTAATCAATACCTTAAAATCATCTGGGAAGATTGCTGTTCTGTAATGGCTCAAGTACTTGTAATGGCTTACACTATTTGGTGAAGGTTCCACAAGACGGAATAATTATGGAAGTTTTTAGTTGGATCAAACCACAGGCGAATTCTCTCCTCACGGTTGTCAGACCCATCTGCATATATATTTGTTTGTAGAATATATCGCTGGCCAATCACATTGCCAAGGAACTCAAAGTCTATCTCGTCGCGATTAGGTTGATCCGATGATAGCTGTATGTAATTGTCAAACATTTCATTTGAGTAAAGCAGTTTTGAACAATAGAAGAAGAAAATCAGGAATGGCACAACTGAAGTTTTTGTTCATTGGTTGACATTACTCACGTAAAATGCCACGACCGTGCCTGCAGAATGACCTGGTACTAGTTTTATTTGCATGTCTATCTGGCCAAATAAGAACATCTGGTTCGACTCAAAAGCAGAACCTATAGCAAAATTTGAATATAGCACTAACATGTAAGATCTTGAGCAACAAATCTAGTATAAAAATATCGAATGGACGGTAAAGATTGAGGTTTTTGTGTACCGGATTCTTGATCTAGCTTCAAGCTCCTTGTCCTGCCATCTGCAGAAGTGTTCACGTGGCTAGGAGCCCACGATACAAAGAAGTCCTTATTGAAGTCACCGGTGGAAACAACAGAAGAAAGTGAAATTTCAAGCAGATTGGCAATAAGAATCCCAACGAAAGTTATGAATTTGATAGCCTTGGCCATGGTTCTAGTTTTGATGGAATTGCTGGTGAAGGGAACTTTATATCAAGGAAATGAACGGTTTGTTTTGCTACTTAATATAGGTATTGCATGGGAAGGCAGTTGATATGTGAACAGAAGCAAACTTTTTGCTTAAGAAAAAGAATATCTTTAGAGAGAAGCAAAGGAATTCTTGGGGTTGTTACAGAATATCGTGTCTATGCATTTGGGGTAGGTTTCCTTTATAATGGGACTTCGTTGTTGTGGGGGGGGGGGGGGGCGGCAGCATAACGGTACGTTGATCAATTTCGTTTTCAAAATTCAAAAGACTGCCTTGAATTTCCAGTTCACTTGATCGGTATCATGGGTTAGTCAGCCCTTGTGCCTGCACATATGACTTTATTAAATAATGCCTCGTGACAATATGTCACGAACCGAAGACATAGGCTCCACCCCATCAGTATCTGCTAAGCAGCATATTACACTGATAATTATCCTGGCATTAACCACCTTACAATTCCGAATTGGAGAATTGCTGGTGAGGAACTCCAAAGAAGACGATGACTTATTCAGAAATGCGATTTTTGACACGACAAAGTCCTACGTACGTACGAATGTTGAGCTTGATTAGGATCCTCTTTGCTTTACTACAATCCTGATTCATTTTTCGTTACAGAGATACACGAGATACCGAACGTTATTCTCAATAGGTACCATCGTGTTTTTTTTTTTTTTTTGGCCCCTCAATAACCCGAAGGGAGGTTGAAAAATAGAAAAAGAGTGACGTAAAGAAATACACGCCTTGCCAATTGCCACATGACTCATTGATTAGTACCTAAGACAAATCATTACAGTAACTACTGAATCAACTGGAGGAGTACCTTAAACAACAAGTCGTTGCAGAGCACTCTCGTGTCATTGAGCAATTGGTGCCTATATATGAAGTACTGTTAGAGGGAACGTTAAGAAATCACTTTGATCAATAAGTCTGAAATTGCAGTCATGAAAACTAATCAATTCAATTCATGGTTAAGTTGGTAGAGTAGGTCTACATACAAAAAAAAAAAAAAAAGGTGTTTAATCTTAATCTTATATTGCTTTAATGATTTGAAAATAGAAAATTGAGGATGATGGGCTTTTTTCTGTAGCTTCAAACCAACTTCAAATGATCACCTGCTAATAAATGTTCTCTCCTAAAACAAAAAATTATATCATAAAATTAATCAATTTAAAAAAAAAAAAAAAAAACACAACCAAGGTAATGGAATTTTTAAGAATTGCCATGGGTGGGAACTGGGGACCAGGTGGATGTCAAATCGAGGTTTGGGCTATCTACTGTTGGGCTCTCTCTTCGCGGTGATGGCCGTAAAGGAGCAGCTATCCACAATAATTGGGCCCATGGAAATGCGATTGTGGGAGAGAAAATCAAATTCTGGTCTGGGTCGGGCCGGGCCGGGCCGATGGGCATTTGGGACTGGATTCGAACCCATCTAACTGAGATTGCAATAAAATTAAAAGTCTCGAATTCAAAACACAATTAAAGTGAATTAAAAATTCAAAATGTGTTAAATATATATAAAAGAAAAATTTTCATTCTCCTTAGGTCAAAGGACGACACCTGACATGAAGCTTCCCCAGAAAATTTTCCAGCATCATCACCTCGTCCGGCTCCTGCATTGCATGCCTCTCACCTGCAATTTCTTTTTTAATAATTAATATTAAAATAAATTTATTTTATCAGAAAAAAAAAAGGGTTACTATTATAAAATTTTTCGTAGATATATACAATACACGGAGGAGTCATTTTCATGCTACAGTCACCACAACAACAAATGGAAGGTTGGGATTGTGGGTGCAAAGGGAAATAACAATAAAATATCCATTCTTTGGTTTACAGTACACAAACGCTACTTGCGAGCAGCCGCTCTACTCTCTGGTGGTGGTGTTAAAATCAAGGAAAAGAAAAGAAACCTAAAAGCTACTCTCTTGCAAGTAGCCATTTGGTGGCTCTGAAGTCTCCCAAATATGCCATGTTTGATTTCCACCATTGTCTAAAGGCAAAAAAAGAAAAGAGGAGAGGGAGAGAGAGAGAGAGAGGGGGGGGGGGACTTGTTGACACACCCGTTAAACCTTAAAAAACCGAACTTTACCCTTAACTGCTCGTAAGACAACTCTTGTTTTTTTACACACTTTGAGTAGGTTTGTCTCGTTGCTTATCTCCATCTCCAGGTACTTTCTTTTGCTTGTTTCTGTTTCATGGCTGATGCTTCTTAATTTGCTCTTTCAAGTAAAATTTTTTACGCAGTTCTTGTACTTCTTCTTTATTGGGCTTTTGTGAAGTAAGGTGTTTGATGGGGATTCGGTTTGTGTTTCTGCTTGTGGTGGTGTTTTATTACTCTGAATCGACTGTCTTGCCATATTGGGTTGGATTGTGAATTCAAATAGCAGAGACTTTGGGTCTTGATTCATGTGCTTGATGCGGATTTTTGCATTTTTTTTTTTAATTTTTATTTTGTGAGTTGTCTAGGTGCTAGGGTTAGTTTGAGCATGGTTTTGATTCTTGTGACTTTGGTTCTTTCTGGGGATTCTCACTTGATCTTTGTGGGTTAGTTTTCCTTTTTCCTTTGTCTTCTGGATTTCTGCAATGAGGTTCTTTTCGTCTGGTGGGAAAAATGTGATGGGATTGCTATAACTAAATGTTCTGTTTTTGGTTGACATTCTTTTGTCTTGGAATTGGTTTTTAGTGTTAAGAGTCATTTATTGGGATGAAAAACTGGGAAGAGGAAATATCTTTTGATGACTGTTCTGTTATGAAACTTTTGCTTTCAGATTTGAACTAGAACATTCTTTCAGATCAAAATACAAAATCTTGTGTGATATAGAAACTTAAACTGCCAAAAAATTTTGCACCTTTGAACGAAATTCTTTTTTTTTTTTTTATCCCCTTGTTTTAATGTTTGAGCTACAGGGCAACCTTCTTGAATATTTGAAATTTTCATTGCCTTCAACAATCATAACTCTGCATCACATAATCGTTGCAAAAATTATTTATGGAAATGACAGGAATCTGGTTTATTTTCCTTGTTTTTTCTCCCTTTCTCGGAACATTTTGAAAAAGAATAGCAGAGGATAAAAGGCTTTGTGTGGTATTTGGGGTTGGATAGGATCATGAGATGACATTTGTTTGTTGAAAGTTTATATTTCTATCCTTTATCTTGAATTAATCCTTGTGTTGGATCTGTTTGTGAGCTATAATCTAACCATTGCATATTGTCCCCTATGCTGTTTTCTGACTTGCCATACTCATAGGGAGGAGGTAGATTTCTAAACCGGAAAAAGCGACCATGAATAAGCGGATACCAAGTAGAAATTCTCGATCCAAAGGCATTAAAGTGAAGCATGTTTTACAGATTTGTCTGTTGCTTGGTGTGTGCTTCTGGTTAGTCTACCAAGTCAAGCGTTCACATGATAAGAAGAAGGAGTTTGATGAGAATGATCCAAAAGCATCTATCAAAGCTCAAAGTGCTGATGAGGTTCTAAAATTAGGGAGGAAGGACCTCCATCCTCGTGTGCAAGAGGCAAGTAAGAATGAGAAACATAAGGAAGATGAGCAAGTAGAAAGTGTTGAACGAGCAGAAATAAATAGGGAAGAAGAAAATAAGCATGAACAAGAGCAAGAAGATGATGAAGAAAAAACTAAGCATGAAGGAGAGCATAAGGGGGGAAATAAGCATGAGGAGGAAGAAAGAGAAGATGAAAACAATCATGAAGAAGGAGAGCAAGATGAAACTAAGGATGAAGAGACAGAAGATGAGGACAGAGGTGGTGATGATGATATAGATGAAAGCAATCAAGAGAAAATGGATGGGGAGGATGATGGTGAAGAGGAATTTATAGAAGAAGAGAAAGAGACAGAGGAGGTAGGTGAGGAGAAAGAAAGTGAAAGTAATGAAGCTGAAGGAAAGGAGCAAGTAGACCATGAAAAATCACTAGAGGATCAGGATCACGAAGGAAATTCTCATGAGGCCCGAGAGGAAAACTACAGGGCAGATGATGCTTCTAGTGCTGTCACCCATGATGTTAATGGTGATTTAGTACAGGAGAACCAAACAAATGAAAATAATGCCTACAATGTTAATGGTGATAAGAACAACTCAACATTACACTTGGAACAAGGTGTAACGGCTGAAAATGTTCTTCCAGGCTACAATAAGGATGCTGACGTAGGTCTGGCCAACACTGATGATAAGTCGCCTCCTGAAAATACAACTTCTTTATTCATTGATCAACAGATATCGAGCAATAGGTATTTGGAAGTGAGTGCAGAAGCTGATGATAAGCCCAGAGGTGCCAGCACAAATACTTCAGATTTATCCCAGCAGAATGAAACGCTGACTATTTCAAATCCAAATCATGCTCAAAATTCCTCAGTTGATGGTGCAACTATTGAAGAAGTATCCAACTTGAAATATACTGAATTGGGGCATATTAACAACACGGACTCTGACAATAGTCAATCTGATATGAAAGCAGTAAGCTTGGGCAAACCTGAGGCAATGCCAAACTCCTCTAGTAGTTCAGTGTCTGATGCATCAGATAAGACCATTAAGCGAGAAGTAGAAGCCAAAGCTGATGCCAATGCCAATGCTGGATCATCCTGGATCATAAAGGAGGTTACAGATGCCACTCTTAATGAGGACTCAAACACCAATAATGAATCGAATGGAACAAATGAAAAATCTGATTCTTTTGCCACTGTTGAGATTGGAGCTGCAGATAAACACGAGCAAATTGATTTCTCTGAGACTTCGATTGGCCAAGATGAGAAAGAAGCTCGCAAGTACCTGGATAAGTTTCCCAAGGGCATTGTTGGAGGGGCTAACGGCAGAGATGCTGCAGCAGAATGAAAATCCTTGTGAAATACTCGTGTCTGTATTTGGGTGACCTAAATACGTGGTCACCTTTCAGGCTTTCACCCTTTTTAACAAGTGAATTTGTAGTGACTCTAGTTGTCAATTAAATGAAGACTTTCCAGGGAATTATTTTGTGTAATGTTATTCTTTTTTACACCATGGGGAGACCATAATCCAATTTTTTGATTTTCTGAAAAAAAAAGGGGGGGAAATTTCCCAACTAAACTATCTTCATTTTCTTGAAAGAAATAAAAAAAAAAAACAATTCGGTAATTTGGCGAAAAAATAAAAAAGAACTTGTAACTACTTCTTTCGCCCACTATGGAGAGCGTTTCATGAATGTAAGTTTGCTACGGCTGTTATAAACGGAAGAAGTCGACAGGGAAGTGAAACACAAAATGGTATGCCACCCTTTCTAGTAGCTCTTGGTTTTACGAAGAAATATAATAAAAACAGCCATCTTCTAAGCAGTGATATTCTATGGGCCATTTGATAACTCGGTCACTAAGTATGCTGTTTTTTAATGTCAAAGAATGGGAGAAACAGAAAAAAGATTAGATTTTTTTTTTTTTTTTTTTTAAGTCAGAAAAGAATCAGATTCTAAGGAGACCAAGCAGCTAGAATTGTCTTTCTGACAATGGTGGACTTCGTGAATTCCCCCCGAAAGAATCCAATCCCAAGTGGAGTCTTTGCCACCTTGTCCATTTCGAATATTTCGAATATTCCAACATCTTTATCGACATTGGATTCTCATTTTCTTTCACTAATGTCCAAATCGACAAAGAGGACACCTAGAACAATGTGGAAACGAATATTTTAAAGATAAATTATGAACAAAATTACCAAAAGGCGCATAGCATTAGGAAATTCAATAAACAACTCATCATTCCTCACTGTACAAGATACAACCATACTCCAGCTAAAAAAACACTGCCGTTAGTTAATCAGCCAAAATCAAAAGAATGAAGAATCCAACGCCTGACCGAATCATCAGTGAACCGCCAAAATCATCAAATGACAAAACTCTGGCACTTCTGCCTCAACCCCTTTCTCAGCTTATGCGAAAACAGCCTGCAAGCATCCATGCTTAGATCCATGGCTGCAGCTAGTGCCACGAAAGCAGCTGCGTCCTCTGTGCAGTTCACGTGCTGCACCCCAATCTCCACTTCCGGCTTACTGCTTGGTTTGCCGCTGGCTTTTACCGTTGATGACATTACGAAACCTTTGAACAAGAACTGGGACAAGAATCCAAACCCAAAGTCTGATCCGGACCACGACCCAGACCCAGATCTGTATCCAGACCCGAAATCACAACTACTGTGTGGACTGCTTACTGGGGTGGCAACAGTATTGGTCATGTCAACTGTGAATCTCCCACCAGTTTTAGTACTAATCGTTGAACTGGCTAGACTGGTGGTGGTGGGGGTGGCAACAATGGTGTCATGAAGTAATTCAAATCGGTATCCTAATGCACCATGCTCACGCCACGCCTCCAGGCGGCCCCAAGGCTGCCAGGTACCTTTTAACGGGCGGAGAATGAGCCATGCCCCGGGGTTGGACCGGCTGACGTGATCCGAACCCGGGGACGGTACAAACGGGGTCACCATTGATGCCATTGCCACCGGAGAGCCAGATAGGTCATGAATTGTAATTGTCCACCCTTTTCGTTCTTTGGCTGAATGGTCTTTATCGGATCCAAGAGAATGTAGCCAATTTCTTGATGTGCTTGGTTCCGACACTGATCGCCTGAAACAAACAAATGTTGCCAGTAAAAATCAGTATCGAGTTATAAAGACAACAACCGCTGAGACGATAACCAGAACTTGATATTCAAGTACAAATTCTAAATGTACAAGATTTTTTAACCTCAGCCACTTTACTTAGCATCAATTAAGGCTCTACTTTTTACATAAAAACAGAAAACGGTTTCTTGGGATTCAAGAAAATCAAGATTTGCACATCCTTATTTCGAAAGGAGTCCCCTTCCCTCAAATTTGCTATCAAGCCAAACAGAAAATAAAATTCCGTGGAAACTGCGTATAGTTTTAGAAAGAATAAAAAGAAGTCAAGGAGTAACCTTGATAATAAATTTCGATCCCCTTGATTCCTCAAGTTGAACTTGCAGGTGAAGACAGCCTGCCTAACACTCCCTTGCACTTGAAAAACCTGTGGACTAGACTCCGGCTCACCACCAAACTGAAACACATATCTTGGATCAGGCTCTGCCCTTACGCTCGAGAAAAACTGCGCCTTGGCTCCAATGTCAACCCAACCACTGTGCATCACACAAGGCCTCGACTCAACCTTCCGAAGATCCAGTAGCACTGTCACCCTCCCCAGGAGCTTCCCGTCAGCCCACCCACATGTCGGCAGCCTGTCGGCTCGCCTGCCGTGTACTTCAATGCTCAAGCTTGGGACTTTCTTGTTGGAACTCAACGTTTTATTCAACTGGGTCTTGTTTAGAGTGAAGCAGGCGGCCAGAGAATTGAGCGAGGAATTGCTTTCCGGGTTCTGGCTTTGTTCTTGCTGCTGGTGTACTAAAGGGACTGCGGATTGCTGTGTAGGGAAGTTCTTGAACTTGATCTTGCAATAGCATGATGAATATTCTAACTTGGAAGACGCTGGAACCTTGATTGCTAGGTTACCCACAAGGATCCGCACAAAATGGCATGGATCCATCTCGTCGGCGGTGGCAGTAACAAGGTCTTGGCTTTATCGGTGAAAGGAAGATGTGGGGATTTTAAGGAGGAAAATTTTAGGCTGATTTGGAGGTTTACCGACTACAAGTAGAGAGAGACAGCGTGGGGCAAGAAGCGGCAATGTGAAAGTCCAGCTTTACGCTGGAGACACAGACGAAGACAGTCTGTATAATGTTTATTAGCTGTTTACTTGCAGGACCGGATCAAAATGGTATAATTGTAAAATTCCCTTTATTGAATATAATTTATGTTAACTTAAAATTTTTATCAATGAAAACCACGTTCTAATTGTTAATCAATTATTTTTTTTTTTGAATTAACAGTTCAAATAATGGTGGGGCTTTCAATGTTCCTAGTTTTTTTTTTTTTTTTTAATACAAATGGAAGAAGGTAATAATATTGGGGGCGAAATCTATGTATGTATTATTGCATTTGCATGGACAGGTGAGCGTGGGGATTTTGATTCGGCAAAAGGGAAGAAGTGTGAGCTGGCTGATAGTGCGCACGTACGTTCATATCCAGATATGCCGGCAAAACCCATCTCTGTACTACCACAATTTTTTTTTTTTAATATCATTATCCCTGTCGTTTTCTTTGTTTCTTGTTCCATACGCTGGCTGTTCGGCTCCTCCTCAATGCATCTGAGCTGGCCACCAAGTCGGAGTGGTAGATATGTGTTCTCATTCAGATAGGCTTTGTAATTGCATATAGTGCGAATTTTAAGGGAAATGTTGGGTTATAACTGGCGCACAGCTGTTGCCACTAAGACTTGAGTTGGACGGTAGTTTGACCCTGGCCGCATAAACTAAAGTGCACGTCCAACAAAGCTAAAAAAAATCCCTGAGCCCGTCGTGAGGCCCACCAACAGCCATTTTTTGCCCCCATCGTCCCTCCACAAACGACGATCCGCATTGGTGGCTGTTCCGGGTGCTTCTTGCTTAGATCTAAAATATGCAGGACGTTCTCTTAACTGAATTTTGGATGATCTCTGTTACGGTTACTGTTCTGTCTTGTTTTGTAGCTCAATTCCCCTCCGACCAGCTCTAGGGTTCCCAGTTGCGTTATTGCACGACACGTGCAATGTAAAGTAGCTTTGTCTTTTGTTCTTTGTCTTGATCACCTTTGGGTTGGCCGACAAAGTAGAGTAGGCCACTTTTGATGTCAGGGCCACATGGCTTTCCCGTCGGCTTTAGATACGTACGTTATTTAATGAGTGCTGGTTGATCCTTTACGGCATGCTTATGGGCTATTCATAAACAACTTGGAATAATGGAAAAGGAAGACGACTGGTCTCCATCTAAATAGTTCATAAACAACTTGGATTATGGGCTATTCACGATTCCAATGTCGGTCATACCTTTCAATATATATATATATATATCATAAAATGATCACCGGGAAAATAAATTGAACTTTATAAAACCAAATGTAATGTATTACTCGGCTGGTTTGCAGTTTGGGACAAAGATGACAGGTTAAATAGAACTGACAGGCTAAAAAGGCAACAACGACAAAGGATTTCCCTTGCATTTTTTTGTACAGGGGATAAGCCTGGCAAGCTCTTATTGGATACTTGAGGTTCAACTTTATCCTAAAATTTTACCCCTGAAGTCATTTTCAGAGTCAACTCTTTTCCGTCCGTTTGCCATTATTAGCAGCTTTCCCCTCTGGGGCTTTGCTTGTATATTTACCTGCTCTACTTCTTTATTAAAGAAACCGAAAATAGATGCAAATAATTCCTCGTTCTTGAAACACGACGATAACTGAAAGAATGACAAATAAATGTTTTTAAGGCGATACCCTATTAAAGGGTATTGTTTTAGGTGGTTGGAACGAGTTTTGCACTTAACGTAAGGGTTTTGGCGTGTATGAAGTTAAAAATGTGCTTGTAAGTAACAGTTTCTCCTATTGAACGCATCCAAAGGGATTGTCTTGTCAAATTGTGCCATGGGAGAAGTAATGATGGTTTATGTTAAAAAAAAATGTGGACGAAACTGCTGGCTTATAATATCATTCATTACCAGGAGTCTAGGAATGATCTAGGTAAAGGGATTGTAACTGACCATGGCTGTCACTTTAAAGCACACACGGCTGTCACTTTAAAGTATGTTTTTTTTTTTGGTTAGAAAAAATGGGAAAGCTGGTATCTTTTTTGGTAGTATGCATGCACACCATTTACAAGACTGGTAAACCAGAGAATACGACCGATGTACTAAAGTTGAACATCTGAAAGTCTTAAGAAGTGTAATGTTTAAGAAAATTTTGGCGTTATCATTAACTGACATTCTTAACTTCCCATTCTATTCTTAAATTGCATATAAAAATGTATATTCACTATTCCATATAAGAAATTGTGCTTTAATCTTAATTAATTATTCTTGGTATTAATAACATGTTCCTCCAGAAAGCGTTAATGACTATTACATGTATGCGTTTCCCTTTGTCTTGTTAAAAAAAAAAAAAAAAAAAATTCTATTTGTCTTTGATCTTGTATTACTGTTATCGGTTTGCATTCTCATCTAGCCAATATATATATATATATATATATATATATATATATATGATCAGAAGTCTACATTTACTTTTAAGTTTTTGGTAACAAGAAGTCCACTTATTGACATCCAACAAGGATTTCAACCAATATAATTTGCAAGTTCACAGTACTTGAAGGGCAACAGAAACTGATGAAGAACATTGTTAGACTGACTAGGGAGAGTCTAGCTACTCTGAAATTCCATCCATGGATGCAAAGGAAGACTTAAAAAAACCCATTTCTATGACAAAAATTGTTGACCTAGGGAAAAGTGGAAATAGCACTAAACTCGTTTAGCTTGCTCTCAAAATTTCCAACAGTTCCCGTATGGTTAACTCCCAGAAATGAAATTTGGTTGGCTATTCCCTTCTTCAGCTCTTTCATTGCATCTCTTAGCTGTTCTAGCTCGCGCAATTCGAGTTCTTCAATGGGAGATTCCCACCAGCATTGCCTTTCGCTGGCCTTCCTTATTTGGTCAAGTGCTTCTCCTCTCACTCTTTCGGCTTCCACTTGATTAAGGATTTGAGTTAACTGCGCATTCAGTTCGCGAACATTGCAATTTCGATGAGCTTCAATGAGTTGGTGCCTGCCGGAACTCCGAGGAGGGTTTCTGGCAAGAAACTGGTCCACGATGGAATCAACCTCAGGGTGACCAAATGAGAATGCCTTCTCCGCCGGGGAGAAAACTATTATGGCAATTTCAACCCCACAGAGTGTGCATAGCTCACTAGCCTTCTTGAAAAGTCCCGCCCTGCGTTTAGAGAGGGTGACTTGTAGGTGATTCTTCTTGGAAATCTTCTCAATAGCAATCTTTCTTCGACCTGCACTAGCCTTTCTCTTCTCCATTGTCAAGGAGGATCCAAGAATTCTCTGACCCGGGCTTGGCTAGAGTTCATGTGATGACGTGCTTAGAGTTCGGAGGGAAACATGTGGTATTTATAGGACTACGTTTCCCCCCCGAAGACCCTTTATACAGCCAAATCATAATCCTTCATTCGGTTATCTTTTCCAAGCAAGATGATTAATCCCAGATATGGAGGTTATGGAATCTTAAGCTTTTAATGTGTAACGCTGTGGGTTAAATGGTACTGGTTGGCAATGTGCAAGAGATATTGATGACTTTGGAACTAAATGTCAACCATAAATATGAATTGTTTACAGTCTTAAGACAGTGCAGTTACAATAGCCCCTTGCTTTTAAGCTAATTGTTTAATGTTAATTATCACTAATTAGAGAAATCTTATCATGTGATTTATAAATCATCACTTGGATCATGGATGGATGGGGTTTACTTATTCATAAACATCAATAATTTAGGGCCTATACACGTAGAGATTGACTATCCTTATTGTTTTTACAACTTAGGGAACTTAATGATGAATTGCCTTCTTAGACATTTTACAACCACACTGATTTTCATTTTCCTTCCACCTTTGTTTCACAGTTTCCTTTTATTTTAAGTCGAAGATTGCACGACTAACGGCTAACGTGCCGATCACACATGATTCAAATTTGTACCCTATCTTTTTTATTTTAAATATTTTAAGGAATTTAGTAGGTTACCTCTCTTGTCTATTCAACTTTCATTTTCAAGAATCGGTAAACTTGACAATTACCGTTGCTTTTCCTGTCTCCAACCGACCAGGAGTATTGTCAAAGAGGCATTTGTATGGATGTATACACAAAATGAACAGGCCAAAAGCTTGCATTTCACATGAAGACTGCTAGTAACCCATTATTCCGGCCTCTAAAGGCTGGAACTTAAATCAATCTTTGCGGTAACCTGTTCCTTCTTTTTTAGTAGTTTTTGGGCCTCATGCTACCGTTCTCCTCATAGTACCCCAGCAGAGCAGAAAATTGAGTTCTTACAACACCCTTTATTTCATACAACAAATGAAACCAAACATGTGTATTGTTTCCATGTGTTCTAATTAAACTGAATAAAGGATTCACTTGCATAAATACACGCATGTATGACTTAAAATTTTAAACTAAATTATGTAAAAGATATGAAGATTGTCACGCATGTGTCTGCACAACCCCCCCTTGTGTCTTAGTAAAACCCGCGTCCATGTCCAAGATTGTATCCATGACCATGACCATGAGGCACCAGATTGGGATTGAAGTCATGGAAAGCAACAGCCCTCTGATCAAGATGATAAGCCCCACCAGTGCTAGAACTTGCTCCATAGTACTGCTGAGGGTTTGGCATGTTTGATTGTTGGATTAGAAGCATATCAGCTTGCTTTGCCACATTCTTCTTCAGCTCCTCCATGGACGCCTTTAGCTGCTCAAGCTGAGGCAGGCTAAGCTCCTCAATGGGGGACTCCCACCAGCACCCTGTCAGGCTGGCCTTCTTGATTCTGTCAAGTTCTTCTCCCTTCTTCTTTTCTATGTCCATTTGTTGCACAACCTGATATGTATTTTAATTTGATTAGCCTGTTTTTAACACATTTTTGTTGCCTCTGAAGGCACTTTAGAAGTACATTTGCAAGACCAATATTTTTCTTATTGATCAAAGAGAAGGTAATCAATTTGTTCCTTTCGAACTTGAAGGATATCCCAGACATGGCACTGCGTTTGATTTGATGGAAGCCACAGAACCTTTATGTTACAGTTACTCCTAGTGGCAAAATTTCACGATGGCAACACATGCTTCAGATTTTCCGAGGAATTCAAATGAGCATAAAGAGAGATAATTAATTACATTCCTCACACAAAATTTTTTCTTCTAGTGGTGTTGATTTTCCTGACAGGTAAAACCATTGTGTATCATTCAATTAATGGTCCATGTACATCACACTTGTTTTGTTTTTTCTTTTTTTCTATTTTTGGTTAGTTGACTCGATTTTAGACGGGTTGTATAACATGATTTAATCAATGTTGTTGATGTCAAAATAATCCAAAATTAATATGAGTTGACAAGTGTATATGTCTTGTGTGGATTCAATTAATCAATAAACTGGGCCAAATCTGAGAATTATTGTGAATACCATCACTCATTACCAAATCAGAGTAACACAACTTCTGGGGGCCAGGAATATACCATAGAATGAAACTGATGAATGCAACTGTTGAGACTAAATGGCAGCAAGCATGCCCTGCACACAATTAGCTTCAATCAACTAGTTCTTACTGCAAATTTGGTTACCACTGTATTATAAAACCGTACCTGACTGAGCTGCGCATTGAGTTCACGGACGTTAGCATTGCGGTGAGCCTCAATGAGTTGCATGGTGGGCGATGGCCGAGTAGGGTTTCGGTTGAGGTAACGATCAACAACCGTTTCAACACTAGGGTGGCCAAAGGAGAAGGCCTTTTTTCCGGGTGAAAAAACTACAAGGGCAATCTCAGCACCGCAGAGAGTGGAGAGTTCGCTGGCTTTCTTGAAAAGGCCAGTCCGGCGCTTGGAGAAGGTTACTTGCCGATTGCTTTCTTTGTTCATTTTCACTAGCTCCACTTTTTGTCGACCATTAGTCTTTCTCGACATGGCTACTTCTTCAAGGTCAAGGAACTCACCCAGAAAATAGATTCTTTTTTGGTTTCTCTGGGGTTGGTCTAGAGAGGAAATGGGGTCTGATTTTATAGCATTTTGTCAGGTTTGAGATATTCAAGATTAGGTGGCAAATTAACAGCGGCTTTCCTTGAGTTTAATGGCTTACTGGTTTTGGAGGTTCAGAATATTTTCCAATTTAGTATACAAGGAAAGAACGACTGACAAAATTAAATGTTAGAACTGCCCGAAAAGGATTCCTCGTCATAACAAAATATCCAGAACTTCAGGCGACTAGTTCTCCCAATACCCAGCAACACTTTGTTCCCGGTCGTCATTTTCAAGCCCATGTCAACTCGATAACAAAGGAACAAGAAAATGAAATTGGAGGAAATATCTCTCAGCAATGACGAGACCTCACGAGGTTTCCTGTCAAGAAAGTAGGCTTTCCAACTAGCAAGTCCATGCCACCTGTTTAGGTCACATAGTACAATGAGATAGCCACCAAGTATGCTTACCATCTCTGGTCACTCAGTTACACGGTCTCCCTCTAACCATTCACCCAGTCTACCAGGCTTATCTTTTAAGTATTGATGATCATTAATTAGGAGATTTAGTATGGATATTGGATAGCAAATTCAAAAGAGTAAGAAGAGTGCTCATTTGGAAGGTTTCCATGCAATGAGTAATTAGAGTGTACATCATAATACACTACCATTCCAGAGTGAGTTGGCGCTTAAGTACACAATCATCCAGGGTGTGATGGCGCTCTAATTTCCATTTTTTTTTTAAAAAAAAAAAAAGAAAAAGATTAAAATTTTCAAACCAAGATGTGACGACTGACAGGTCCTAAAAAGAATCTCTTTTTCTTTTTTTTTTTTTTGTTAAAAGGCTAGTATGACTATACAATTTTTGGACTTTTTTCTCACCCTCCCCTCCTCCACAGATGTACTCGAAAAATTAACTTGGCACTCCTGCTTTTTTTTTTTTTTGGGGGTTTGTTTCATTTGCCTGGCCTGTAATGTCGATAATCAACTCCTCTTCTAATAAGATTCAACGTTCATTTTTAAGTACATTAAGAATACTAACAAGTCTTACGCTAATTATCTTGCTTGAAGCAGCGTGCCATTGATTACTTTACAAGTCTTTATTCGGCAGTCAGCTTTCCATTACGCATCACATTTACCTGTCATATTCAGGTTTTAGTTACTCTTCGGTCATCTGCAAGTCCCATGAAGTTTCCCTGTGCCCTCTTTGTTTGCCTTGAGGAAAAGATTAAACATTGCCTCACAAAAGGAGTTTCTTAATTTTTTGTTTCATGGTACATACTGGAAAAGAGTTTCTTGAGTGGCGTAATTTTGAGTTGTATTACTGCAGTATGACTTTTGTTATCCCACAATAAGGCAAAACTGGCCTCTGAGTGCAGCTTTTACAAACTTAAACCACTTTCTAGGAACCATTGACTAATGACAGTTAATGCCAATCAGTTTCATCCATGCTATATGTCCAGAAAATGAATAAGGGACAACTATTGGGAATGAAAAGAGAGATCCTTTAGCTGTTGTGCATCCACCTCTGATGGTGCCCCAGTAAGGGCACACTGGGCAGTTGTTGTCTTTGGGAAAGCTATGACATCCCTGATGGAATTGGTGCCAGCCAACAACATAACCAATCTATCCAATCCATAAGCGATCCCACCTGCAGGAGAAAAAAGACAGGAAAATAAATGAAACAGAGAGAACTGGCAAATCTTCGTGTAGTCCAAGGGCAGGACGGAGTTCCCTACCATGAGGAGGTGCACCCATGTCCAAAGCCTCCAAAAGGTAGCCAAACTTTGCTTCAGCCTGCAGACAAAGTAACTTACTAATTCCAAATAGGGAAGTGATGCATTCAGCACAAGGTAGTTAACAAACATGTTCAACGCTATCCCCCTGCCGTGAATGCTACCTAGTGTGCTTAAATGAAGCTTTGAATTTGGAGTTGGGAATTCAAGATACCACATGTTCGTGAAGTAAAATTCTTCTATTTGCCCCACCCAATCCCCACCTAAACCCATCCATTTGAAAGATGTCACAATCCCATGTCAAGATCTTGATTAAACAGATGCATGCATCAAAAGTATAATGCCCGACAATCTTTCTGCACATCATGCATAGATATCCAGAATAAGGTTAACCCCATGGACCTCTTTGGGCTGTCCTAGACAGCTCTGTCAGTAAAATTCTACTAGTGCTAAACAATATTGTCCGTTGCAGCAAATTTCTTTCTCCATATGAAAATGATGCAAAGATGAAAAATTGCAGGAGAAAATGTTGTAACATCCTCCATGTGTAATACATAATTATGGACATCTTAAGATCTTATGAAATATGAAATGCATGCCCAAAGCAAGTGCAAATAGCTCAAGGGTTGTCTCACCTGCTCAGGTGAGATGCCAACAATTTCAAGAACCTTTTGTTGGACATCACGCTTGTAAATTCTCAAACTCCCCCCACCAATCTGGCAGCAAAACAAGAAAGAAAGGCACGCTTGCTTACTGCCTCACATTAACTTAAAATTGCAGCTACAGAAAGAAGAAGATGAATTACCTCAACTCCATTGTAAACCATGTCATAAGCCAGGGCACGAGCAGAGGAAAGATCTTCCATGTCTTCTGGGTTGGGAGCAGTAAATGGATGATGCAATGACTGTAGCAAACCAAAATGTTAAATACTGAAACAGATCAAAATAGTGACTTAACTTGCCTATGCTAGCCCAAACATAACCACCAACATGGAGACCAATACAAGAACTAAACAAATAATTCCATTCCAATATTAAATATGCAACTTTCTGGATCTAGCTCACAGGTAAAGATACCGCGTGCCAAAGACTATAAGTCAATTACTCCCTATTTTTTCCACCTTGTCAAATTCAGTAAGGAAAAAAAAAAAAAGAGCAAATGCATAGCATGCATTTGAAATTCAAAATATCTGGCTGAAGCACAAGTCCTCAAGGTTATTAAGCAGGAACTTATCATATCAAAAACCAGAGGAAGTTTAACCAGGAAAGGCAAGTTCTCCATTTGCACTAATAAAATTACAAGAAGTCAATTCCAATAACACCAATAGAGTTACACACAACCCACTGATGAAATTTTTCTTAGGAAGTAGAAACAGATTGTAGATAATTTATCTCATCAAAGCAGACAAAGTCATAGATGTACATACCTCAAGTCTTTGCTCTGCATCATTCCACTCGAACATAGGGAAATCAGTCACCCAAAGAACTGAATGCTTGGACTACAATATCAGAAATAGAGGGGGAAAAAAGAATTGTCAGAGAGGACAAAGCAAATGTTATAGACATTTCAGATACCAGGTAGGTAGCAAAAGATACATGGTCGATTGAGTCCAGCTCATTGGCTACAAATAGCCTAAGTCGGTCCAGAGTTTTATTAACTGATGCATGATGGCCCACTGCCAACAAAATTAGATCCCCTGGTCCTGCAGAGCATCTTCCCAACATTTGCTCTTTTGTCGTTGGACCCAGACTGGATACTAAAGCAGGAGTCCCCTCAACATCTCCTGAAGGTCAAAATAAAAAATGAGATAATTTAATGAATTTCAGAATCACATTCAAGGATGAAAAACAAATTCACAATGAATATTTATCTTTTTACCATCATCCATGACTTTCAAAAAAGGTAATCCCTTTGCTCCAGATTTGATTGCCTCACCAAAGATATCACCTTTCTTGAGAGCTGTATTAGAGTATTTTTTAGCACCTGAAGGCAAACATAATACTTTGATAATTCCCCCACTTTTCAAGCTATCAGAGAACACCCTGAAAGGGGACTCAACAAAAAGATCAGATACCTGCAGCATCATTGAAGAAACCATCATTAACAGATGTTTCAGAAAAATAGTTTATGAACACAACATCATATTCTACAACAGCCAAGATCCTATAAACCAAACTTCTGAGCTGAGAGCAACCTAACATGTAAAATAAAAGCAAAGTGTGAAATTTGCTGGATACAAAGTGAAAGTCAATATTACATCTTTCAGCTCTAAATCAAATCTAGTATCCGGCCTGTCTGAACCATATCGACACATCGCTTCAGCATATGTAAGCCTTGGGAATGGGTTTGGTAGCTGGATGCCCTTAATCTCAAGAAAAACCTGACAACAATGAGCACCATATTCACCAACTATATTCAACACACATGGGGAAGATGTTGAAAATGCACTGCAACCCTTGCTTAAGCTTGAGCAACACTATTAATCCCAAATATAGTTAATGAATAAAGAAGTAAAATCAGACTGGGCTGCATTTGACTGTGGTTAACAATAGCTTTGAATGCCTTAAAAAGTTACACTAACCTTGCAAATCAGCTCCTCGTTGATCCTTAGCATTTCTTCCAAAGGGGTGAACGCTAGTTCCATATCTAATTGAGTGAATTCAGGTTGTCTATCAGCTCTCAGATCTTCATCTCTAAAGCATCTAACAAAAAAGAAGAAGAAGAAGAAAGGTAAATCTTCACTGGTTGACCATCGTGACAAAAAACAAAAATGTTATTGGTGCTAGTGACTTAAGGAAAAGAGTTTATCAATCCATCACTGACAGAACCAACAGCAATTTTTTTAAAAAAAATCATGAAAGCTATAAAGAAAATGCAGTTGTCAACCTTTTCTTAGCAAGCATATTAATTGCCAGGATAAGAATTTACAGAAAAAGGACAAAATTTAAGATAATAACTGAAAAATGCATAGCAAACAGAAAGTTAAAGCAGATAGGAAGACAAATTACCTTGCTATTTGATAATATTTGTCAAAACCAGAGACCATCAACATTTGTTTAAAAAGTTGTGGACTTTGAGGCAAAGCATAGAATGTTCCTGGCTTCAAAATACACATTGAAGTGAATCAAAGCTACAAGCCATGAAGAAAGTATCCCAGAAAATAAATAGTTATAAAAAACTACATCTCAAAGGAAGTATCTTTCTCATTGAATCATAAATATGATACAGAAACATACAAAAATCCAAAATACAAAGAAGCAGGGGAAAATGAAATTAGCAGTCTCATCTCCTAAGTAACATATATAAGATACTTGAAGCATCAACATTGAGTATTTTCAAAATGAAAGGGCATGAGCCATAGATTGAATGATATAAATAGGCAGAAAGTTTTGAAAATTCACCACTGTGATGTGTAAATATCCAGAATTTGAGAGGTAAATGCTATTAATTTTAGTAAGTTGTGCCGTTTTAGAACATCACATAAAAATTCAGTCATGACCGAAAATCACAGGAAAAATGCCAAGTACCTGAATTCTTGAGGGCACCAAATAGTCTCTGGCACCTTCTGGAGTAGATCTTGAAAGTATTGGAGTCTCAATCTACCTTATAACAGTGAAGAGGTTGTATCAAAACAAAGTACAACTGTGAGACCAAAAAAATATAGAAGCTAATGAGAAAGTAAAATTACCAAGTGCACACTTGGTTAATTGGTTTGCTTGCTAAAATGCAACTAATTAAAAAAAAAATCTGGTCAAACAAAATGTGCAGTAAGTTCCCAACCATACAAAATATACCTCCACAAAACCATGTACATCCTCTAGATATCTTCGAATAAGTTTCACCACTTTGTGTCGTAACTGTATATTAAAATTCATTTGCTGCCGCCGTAAATCAAGGCATCGATATCTAATTAAAATGCATCAAAATCCTTCAATTGGTAGAGCTCAACAGCATATAAATCAATACACTAAGAGAGAAATTTCTTGAGATGAAATAGAAGCTAGACATAAACAAGTTTAGCATCCAGCACATTAGTTACCTCAATTGAATCTCCTCTTTGACAGACTCCCTGGCATCTTCTGCAGTGGTAACCAAAAAAGGTAACTTTGATCTCACAGCATTCAATACCTGAACATTTTCTGCAGCAACCTGCCATTGTAAAATCATTGTCGATTCAATCAAATTCACAAAGAGATAGAGAGAGAGAGAGAGAGAGAGAGATGCAACGGGGTACTACCTCTATCAAGCCAGTCTTCATTTTCCTATTGACAGACTCACTTGGCCGAGACCGTACCACACCTTCCACGGCAACAACATACTCAATTCTCAAATCGTTTATGGTACAATAAGCCTCAGGAAATTCATCGGGAATCGCTGTAACCTATAATTTCAATTAAAATCATCCAAAAAATAAAAAAACAATTTTTCTTTAATTGACCAAAGAAAATAATTTAACATTATAGAAAATGTTGAATACACAGCTGGATGCATACGGGTGTACCTGAACAATGCCAGTGTGGTCTCTGAGATTGAGGAAAGTCAGACCACCGTGGACCCTGTGGAGGGCGACCCACCCACAAAGGCGGACACGTTTACCTACATCTTCGGCGGACAATTCGCCGCAAAAACCGGTACGGGAGACCCACTGGAGAGCAGTCTCCTTCAAAGAGACGGCGGTTGCCTTGGGAAGAGTCTCCGCCGAAGCTGGAACAGAGGAAACGTTTCTTCCGTTTCTGGGAAGCGGGTTTGGGTCGAGATGACGGCGCGTGAAAATGGCGCGTACGAGTGGAAGGGATGGCCTTGACCGGAGGGTCAGCAGGGGGAGAGATCGCAGAAGAAGAGACATGTGGCGCGTGTTATTCACGCGATGAAGCGGCCGAGAGTGAGGGAGGCACGGGTGGCAGCAAAGAAGGGTTTAAACTTCAACAGATTGCGTTGACCTGTCACTGAACTTTGGAAAATGGAGAGCACGTGCGATGTCACGTGCGCTTCGATGCTGACCGAATCTCAACTCTTTCAACTGTGAAAGGATCTGGTAAGATTTTTTCAAATAACATTTATTTGAGGCACATAAATAAACACATATTGTTTTGTAATACCTTATTGGAATTTATATTAACAGAAAGTCGAAGTCCAACCCACCTATTGAATGGGCCTAAAATGAGCCAGCCAGTGAGAAAACAAAAATCTTGGCCCAAACACGTCATTTATTGGTGGGACGGTCTAGGCCCAGTTGGACTGGGCTTGGGTTTGTGCCTGAGGTGCAATTTCATTCTTAAGCAAATATCTTTTTGTTGCAATTGTAGCTTCAGCTTTTGCTTTTTTCTTAAAAAAAAAAAAAAAAAAAAAAGAAGAAAAGTGAACTTGGCCTATCGTTGAAAATAGAAAAAAAAAAAAAAAAGAAAAATGCAAAGCGGACAAAAGTCTTATTTGTTTTCTTCGTTGACATTGTTACGGAAAATAATTATGACAAGAGCATTTCAATCAAACTACAAAACACAAGAAAATTTACAATAATTATGATATAAAAATAAAAAAATACAAAATAAAAAATTAAGAAAAAACATGTATGCAAATAAAATTGTAATAAATATAATTAAATTATAAGAATATAACATTAACAAATATCAATCATTTTATGCCTAAAACAATATATCATATAATTATTAATGACTTGTAGGGCTTGATTTGCAAAAGCAAACCTAAATATCCAAAGTCTTCCAAGAGCTCATTGAACTCTCTCTCTCTCTCTCTCTCTCTCTCTCTCTGTTTTTTTTTTTTTGGAAAAAATAATATTCTTTACTTAAACAAATCAAATTGACACAAAGATCCACATTGATTCCCCATGTTTTTTGACGGGGGACAAAGGGATCTTCTTGTTTTGTTCCCTTTTCAGGTGTCAAACGTAGGATTTGCCAATCTCTAACGTATTAAATTTTCATTCCCATCGTACAAAACAAACCCGTTTAATGAAAACTCATAATTTTATTATATTTTAATAAAAAAAATTTAATTTGATCTATAAAAAAAAAATAATAATAAATACAATAATATGATTAATATTAACATCAATTTTTTAAAATCAGTTTTCTTTACGGCAATCCAATAATAGCTCACGTCACATTACTTTACATACAAAAGTAACCAAGTACTATAACATGAATTTACGTTTTTGTCCTACATTATTTTAATTTTTTTTACCCATTTTTACTTTTAGTAATGATGTACATCATGATTTAATTTTTTGATTTTTGTTTTCGATTAAAAAAAAGGTTGTGCTCTATACGCATTGAAGTAGAGAAACTCAAAATTTTTTAATTATTTTATTTAATGTAATCAATAAAAATTTAAAAAATTTTAAGTTGTAATAAATATTATTATTATTTTATTTAATTAAAGAAATAAGAAAATAAAAACAAATCTCTTGTGGGTCCATGGAACAATCTGCGCTTCTAACTAACTACCGATTTGGGTCAAACAAGATCGTAATCAAGTCATTAAAAGAAGCCGGGTTTTGTAATCCGTTCACTGGTTTCCGGTCGAACCGAGTGGCTGAATCATGTTTAATGCAGAGAACGGTTCATTTTCTCAGCGGTGGGACCATCCGGTCCGGTCCAATTATGAACCGCTGGACGGCCTCAGATTTAAGCAACTATGTCGGTAGTCCTTACGATATTTAATAATAATAACGTCTCTTTTTGTTTTATGTTTTTTTTTGTTTTTTAACCTGCGCTATTTAATAGCTCTCATCTCCCATTCTGTAAGACAGAAAAATATTTATAAAACATAAAAAAAAAAGAAAGAAAGGGGGAAATAGAATAGGAAAATTTTTCTATTTATGTGGTGATTATTTAGTTGTTTATTTTTCAATTCTCAACACTTCTCTGTATAGAATAGGAAGCGATCTCTGTAGAATCAAGGGTGGGTCTTGAACAAAGATCCATCTACGATTTTTCTATGATTCTGCTAACATGTAGATGTAGTGTTGAGCATTTAAGAGAGAGAGAGAGAGACGGTTGTTTAGGGTTTTAGGATTTTGGGGTGCTGTAGCTGGCGGCGGTGGTGGTGGTCGTGGGGAGTCGCCGGTCAAGGTATGGCGTCCACGTCGCAGTCACTGCGCTTTCTAGGGCAGGCATCCGCTGCCGGCCCTAGTGGTGGCAGTTTCGACGCTCTGAATCGTATTCTCGCTGACCTCTGCACCCGCGGCAATCCCAAGGTTGTTTCACTTTTTCTTTTCTTTCTGCCCTTTCTCTCTTTCTTTGCGATTGTTCTTTTTGTTGATTGGTGACTTATTGAGAGGGTTTTCTTGCTTTCTTGCCGATAATGTTGAGGAATTGGAGTTAAGAGGGAATCTTTGGTTCAATTCTGAGATTTTCTTTGACCGGTTGTGCTTTTTTTTTTTAATTCTTTTGGGACTTTTTCTCCTTTCTTTGTTTTTATTTTTTTTCCCCCCTTGGATTCGGTAACTGCTGGTGGGTTTTTCTTGCTTGGTTGCCAAGAATGTGGAGGAAAGGAATGACGATGGATTTGTTTCGATTCTGGGGTTTTGTTAAACTTCGCTGGATAATTTTTTTTTTGTTTTTTGTTTTTTTTTTTGTTTTTTGTTTTTTTTGTTTTTATTCTCTCTTTTTCTGTATCTTTGTTGGCTTTTGGTAGCTAAGTGGTCTGATTTTCTTGCCCTTTTTTTTTTTTTTTTTTTTGTGAAAAACATTAATAATCAGTGGTTGCTGAGAATAGTGGGGGAATGCTGTGGAGATGGTTCTTTTTTTTTTGTTTTTTTTTTTTTTCAAAATATGAGATTTTTAAAACTTTTTTAATGTCATTAATTGGGTGTGGAAGTGTAGGCATAGAGCTGCAATCTTTCATTTTCATTACTTTTTCTTTTCTTTCTCTCTCTTTATATTTTTGTTTTTTTCTTATTGGCGGCTGCTAACTAACTAGTAGGGTTTTCTTGCTTTCTTGCCGATAATGTTGAGGAATTGGAGAGAAGAGGGAACCTTTGGTTCAATTCCAAGTGTTTTTTTGACTTTTTATTTTTTATTTTGTATTTCTTTTTCTTGGGGCTTTTTCTTCTTTCTCTGTTTTTGGTTTTCTAAGGTGTGGTGACTAGCTGGTGGGGGTTTCTTGCTTGGTTGCCAAGAAAAAGGAGGAAAAGGAGTGGTGAATGATCTTTTTTCAATTCTGGGATTTTGTTAAGTTTTTTCAGCTTGTTTCTTTTCTCTGGACTTTTTATCCTCTGGTTCATTCTTTTTTTTTTTATTTGGTGGTTGGTCACTAACTGGTCGGATTTTTCTTGCTTCGTAGCCAAGAATGGTGAGAGAATGCAATGGAGATGGTTTTTTTTTTCCCCAATATCTGAGATTTTCTTTAACCTTTATAATTTTTTTTTCTGGTTGGGAGTGGAAGTGGAGTCATAGAGCTTGAATCTTTCAGTTTCTTTTGTGTCTGCTTGGTTTTGTTGATGCTCTGAATGAACCATTTTAGTGAAATTATGTATTGCCTTTACCATTATTAGTTTCTTGTTTTTAATGGATGAGTTTATTTCTATGACCAGGAAGGGGCTGCAATGGCTTTAAGAAAACATTTGGAGGAAGAAGCCTGTGGTCTTAGTGGAGAAGCTTTTTCCCGCTTTATGGATCAATTGTATGAACGAATTTCTAATCTATTGCAAAGTACCGATGTTGCAGAAAATCTCGGTGCTTTAAGAGCCATTGATGAGCTGATAGATGTTGCCCTTGGAGAGAATGCCTCAAAGGTCTCCAAGTTTTCTATTTATATGCGGAGTGTATTTGAAGTAAAGCGGGATGCTGATGTGTTGGCTCTTGCTAGTCAAGTTCTGGGCCATTTGGCCAGGGCTGGTGGAGCAATGACTGCAGATGAAGTGGAGTTTCAGGTTTGTTGAACTACCCATTTAGTTTCTGGATGGTTACTGATAAGCAGCATCTTATATCTACTGGTTCTTTTAGGTGAAAATGGCTCTTGATTGGCTCCACAATGATAGAGCAGAACATCGCCTTTTTGCTGCTGTTTTAATCTTGAAAGTAAGTTTACATTGTTGTTTATCACCTTTTTCAGTATGATTTCCTTGCAAATTGTTGGCAAGCATTGTCCTGTTAATATCATCAGTGTTGTGTGTATTCAATTGGAAAACAAATTCCATCATGTCAAGGAAAATAAATTCCATTATATCAAGTTATTGCACCTGCTCAAAATTTTGATCATGGCAGGAAATGGCAGAAAATGCTTCCACAGTGTTCAATGTTCATGTACCAGATTTTGTTGATGCTATCTGGGTTGCACTGAGGCATCCCACACTGCCAGTTAGAGAGCGGGCTGTGGAGGCATTGCGTGCTTGCCTTAGAGTTGTTGAAAAGCGTGAAACTCGTTGGCGTGTGCAGTGGTCAGTATACTTGATATAAAGCAAGCAAGTTTTGGACTAAATTTCTCTGTATATCAACTACCCTGAATTTTATTTTTCTCAAGAAGTTTCAAGTAAGGAACTTCAATCTTTCTTGTTTTTCATTTTCCTATTGCAACTTCAGTATGATAGCCAAGAAAAGGAAGCTACAAATGTGTGTTTAAGGGCTAAATCAGCATTCCTTTAAATGTTAACTACAACTTGGAATCCATTTTATCAAGCTCTTGTGTGGGTTGATTATATTTGATGAGGTAAGAGTTATTTAGCTTAAGCATTTTATGATGATGTACTGAAATAGTACTTTGGTATATAACAATCACTGGTTAAATCACAGATTAAGTAAAGCCTTATGGCAATGTATGAAAATGAGTCAGTTCATGATTGGATGATCAGTAGTTATGTTGTGGGATTATCTGGGCTTTGGACAGTATTCACGAAATGTATTTGTCACCTTTACAGGAGAATTAAATTAGAGCTGTATAAGATTTAAGTATCCTCAACATTTTGCAGCAATGGAAAGTTATTGATAAAATCCTCAAGGTAGTGAAAAGCAACAAGGAGGATTTAGAAAGATTAAGAGAAACGAGAAGAATAGCAGAAAGTATAATTAGTCTCATGGATGCTTGTAGGATTTTCGTGTATAAGAATTGGTGGGATCCCAAACAGTGAGTGATGTATTGTAGAGATATTTGTCCAGCATTGCTTCCTAAATGCTTGTTAGAGTATCCACTTTGAGGCATTATCCTTGAAATGCTTGCCTTAGAATTAGGTTACCAAACTACATTAGTTCAAAATTTGACATTTGAATATTCATTTATTGTCCATTTTGAAATTGAGCAGTAATTGTGTTTTCCTAACCAACATATAATTGTGATTATCATTTTTGATGGTAAGTAGGAAGCATTAGGGAAGGCTTAAAGGAAGAATTAGGTAGTGAACAACTCCTACATTTAAGCTGATTAGAAAACACAAAAACAAAAATGGAAATAGTTGAACAAAAACCATGTGGTGATTGGGTATGTAGGTGACTCTGTTAGTACTTGCTTGTAAATGTGACTTTTCAGTTTTCATTTTATGGAGGATGTATGTCTCTCCTTGTTCTGTTTGTGCACCTCATCTGTAATAGATTGTATTTCATGCTTTTAACAGGTACTACCGTATGTTTGAGGCTACACAGGATGGATTGAGTAAAAATGCTCCTATTCACAGCATACACGGCTCCTTACTTGCTGTTGGAGAGCTTCTAAGGTTTGGTTGAATTTGTTTTGCTTTGATGCTCACTTATTAGTAACATTGGTTATTTCCAGTTACCATTGTTATTTCTGTGCATTGTATCATTTACATTTTACAATCAGTTATTCTTCTACAAGTTATTTAATTTTCCAGATGTTGTTAAAGCTTAAAAGGCTAGTTGACACATTGTTTTGATTTGGAACTTTCTCTAGCTTTTGGAAAGTTTCTGATGATGGACAGTTGCTACACTAGTTTGACTCTGAGATTGACATGTGGAAGTCTAGAATGGCAGGCTTCTGTTCTGTATTTTTTAGGAAAAGGCCTGAGGAAGGGCATCAGAGTGGAATATTGTTTTGTGGGGCATATGGAGGATACTGGAGAACCCATGGGAAATCAACCTATGATAAAAGGCAGTCATGATTCATGATTGCAGCAAAATTTGTTGTGAAACATGATTCTTGGTAGTTGTGGCTATTGTTTTGGCCAGAGCTACTATGCCTCTAGAACTTTATTTATTCTCTTTCATTCACCTTACATAAGGTAGCTGCTTTTAGCATTTGACATTTATGTAGTTGATTGTTTCATGTGGCAGGAATACAGGTGAGTTCATGATGTCAAGGTACAGGGAAGTTGCTGAGATTGTTCTCAGATACCTTGAGCATCGAGATCGGCTTGTTCGCCTTAGCATAACTTCATTGCTGCCTCGCATTGCTCATTTTCTGCGGGATCGATTTGTTACAAACTATCTAGTGGTTTGTAAACTTATTTCCCTTTTAATCATGTTTAATACTAGGAAGATTTTGGAAGAAATTGTATTATGCAGACAACTGTTACTTACCCAGTTAAAAGCAATGATGTTTTGACATCTTGCAGATTTGCATGAATCATATCCTCACAGTGCTAAGTATTCCAGCTGAACGGGGCAGTGGATTCGTTGCCCTAGGGGAGATGGCTGGTGCTTTGGATGGAGAACTTGTTAACTATTTGCCGACAATAATGTCTCACTTACATGAAGCGGTGAGCAATTGATGGGTGGTTGATACTTACCTTCTTTACTGGTTTTGGTTTTCTTCCTGTTACATCTCCCCTGCGGTTTTTTACTTTCTGTTGGTTTTGCCTCTATCTTGTTGGGTGTGCAACTGTATCATTAACCCTGGGCTCTTCCTTCTTCCTCACAGATTGCTCCACGTAAAGGTAGATCCTCACATGAGGCTTTGGCTTGTGCTGGAAACCTTGCAAAAGCCATGGGGAAGGAAATGGAACCCCATGTTCGCAATCTTTTGAATGCTATGTTCTCTGCTGGCCTGTCACCCACGCTTGTTGAAGCCCTTAAGCAAATAACTGTTAGGTAAATTCATTTAATTTTCTTTTTTACAAGTCATTCATTTTCCTGATCTTTGTTGAGTAAAATCATTCCCTGACTGCTGTTTCAGTATTCCATCACTGCTGCCGACCATTCAAGACCGGCTGCTAGAATGCATTTCCTTCGTTCTTTCAAAGTCCCATCATTTTCAGGCTAGGCCATCTGTTCCAATTGGGCGAGGAGGTACAACCAGTGCACCACTACAAGTATCAGATCCCAATGGTTCAACTCTAGTGCAACTTGCTTTGCAGACTTTAGCTGATTTTAATTTCAAGGTTTGTGAATATCTACATCCCAATTGAAGCTTGATAACTGTCTACTTCTATCTGATGCTAATTTGTTGACCAGGGTCATGAGCTTCTTGAGTTCGCTAGAGAATCAGTTGTTGTATATCTGGATGATGAGGATGGGATGACACGAAAAGATGCCGCATTTTGCTGTTGTAAATTAGTCGCAAACTCCTTTTCCAGTGTAATCTCCCCACAGTTTGGCACTAGTAGGTCCAGTAGAACTGGGGGAAAGCGGCACCGTCTTGTTGAAGAGGTTTGGTTCAATGCCTCATCTTTTGATATCTCTTTCTTGTTAGCCAATGTTTTGTGCTTATGTGGATATGCCTACTGTTTGTTTCTAACCTATGTGCCAGCTTTTTCTTTCCTTGCTTTTCCTCTGTTTATGTCATGCTCACCTTTCAAAACCAAGGATTATGGATTAGATGAGTAATATCCTAACAATTCAAACAAACTAGAATTGTAAGTCCTGAAATTTTATCTCATGAACTAGTAAGAATGAATATCTGATTATAAGGTTGGAGGTAGACCAGATTGCTAGATTCTATTTTCCAAATTCATTGCAAGAACTAGATTCAAGCACTTAAGTAGACTTCCTTGTTTTTTTATTCCATCGGAGGAGACTTGAGTAGCTTTTTAGTGTCAGCATTGTGATGTTTAGTTTGAGGTATAAAATAGGAGTCTCACTACTCAAGGCACTGGCATTGTGGGGTCTGGCAATGCATTTCAATTGTCTTATATTTATATCTAATGGCTCTTAAGAGTAATTTGGTATCCATTGCATGGATATTATTTGTATACATGGAGAAAGTCATAAGTTGAGACATCCAAATATTTTACAATGAAAAGTGTCTGTCCACGTGAAGAACACACCCCCTTCTCTGCCTTCTTTACTCCTTTAATTCCCAAAGATTGTGGATACACTATAAGAAATGTGGAAAAAGCATAAGTAAATGATTGTCTAGGGTGGTAAACTATTATTGTCTCTGTGCTCCAGAAAAGCAGTAAAAGATTTCCTAGAAGTCTTCCTCCAGGAGAGAAACTTTCCTTTTTGATTTGAGATGCATTATGGGTTTCATATTTGAACTTCTGCTCTTAACTACTTAAAATCATTGTTTGAAATCCAAAATACTATGTTGAATATGGTTGTTTTTATTTTCCTCCAAGTAGCAGAGAAAAAACCATCGCTTAGTTTATTGCAACTAGCTGAGCTGTTTGAAGCCTGTCCATGAATTCAGGCCATTTATTTGTTTTTATCTATATGCTCTCTCTCTTTCTCTCTCCCCTCCTCCTTCCTTTCTCTTCCCCCAGTTTGAAACATTTCTGATTTGTTATACATTTCCATGAGACACAATTTGTGATTCTTTTGAAATGCTGAGTGTCAGCACAGGATGCATTTTCCTTGCTTATATATGTATGTCTTTGGATAGATATCCTTATTGCTTACATACAAGTTGTATATTCTGCAGCTTGTGGAGAAGCTTCTCATTGTGGCTGTAGCTGATGCAGATGTTGCAGTTCGACATTCAATTTTTGATTCTCTGGTTAAAAACAGGGGTTTTGATGATTTTCTGGCACAGGCTGATAGTCTCAGTGCAGTTTTTGCTGCTCTAAATGATGAGGTGTGTGTATGATCCTTTGAGATATTATGCTGTATTTGAAATTATTGTGGCTGATATGTTGTTATTTCTTAATCTGTGAGGCAAATACCTGCATCAATGTTTGTTGTGGTGCTTAGAGAAATGTGCTTTCTTGTACCTTTGATTCTCCAAAAGAGTAGACATACATAAACCTTTATGATATGAAGCTGTCAGCTATTTTGTTTAAATTTGTCAGGAGTTACCTGTAAAAAGAAGTATTCAAAATCTCTAATCCTATAATGTATATTCATATACTCATGTATGAATTTTGTTTTTCAAATGACTAGTTGCATTTGAGGTGCTTGTTCGGTTGTATTCTGTACAATTCAGTCACACAAAATGCATGTTTCTGTTATTGATTGTTTAATTTGAAGTTTATTATCTCTTTGTTGGGATCTGCTGTGGAATATTTTGTTCAAACTGGGATTTCCAATGGTAACAGGTTTTTGTTGTTAGAGAGTTTGCGATCTCTGTTGCTGGGAGGTTATCAGAAAAAAATCCTGCATATGTTCTTCCAGCACTTCGTCGGCATCTCATACAATTGTTGACCTATCTAGAGCAAAGGTACACAAAAAGATCATGTGTATAGTCTACAGTCTTAAGGACTCATACATATGGGGTTTGGGGCTTGAATCAGTAATTATTTGTGTCCTCTCTTCCAGATGAAGAAGTCCCTGACATTGACTTTTATGCAATTTTAACAGTGCAGATAACAAATGCAGAGAAGAAAGTGCGAAGTTACTTGGTTGTTTAATACGTAACTGTGAACGTCTAATACTTCCATACATTGCCCCAATACACAAGGTTTCATTTGTATCTGACTTTTGGCTTTGTCTAATTATGTTTTGTATTTTCTTTCTCAAGATGGCTAATTTTGCAGGCACTTGTGGCAAGACTTCTTGAGGGCACTGGGGTAAATGCTAATAATGGTATCATTAGTGGAGTCCTTGTAACTGTCGGGGATCTTGCCAGAGTGGTGGGTATATTGCTGCATGGATTCCTACATTATGTATTAAATTAAACAGATTCATGCATCATGTGTATGTTTTAATCATAGTTTCTAAAACCGGACCAGCCCAATGGCCAGACTGGTGAACCAGTGATCTGAAGCCTAAATTGGCCTGATTCTCTTATCTAACTGGTCAAAGAAGTGACCCGGAGAAAACCACTCAACCTGGTTGATCCGGACGGTCCGACCGGCCTGGTCAGTACTAAAAATTTTATTTCTTGTTTTTTCTTCAAAAAATTGTATATAATTTATTATTTTATTAAAAATACTTTTAGATATACACTTAAATACTAGTTTAATAACATTTTATTTATTTTTATATAATTTAAAAATATTAATTATTTTTTTTCAAAACAAGAATTGACCCACTAGTCCAACCGTTGTGTTAATGATTTGTCCAATGACCCTCTGAACTGGACCCTAAACTGGGTCAGGGTCTGTTCCGGGTTTAAAAACTATGGTTTTAACATACATTTCCAGGTTTTCTGCTTGGTTGCAGTTGTTGCTCAACCTTGAGTTGTGTTGTTAGTGCTAATATGTTTACTTGTTATTTATTTGTTTTTAGGCTGATGAGAACATGTTATTGACATTAGCACCATTCATCTAGCAATATATGTTTTTAATGAGGAACTTTAAATGTTATCTTTAATTGCTATTTAAATATATCATTCCTCCTGTTTGTAGTATGCCGTTAATTTTGATTGTGATGGTCATCTAGGGTGGTTCTGCTATGAGACAATATCTTCCAGAGCTTATGCCTTTGATTGTTGAGGCTCTATTGGATGGAGCAGCCGCTGCAAAACGTGAAGTGGCTGTTGCAACTCTTGGTCAAGTTGTTCAGAGCACTGGGTAGGTGACGTTTTCAAATTTTCTTTCAGATAAACATAAGTTTCATTTATATTTTTTGGCTTAGTGGTTTTGAGGTAGAATGTAGTGATGCATTGGAAGGTCATGTATTGCATCTCAACAGTGGATATATTATCCTTCTCCACATTTTCAACAACTGAATGACAGTCACAGGTACATGCATCGCTCAAAATAGCACATACCCCATCATCTGCATGACAACCAGTTAAATCTCTCCTCATTCTGTTGTCTTTTATCTGTATTTTGTTGGTCATTAGCCTTATGCCTTCTGGTCTTGGTGCATATGGAGCACATGGTTGTGTGCATCTTAGAAGTTGTCAGATTCTTTTCTATATTTGTGTGGGGTCACATCTGAGATATGACCACCATCATGGGAGAAAAAAAGAACCTTTTTGTTCGTAAGCTTAAAGTGAGGCTAATAAAATAATAATAATAATAATAATAATAATAATTTGCCATTAATCATGCGGTGAAGTATGATTGCCTTTTACCGTACTGAAGAAAGTACTTGAGTTGAACCCATCCTATGTGTATGTTGTGTGTGTTTTGGATGGGCATACATCATCTTCATTTATGTCTGTGTATCAAAAGGACATGACAATTTTTGTCTGAGAATTGTCCAAGTCACACTTTAAATTTATTGTGAATTGGACTACCATAATACTATACTTCTATTTTTTTCACTATTACAATTGTATGCCAGATTTGCCTAATCTTTTTCCCCATTATTTGGAAATTCCATGAGTTTCCTTTCCAAGTTCTGTTAATTGAACAACAAAAATAATGTTTATAATATCATGCTGTTATATTGCCATACCTTCAATTTGTGTTTTATTTTAGCTTTGTGTTAAATGATGGCTATTAAATAGAGATGTAAAATAGTAAAAATGCATCAAATCTCCCTTGACTTTTTCTGTCGATTGCTTCATTGCCTAGTCTCAATGGTATGTTGCTCTCTTGCCTTGAGGATAGTACATTCTCAATGTACAGGGACTCTTTCTGTTACTAGTGTCTCTTGTTCATATTTGCAAAGTTGTACAACTGATAGAAATGAGCATTTTTTTTATTGGATGTGGTGTTGTTAGTCTTATTTGTATATTAACAGGCTTTGCTTTTGCCTAATAGGTATGTAATTACGCCTTACAATGAGTACCCACAGTTACTTGGCTTACTCTTGAAATTGTTGAATGGTGAGTTGGTGTGGTCGACCAGACGTGAAGTATTAAAGGTAAATTGACATTATTAATATGCTTGATTTCATCATCTAGTTGTTTTAGATGAATTATTTATTCATGGGCTTTACCAGGTTCTTGGAATTATGGGAGCCCTAGATCCTCATTGGCACAAGCAAAACCAACAAAGCCTGCCTGGGTCGCATGGAGAGGTTGCTCGTGCAGCCAGTGATTCAGGTCAACACATTCCATCAATAGACGAACTACCTATGGACTGTTGGCCATCTTTTGCTACTTCTGAGGATTATTATTCCATGGTACTTAAACTGCATTTATCATTCCAATATTTCTATTTGTGGGGGAAAAAAAAACTGCCTTATCCTTCTTGGTTTTTTTAAATTTTCTGTTCCCTGAATTCAGGTAGCTATCAATTCCCTCATGCGAATTCTTAGGGATCCTTCACTTGCTAGTTACCACCAAAAGGTGGTGGGATCTCTTATGTTCATATTTAAGGTAACCTGGCATGGGTAGATTTTTTCTGGGTTTACTGATTGGCTTGTTAACTGTATTCTCGTTTTTATTTTTTTATAAATTGTCTGATACCATTATTTGTCATTGTCGCATATTCTACTCTGTGAGGCAGTCAATGGGCCTTGGTTGCGTTCCATATTTACCAAAGGTTCGTGCATATTTCCATTTGTTCCTGCTGTCAATCCTGACCACTCTGTGTTATTTGGCATGCTTGCAAGTCTGAGCATAATTTGTCAGTTGTATGATACTATTCCTCTCTCTCTCTATCTCTCTCCACCTCCTGCTCTGTCTGTGTGAAGACACTAGCAGGAGTGCACTGATGAGTCTATATGTAGGTTCTTTATTCTGCAGTCTTGCTTTCACCTTGCTGCTGCTAAACTTATTAGTTCTTTTGCACTTGCTAGTCTCCAGTTGGTATTCTCCTTAAAGATAAAATGGAATAAGCTTTGCTAGCACAAACATGCCAAAAAAGTCTGGATGTCTCTCTGTCTATATTGATCTTTGATGTGAGACATACAAAGTTTTTAGATAATGGCTTTCTGACACTGTGGACTATATCATTTGAACTACTTGATTGACTTGAATTCTCATGGCCTTCTTTCACACAGGTTTTACCTGATCTGTTTCACACTGTTTGCACTTGTGATGATTATTTAAAGGATTTTATAACATGGAAGCTTGGAACTCTCGTGTCTATTGTGCATCAGGTAGTTTTGTTCTTATTAAATTGTTATGAACAAATGCAACAGTTTTGGGGTGTTTTTTAATGATATCTGCATTTTTTATGTGTTTTACAGCATATTCGTAAATATCTTCCAGAATTGCTTTCTTTAATATCTGAACTATGGTCATCCTTTAGTCTGCCAGCAACAACTCGTCCAGCTCGTGGCCTCCCTGTAAGTTCACATTTCACTTCCATTTCTTCCATCTGGAGGCATCTTCTCTTGGTGACATTGTTAGACCAACAAATTTTGGCATGTAATTGATGATAGTCTAATTATTATTTATTCTTCTATTCTTTATATCTCTGACACATTTGCTAACACCCTCTTTCTTGCAGGTTCTGCATTTAGTGGAACAGCTCTGCTTGGCTCTCAATGATGAATTTAGAAAGTATCTTCCTGTAATCCTGCCATGTTGTATTCAAGTCCTGAGTGAAGCCGAACGTTGCAACGACTACATCTATGTTCTGGACATACTCCACACTCTTGAAGTGTTTGGTGGTTGGTACCTTTTCCTTTTATTCTGCATCCTTACTCTTTGACATGTAAATGATAATTGATTTCTGGGATTCCGTAAACTGTGCAAACCAAGTAAGAGGGGCAAAGAACTTTGCTTTCCCCTGTGGGCCTTTAGTAACTATTAGGAAGTTTACATGGAATCATTTGTGCAACATGTTTTTGCTTTTGCTGAGTGATGAAAGGTCAAAGTTATGTTTTAACTTAACAGGGGATCATGTATCATACAAACAAAACCTAATGTGAGGTTCAAGAATGGAGAAATGCACTTGATGAATGCATAAGCAGAATGTTGGGCTGATCTAGCCGTCTGATGAACCTGGCAATTTGAACTGAATGCATTGGAAAAATAGAATTGCAAAAGTGGAGCTGGCAATATTTAGATAAAGAGTAGTGTGCATTTTGGAGGATAGAAAAATTAAAATTTTATTGGATTCCTGGTTTCAAGGCTCCAACAGAGCTATAGGAGTGTAAATTAGGTAAGCATAAATGTTTACACATATAGTATGGGCATAAATCATAAAAAGAATGTGAGAATTTCCATTTTTGGGTTCATAAGTTAACAAATGTTAAAGATTGGACTCTAAAAAGGATCTATAATAACTCTATGATCTATACATTATTTAAAGTAAAGGGAAAATTTTAGTACCAGGGTTTGGGAAACTATCAGTATAACGTCATTTCTTACAATAATGGCCTTTCGCTTCGAGGTTTGTATCTGGCAATGTCTGCAATGAATTTCTGATTATACTTGAACTCTGCAGGAACATTGGATGGACATATGCATCTACTTATTCCTGCACTTATTCGACTGCTAAAAGTGGATGCTTCGGTGGATATAAGACATGCTGTTATCAAAACATTGACAAGACTGATCCCTCGTGTCCAGGTGGGTTCTTGATATTTTTATGTTGATGAGCTTGTGTTGTCTCTCTTTCCCTCTCGCTCTCTCTTGCTCTGTGTATGTGTGTGTATGTTTTTCCTTTTTTTTATTTTGAGAGGGGGGTGGTTGCATGTGTTTACCTTTGAAGATTTGTTTGTGACTGTCTTTCGCTTTGAACTGTTAGCTTTATAATTGAGACCATCTTTTTGCTGTATCTGGATGATAATTCTTTCCAAGATATGATGGACCAGTACCTTCTAGAATTTGATATGTTATTGCTTCTGTATACTCTCCAAAAAAATGGGATGAATCTTCTCATATGTTAAATAAATGGGGTTGTACAGATTTCTGGGCACGCACCTTTACCCATATTTGTTTTGAGCATGATGTAATCTATTGATATAGCTTTGTATCTTTGTGGAAACCAGGTTACTGGCTATATTTCTGCACTTGTGCATCATTTGAAGCTAGTCTTGGATGGGTAAGCTATACCTCGTTTATCTACCAATCTTATGCCTCATTGTTTGTTGATTATCTTCAATTGATATGGAAGCAGTCTCCAATAATATTGCTAAAGGAGGGATCAAAGACAAAGGAATGCACTTGTCAACTTTTTCTACGTCCTGGCTTCATGCCCTGCTTTCTTTTATTTTTCTTAAAGGCACAAAAGTATCCCCTTTTAGCAATGTGCATATTAGGATTATTGTATAGAGCAATTATGGAACTTTTGAGCTTGCCTTTGTTCCAGAAATGGAAAAACAGTGTCTGTTCTCCATTCTATTAGTGAAATCACACTTTGACTTGTTAGAGTAATCCTTTCACACTAGTATGCTGAAGGATAGGACTGTTTTAAAGTGTTTGACCTTCCAATTTGCAGGAAAAATGATGACCTCCGAAAGGATGCTGTTGACGCCCTTTGTTGTTTGGCACATGCCCTTGGAGAGGACTTTACTATTTTCATCCCATCAATTCACAAACTGTTGTTGAAGCATCGATTGCTGGTTTAACTTTCAACTGAATCATTCTTGTTATCTTGTTCATTATCACTGCTTCTCTTTTATTGCTATGGACTATTTCCTTTTCTGCTTGGTGATTTTAGACAATTTCTGTTTCCCCATAACTTGAAGAGTAAATTCTATACTATTTTCAGCACAAAGAATTTGTGGAAATTGAAGGGCGCCTGCGCAGACATGAACCTCTAATCTTGGGGAACACAACTGCACAAAGATTGAGCCGACTTCGAGTGGAGCCTATTAGTGGTCCATTAAATGATACTGACAATGACCTTTATGAAGATGGCCATCAGGTAATTGCCTTTATCAGTGTTGCTTTGATGACACTTCTTTCCTGGTTTTGTGGACACCTTAATCCATTATATGCATGGTTAAGATTTGTTGAGTGCCATGCACATGTCTAGGTTGTTAGCCTGCACTCCTATGTAATTGAAGATTGTTGTTTTTCATGTCCCCTATATTGCATGCACTTCTGAATGGTAAAATAAATGATGTTGGAAAGTATGTGGTGTCAAAATAGAGAAATTAATGTAAGAGAGTAGTAGAGGAAGTAAAAATACAAAGGTGATGATTAGAGAAAGGAGAAATGCAAAGGCTATGACTACAAATTTAATTAGATCTGGAAAACAAGAAGGAACTTGAAGGCTGTGGAATCAGAGCCAAGAATATAATATCAATTTGCTTTGGATCTTAGATCTTGAATTCATTGCTCCAACTCCCCTGAAAAAATTAGTAGTTCTTTCATAAACAGACTGTTGAAATTGCTGCTAGGGTGTTTGGGATGGAGAGTGGAGATAGTTGAGATTTGGTGATATTTCATCCAACTTCTTCCAATGAAACAGTTTTTCAGTTGCTTTACAAGTGTTTCTAAATTGAAAACTGTAATTCATTGCCCCATGTAAAGCACCTTACAGATTTATGACTAAAATTTTCATATTTCCTAAGCATGGCAACATTTTCTGCTGTATGACTAAAATTTTCATATATCCTAAGCATGACAGCTTTTTCTGCTGTATAGTAAATCCCAAAATGTAACATAATTGAATTTGAAATCATATTTGTATGCCCCTATGCCATTATGTGGTTAAAGTTGATTCCTCTAGCGTAATTTTCACAATTCTATCACATGCATAGCAATATGTAATGTTTCTACTAATGCATGTTTTTAATAGGTGAATGACGGTCGATTGCGCACTGCTGGAGAGGCTTCTCAGCGCAGTACTAAGGAAGATTGGGCAGAGTGGATGAGACATTTCAGCATTGAACTCCTAAAGGAGTCTCCATCTCCAGCATTGAGAACCTGTGCAAGGCTGGCACAGCTGCAGGTGTGCATAAATACTTCTTTTTGCATCTTCTACCATAGTTTCTTTCTGATCCACAGTTCTTGTAGCCTTCTGTCGGGCGAGAGTTGTTTGCTGCTGGTTTTGTTAGTTGTTGGGCACAACTAAATGAGGGCAGTCAAAAGCAGTTGGTGCGGCATCTGGAGATGGCCTTTTCATCTCCAAATATTCCTCCTGAAATTTTGGCAACACTTCTTAATTTGGTATGTCTGTTCTTTTTGTGGATCATTCCATGTTAAGTTTGAGATAGAATATATATATATATATGGGATGTTGATTCTTAATTTACTCTGCAGTGCTGAGAATATTGCTTTGCTAATTAAGTTGCAATAGTTCTTGAGCCTTTTCTTGGTGCACTTCTTATCCTTTGGTTAAATCCATATAGAATTCTAATTTTCCATTAAGATTTGGAGCTTTTGTGTGGTCAGTAATGTTCAAAGTTATCATTGTCAATCCATTGCAGTAAGGAGACCTAGTAAGGTCTAGAAAGGTGTGTCATGCATTGTCATTTTAGTGCATCCTGCAATTTTTTCTGTTGTGTTGTTTTCTGGTTCTGGAATAGGCATTTGTTGTTCATATGCATTAAATAATGTTAACTCATCTGCAACTTGGAGTGGGAACAGAAAAATAAAGTATTGAGAGTTTTTATCCAATGCTATTCTTATGAAAGCTTGCTCCCTCATATCCTTCATTTTTCTTAGCAGCTCTTGAGATTGTCCAAAATTTTTCTCCCTTTTATGTTTAGTTTCATTTTTGTTGTGCCAACAAATTCTTGTGCCACAGACATACTGTCTATTTCTTTCCATTGACAATAGTTACAGATGTCTGTTTCCTGCAGTTGAATGCTTGATTGCTCATCACACTAACTTGTTCCTCTTGCAGGCAGAGTTCATGGAACGTGATGAGAAACCTCTTCCGATAGACATTCGGCTCCTTGGTGCTCTTGCAGAAAAGGTGTTCTTTATTGTAAATGGCACTCTTCAGTTGCATAATAGTCATGCCTTTAAGCTATTGGTATTTAGTTTTACTTTTATACTTATTATGCATCTGATTGTAGTTAATGCTGCATTTCAGTGTCGTGCATTTGCTAAGGCACTGCACTACAAAGAAATGGAATTTGCACGCTTCAAGAGGATGGATGTTAATCCAGTTGCTGTAGTAGAAGCCCTAATTCATATAAACAATCAGTTGCACCAGCATGAGGTTTTTTTTCTTAGTATTATGCTTTATTATAATTGTCTTTTGGGCTCCACTTTTTGAGGTTTCACTTTGGTCTTTCTTAGTGCTAGCTTATCCTTACACTTAAGAATTGTTTACTTTAGGCTGCAGTTGGAATATTGACATATGCCCAACAGCATCTGGATGTCCAGCTTAAGGAGTCATGGTACTGACAACCACTGATGTGAAGGGAGACATTTCCTGAAAGTAGAAGCTTGTGGAGTAACTGGTGTCCCCCTAGTAAAATGATTATTGAATGTTTCTTCTTCTTCTTCTTCTTTAGGTATGAAAAGCTACAGCGTTGGGATGATGCTCTCAAAGCGTATATTGCCAAAGCTTCTCAAGCATCAAGTCCACATCTTCACTTGGACGCTACATTAGGTCCGTACTAATGTGGTATTATCATTGCTTGGTCCTGTTGTTGTTTTCAATGATTTATATGTTTTTCTTTCATTCAGTTTTTTTTTTTTTTTTTTTTTATGGTATATTTTTCTTGGAGATGTGCTTTTGTATGACCTAGGAACTCTTTTCATTGTTGTAAACATAATATTTCTTGAATTTCAAAATCAACCAATGAAAGTTTACCGGGGAGTGCTGAGGAGATGAATGCTTATGCTGCTTAATACTGATTATGAGCTAGTCTCAAGCATGATAATTATCAAAATAAGTATAGATTCTCCAAGACTCTGGAGTGAAAATGAATGGAAATTTGGCATGAGTTAAGTCAATTCTTAGGAATTCTCGTCACTACTAGGTCTGCAGTAATGCTATCTTGGGAAAAAAGATTCTTTATGTACTTTTTTGCTGGCTTATTATGTGTTTCCTAACTCAGTCCTTGGTGGCTGATGGTTTTTGGCATGAGCTATTCTTGCTGAAAAGTTGAGGCCACCACTTCTGATTGGAACGCTGGTTGACTTGCAGTTGAGAAAAGTTTTATTGGATAGTGATGTCTATCACCTCATCTATTATGATAGGGCCTGTTGATGCTGCAATGATATCCGCCATTATTTGCAAGTGCATCTTGCTTTGATTTTTTTTTATTTAATTGGTTATGCCAAGGCTCTGCAATCTGAGTTGCCACCATAATTCAGCCAGATACCATATTGCTTGTCCAATGAGTGTCCAAGTCTACACATCTGCTTACACCTATCTGTTTTATTTTATTTTATTTTATTTTATTAGTTTCTGTCCTTTTTTAGTTATCTTTTTCCTTTTTCCTTCCTGTTGGTTGTTGTGGATATAGATAATTGCTTTATATTGTCACTTTGTGGTCAAAAGTTGGAATATCTTTTTTGTTTCTTATGTCTTGAAATTCATGCTTAGTGTTTATTCTCCAGGAAGAATGCGTTGCCTTGCAGCATTAGCAAGGTGGGAAGAGCTTAACAACCTATGCAAGGAGTATTGGACTCCAGCTGAGCCATCTGCTCGATTAGAAATGGCACCAATGGTTGTTTTCTTCTTTTAATGTAGTTCCAATGTTTTCCTTCAAGCCATATGCTTACCTTGACATGTAATTGTCACAGGCAGCTAACGCTGCTTGGAACATGGGAGAGTGGGATCAGATGGCCGAATATGTGTCTCGACTGGATGATGGTGATGAAACTAAGCTCAGGGGTTTAGGTAATACTGCTGCTAATGGTGATGGAAGTAGTAATGGTACATTCTTTGGGGCTGTCCTTTTTGTTCGCAGAGGAAAGGTACTCTTCATAATAAATTTACTTTGTACTGAGTATTGGCACTTAAATTTGCTGCCTAACTGCTTCATATTATCATTACTTTGCTAAGTATGACGAAGCTCGTCGATCTGTTGAGAGAGCTAGGAAGTGCCTAGCAACAGAACTTGCTGCCTTGGTTTGTTTTTCTCCCCCCATATTACACATATTTTTCTTTCTCATTTTCACATGCAACAACTATATCCTTCTGAAAATTCTTGTTTTTATTTGCCATTCTTGATGCCGGGTGATGTTTTCTTGTTCAGGTTCTAGAGAGCTATGATCGAGCTTACAGCAATATGGTCCGCATTCAGCAGCTGTCAGAACTAGAGGAGGTTTCCTCACCTGATTTGAAACTTCAGTTTTTGTGTTGGTTATAACACTGTTTATAAGCATCACATACTGAATGGTTAGACTGAACGCTATTTTTTCTTTCTATACAGGTTATTGATTACTGTACTCTTCCTGTGGGAAATACTGTTGCTGAAGGACGGCGTGCCCTTATTCGCAACATGTGGACACAGAGGATACAAGGAGCAAAGCGTAATGTTGAGGTATATATGGCCCATGGTTGCTGTGAACTTCTTTCTTTCTCTCATTCCCTCTCTCCTTCACACACACACACAATTATATGATAAACTGATGTTGACATGATTGTCTGCAAGGAATCATATTGATATTATAATGTTATGTTAGTTTTCAGCATGATTACTTGCAATTAAATTATAGGCTTAACCTGGTGAATGCTATGCATTAACGCATTCACTTTTGTATTGAGATTGAAATGACCTAGAAGATGCAGTATGTGATAGGATGGGTATTTTTCTTCTTTTGTTTTCAACATTCATTGAAAAGCTGTTACATGTGGCTGGATCAGACATACTTCTTGCACTATTGATTTTGGATATAGAATGAATTGTGGGAGATATTTTATTGTGTTGAGTGGTCTAAACTAAAGGGCGAACCCTTGGTGTAACAGAAAGGTTATTCCATTGTGACCTTGTAGTCATGGGTTCAAGTGCCCTTTTGCAAAATCAAAAGTAAGACTGTGTACATCTAACTTTTCTCCAAGCCCTACAAAGAGTCTCATGCTCTTTGTGTCCATATTGTGAATTTGAACTTACAACTCTTTTGGCCTTGACTGAAGGCAATTCCTTTTCTTTGCTGCATGACAACTAAGTAAAAATCACAATCTTTCTCTTGTTCATGGTAGTCAGGTACATGCAATGAAGGCGGGTTGAAGCCAGAACTAGAGTGCACATTCATATACTAGAATTCTAGTTTCAATTGGCATGAGGTAGTAATAGAATAATGAAAGTTAGCAGGTGAAAATCATTTGTTTGGAATTTCTGATTAAGTGAAAATTTATTCTTAGGTCAGTTAATGCATTTCTAACCATCAAAAAGAGAAAATTGAATGTGCTTCTGGATTTGGAGGGATTTGACATTGAAATGGCCAAGTGGAAGTTCTGTTGTCTGGCTAAATACAACCATTGATTATATAAGCAAATTTCAAAAAGTGCTAGTTGGTTAAGGGAACAGAACCGTGTCAATCCAGTAACTATTTGCTCTAGGCTATTCAACTTTAATTGTTGTTGTGATGAAAACTGGTTTGCTTTCATATACAAAATCTAGCCTTGGCTTTTACTCATTCTTTGATTGTTCATTTTGGACATTATAAAAGAAAAAAGGAGCTATTTCTGCTGACTTGGGACTATTTATGTGTTAGCATCAAGGTTGGGCGCCATTATTGCATACCTCCTCAAATAGTTGAAATGGAGTAGAATTACTTGTCATTTGTGATAGTGGGTGTTGTAGTGGATAGCTGTTTTTGTTGATGGACTGACCCTCCCTGATTTTGCATGTAAATAATGATTGATGTTAGATGGTCAGTTTAAACTAGTGGCAATTTATCATGTATTTGCATTCTTACATCCATTCAAAATTAATGATCTAAACTTGCTATGGGACATGTATTATCTCTCCTCCTCCTTTTGCTATTCTTGGAAGCTCAGGTCTGGCAAGTACTTTTGGCTGTAAGAGCACTAGTCTTACCACCCACTGAAGATGTTGACACTTGGCTTAAATTTGCCTCACTCTGTCGGCAAAGTAATCGGATTAGTCAGGCTAGATCAACTTTGGTTAACCTTTTACAGGTTGGTGTTATATGCCCCTTGGAATCAACAATGATGCTGACATGAGTGACGTTCACTTTTCTTTGCTTTTCTTAAACTCTTTTATCCAATTATGGTCAGTATGACCCTGAGACATGTCCTAAAAATGTGCACTACCATGGGCCTCCTCAAGTGATGCTGGCATACCTAAAATATCAGTGGTCATTCGGGGATGATCACAAGCGAAAAGAAGCATTTGTTAGGCTGCAGGTATGCATAGTTGTGTTCTGGTTTGATTAAGCACTCATGAAAAGAAGCATTTTTTTATATTCAACTCTCTTTGTTGCATTTTTACCTGGCTCTCAATTATACTATGCCAGAATTTGACTTTGGAGCTTTCAAGCACTTCAAATATTCATTCAGTAGCATCAACTGGCTTAATGAGTGGTACAAGTTCAAATGTTCCCCTCCTTGCCCGTGTATACCTTAAACTTGGAAATTGGCAATGGGCTCTTACTCCTGGACTGGATGATGATTCCATACAAGGTTTAGCTTCTTCCCCAATTTAATCCCACTCTTGTTGTTTCACAAAATACTCTATGGATAATTTTTTGGTATTTGCAATCCTCTTAAAATCTTTTTTGTAGAAATCCTTGCTGCATTCAGGAACGCCACTCAGTGTGCAACAAAATGGGCAAAAGCATGGCACTCATGGGCTCTGTTCAATACGGCAGTTATGTCTCATTATACACTGCGAGGTTTTTCCAATATTGCCTCACAGTTTGTTGTTGCTGCTGTCACTGGATATTTCCATTCGATAGCATGTGCAGCAAATGCCAAAGGAGTGGATGATAGCTTACAGGTAAATCTCTTGTTATGGGAGGCTGTCTGCATTGTGAAAGTCTTAGAGATGCATCCAAAACAAAGCCAAGTGATAGACGTGGCTGAAACTTATGCTATAAGTTTAGGCTGGCTTTGAGTGAAGGTTTTCAGTGGGCTGCTTGTTTGCTGATTTTTCTGAGCAAAGTTATTGATAGATTTCAGCAATCATAAACAGGTTTGGTTGTTTGGAAAAAACTTAAGGATTATGCGCATTGTGTTCACGATGTCATTGAACCACAATTTGTTTGTGGAGCTGTGCATACTGAAGCATTTTATTATGGGTACAAAATCATATATTGGTGCCTGACATTTCTACATTGGAGGGTAATTTTGTTCCTCACATTTGCTATTGGAGCTAGTATCCGTCTAAGATAATCGCCAATGCATTATCTTCTGTCAGTCCTGATTGTAAATTCTAACTAAAATTATAGCCCCATGAGTGAAAGCTCCTTTCATGATTTTTTTGATGATATTTTGTTGCTGTCTTATTTTAATGGACTTGATGATCTCAGGACATACTTCGTCTCCTCACCCTATGGTTCAACCATGGAGATACAGTAGAAGTTCAAATGGCACTCCAGAATGGATTTGCACATGTTAAAATTAATACGTGGCTTGTTGTTTTACCTCAAATAATTGCTAGGATACACTCAAATAACCATGCTGTGAGAGAATTGATACAATCTCTCTTGGTCCGAATTGGGCAAAGTCATCCCCAGGTCAGTTTTTGATACTTTTATGATTTCCAAATGAGACATTATTTTAAGTTGAACAGTTGGATAGAGCCAAAATACATAGTACTATTGTGTCTGTAGAGTTTTGGAGCTAACAAAATGATGGTGACTGTGCTACTTCTGCAAGGAGGTTGTAGTTAAGTTCCTCAGGGGTCTTATTGGCACTGTTACCAGATCAGACTTACACGTGGAATCCTGTGCAATTATGCAGTAAGCTAAAAAGTGAATTTGACAGAGTTTGTGAAATGAAGGCTCTCTTTAGTGCTTTCCCTGCTGTCTTACATCTTAGAAATTCTTGTCTTTGATCAATTTTTGATTTCAAAATTGTTTTCTTGTGTATCGGGAAAGGGTTTTGTGAATTCTGATGGAGAAAAAAGCTCTTTTCTGTCCATGTGTGTGTGTGTGTAAATTTAACCTTTTTCACATGAAACGGAATAAACGTCTCTCTTAGACCTCTTGGTGAGATAAATAGATTTTTGACAAGGAAATCTAAGAATAAGATTTGACTTGGGTTGTCATCAATTGTTTTCCCTGATCTAGCAATATCAGTCTAAGATTGATTTGAGGTCCAGGTTGTCAGTTGAAAGTCTTGTTCTTATCATAGGTTCATCTCAACTTCTTTATGGACTTTTTACTATAAGTTCAACTCAACTCTTTAGTCTCTCTACAATTTTTTCAATTGATTTGTAAGTGGTGTGCTCAGATGATGTTCCTGTTTAGGGTATGAAGATCTTTTCTTTTAATTATTAGAAAAAAGGGCAGTGGAATAGAAAATCATTTGTCAATGGGCGGCAACTAAAAGTGGTTCATTCTAGGTTAGGTGTTGTGGAGCATTGATAAAGGAAGTTGCCAGCCTTAAGTTAAATTTTTTTCTCATGGGGTGTTATTTGGGAGCTTGATGGTAGAGTATCTTGAAAAGGGAGAAAATGTCAGTGAATAATGACTCTCTTTATAGAAAGGTTGTTGAAGTGATCAGTTGCCAATTATTGCATTATTTTAGATGGAGATGGGAGTCATTTCTGATTGTTTGGTTGCTGGAATTTCCGTCATAGCGGGTTGGTTCCAGAAGAGTTGTGGGCTTAGAGTTATATGTGAACAAACATATACTAACTCTTAGGTTTCTTGTATGGGAGGCTTTTGAAGGCAAAATATCCATTTTCATTTTTGACATGGTTGAAGGAATTTTATTGATCTTTGGCTCCATATAATAATAATAATAATAATAATAAAGATGAAGAACATTGTAGATTCATCTCTTTCCAAGCATGATCAAACTTCTTTCATTTTTAATTGCAGGCTCTTATGTACCCTCTTCTTGTTGCTTGCAAATCAATAAGCACTTTACGGAGAGCAGCAGCTCAAGAAGTTGTAGACAAAGTTCGGCAGCATAGTGGAGTACTCGTGGATCAGGTTAATTACTTTAACATAATTTCTGTTAAATTGTTTGTTGTATTAGTCTCTATCTTACAAGTAGGTTCTTGTAACATGAAGGCACAACTTGTATCAACGGAATTAATCAGGGTTGCTATACTCTGGCATGAAATGTGGCATGATACATTGGAAGAGGCGAGCCGTTTGTTTTTTGGTGAACGTAACATTGAAGGGATGCTGAAGGCATTGGAGCCTATGCATGAGATGCTTGAGCAAGGGGCAATGAGTGAGAATACTACCATAAGGGAGAGAGCATTCATTGAGGTTTGTCCCTACATACTTACACCTCTTTATTGCTGTGATTTCTGGTGATCACATCATGGGAATCATAAACTGCTTAGTTGTGGTGTTTCAGGACCTTGCCACATTAATCCTCAAGCTTTGTCTTCCAATCTGTTTTCACTTCTTTTATCATCAATTAATACTGGAATGGAACTTACTTTCGGTACCATGTATGATGAAAGGAAACCAAAGCAAAAGTTCCTTAGTTTGAACTCCAATTTTAGATCCATCAATCCCATTCATAGCATACATATAGAGTTCAACATCATGAGTTTGCAATATTGCAGGCATACCGGCTTGAATTGTTGGAGGCATGGGAATGCTGCATGAAGTACAAAAGAACTTTAAAAGAGGCTGAGCTTACTCAGGTTAGGGATGAACTCTACAATTTTTCATTTATGTTTACCTCAACAATGACAACAACAGCCTCAATCCCAAATGTAATTGGGATTGGTGTTGACCATCTCCTCTATTGTGCACTGGGTTAACTGTAAGACCCAATTGTTCTAAATCTTTCCTAGCTAAAGATTTCCAGGTCAACTTAGGTCTATCTCTCCATCTCATGCAATCTACTTGAGTTCTATCACCCCTCTTAATAGGAGCATTGGCTGATCTACATTGGACATTACAATTCAACGCAAATGCTACATTGGACACCTACTTTGCTATGAATAACCTCATTTGTAATTCGGTCCTTCCTAGTGTGCTACACATCCATCTAGGCATTCTCATTTCTGTCACTCATTTTCTGTGCATGTTGAATTGGTTAAAATATACTGGCATGTTTTCTTGTTCTTGTACCTGTGTGCCTGTTATGTCAGCAGGTGTTAAGAGTAGGTTGGCAGCAGAAATAAATTGACATATTGCAGTGTTAAAAATTTGGGTTTTCTATGTCAAATGCTTTTTTTGTGGGTCATTTGATGTGCAAAAGGCGAGAATATGTTGGTGTGAAGAACTCCTTCACAACAATGGACAAACTTTCTGCTGGCTACTCTGCTTTATAATCTGCCTCACTTCATTGTAAAGTCCCTTACATCTACTCTAGGCAAATTGCTTGCAGTTTTAGGGGTCAAATTCCCAGGGCATTGTCAGTCTCTTGATCCAGGAATTATATCAGGATTTATCTGGGTCAGTCAAGGCTCTAAAAGTGTTGAATGTTCATTTATGGCATATTAGTGCCAGGATTTTAGATTTGAAGTAACAGCATTAAAAGAGTCGTTGAGATGTGTGATCTCTCTTATAGCTCTCCCCAATTACATAATGTACCCTGCAGTGGTTGGTCACTCTGTGTGTTTGTGATTTTTATGGACTCAAAAGGCTCTTAATGCCCTTTGGTAAATGAAGATGATGGGTAGTGCTGACTAGAGCAAACAAGCATTTGATCCTTTTTCTTGTTTCCATTTGGTCTTCAAATACCACATTTATATCTCCCTTTTAGTGTATTTATATCCCCCTTTTGTCTTTATAGTCCTAGTGTAATGTGTGTGCCATTTATTTACATTCTGCCACATATTTTTTGTATATTTATGACATTTTTTACTGTCATTGTGCTCTAAGGCTTATGTATCATATTTCATAGATATATCTATGTTCCTGAAAGCTATTATGCATTATGATTGAATGATCTTAGTATTATAAGCCTTTAATGATTCTGGTTAAACAAGTGATTTTGACAACTTTAGTAGCTGGTCTCTAAATAAAATGGCTGCATAATCACACAAATATAAGGATTTTAGTTGGAAAGCACTTTTTTTATTTTTATAGCTGACGTAATTGAGTGATAGTACAGAACCAGGATGGTGATAATCTGAAATGTATTGACCAGGCATGGGATCTATACTATCATGTTTTCAGACGGATAGACAAGCAGCTCCAAGCCCTCAAGACCTTGGATCTGCAGGCAAGAATAGTTTCTTAATGTTAATTTTGTGCTCATTATACAAGGTCTAACTTTTCTGTTATGTGAAATAGTCAGTTTCGCCAGAGCTTTTAAAATGTCGTAATTTAGAGCTAGCAGTTCCTGGGACATACCGTACCGGTAAAATTCACTTTACCATTTCACAAATATGCTTCATTTTATCACAAGTCTTGTCACTTAAGTTAGCTTGTTCTAATGCTTCAGATTCATCAGTAGTGACGATTGCTTCATTCGCACCCCAGCTTGATGTTATAGCATCTAAACAACGGCCTCGGAAATTGACAATTCATGGGAGTGATGGTGAAGATTATGCATTCTTACTGAAGGGGCATGAAGATCTCCGCCAAGATGAGCGTGTCATGCAGGTACAGGGCCCTTTCAACTTGTTCTATTTCTTCTACTCTGCTGGAGTATGATGCTTTGCAGTTGCCACTGTGGGGCCTTTATTGCACATCTTCTTTCTTCCATTCTCTGATTGTTTGAAAAAGGTTATATTATATTGTTGGCCAATTGTAGAATTCAAAACTTGTAAAGCGCTCTTGACATTTACTTTTGTATCAGCTTTTTGGTCTGGTAAATACATTGCTGGAGAATTCTAGGAAAACTGCTGAGAAGGATCTGTCTATTCAGCGATATTCTGTTATTCCATTATCTCCAAATAGCGGATTGATTGGATGGGTTCCCTATTGTGATACACTTCACCAGCTCATTAAAGAATACAGAGAACCTAGAAAGGTATGTCAGTTTTGATGTCAGTTATGTTTGTGGACATAGCATAGGGGGTTGTGTGTGTGTTTATTCTGGCACTTTGTGGTTGAGGCAGCTGTAAGTTATTAACCCATTTCTGTCTTGATGATCTCAGATCACCCTAAATCAAGAGCACAGATATATGCTGAGTTTTGCCCCGGATTATGACCATTTGCCACTTATAGCTAAAGTGGAAGTGTTTGAATATGCTCTTCACAATACTGAAGGAAATGACTTGGCCAGGGTATGGGTGCAATTATTCTCTTTAACTTTAATTTTTCTTTGAGCTTTGACTTCTTGTAAAGGCCAAGTTCATGCTGTCTTCTAGGTTCTTTGGTTAAAAAGTCGAACTTCTGAGGTGTGGCTTGAGAGGAGAACCAATTTTACAAGAAGTTTAGCAGTAATGAGCATGGTATGTGTTTGCGTTTTGTAAGCTATTATTAGCTTCTTTCGTTGATTTTTGCTTCAGGTGGATCATCGCATAGTGATAACTTGCTTAGCCCTCAGTGTCTTTTGCTTCTCTTTCAGGTTGGTTACCTTCTTGGCCTGGGTGATCGACACCCAAGCAACCTTATGTTGCACCGATATAGGTATCTTACTGTCATAATTTAACTAGAAGAAAAAGTTTCATAAGCAGGGTTTTCATAAGATCATTTTGTTTTGCAGTGGTAAGATATTGCACATTGACTTTGGAGATTGCTTTGAAGCTTCAATGAACCGGGAGAAGTTTCCAGAGAAGGTACATTCTAAGAAGTACACCACGGATGCTTTTCCTTGTTTTTCATGGCTTTTATAAAGACGTCTGAATACAAAAAATACACCCCTAGGTTCCATTCCGATTGACAAGAATGCTTGTGAAAGCCATGGAGGTTAGCGGCATAGAGGGCAATTTCCGTACCACTTGTGAAAATGTCATGCAAGTTCTCCGAACTAACAAGGATAGTGTTATGGCCATGATGGAGGTATGAGCAGTGAATTTTAGTATTTTATTTTATTCTTTTCCTGACTTCTTTAGTGAAGTAAATTCTTAATTAGTTGGAAATATTGGGTGCCATAGAAAGCCACTGTCTCTATAGCAGTAAAGCTAATGATTTGGATGAGAGAATGATAATTCTCCTTGCTTTTGCTTGATGGGTAAGGATATATATATTATTTTCGTTGGTGGAACAAGTTGCAAGTATTCATGGCTTTTAGAGGGACAGGATAGGATGGTTTTTATCATCAAGGTTTTTTCTATCTACTGCTCAAGAAATGATATAAAAGTCTGATGTCTGGTTTCAACATATTTTCAGGCCTTTGTTCATGACCCTCTTATTAATTGGAGACTTTTCAACTTCAATGAAATCCCACAAATGTCAATGTTTGCCAATCCTCATGTCCCTGCTGTTGTAAATACTGAGGAATCTGCTTCTGGTAGAGAGCTTCCTCAACCTCAGCGTGGTGCTCGTGAGAGGGAACTTCTTCAGGTGTAACGATATTTCAAGGATTTGAAACTTTTGGTATTGTGCTATGATATGATGCTAAAATTTTCAGTTGGTCTATGTGCAGGCTGTTAATCAGCTTGGTGATGCTAATGAGGTACTGAAGGAGCTGGCTGTTGTTGTCATGGCACGGATGAGCAACAAATTAACAGGACGTGATTTTTCTACGTCTTCAATATCTGCCAATTCTATGCAACACACAGTGGACCATAGTTGCCTAATTTCTGGAGATACTCGTGAAGTTGATCATGGCTTGTCTGTTAAATTGCAAGTTCAGAAGCTAATACTCCAAGCAACATCACATGAAAATTTGTGCCAAAATTATGTTGGGTATGGCGACCAATATTTTTTGCATTTGCCCTTTGTCTTCCAAACAAAATTCTTGTTGTCACATGGTGACTTGACATCATTGCATGCAGGGATCAAATTTTAGATGCAGTCTTCTGTTCTTATAGTTTACAGACTCGTTTCACAAGTTTCGTTTTGGAACTTGTTCTTTTGTTACCATTCCTTTCTTTTTGCCTTTGCTGGAAATGTCCTACCCTGCATCGAGAGACATATAGGATACCGTGCATTAGCATTCAGATTATCTGGCATGAAGATTTTGTATCTAAACTCTTTTTGTTTGTTTCAGGTGGTGCCCTTTCTGGTGAAACTTGAATGATCACCTTGTAAATACTCTGGTACATACAGATGATTCAAAACTTTGATAGTTCATGGTTTGCCTTCGCTCCAACTGCATTTCCATGCACGTAGACGCATGCATTTGCAAATAAAAGTTGTATGTACTTCTTGTACACTGAATTTGAAATCCAAGGATTGAAATCCTTTTCTTTTCTTTTTTTTTAATATATTTTTATTTAATTCTGCTCCAAAACAGTCCTGTTTAATTTCATCGATTCAAGATTGAGGGACTAAATTCCAAAGTCGTACGGCAATCCCATTTCCTATATTGGCATACTGGCGGAGGCTGAACAAATTCGTAGTTTGGAGGACTCGGAAATTGAACCTGATTAACCAAGCAGTCTGTCACTCGCGTGTCATATCAGAATATTTTTTATGTGATTGTCTAAATCTTAACGTTCCCACTTTAACAGAGGGGGAGAGAGACTCAGAGTCGTTTTTGACATTGAAAAGTGAGTCACAACATTGCCTTAAAATTTGTTTCCACAAAATCAATTTATAATATACACTAATAATATTTTGTTTAACTTAAGTTTAAGTGAGCATCGAATATTATTTATGTAATGTCTTACATTCCATTAATATTTAAAAATATTCTACTTGTACTATAGGTTTCTTTCTATTTATTTAAATTCAATGTCCGCGTGATTGGACTCTTTACATAAATATTCATTATATCATTATAAAAACATTTCTATGTCGTATGAAATATAATTTGTTTAATATGAAATGCTCGGTGTAAATTATTTTTGTAGTCATTTGTGTTGATAGAATTTGTGCCCACCAAGACGTTTCCATTAACAAAAGTGCATTTGCAGCGCTGTTTTTGTTCCGGTCTCCTCAGGTAATGTGAATTGTAATTCTAGTGCTCGGGAGGAAACTGAAACACACTACTCAGAATTTTTTCCAGATCAATGCCATAATCTCTTGCGTACTCGGTCACACATAAGTTGCTATCTAGCCAACATGTTTGTCCTTCTGGACCTGCAGCTTCTGATTGCATTTGGGATCACTTGCACTGCACTGCAGACCATGTAGGCCATTCTCAGGGAAGATTTACAGGGAGCTCGGGTTCATCTTGGGAACAGAATGATGTTCTTATGGTATTTCTCGGTCCTAGTATCAAGAGAGCTCGGATATTACGCGTTCGCACTTGTCTTCCAAAATTTTCACGGCTTCGGTAAATAACACCTCAGGAGGTAATGCTCCAGTTGATTCGACCGTAACTATCATTGAAGGGAAAAACTCTAAAATGAGAGATTGTTAGGCAATGACTAAGAAGTTTTACCGTGCAGCAATACTTACATATGAAATGATCTTTCACACGATGCAATGCCACACGTTTGTCCCAATTGTCCCCCCTGAGGCATTCCCTGCATAGTGTGCATGCTCGTGAATCAACTACTTTTGCCCTCTTTGTACCTGCCCCACAAATTAACACGAGGACGTATCACTGGAATAGACAAGTTAGTATGAACATGAAAGCTAAGCAGATTTAGCTCAAACTATGCAGATTGAAGTCCACGGTGGAGATGCGAATGGTGAGTCATCAAGAAAGTTTCACCAACCGGCCAGCCTAGGGTGCTTAAAATGCTACGCAACAATTGGGATTGTTCAGTTTCTTTTTCATTTTCCTTTTTTGGTTCTTCAACTAACTAATCCTTTGCATGGTAAACCTTCAGGCCATGTCTTAGCCAGAGCCAACTCGTTGTATAAGCACCATTCCCCAATCCACTTGCACAAAAGCAGTGGCTTTCCTTTGTGCCATCTTGAAGCACAGCAGACTGTTGGGGTATTTCCCTTTAAATTTCCTCACCAGACTCAGGAAGAATGTATACAAAAAACACAGAAAAATGACCTACCATTGCCCACATCTTCAATGTCAAATACATTAACAGGACACTTCTTTTTCAGTTCTTCAGCCATTTCATCTTCAATATCTTCCAGTAATACAACCTAGAGGATGAGGATGTGGGAGGAGAGGGGGGGAAGAAGGCACAAATTAATAATTTGAAAAAAGGGGAAACAGAAATTTCTTTTGTCTAGGAACAATATTAAGATGTTTCCTCACCTCTGGGAACATTCGATACCAAGCAGTGGCAACAGGGGACCATTTTGCATGTGTTTTACCAATGCCCTTAACAGCATGTGCCTCTAGTTCAATTTCCTGTAAAATGTCATTACTTCAATAGTTACTCTTGCATCCAACACTAAGTGCCAAATAGGAGAATGGTAAAGACAAAGCACTAATGGTTGCTGAGCTGCATCAGAGTTTTCAAAATGTTCTTGCTAAAGAACTCATTTCCAGACATGCATGTTCGTACAGAGCTTTTACCATTGTGAAACCAAGCTTATTAGGGTTGACCAAAAGAGACAAGAGCCAATACCTGTCCAGGGCCTAGCTTGGCAATTATAATCTTGTCCTCTGTTAGACCAATTGGATTGCTTGAAAATTCGGGCAGTGAGTCCTGGCTGCGACTGAATGAAGTATAGGTGCCTGGTCCGGACTCTGGTTTTTCTGACTCCTTGGAAAATTCACTCCCATTTGGTAACCACTTCAACTCTTCAGAATATACTGCATTAGAAATGGGATGGTCATAAAGCTAACCCATATCTTCTAAAAGCATAGGAAAATCATTTAAATAACTAGAAGACTATATTGGCTTTCATCAAGAATTGGAAACATTACCTGTACGACGGGCCTCGCCTCGTTTACAATGAGTATGGAGTTTGAAAACAATGGTGTTCTTTTCATTTGGTGTATCATTTGCTACAATGAATAAAAGAAAGAAGGAAAAAGCAAGACTAATAAATGCCAAAGACAATGCAAGGTTTTGATGATAATGTTTTTGTCCTCTTCAGTAAAACAATTTTGGAAAGGTCATAGCAATTTAAGACACACCTGAAAGATATCCAAACAACCTAGGGTCAGCTTTGATTGGAATAAGACCCAACCTGTGGGCAAGTACTTCATCTTGGATCACCGATGTATTGTTTGCTATAAAGACCTTTTCAATAGCCATTGTAGGAAGCTGTATGCAAAATAACAAAACAAAAAATCAATCGTTTCCATCAATCAAGTATACCTCAAGCACTGATTTTCATGACTGAGGAACCAGTATTCATATTTAATACATATGCCAAACAGTGCTACTCAGAATTGCAACATGGATAGGTAGAAATTAAGGAACTATCTCCTCCTATGTTTTGCCTTTTCTATTTTTGCTTTCTTTTGTTAAGCTGTGGGGGGGCACTACCAGCAGGGACTTGTCCAAGAACCTGTAATCACTTGCTGCTTACTTTCTTGAAGCATCACACTCAAAATTAATTTCACTGCTCACAAATTACTAAGGATTTTGTTATAATTTAGGGACGTATAATGTTTTCACATTCAAAAGCCAATCAGTTTATGAAAGAACTTTAATATGCTTAAGAAGACAGACGCATATATTTAAGAATTCCAAAGAGCATCCAAGATTCTGTGCTTATGAATACGATCTTGAAGATGCTCTGGCAGTGACTTTAAAATACATAGTAATGTGGAGCCTAAGCCTTAGGATTGAATAAGTTTGCACGCACCACACATATATCTACCATAAAATGTAAAGACCCTAACAGATGACAGTCAATGTGTCAACAATTCAAAATCATTGAATAAATTAATAATAGGATTATTTAGAGTGTGAAAAATAAATAGCTAAATCAAGCACAAGTGAAAATGAGCAAACTTTATAATGCCCAAAAGGAGGCATGATATACACACCTCTGCTATGAGAATTCTCCGGAATGCGTTGGCAATTGCTGCATCAATACCAATCATCTCAAACTCTATGTCACTATCAGTGAGTCGAATCACTTCTACTCTGAAGTTCTTGCGAAATTTATCTGGCTCTATACTATTATCTACTCCCATCAACGCATAAGCACCAGAATATTGTATATTATCAGTCTGCACATGACATAAGTAATAATGCGTAAGAAACCAAAGAGACAATGTCATCCACCATTTTGATATGGCTATTCATACAATCCCAAATTCATGAAATGATTCACAAAAGGGAGTTGAGGCAAAGTAAGAAAAAACACGATAAAATAAATTTTTTAAAAAAAAAAACCATATAAAACTACAATTAAGCAGGAATTAGTCAACTAGCATCCCTAAACCCAAGAAAGAAAATGTGAAGCTAAATCTTTCTTCTCTCTCTCTCTTTCTCTCTCTCTCTGTTTTTAATCTTTTTCTTTCTTCTCTAGAGAATCATAAAGCAAGCTAAGCAAATCCCTGGATGACCAAATGGGCAATTCTAGAAGCTGATAAAAATCAAAGGGTATGCTTTAGAAATCCGCAAAAACGCTCAAAAGATCATAGCTTTCAATCGAAAATCAAGAAATAATACGAGAAAGATTGAGTGAGGAATACATACGTGGTTTGGAGCGTCCGAATTGCAAACAACGCGAGTTCGTTGGCGATCGAGGTGGGGTGGCAGCTGGCCCATTGGTACATCCGGCATCTCCCATGTTAGACATATCTTCCTCTCTTCTTTACCGTTTCCTTTGTCCCTGAATGCTTCCTGTTTTCTGCTTTCTTGTTCGCTCATCCTTTGATTGACAGTTGGCTCTAACTCTGTCTCTCTCTCTCTCTCTGCCTTTCTAACTTGGTGTCCTAAAGATTTGGATTGCAGGTTTAGTCTTAGACATAAGAGAAGAAGTACGACGAATATACTAGGGTTTAGGGTTTTATGTCCGAAAGGAAGTTACAAGAATAATATATCTGTGTATGCATATTCTTAACAATATCATCTTTAAATTGAAAAAAAAAAAAGTATATATATATATATATATATTAAAAATGAAACACAAGAAGTAGTAACATTTTAATTACCCAGTAATTAATTATTTTATTACCGCCTGATAATTTTGACAGTGGTATTTTATGCACTTTAAGTGTAGACTAGACTTGCAAGGAGTCCCCAGTTGAAATTGAGAAAGAAAACCTTTTTATTTTTTAGCAAAATAAAGAAAAAAATCATTAACCAGTCACCAGAAGTACAACATTTCAAGCCGCAGGCTTAAAAGGCCTTAGGAGTGAGTAAAGCAGTAATGGCCATTGATTAAGATAAGATACGCAGAAGGGGGAGGGAGGAAGGAAAGATTTTACTTTTATCTTCACACTCTATGTTCAAAATCCAAAACAAATCGTTTCACACCCATTACCGTCAAAAGGTATGTGTCAGCCCTTTGAAAGATTGAAATGAAACGAGTTTAGCTTGTCCGAAGATCATACCAATTTCTCACATTATAAAAGGAAAAAAAAAAAAAAAAAACAAAGAAAAAGCAACACCCCAGATTAGCCCAGCTTCAACATTCACCTATCCGTGGATGTAGTGCGTTCATCATTTGACATGTCTAGCAAATTATACACCCAATTAAAAGAAAAAAGAAAAAAAAAAAGGTAATAAAAGCAGCTCAAAAAGAGTCAAACAATCTTGATCTGCCATTGACTCTCTGCAATTCACAGTTAAAAAGCCCATAATAACTGGTTGTCATGCTTCCCTGTAGCCAACCGATCATTCTTCACGCCTACTCTTTGTGGCTTTCCTTTTTGCTTCCCTCAAAGTTCTTCTCTTCTCCTCCCTGCAGCGGTATTAAAGAAATTACTTTGCTAACTTCGCATTCCAATACCATTTTCTTTATCCGAAGAAAAGCACGAGAAATTAATTGTGTATTGATAAATCTAGCATCATTTTCTCTGAAATCCTATTTTGAACTTTTAAAGGCATCACGGGGGTCAAAGCCAAAACAGTTGGCTTCTTTGGCAAATAGCATCGTTCAGAGGTTTAAGTCTATATTGCAGAACTAGAAGTTAAATGCAATTGTTCATGCAGACAGAGATGCCGGAGTTTTTACCTGGCTTTTGATATTTCCTCTTGAGATGGACCTTTCCTTTTCTTCCTCTTTTTGGTAGATGGGGCCTCTAAATTCCCATCACTAGGATTACTCATATTTTTCAGTTGATCTTTTTCTGGGGCAGCTCCTGCAATCACTTGCTCTGCAGGTTTCTTTCCATCCCTACTCTTGTCTGGCTTGGGAGCTTGCTCCACCGACTCTAAAGGTTCAGAAGGTGTTGGCGTGGGTTTTGCATTGCTCATCTTCTTCAACTGCCAAAAGTAAAACAGGAACACTGTTGTGAGAAGAATTTTCCAAAACTACCGTACCCGTGATTGTGAAATCCAAAATGTAAAGATCTATAAACCAAATGACTCAAACATCGGCCAGAGTCAATGCAAGCACAAGAAAGAGCCACAGGAATCAAACAATATGGAAGGAAATGAAGTTCATTCAATGAATAAAAGTGACTCCAAGGTTTACCTTTGCCACAAAAAACCCATCCATGTTATGAACATGGGGGTAGAAACGTCTAGTCTTCTCTAAGGATGGATGGAAACGGTATTCTCTAAACCGGACAAACCTATAAAAATGAGAACATGAGTATTAAGATATCTTAAATCTTCATCAGCAAAGGAACATGAGCATGACTAAATAATTATTACCCAGGATGTCCAAAGTCAAGTCCACATGGCACAAGTTTAACATTCCGCTTGCTGAGAGCATAGTTAATAACTGCTTCATTCTGCAACATAAAAGTTTAGAATGACAAATAATATAAAAAGGTGGGAAAAGATGCTTGTATACAAACCTCAGCAACCATAATAGAGCATGTGGAGTAAACAATGTAACCACCAGACTTTGAGTTTGCATCAACCATGTCAATTGCAGCAAGTATCAATTCCTGCAGGAAAAAAACAAAAGTGTCTCACATACATTTGCATTGGAAAAACAGGTAATTTGTATTCAAAACAGTGGTATGTGAAAGACCAAAACTATAGCCATGCATCCTTGACTGCCCAATGACTTTCTTGGGGAAAAAATAGCAGTGACTTCTAAATGCACAACATGAGGCTTGTCAACACATGGCAAGAACATACCTTCTGCAGATGGGAACATTTCTGTATATCATCAAAACTTTTGGATGTCTTAACAGATTCATCCTTAGATATAACCTATGAAAGATTGAAAAGAACCAAAGTGATTTCATCCAGTGGGAACAAATAAAAATAGGTGATGCTTGGTTGAATTTCTGCAGAGGTTTGCTTACCCCAGTCCCACTGCAAGGGGCATCCAATAACACTCTATCAACTGTATTCACACCCAAGGCCTTAGGGAGCTGGATTGCAGAATTAAAGCATTAGATGTGCTGGATCATTCTAATTATCAGATATGATAAGAATGATAAGATACAATTGATAGTCCTAAAATATTTTTAAACAATATATACATGTTCAATGAGCACCAACCTCCCTCCCATCATAATTACAAACTATGGTGTTTGTCATGCCCATACGATGCAAATTTGCCGTGAGCGACTTGAGTCTTGGTGCCTTAAACTCATTTGCATAAATAATTCCTGGACACATTTACATTGAAACATTAAGAGAAATTCAACTCATTGAAGTTATACATAATAGCAAAAACAAAAAGAAAGGAAATCCTGATAACAATATGGAAAAGATAGACACATCCAAATACATGGACAGTCAACAGGTTTAATACAAAAGATATGGCATGAATGACTTGAGCATTTTTTTCTTCACTATTAAGAGAAAAGACACATCTCATGTACATAGCCAACTACTGCAGATAAAACTACTTCACTACATTTACTTCAGATGACACTCATAATAGAACAGCTGCAAACAACAGAAACCACACTCTTGTCCATTACAGTAGATCACTTGGGAAAAAGCATAAATGGAACCAAACTTATAATCATGATAGAGATTCACCAAAGAGTCTCAACATGCAAACTACAATGTAATTAACAGTCAACCAACTCTCCACTCGTCAAATGTTCTACTTGGTTGAACATGATAAAGTTGTTTCAACAGCAACCATTTTGCTTTTAGCAACCTTAAAATGCCAAAAAATGGGTAATTTGTTTCACTTTATGGTTGCACCATTCATGAAATAGGTCTATGAGATCAAAAAAAATTCTTTGGGCCATAAAATTGGCTCTACAAGCCAGCATTAGAACTCCAGTGTCAACTATAAGCAGGATTCCAGAATGAGAGAATTCCAAAAGAAAAAAGCAACATAGAGCACAAAAGACAAAAATCAGCCAGAATTACCACCTACCACTATTTTTCATCAGAGCGGCTACATATGTTGTTTTACCACCAGGAGCAGCACTGTGAGAAGCATAAATTGTTACTAAAAGAGAGAACTTGACAAAAATTAGCAAGCGAAATCAACGGTGATATCTCTCCACTCTCTTGCAAGCATAAATAACAATCAAAGCCTTCTAACTCCCCAACCAAACCTACTGACCAAGGAATTCTCACTTCTGAGAATGCCAATTCCTACAATTGACCAAATCAATCACAATTATAGTAGAAGATGCTTCTATAAACCCAGGGCATCCATATAAAGTAGATACCAATCAACTATGATTTTTGACTTCAAAGAAATTGACAACCTCATTGAAGCAAATATTTTAGCTTGTGGTAATGTTACTCACGCCATATCAACAATCCGTTCCTTTTCTTGAGGAGCGAGAGCCATTACAGGCAAGAATGAGCTAGCACTTTGCAGCTGCCAAAAAAGAGAGAGAGAGAAAGAGCGGGGGGGAGGGGGGGAGGAGAATTGAACAATTAGCATTCATGCAAAAGCACACAATGTAGCATCATCTTCTCAAACAAAAGTGCATTTACCATGTAGAAACCAGCCATATATTCAGGAGTGGCACCAATGGGCACTTGTGAATCATAAACAACCAATCCAACCTACAAAAGTCCCAGTTAATAAAAATAAAGAGGGGAGGAAACAAGAGAAAAAGATGCCCACTCCACTCGCCCACACAAAGTAAACAAAGCTCTCACCTTAGACCACTTACTTAGAGGATCCAAATTTACTCCTCTGTTTAAAAGTACATCAGCCAGATCTCGTCTTCGTGTCTAGCACAAGAAAATCTTTGATCAATAAATCAAATATGCAAGATATTCACCAGAATAATAAACAAGGAGTGCAAAAGAATACAACAATCAAAAGACTTGTCTAACCTTCAAAGTGTTAGTTCGCAAGCATATAGGTCTTGGCTTTTCAAAGGCTTCAATAAGTTCCATTAGTTCATTAACAGGAAACATCTGCAGGTTAAGATATAAAAATAAAAATATTTGAAAAAACATGGCACAAAGATGATTGTTGCTAACAAGAGGAAAAATATAAATTGATCAATCACCTCCATCAAAGCACCAATGAGGAAATCATTATAGCCATAGTATGAACTTAAATCCATCTGCAGCTGATGAACATAGTCCTTCCTTGTAGTTCCCTCTTGCTTCAGATCTTTAAAATTTGACAACACTCGAACAACTAAAAATAAATAATATGATAAGTAGCTAACAAGTACAAAATCTATCCAATTCAAAAATAAGGCCAAGAAATTCATGCTCAATACTTTCAAATAAAACTACAACGATGCAAGATGAAAACTTCATACTTTCTCTTATTCTTCGCTGGAGATTTGGAAGATCAGGAGGTCGATGTGCCTCTTCTTCAAGCTCCTAAGGTAAGATAATGAAAACAAACTAATAATGATAAGAACTAACAAGAAGAAAATTCCATCAAATACAAACTTTCAACCATAACACTAAAAATCAGACAACTGTGGACCTTTTTGGTTGGCAATCTGAACTCATCAGATTCCTCTGTGATGTTAAGTTGCATTTCCTCCTCTGCTTCTTTTTGCTCACTTGCCCTCTGTTCATCAAGAGCTCTAGACTTCTTCTCAATATCAGATCCATCTGACTCTGAATCTGAATCTGAATCTGAACCCAAATCAGGGCTAGCATCTGAACCTGAAACTTTTTCTGCAACAATATGAAGAAGCATTATAACATCATACATGAACTGAAACCTAAACAAAAATTTGAAACACAAAACATCAAAAAATACCACACCTTCATGGTCGCTTTCTTGAAGAAAATCATCAGTAAATGGATCATCACCATCAGAAAGAATGTCGGAAACAGAAGCAGACCCTTGATCATCTACCTCAAACTCTGCCTGTTCTTCCACTTCTACATCAGAGCTGTCGGATTCTTCCAACAGGACATCCTTCTTTGCAGGTTTTTTAGTGAAAAGACCATTCTTTTGCATCTTTTTTGGTGGAGGTTTTGTTGAGTTTGATCCCTTTTTCTTATTTAGTGCAGTGGGTGCCATGGTAGCTGTGTTACATAGAAGAGAAGAGCATTATGCAGAGTAATCAGAAGCACCCAAGCAAAATGCGAAAACCTTTTATAATTCAACAAGGCATAACCATAACACTACATCCATACCATAACATTATAGTGAAACTGATAGTCCCATGCTTCACTATTCCTAATTGTCACCCAAATAGCTAAAAACAAACAGGTTATAGACAACTAACAAGAGTAACTTCACCATTTCCAGTTCCCACCCACCTGTAGAATCAAGACATCTGGCAGACACCCAACCTGCTTATCTGCTAGTTCTTGGGGCAAGAGTGATTTGAATTTTGGAATGCTATAATATAATTTCCAATAAACCTCTAAACCAGTGACTAAAAACATAATAACCATCCACTCACCAGAGGGATAAAACAACAAGAAAGTCTTAATCCCAAATTCAGTTGGGGTCGGCTCCATCAATCTTTTTTCATCATTTTGTTCTATTATGTTCTGGTATGCAGTAACTTAGGTGCGAGACCTAATTGTTCTAAATCCTTTTTAACTAAAGATTCCCAAGTCAAACTAGGTCTTCTGCTCCCCATTCATATGAGTTGATCACACGGGAAGAAAGAACCCAAAAAAAAAAAAAAAAAATCTTCACAAAAGAGTGGAGAAGTAGGACAGAAAAGCAAACCTGAAAGATGGGAAATTATCTAGAGGATGTAATCCTTGCCCTGTGAATGTGAGCTTAGAAACCAATAATATCTGCCAAGGCAACAGTATTAGAATCTCAAACTCAACCAATTATAGAAGGAAACGCGGGAACTGTTATGAAGGAATTTAGCTCCAGAAGAGCGATGGCGCGGCTGCCTGCAGGACGTCAGAGGCGAAAAGCTACGGCCCGAGGATACAGGGTTTCTGGGTCTTTCTTACACCATTATTAGGGTTTAAGCTTGGAGGGTTATGATTTTTGGTTTCTTCTTTCACGGATAAGTCCTCCAATTTTTTAATTTGTTTATTTGAGTCTTACCATTTTTATTTTTATTTTTATTTAATTATTTAATTTAAATTTGAGGACTTTACGAGTGTAACCCACTTTCATGGGATGAAAATTCTTGTTAAAAAAGAAAATGCAAAAGAACTTATAATAATATATAGAAAATAATAAAACCGAACAGGCTTATTCTCCTTTAGGCCCTTGAATTTATTGAGCCCCTAATATAATATGTTTATCTTTTTTTTATCAAATAAATAAAAAAATATAAATAATTTTTTATAATTTTATTAAAAAAAATATTGTATTGATCGTATTTTACAGTAAATTGAAATATTAATATAAAATCTTTATTCACGGACAGAGTAACCCACCGTTAACTACCCTGAGTCATGGGCTGGGCTGGGCTGGGCTGGTATAAGAAAGACTATGGTTCGAATTGATTGGCACAGGCTTCTAATATGCAAATCCACACAGAGTCTTTCACGGTCTCAGTTGGACATGGCGTCGGTTTGTAGATAATTAACAGTTAAAGACAGATGATACAGCTTTTGTCCACATAAAATTGTGCCAAAACGCAATGGGGTTTTCAGTTATTCAAAATAATAAGCAGATCGAGTGCTAGTAGCGATTAAATTAAGTTTTAGGTGCTTGATCGAATGTAAACCCCAAGTTTATGGGCTTTTGATCTTCAACCCTATGCAACTATATAATATGGTTTTTCCTTTTTCAATATGTATAGTGGGGAATTGAGGGAAGGATGATTATGATTAAGAATGAGAAAAAGAAAATAAACTCTCCGTAATCACGAGATTATTGGATTAGCCATCAGTAATTGTAGTTCCATCAGCGAGTTTAGGCAGTTGAATGCTTTACATTTTAGGAAGTGATCCTTTGCCTGAACTGAACATTCCTGTAGGCATGCAGGCAGCTAGCATGTGCCATTTCGCCTTAAAACAGGTTGCGGCAAGAACCTGACTTGCCTGTAATGGATTGAAACAAGACCTTTCATAGCATTCGGCGGTTAAAGTCTAACTACATTAGACTATTCTTCAATTTCCTGAAAGAGACCTAGGCCTGCAATGAACATCATATACACGGGAGCTTTCTTCTTATACTTGCTGTGTGCCAGGCTCAGCAGGAAGTCACCGGCATTTTCCCATAGCCTGCAATGCATTTAAAACTTCTTTTAACCACTGGAGATTATGCCTCTAACATAGATGCTGTCGAGCTCAAAAAATGTGTATTGAATCAAAATGAAACCCAGGAATTATTCCATGAAGAACTTAGAATGCATGAAGTACGGAAGGGAAAAAGAATGCCGAGGAATTCATCAAAGAGTAAAATAACAGTCCGAATGAAACATCTTCTTGCTTTTAAAAATGAGGCTCCTCTTCCAGACGTGACACACAAGGCACATTCAGTCTCGCCAAGGAAAACTTCAGCTGTGTTTTTTGTGACCAAATGACGAGGTAGACCGATTGGGTGCGCCCAGTTGGATCATTGAATCATGCATTTGTCATTCGCTGATTCCAGATCATACCTGGAGCTCTCCATTCATATCGACAAAGTGGCATCTGGAAATTGCTCGACAAGGAGACTATTGCTGAAGAATCTTCATAACCAATTACGTGAATCCAAAGGGATAAAAAAATATCTTATGTATTGGTCTATAGGTAGCAAAATGAATGTATATCCCTCTCACTTAACCAAAATATAATTCTTATTTGGATGAATGTTGTAAAAATTTGTATTACCCTTTTTCTTTTTTTCTTGCATTTGGGACCAGTTCCACATTTAATGAAATTGCAGCCTGTAATCTGCCTGCGCCACAATTGCATGCTTTGCAACAGAACCATTGTCTTTCCTTTCTTCCGTACAAGTGGATGCAAGCATGGTTTGGTGTCTTTTTCTTTTCAGAATAGAAAGTCACCCTTGTCTGTGCACTAAAACGGATGTTGGTTAGAAGTAGTCTATTCGGTCCAATAATATTCAAATAATATTCATACTTTTTATTAAAAAATAAAATAAATGAGGATAATTGTTGTTAAGAAAAAAAAAAAAGAAGAGGCCGTTAATTTCTAGGACAGCCAAGCGTTAATGCAACTGCCGCCAATTACCTGCCCATCAATTTCAAATACTTTGATTGTTCCCCGTTAACCCCATTGCACATTATGCAGCGGAGATTTCGATTCAAGACGACCCATAAATTACCGACGATTCCAACTTGTATTAGTGGATAATTCTCTCGCAGATCAGCTAATAAAGCTTTGATCTTTAGTTTCAAGTTTCGATCTTCATCAAGAAACAGCATTGAGGGCTTCATCTACAATGGCAGTTTCCAGTGATTCGATCCTCAGATGCCAGCAGAAAATATTTCAGAAAAGCCCAAATCTTGATTTGAAGAACCGAGTCTTCGGAATTCCAGCGATGGTGGGTAGTGGTTTTTCTTGGAATGCAAGGAAACTGAAGAGTAAAGCCAGGATTGGAGTGCAAGCAGTGGCAGAGGCAGGCGCTAAGAGTGCAGCGAAGGGTTATGGGATGGGCTTGGATGCGGTGTCCGAGAGAGAGCTGAGAGAGAAAGGGTTCATGGGGATGAGGAAGACCAAGTTGGTGTGCACAGTAGGGCCAGCCTGCTGCTCGTTGGAGGAGCTAGAGAGATTGGCAATAGGTGGGATGAATGTGGCAAGGCTCAATATGTGTCACAACACAAGAGAGTGGCACCGTGATGTTATTAGGAAAATCAAGTGGTTGAATCAGGAAAAGGGGTTCTGTGTTTCTGTGATGATTGACACAGAAAGTAGCCAGATTCATGTGGTGGATCACGGAGCTCCTTTTTCTCTCAAAGCTGAGGTATTTAATGAAAACCCAGTTTCTTTTTCTTTTTCCCGTGTGTTAATGAATTTGCAATTAACTGCCAACCTACGTGGGTAGCTTTGACTTAAAGATCTGAGCAATCAACTAGCACAGTTATCGTTATAGAAAAATACAAAATAAGGATGGCTTTTTCCCTTTGAGCTCCAACGATCAATTTTGCTGAAATGGATTTTGGAATTCTGATGGATTTTGGGTTTCCCTTGAGCACCAGGAAGGTTCAGTTTGGGTGTTCACAGCGCAGAATTTCGAAGGTTCTCGTCCTCTTACTGTTCGAGCAAACTATGAAGGGTTCTCAGAGGGTAATGATAATTTCTTGCTTGCTGGCTCAACAATTTTTTTGCTTATTTTAGTTGCGTACAGAAATTGGCTATCAAAATAAAATTCAATGTTCTGTAGGCATCATGGTGGGTGACGAACTGATTATTGATGGTGGAATGGCAACCTTCATAGTCGTTGAAAGGATGGGGAGTGATCTACGTTGCAAGTGCATAGACTCAGGTCTACTACTACCTCGAGCAAAATTGAGCTTTTGGCGAGAAGGGAAGCTTTCCTATCAGGGTCTTCCAACTCTGTCAGCAAAGGTTGAATATGAATCATCCCTTCCCACGAAAACTTTCCTCGTCCCTCTATGATAGTGCATTGTATTTGGTCAAGGAATCAGAGTGATTCAAGCACGTAACTAGCTCCCTCATTGAACGAATTTAATGCCCTTACATTAAATCATTTGATCACATTAGTGCAAAAAGCTGCAATCTCATATTAAATCTAGAAAGCTTTATCTCACCCTTTTTAAGCGTTTCCAAGTGAAATTTACAAATTTAAAACTGTGAAATGGTAGAAACATGGAATCAACATCTGGGCTTCAATTTATTAGACTTGGGCCTGATTTAAAACTGAAGGAAAATGGATTGGCACAATAACTTTCTTTGAATTCCAGTCATTATCTGGTTAATGTATCAGTTGGATCCAATAAAAGAAAGGTCCTCATTTTGTAAATCATAACAGTGATGCTTCCAATAAGGAAAACTTTTATCTCATCTCTGTTTACCTTCAGGACTGGGAAGACATCGACTTTGGGATTTCTGAAGGCGTTGATTTCATTGCCATGTCATTTGTGAATGATGCTGATTCTGTCCAGCAGTTGAAGGGGTATCTCTCCACTAAATCATCCAAGTAAGATAAGAGATCCATTGTTTAACAATTACATTTGGGCAAGTGTTTATGGAAATGGGCCTTCCAAATTTAACCTGAATCAGTAGCATGAATTGCAATCTGTTGTCACAAGGAGGTTTTGCTTACAGCAGTTCAGTAATTATTGCACATGGATTTGATTTATTTTAGGGCTCAACCATAGGGAAGGCTGCCCTTTGAGGAACATGGCAACATGATATGTCCTCTAGCAGGCCAGTAGTCCAGTGCTTCGTCGCCTGCATCATGATGCAAGTCGACAAAGTTAAAACTTGCCTTCCCTTCTCCATAGTTTGAAAAAGAAGTTGACCTTCTATAATGGAGAATAGTCCTTCCATCATTGCAGATTCAGCATTTTGATTCTGGCAGTTGATGCTAGTTTTTGAGTCTGCACCAAAAGAAATGTACTGGCTCCACCGATGTGTTCTTGATATCCATGATAAGAGCATAGTTGCTAGTTTTTCCCTCGCCACTGCATTTTTTAGTCTCCTGAGAACAGTACAGTTTCTATTCTTCTTCATGGGTTTGTATCAGCAATGATTGACAAGATTAGATAGAATTCCTGATTGTCCAAAATGTTCATGTTGCTTTGGTTAACTGTTTCCCCATACTTGTTCCCCCTTAATGCTACACCTGCCTTTACATGGACAATATACCATGATGCATATTTGTAGGAGAGTCCTGAAATTCTATGTTCTTAGTTGTGCTTAGCCTACTGCACAGATATTAGAATTACTAGAAAGACTCTTCATACATCAACATCTCCATTGGTTTAATGTTGATATTGCTTCTTACGATGTCTAGAACGCAAAAACTGAAAAATGTAATTTATTGTCATTTACAGATCAATAAGGGTGCTGGCAAAGATTGAGACCTTGGAATCTCTTCAGAAACTGAAGGAAATTGTAGAGGCTTCTGATGGTATCATGGTGGCTCGTGGTGATCTAGGAGTTGAAGTCCCACTTGAACAGATTCCAACAGTCCAAGAGGACATAACTCACACATGCAGACAGCTGAACAAACCTGTGATTATAGCTTCTCAACTTCTTGAGTCTATGGTTGAATATCCTACCCCAACACGTGCTGAGGTACAATAATTCAGAGCGTTAAACCACAATATTGCTTTTTTTTGTGTGCATGTGTCCTAAGCAGGAGAAGGCCACTAGGTTTAAAATTCCATACGATAAAATCTTCTTTCATGTGAAAAAGGTTGCAGATATATCTGAAGCAGTTCGGCAGTTTGCAGATGCAGTGATGTTGTCTGGTGAGTCAGCTATTGGATCATATGGACAGAAAGCTGTGTCTGTCTTGCGGATGGTCAGCAGCCGTATGGAGCTGTGGAGCCATGAGGAAGAACACCAACAGGCTCTCCATCAATGTCTACTGGGGATTTTGTTGCCTGATCGTATTTCTGAAGAAATATGCAATTCTGCTGTTGAAATGGGCATGTTCTCTTCACTTTGAAATAAATACATTTGTCTCTGTGTTAAATCTAATTAGCTGCATATCGAGTAATTCCTGCTAGTATCATCTATTAGAACACTTTCCCCAAAAAAATTTTGCTGCCCATTCATTGTGCTATTTTTCTCAATGTAATAAAAAGTTGTCAAATAATTTAATAACCCTCTTCACAGTACCTAGACCCCACTCTTTTCTGGCACATGTTTAGATATACAGATTTCAAGAGTGCTAATTGGGTCCATATATGTTTTCCTTATCACTGGAGTGTTCTATTTGCAGCTAATAGCCTTGGCGTAGATGCTATCTTTGTTTTCACAAAGCATGGAGAGATGGCATCTCTTCTTTCTCGAAACCGTCCAAAGCCTCCAATTTTTGCATTCACCAATGACAGCAGCACCCGGATGGCTTTGAACTTGCAGCGGGGAGTTATTCCTATCCTGGTAGATTTATCAGACGACATGGAAGCCAATATCTCGAAAAGCATCAATCTTGTGAAAACACAGGGGATGGTGAAAGAAGAAAACACTGTCTTGATTGTCTCAGATTTGCCTCCAACTTGTGCATCCCCAAATGTGTTCCAGTCAGTCCAGGTGAAGGCCATTGCTTAAGGGTCTACCTTCAGTTCTCGGCAGTAAAAGTCAGTAGCCGTTGGAAGATTGAATCTACATCAGAGTGTGCTTGCATTCTTCTATATGGAGAACAGCTATAGACAGTGTCTTTGGGCTTAAAATGTGCCATTTACTTCACAAAAATTAACCTCTTGTTGCTGCGGCTGTTTAAGCGTAAAGCAGGAAGTGATGGAATGCTACTTTATCTTTAAAATAGATGATTGTTTATTCCCAGGAAATGCTATGGAAATGGCGAGTGGCAACTAAGATACAAATGCTGCAAATTTCAGCATGCAAAACATCGTATGCAACACAGAACAGAGTTGAAAAAAATAAAATAAAATAAAGATCCCTGTTCAACAAAGAGAGGGAATAAGTATCCACAGCCCAATCCTTTTCTTTCATCTTTAGAAGCGTTTCTATTACGATCTACTTGGGTTAGGCTTTAGAGACTCCCCAGTAAAAGATATTTCGGAAAATAAAACATAAATGAGAACCCAAGAAAATCCCTCCGATTCCAATGCCAACCGAAACACGCATAGCCGGGCGCGCACATTGGCCCTACAAAATACCCCACGGCTAAAACGCGACGCTCGCCCACGATCGTTTTCTCCTCCTCTCTCGCTCTCTCCGTCTCTCTCTTTCTCTCTCCGCTTTAGAAGCCAACAAAAACTGCTTCTAAAGGCCCACTTTTCAGTTCCTGAAATAATTCTGAAGACTTTCTCGCAGTTTTCTTGATGCCAAACACCACCAACTGACCAACTAAACGGCGTCCCTATACCTTTCTACAATCCATTGCCTCTCAGGCTGCAGCCTCACAGCCCAGCTTTACTGGAAAATCCTCAGATTCCAGGAAACGTACCATCCTCGGGTCGACAAATTATAGTAACAGCTTCCAGAGGCAAAAGCTTAGACTTTTCTGTTCCGTACGAGGAGAAGCCGATCAAAGCAACGGCAAGTTTGCAACATTTCGTGCTTTGTTTCATTTCTTGAAAATTCATAAAAGTTTCGTGGACTTTTTAAGGAGCTTCAAAGCATTATAGAATCTTTTTAAAAACATAACCAGCGCAGCAACGATATATTTTTGAAACATCACTGAAACAAGTCCAAGAGATCCGAACAAGAGAAAAATAACAGATGCTCTGAAACAAGGAGCTCCAAAGCTTCATTACACATCAACACCGAAGATAAAACAGAAATTAAAAAATGCAAACATCCGTCATAGCATAGGCTATCTGGATTACCTGGGTCAACCACATAGAACTCGAGATATTATCACCTAATAGCATTCATTGTCTTCCTCATCACCCTCACATGATTCAACACCGACTTCTTCATAATCCTTCTCCAGGGCTGCAAGATCCTCGCGGGCCTCAGAGAATTCTCCTTCCTCCATACCCTCGCCCACATACCAGTGCACAAAAGCACGCTTGACATACATTAGATCGAACTTGTGGTCAATGCGGGAGAACACCTCACCAACACTAGTGGAGTTGGAGATCATGCAAACAGCCCTTTGCACCTTGGACAGATCACCGTGAGGAACAACAGTTGGTGGCTGGTAGTTAATACCACACTTGAATCCAGTGGGGCACCAGTCAACAAACTGAATGGTGCGTTTGGTCTTGATGGTGGCAACAGCAGCATTGACATCCTTAGGCACAACGTCACCACGATACATCAGGCAGCAGGCCATGTATTTGCCATGGCGAGGATCACATTTGGCCATCATGGATGAAGGCTCAAAAGCACTATTGGTGATTTCAGCCACTGTGAGTTGTTCATGATAGGCTTTCTCAGCAGAGATAACAGGGGCATAAGAGGATAGCATGAAGTGGATCCTTGGATAAGGTACCAAATTTGTCTGGAATTCAGTCACATCCACATTCAGGGCGCCATCAAACCTCAGTGAGGCAGTCAAGGAGGAAATAACCTGAAAATTGCAGACCAAAGAGTTGGTTGCAGACCAGAGAGTTAACATGTTATGTCCACACCAAAATTACCCTAAAAGAGTTAAGCGCTAAATTCTTTCTTGCACCACCTAGAAAGTGAATTTGAACAACAAAACAACATGTGAATTCCAAGGCATACATAGAATTTCTAAGAATTAACAAAATTTCAAACGGCAGCAAATAAAAGACATGGAAGTGGCTGGCATTTACCTGAGATACAAGCCTGTTAAGGTTGGTGTAGGTAGGTCGCTCGATGTCAAGAGAACGCCTGCAGATATCATAGATGGCCTCATTATCGAGAAGCACAGCCACATCAGTGTGCTCCAAGAGGGAGTGTGTAGAGAGGACACTGTTATATGGCTCAACGACAGAAGTGGAGACCTGAGGAGAGGGATAGACTGTGAAACCCAACTTGGATTTCTTGCCATAATCAACAGATAAACGCTCCAGGAGAAGGGACCCAAGACCAGATCCAGTGCCCCCACCAACAGCATTAAACACAAGGAACCCCTGGAGACCAGTACAGTTGTCAGCAAGCTTTCTTATACGGTCCAAGCATAGATCAACAATCTCCTTGCCAACTGAAGCAAACAAGCAAACAAACCCGTTAGAATGCTGACATTGATAGTCTAATGTTTTAAATAGACACCAAAACATATACATACTGGTGTAATGTCCACGGGCAAAGTTGTTGGCAGCGTCTTCCTTGCCACTGATGAGCTGTTCAGGGTGGAAAAGTTGACGGAAAGTTCCAGCCCTCACTTCATCAATGACAGTAGGCTCAAGATCTACAAAGACAGCACGAGGGACGTGCTTACCGGCACCAGTTTCACTGAAAAAGGTGTTGAAGGCATCGTCGCATGCACCGACCGTCTTTTCACTTGGCATCTGACCATCAGGCTGACCACAGAAATTCAAAAAGGGGTTCAGTTATTCATAAATCAAAACCAATCAGATCCAAGATAACGTTATCATATTGAACATCAAATTCCTCCAAGTCTGGTTGTTTAACATCCCAGGAAGCACAATTAATCATTAAGCATATAATCCCCTCCTTTTTTTAATAAATAAATGTTCATTCAAAGCCCAAAAAAAAAAAAAAAAGCAACAGTAATGCATTATGATTTTTTTATTATTATTTTTAGCGGATAAAACATGGATTCAAGAAAACAGCTCAACGAAATCGACGTTGCACGCGAAAAACGCATCTGAGAATATTAAATATACGAAATAACAGATCTGAAGCTTGAAAGAAAGAAAAGGAAAATCAAGAATGAAAATCAGAGATCCCAGAGAGAAAGAGAGAGAGACCTGGATGCCATGCTCGAGGCAATAGAGCTCCCAGCAGGCATTGCCAACCTGGATACCAGCTTGACCAATGTGAATCGAGATGCACTCTCTCATTTTCCTTTTTCTTTTTAAATTACAAAAACAATAAACGAAGGAAAACAAAATCAAGAAAAGCCTTTTAGCAGAGAAAGAACATGAAAGTTCGAAGACGTGTATGAAGACGTCTTCTTCTTGTTCTTTCCCTGCTGATTTCTTCGCCTTTAGCCTTTAGGGCGTGAGGAGAGGCGGATCCATTTGAGGGGCTATTTATAGCCGGCCTCACGATAGACGAGTTTGATTCGAATTTGAAAATTTTCTTCACGCCAAATTAAAAAAAAAGAAAAAAAAAAACAAAAAAAGAAGAAAGAGATTGATATATTTTCTTTTCCTGGAAATTTTAATTCGAATTTGTTGTGACAACTTAGGAGGTGCCACGTGGTATGATCTTATCGAAAATTTCAAATTTTGCCGCTACTGGCCAGCTAAGAGGATGCTGGCCGGTTGCCTCTTCTCCCCCCCCCCACCCCCCCTCTCTCTCTCTCTCTCTCTCTATCTCCCTATCTCCAGTTTTGTAAGCCCTTTTTATTCTTTTTCTCTTTTTTTGTGGGGCCTGTCTACCTAATAATAGTTTTAAAAAATTCGCTAACGACATGGTAAAATTAATAGCATCTTTTGATGTAAGATGTATTAAATTATTGAAAAAAAATACATAAATTATTAAATAAATTGTATATTTTCATTGAGTTCTTATGTAATTAAGTGTTAAAATTTTAATTTTTTTTTTCCCTTGAAAATTTGATTTTGAATATTTTGTAACAATTTAAAAGGAGACACGTGTTATAATGTTATGGATATTTCAAATTTTGTTACTTATAAGTGATTTAAAATAAAATTTTAAAAATTAAATTAATTATCAAATTAAAAATTTAAAATTTATCTATTTTAAGTGATTTAATTGAAATTAAATTAATAACATTAATATTTAACATTTAATATATAAAAATTTAACATTAATATGTATTATATAAATATATTAATAATAAATAAAATGTAATTATATATAAAATATATATTATATATTTTATTATTATATTTGAATAATTTATATATATACACATGTGTGTGTAATTTATATTTAATAAGATATAAAAATTAGTTAATATAATATATGAAGAGATGAAAGTTATTTAAATTAAATAAATTTAATATAAAAAATATTATAATTTATATATTTTTATCTTTAAAATAATTTATATTTTTTAAGAATAAAATATTTTAATATAAATAAGATAATTTATATTAAAAAATTAATATAATATAATATATAATTTTATTTTTTATGAAAATATAAATAAATATATCATATAAATATATTTTTTAAATTTGTATGATTTATTATTTTATATAAATATCATTACTTTTAATATAGTGATAAAAATTATTATTTTTATTTCATATAATTTAAATTTGAAATTTGTTATCTTAATTTGATTCAATTTTAAGAACATTAGTAAAGAGGATGTTGGTCAATCTCCCGTCTTACGTCTCTTGTTTGGTAAGCCATTTTTATTATTGTCTTCTTTTTTTTTTTTGGTGGGGTCTGCATAACTAATAATAATTTAAAAAAAAAAAAAAGCAGAAAACATACGGATTGTTGGGTGAATTTGTCACCCCTCCTGCCTCTCACTGAGAGACCACATAGTCAAGCCCTCTCCCTCCATTTGTTACATTTGTCGAATGAAATGGAAATTAATCTTATAAATAATTCATCCAAAAATTGCTTCGGTTATCTTTATTAAAGATAGAAAAGGCTGAAATGTAGCAGTCACGTAATAGCATCATTATTCAGTACTCGCTTACAAATGAAGCCAAGATGCTATAATGCGACGGAGCAGTGCCCCACCAATAGTTGACGGCAGCTCACAATGTTAAATCAAGCATCAGAAACTCTAGTAGATAAACAAGAAAGTGCTAATGAGACGAGTCAAGAGTGAACTAGAACCATTCTTGGCTACCCAGTAAAGGCGGAATTCCCTATCATATGGCTAAAGTATATATATAGATTTATGCGCAATTGGGAATGTTCTTTTGAAGGAAAATAAAAAGATTCGGCTGGAAGAAACACCCTTTCATTCATAGTCTCTAGCTTCTCAGCTTTTGAGTTTTAACCTAGTATTTGCAAGTTGGAGCACTGAGCTCCTGAAGATGTCAAGCACATATTTTGCACCAAAGTTGCTCAAACTGTACCCTAAATATGGTTATCCTGATGATGACCTGCTTAACTGGGGCTATTTCTTTACTGCCACTCTAAAAAGGGCAAGTAACAATTCATGCAATGGAAAGTCCAAAGAACATAAAGGCTTTGGCTTGCTTGCCCCCACAGCAAACTTCCCAAAGCATTATGTTTTTCTCCACGGACTGCAAGGGGGAAAAAGGAAAATGGATTGGTAAGATGGGCGAAATAGGACTATCCTTTGCAGAATCAGTTGAGCATGTAGACATTCTAGCAGCAAAAGATTCAACAGGCAGTTTCGCATTACTTATTCTGACTCTCAATCTCACTACAACACATTCAAACTACACGGTTTTCACCCAAGTTGCATTAACTGCACCTGTAGGAGGGACATGACCAAGAAGACTCACTTGGCTTGCAATGAACAAATGAGCAGGATACCATCCTGAATTTACCAGCCCAAGCAATATTATACTTGTAACAAAGTAGTTCAGTTAATGTAAACCTTTAACCGCTTGGTTTTCAATGCAGGAGTAAGACAATTGGTCATATAGGGGTTTTGAATACATATTTCCAGTACGGTATTAAAATTCTCATATAAATCCCTCTGATGATGAACATTTCCAGAAGGCAATCGAACCATAGTCGTACCAGGAAGAACGTGAAATAAACAAAAATATGCAGGTTCCATCTCAAACTGGTTCCATTTTTACGAAAAAAAATATTACCGCTAATGCAAAAAATTTCAGCAAACCATATCTGGACTTGGTGCAGAATTTATACATGAGCACTGTTAAAATGTCCTAAGAAGTTCAATCTATATGCACATAATAGCACCAGCCATATCTTCACTTTGTCATGATGCAATCTTCTTTCCACCGATTGAGGAAATGGATAACAATCCATCAGCAATTTGAGCATACTGGGCATAGTTTACAGATGATCTTAGAACATCTCAAGTAACATGGTTGAAGCCATGTCTTTTCAAAGCAATAAATTTCTCCAACCATAGACATTTATTTAATAAATTAAAAAACTTTAACCATGTACAGAAATTAGTCAAATTTAGCACCTAAACTACCGAAAGAGGATAACTGCTTTATTTAACTATCAGAAATATATTAACAAGACCAGGAGTCAACATAGTTTATCACACAAATACACTTGGAATAAAAAGGAAAAAACATTCAAAATGCAGTGCATTCTGTAGGAGACCTTCACTCTAGTAGAAGATTGGGCAGTACACTTGTAAAGCATTCAACAAGCATATAATCTACCAGCCTAGAAATGGAATCCACCCAGCGTACAATTAGGTGACAAGTTCCGCCTTGTTCGAAATTGGGGAAATGCTTGAAGAGATTGTCCAAAAGGAGAAGGAATGCAAAGTCCTGTCAGGCGATCATAATCACCACCTATCATTGGAGCAGGAGCCCCAAATGGTGATGGGTCCTGGTGGAAGGGGAATAAAGGAGGCAATGAAAATTGGCAAAATCTCCGCGGCATTTCCTTCTTCCACTTCTCACTTTCCCAATATGAAGCATATATTACTTTCCAATTGTTCATTCCCTCTACTCCTGTCGCACTACCAAACTCCTCTACAAATTTCTGTCTCCATAAATCATTGTTCGAGGCTAAATACCGCATCTCTGAACAAACACATCCAAATTTGGCAATATCAACACCAGGAAGTGACTCCAAAATCTTGAGCTTCAGCTCTGTTGGAAGGCGCATCAGGCATGCAGGAAGATCAAAACCAGTCCTATCACAAAGATCAATTAACAAAGGTAAAGCAAGCCCATCTTTCACAACTTTCCAAAACTCAAAAGCCTCATTTTCAAGGTAAGACCTGGATAGCCCATCTTCCTCGTTCACTGTATCCTTCTTATCACAATTTGCCCACACCAAATCTATAGTAGGTGCAAACCTGTATTCATTCAAACACACACGATACAACCCAGACCCATTCTTGGTCAATGACCCATAAACGTTGACAAAATGCCCTAATTTCTGAAACTTCAAAACAACTGATTCTACAGCATTGTCTTTATCCAAAAGTTCAGGAAGAGTATACCAAAGTGGCAATGCGAATGTCTTAGAAGGCCCCTCGTCTGGAAGATGAAACCCATCAACTCGCATTCCAGACACTGGATCAAACCCAACAAAGCCAGAATCTAGAAACACTGCATGAATAGCAATAATCAAGAGCTTGTGGTCACCACCATAATTACCCAATTCTTCTTTCAGAACCCTCCTTAAGAAACATGGCTTAGAGAACCTGAAACTAGCCACATCTATGGAACCCTCGTCAATGTCCATACCTTCCATACTATCCAATTCTCTGGCTTCTATGTTTTCGCCTGCAATTCCTGTATCGCTCATCTCACACCCCATTGGGGCTTTGGCCCCCTCAGCAACCAAGATTTTATCTGGGGTTTCACAAATTGGAAAGTACAGACTGGGCACCTCAGATTCCTGAGAAATTTTTAAATCTTTCGAACTGGCTTCACAAATATTAACATCAGTGGCTTGAACACCAGCCTGAACTTGCACGGACGAACCTTGAAGAAGAGTTTCTCGCTTTTTAACCATATCCGAACAAAAAGTTTCAGACTTTTGAAAACTCACCGACGGATCAAAATTGGGTTCTGGGAGACCATCTCGGTGAGCTCCAACCTGATCTTGTACGGACACGCCGGAACTCAATTCCATGGATTGAGACGAGGAGACATCATTGGGGACGAGAGAGAAATAGATAAGATCACCGGAGGTGATGCCGAGAGACTGCAAGGTATCTTCAGGGGACGACGCGTGGAGCTCGTCCTTTCTGTTGAGAGAGAAACGAAGCGAAGTTGCCAGAGAAGAAGAGGAAGAGGAGGAGGAAGAGAGAGATCGAGAGAGAATTTCCTTGAGTTGTTGGAATGTGGCCGAATTGGGTATTTCAATTTTCAGGGTTTCTTTGGATTGCAGAGATCTCAGTCTCAGCTTCATGGTTGGATTAGCAAGGATTTGAGATCGATGACGCTGAGGGAAATTACGCTGGCAAGGGCGAGAAGAACAAGACCCCACGAAGGAGAACAATTCTAATCTTTTTTCTTTTTTTTTTTCTTACGGTAAAAGCCAAAAGAAAAATAAAATTATGTCAAATAAGGTTTAAAAAAAAAAAAAAAAAAAGGAGAAAAAGGAGAAAAGAAATCAAAAGGGAAAGCACCGCCCATGCTTTCTTTCTTTTTCTTTTTCTTTTTTTTTTTTTTAATATTTGACATTTCTTATTTTGCTCTCTAATTTACTCATTAAGCCTACGATATTGAAACGTGTCAATGTAGAACTCCTTCCGAACCCTTTTTTCTTTTTCTCTAAATAAAAGTCTAAATATTCCTTTGAAAGTGAAATGATGTGAGAGAGAGTCCTTGCTTAGCAAGGGAGATGAGATAACCCCACTTGGGTTGCTTGAGTTGTTGTTTTTGGGAGCCCATGAAGACAAAAAATAAGAGAGAGTGAAATCGTAAGAGAGAGAGAGTAGTTGCTTGCCGTTGGAAAAATGGGCGAGTAATGAGTCCAAACCCAAACACACGTTTGGTACGGTAGATGGATACTGATACCCATAATAAGCAATGGACATCGCCGGCTGTGGCCTTGTTTTTTTTGGTGGTCCCGGCACGGCCACTGGTGGTACCATTATTCGACTCACCATTTTTCTGTGGGCCTGGGGGGAAAATTACTTAATGGGGCCTCTGAATTTTAATTAGTTTGGAATTACTCATATGGCTAGGAGTAGGGTTGTCCTATGAAAACAGGAGATGTAATAAAATCCTTGAGTCTTGAAAATCTTATGTACCCACTATGCACGTATGTGTAGAAGGCCATTGAACGTTGGTGGCAGCAAAACTCAAAAAGTACTGTATTCCAAGGAAGCAAAACCCAAAAACAAGGCGCACACACGCACCGTACCCAATGGCAAAAAGGAGGAACTTTCTGCAAATTCATTTTATCGAATTCCTGGTTTCATAGAGATCAGAAAACGAGCCCTTTATTATCCAGAAATCCCCTTTTAGTACCTACTTAACAGTTAACCCTGGATTTTCTGCTGGATTTGCCTTGATGGTGGCTTAGTCAAAAGTCTTATCTACGCATGCTGCACGTGTTGCTCTGACAGATGCTGGGTACCTTGAAAGGAAAAGTTTATAACAGAGGACAGAAGCAGAAGCAGATGTTTTGTCCTCAATTTCTACTGATATTTACTGCATGTTACATGGTTTTAATCACTGGCATTTGCACGTCAACAAATCATGATGCATCGTGCGGTGTGTCCTGGCGGATCAAATCATATTTCCTGTTCCTGCGTATCCCTTAATCAGTTTTTCATTCTCTTCCCCTCGAACATGAGACAAGATTGTAAGATTGTGACTTTCTTTAAGTCTGTCTGTTTCTTTCTGTTTTTTCTAACCAATTTCAATTATTGCACAATGTCATTTACTGCATAAACAAGTCAACCACTTCCTGAACTATTTCATTCATGATAGTATCTCCTATTTCTATCCCTATCTTCCTACTTAGTTGCTTCACGTATTCACAATCCTGTTTCGTGCTAGGGACATCAATATTTATCTGTTGGCCGGCTTTTCGTCCACCCAATGAGTAAATCTGCTCACGGATCATTTTTCCAAGTTCTTGTAGACCCATGAATTCTTGAGGAGCATAGTTTGCTTCGTTCTTCCTTCTATGTGCTTCTATAGCTTCCTTGACACAATCAAAAAGAAGCTGCTTGCTTTGCTGCAAGACCCTTTTGTTTTCCAGGTTGTGAGGAAAACCAGGACCAAATATCTTCATCAGCTCTCCCAGTCCAGAGTAACTCTGATTCTCAATCATTGATTTTATCAGCAATTCCCACGGAAAAGCTTCTTCCTCAGAACTTTTGGTCAGAGTGATGCTTGAAGGCGATGCAGCTTCTCCTCTCTGTAGAAGGTGGAATACTGCACAGAACAGGAAACTAAGAATTGGTAATTGGAAACGAGGAAATATGCAATTTTTGTTTTATCGGACAAAGAGAATTGAATGTTTCAGACCTTTACTTAATTGCGATACTTCACTCAAAACTGATACTGGGCTAAGTTGCTCATTGTCTTCTTTGCTTTCCCACTCACGGTTTTTATCTGTAATAACCTGTTAGCTTTGTTAAAAACTGTGCCTAAAACATGGAACAAGACCAAATTAGTTTAACTTATGTACCTCTTTCTCTTTCAAACTGCCATGCTTTAGGGCCCGAGAAATCCTTGCAAGTAATGAGGCACGATTTTCATGGCAAGGCGAATCCCTGACAGCGCATTTTAAAGAGGCAGGAAATGCTGCTGAACTGCTCATGCTTAATTTAGGAAATCTATTTGTACCTCTTATTCCCTGGGACTTCTCAATTATCCTCGAAACCGGTTGAAGCTTGTGTGCTTGGTGGCAGCTTGAAACCTTCTGGCTCTGGCTAGTGCAAGTGAACTTGTAAAATACAAGCTTCAGGATCTTTTTGGTGCATAATATCCTTCTCTTGTTCAAACTGCAGCTGCATGGTCTATATGGGTTCTTGTTCAACATTCTTCTTCTTTCTGACAGGTAAATATCTAAAACAAAAGGCTTCTGCTGCTCCTGGAGATGCTCCCCGAGGGTTTTTGAGGTGGTAGCAGCCATCAAGTCGTGCAGCTTCGGCTCAAGAACTGGGAAGTAATGAAAAACCTAATTACGATATATATAACAAAGGGAAAGTTGAAGCCTATCTTCTCCGCAATATATGGTCTCTTGTGTTTTGTTATCATCGATCATTTACAAGATTGTCCAGCTTCAAAATCTCTGGGTAGTCCAATCAATTATAAGATTGCCATAAGTCTAATTTGCCTCTAGCATTAAATCCACGGACTTTTCTTTCCTGGGCATGTTACTCAATGTGTCCCCACCAGACGATGTCATGGTCTACTGGAGCCTTGTCTCGTCTGAATGCTGATTCATACCAGACACTGATTTGAATCAGAGGAAAATTGAATGCTCTACACATGCATGGAACCAACTTGGCAGCATCCAGGGCAATTCTACAAGAACTTGAATTGTTCTTTGTAATTGTGAATTGGATAGGCTTGCTGTGGTAATTTCAATGTCATACGCACCGAAGTGCATTTATTTAGATCCAAAATCACTTGTCCGCGTCCCTCTTTTTGGTACTAAAATCTAGAATTACATAAAATTGGTCCCCCACCACGCCGTCCCCGCGCACCCCCCCGCCCCCGCCCTCGGGGACGGGGCGCCCCCACACTGGTTTAGACTTTCGGTTGATCATCAATTCATCATGTGGGTAGGTCCCTGGATAGGCATCCTGTGTTTTCTTCTGATGGGAATAGGTCTGGTTTGGAACAATGTGTGAACAATTTTGGTAAGAAACATAAAATGCCATTTCCAATGTCTTCCCTACAGGAAATTGAGAGTCCAATGGGGCAACCACAGAAGCTCTCTTGGGCATCAACAACATTGTTGTTATCCCTAATCTTTGGGCTTGGAACGTTACTTTTTTTTTTTTGAGAATAAAAGGGAAGGTTGGTTAGGCTGGGGTTGGGACTTTGGGCTGAGCCATGACGAGACCTGAGACCAAACTTGTTCTGAAATATAATTGTGCTCATTTGCAGGCTTAGCCACAAAACTATTGCCCGAATGTGCCCGCTAGCCGTCAGGACCGGGCAAGACAACCCCGAGCCAGCCATTGTGAGCAGGCCCCAAGGGTGTGTGGCATAAGGGCATGAACGCAACTCTAATATTCTATGCATTTTTATCCCCGTTGATGGAGTGATAAGATTTTTTTACTTTGTAAACAACAATTCCAATAAAAGTAAAATGAAAAAAATTACTAATTTTCTCTCGGATTTGGTAACATTTACACTAAGAATAGAATTCTGGTGAAGACAAGGGAGAGTGGGTAGGAGCTGGTAAGTCCAACTTAATTAGATCCCAGGTGTTGGAACAAACAAAAGATGACCATAGAGGCTTCCTTCAAGTGCTGATTGTCGTGGAGCTTACTTTTCTGCTTCGAGAATCAGCTCACGATTATCCACCCACCCCCAGCCACCAATCGATTATTAATGAGAAACGACCAACCAACTGGTATTCATCTTTAATTACTTCCTTCCGCACATTCCCCCTCTTCCCACACACCCCCCACAAAAAAACAAAAAAGTCAATCCCACCTCCTTGACTTCTTGGCATCCAGAGAATGGTCTTGCTGTGCATAATTTATGCCTTTCATTGCAACGAAGAACGGTGGAAAGAACGGCCCGACTTCCATCGTTTGGCCAGTCGTGCCAGAAACATACCAACGCTTGGGGCCCACTGGCAGATACATGTGTATATATATATGCGAATTAATCAACCAAAAAAAAAAATATTTATCACTATTAAATAATATGAGGGACAGATAACTTTAACATCAATTTATAAGAATAATAATAATTTATATCTTTTTTTTCTTTACTTAAAAAAAAAATAAAAATCACAATGATACTGTTCTCCATGCCTATCCCCACAATATCATGCAATTAATGATTTGCCTCCTGTTACATTTATTCTTTTGGGCATGTGAACCATCGAGCAAAATTCCCAAGTTAAAAATGCACGTAAACACACTATCCATATATCTAAGCAGTAAAAATTTGCAAATGAAACAAGTATTATTGTTATTATTAATTGACTATAAATTGAGATTCAAATTCAAAATTATGAATTTTTTGAAGTAGGTGAATGGTACGACTATTCATAACCCAACTGAATTATTGTGCTTATCTAAACACACAGAAATAGGTAACAAGCATTACCAAGTCCTTGTTCTAAATTCTAAAATTAGCAGTAAAAATTGTTAATGAATCATCCTAAAATAGGCTATATCTTTATCGATTTGACCCGACATCCTTTGCCTTTGATCTTAATTTTAACCAATAATTGTCGAAAATATCGCGGAACCAAAGGAAATTTCTTCATTTTTAAAAAAGAAATAACAGTAAAAAAGGAGTATTTAATATTTACATCATACTTCTGGAATCCATTTACAACTACGACGTTAACCCCTACCCCTACCGTCAGACAATTGGCAACGGTATCGATACAATTTTTACCACCGTTATTATTATTATTATTCTCTCTTCCATTAACGCGTGCAGATAAGTTTTGAGAATTATTATTAGTAGAATATATAACTGCATATATTTCATTTTTGCCCTTCCCTGGCGTCTATAAATTAGCCTCACACTGTCCCTCCAACCCCCCAACTTTAATGCTCCTTTGTGACATTTCTAGAGAGTAGGAAGCCAACAATAGAGACAAGAAAACACGGGAAATGTCTTCCAGGGTCGGCGCCTTCTGCGTCATAGCATTTCTCCTCCTCTCCTCTTTCACTTTCGCCTATGCTGCCCGGAAGGAACCCGTCTTCACCGATGTAACTCCGATGGATACTCAACGTGGGGTACGTCAATTTCATCAAACAATGTCATTTCTATCATTTTTCTTGCATAAGCAGATGCAGATAATCTGATCTACTATATTAAACAATAAGGGGGTTCTGATTTATGTGCTACATAATTTTTCCTGTTTGAAGGACGTTGATTCAGAGAAGTTTCGGGTGGAAGATGGTTGTCAAGGACTGGGGGAAGAGGAGTGCTTGATGAGGAGAACACTTGAAGCTCGCATTGATTATATCTACACCCAGAAACAACACCACTGAACTATAATGACACATACTCTTCCGTCAACTTTCTCCCACGTTTTTCTTTTCAATATTGTCCGTGTCCAGACATATGCGTTGCAGAATCACTGCTGGCCGTATGGAAATGCTCCTTATTGGTTGGTTAGTTGATCTAAGGCTAGCGTTCTACTTTAGTAGTTTTGATTTCCCAGAGGATTACACGTGTTTGAATGGGAATTCTATGGAGAATAAAACGTGTCCAGTTACTGTTTAGGCTCTTGACTGCTATATGGTGAAATTTCCTCCATGTTTATCTGAAAATTCTGTATTTGCACTGTATAGTTCGTGGGAATTAAGTTGGACAGAAGGTGTGTTTCATTGCAATGAATTACTCATAATTAATCGTTCTTAATACACAAACTTTTCTCCTTGTGAGGTCTTGCGAAGGATCAACAGCCTTAATCTTGTTTTTCTTAATCTTGTTTCCACCCGGTTTCAACAACTCGCACGTGTGACCTGGATATGCCTCTTGATAAGTACCGAACAACGACCAGTTGTTTAAGCAGACAGGCAAGTCAATAGGAAACACCCGTTCGTGTCAATGAATCTAGATGGTGATAAGTACGCGTTCCACTCCAATGACCAGTAAGGGAGGTTTCTATGAAACATAGTTTACAGGTCAAGAAACGTACACTTTCGTGAAAGTTGGCGAAGATTCAATATATGATTGTTGACAAACAACACTTTAGACATTGAGGATTATACTTTTCTCTTTGGTATTCCAAAGATTGCTCCACCCAATGATTAAGGATGTAGTCTTCTATCCCTTGGGGTTTAATACATAAAAAATTTATGAAAATGAGGAAACTACCTATTCACAGTTCAACCAGCCTTTTAATAAAATAGAACAAACAGTAAAAGTGACTGCTTTCACCCGTTCCTAATGTTAGAGTTTTTCAATTATACTCACTTTTTTTTTTTTTCAAAATTTATTTACTATATATAACATGAGTTCTATTTTTTTTCAAAAAATTTTTTTAAAAAATAAAAATATTTTTAAATATTATAAAAAAAAGATTAAAATAGTTATAATATTTTAAAAATTATTTTTTTAATTAAAACTAATATCATATAAATAAATTTAATGATATGACAGATAAAAAACATTATAATTATAATATAATATATTAATAACTATCGTGTAACTACATTTAACAGAAAATATTTAATATAAGTTGAATTTAACTAACAATACTAATATAGTAAGTGAATTTTGAAAAAAAAAATGTATAATTACAAATACCCTACAACATTGTAGATTCTTTTAGAAAAAAATTTAAATCTAATTTCAGTTTATATAAAATAAATGATATTTTTAGTTTTAAAACCAAATCACTTTAATTTTTTTTAGGTAATTTCCTTTATTTGTGGTGATGCTTCTCTTTGAAAGGGTGTCCATAATGGCTTGAGCATAAATCATTCAAAATGTGGTCTTTATAGATTCGTTTCATTAAAGTTTAAAACAAAAATAACATAAAAGCAAGGTAATAAAAACTACATTGAAACAATTTAAAAAGGTTTAGTACTGAATTTTCCATGCTTTGCAATCTCATAGTGTTCTAATGGCTTAACGGTTGACTGTCAAAAATAGAATCGACCGAAATATTTTGGAAAAGTTGAACGAGGAGGTATATAAACATATTATAAAAATGTAAAACAATGTTTAGGATTAAAATTCTCCTTATTCATTGATGTCTATAAAAATAAAATAATAAGTCTAACAAATTAAGAAAATATCATGATTAATAAACGTAAATATTAGTCAAATTATTATTTTATTTAAAAATAAAAATAAAAAATAATTAAAACTATTGTCTTTTTTTTATTTTTAAAATAAATAAATAATAATTAAAAATTAATATTTTAATATTTTATTTTTTAAAATAGAAGTTATTTAAATATTTATACTCATTCATTTTTATTTTAATAATATAACAATTTTATTTACATATAACTCTTATCTAAAATTATTTATTATCACGATACATCTACGTTTACGCGCATCTGAAATTTGATGCGGTGGTTTATTTGGTAGAGTGGCAATTGGCTGGCTAAATCACTAAGCTATTGATTTTAAACACATAGCATACCTATCAATAACAGGGAGCCATTTGCAAACCATGGTTCCAGGCACTAATCATGCCAACCATCATGCAGCTACCATCAGCTACATTAAGAAAAGAAAAAAAAAAAGAAAAGGGAAAAAAAATCTTTTAATTATGAAAAACAACGTCATCATTTTTAGCGGCGTTTACCTTAATTACGTAATGAATGTCTCAATCAAACATTTTGCTTCCAACCATGCATGAACGTGTTTCTCAGTTGACCTTACTCGCCGCTAAGAGGACTCTGCATCCTTTTGACGGTGAGCCGCCCTGAAAAATCGCCCCATCTAACTCGTGCTGCATCAAGATCTGCAACGACGATGATGCCGAGCGACGACTACTGACAAAAGCTACGCGGTGCCAGGTTAACCATGTGTGATACAAAGTCCAACATTTAGACTGCGGTTTCAGGATTTCACGACGCCATCGCAACGAGGCAGTGCGTTCTTGGATGTGCACAAGCTTTCTAAGAGGTCCTTTGATTGTGATTGTTGCCATGTGATTATGAGTGGCTGCCATGAAGATGTCACGTCTAATCACTATCGTGGTGCGCCACAGTTTTTGTCTTGTTGACAAATGACAAAACCGTGGGTCTATCGTCGCTCGGTTGGCTTTGTTGTCTACATTTGTCTCGCGTGGATCACCCCACAACGCCTCAGAATTTAGATTAATTCAACCGAACGAAAGGAATTCTAAGTTTCTAGAATTTGCACGAGAGAGTTTTCATTTCAAATACCATGGATTTTAAATCTAAGTTTCCAATTTCCAGTTTCCCCAAAACTTTCTTTTGGCAATTTAAATTATTCTAGAATTATATTTTTTTAGTTTTTTTTTTTTTTCTCTTTTCTAATGAAATGCATTCTTCCGTTCCCATGTACTGGGGTTATTAATAGTGTGTCTGATACATAAAATATAATAAAATAATATAAAATATATTATTTTATATTTTTATATCGTGTCACGTGTATTAAACACATTTATAATATAGACGGTAGAATTTAGATCCATTTTCAAGTTGAGGCTGGCTGGGTTAAGGAGTGGATCCGACCATAATGACCCAATTTACATAAACCCAAATTTTGGGTTTATGTAAAGGGGAAATTGAACCAATGCCCTGGAATGGAAAATGTAAAAAAAGAAAAAAAAAAGGGGGAGGGGGGAACCCTTCCAAATCCAAGGGGGACTAGGACTATTATTAATTATAATTATAATTGTCCCTCCCATTACTTGAATGTACAAGCCCCGTTAATTTCATTTTACGCTGTCTTCCGTGGGCTTCCTCTTTTCTTGTTTCGTTGCTATGTGTAATAAACATGAGACGCCGCGGCGGTTCGCTTTTTTGGGGGGTTTTCGGATTCTATTTCCTTGTGCTTTCTCTTTCTTGTTTTACATTTTTACCGTTTTATGTTTTCTCTCTTTTTTTTTTTTTGGAAGCCCTTTTGAAAATAATTTCCCCGCGTTCATCAACACTCGATTTGCACTGTTTCTTCATGATGTTTCTTGCCATCTTTACAGAAACATCATTGTATTTTTTTCATTTTCCTTTCTTTTTGAGATTCTTGAAAGTTTAACGTTAATAAAGATAAATTTTATGGATTGTTAATGGCCGTTAATCCCATTTAATTATATTCAAAACACTTCTTCTCAATTCGGTTTGAAGTAATGTTATTTTCTTTGAATAAATATATTACTTTTTGGACTCCATGTATAATACCATCAAAATTATTTCTTAATATCTAAATTTATTTATAAATATTACTCTTAATATATATATTAATTATTCTTTAATTTTAGGAATTCTCACGTGATCGTACCTCGATGCAAAGTTGAGAGTCCAATCAATCCAAGCCCATCAAAATTAAGCCCGAAGAAATGTATTTATTAATTATAAGCGTGATGACATGGAGTTATTACTTTCTTTTTAAAAAGTAGTCTGTCTTATATGACCAAGGTTACCCTTTTTCTTCTTGAGGATGCGGGAGTGATATGGATAGGAGCAACCTGTGATATCCTCCACCGAATTCATGAACGTTCTATATGCTTAGATACATACTGAGTCAGTGAAACTGAGGATTTTCAGCATTCTACACTAAGTTAAAGTCTCACGGCAGGAGAAATAAACTCGAGCAGGTGAAGCAGGTGAAACAGGGGGTTCTCAATATTTTGCGTCAAGTCAAGATCTCACGGTAGGGGGAGTAAACTCTAATATCACTCTATCACAGGCGCCAAGTTAAAGTCTCACGGTGAAAGGGGTAAGTTTTGATACCATTCTCGTTATTTTCTCTCCAAAAAATAGTTGTTAGGTATATAGTACATCCACTTATATGACCTAAAATCTCCTTTTTCTTGACAGTATGAGAGTGGTACGAGTAAAGAGCAACCGTGACAATAAGCTAGCTTTTTATTTCCCATTTAAGTTTTTGTAATCTGAATGTTTTTTAAATTTTATTTTTTATATTTATTTTCCGTTTTCCTAGATACTTTGTTGTTTCTCTTTTCCGGACATCTTACTTGCCCACCGTGTCCAAAAGGGCCAGCAAAGAGAATGTATGTTGGGTAAAAACGACGCGCAGGGCGGAAAGTTTGACCGACAAAAGTACGAAGATTTCGTCTTGTCAGAGGAAAATTGAGGCGGGAAGCAGGGGACAGGCGAGTGGTTTTGGCGGCCGCGAAATGCAAGGCTTGGTAACCATACGACTTCGTTTTGCTGATCTCCTGACTCGTCAATGGCTGAAACCCTCGAGCCTCCGTGCAATATCGTCTTCATCGCCGTCCGCGTCAGATTACACTGACCAGTCCCGCGGCGGCTTCCCTAGGTTCTTCTCCGAGCAGCTTCCCACTTCCAAGGCTCTCTCTCTCTCTCTCTCTCAATCTCACTGTATCGTTCTCTAACAATGTTGTTGTTGCCTGTAATGTTAAGCTGTTTCGTTGTTGCCTGTAAATGCGCCCAGTCATTAACTTGATTGTTAACGCTTGAGGGTTTGATTTTGATTGTATCCAAGTTCATATACATGCCGGGTTGTTTTGGATTTTAAGAATGTTCAAGGGGTTTAATTTTCTTGGATGCTGAACATTTGAATGGGGGTTTTCTTTTTGATAATTATGGGAAAGGAGTTCCGCTTATGGGGTCATGAACTGGTCTATATTTGTGATAAATGGTGGATATTGCTCATCTTTTTCAGTTGCCTATCAGAAAAAGAGAAATCTGTTATGGTGACCATTAATGTTAGTTGTGCTTGAGTCTCAGCAAGTAGTGGGGTGAAATGTTATACCGAATGATGAGTGGTAATTTTATTTAAACCTATTTTTGGTGCCTACATGAGATGTTTTTTCTTTACTCAAGCTGAACTGATTGAAGATAGGTTTTTGTATGGTCCTTAATCCTGATATGAATTTCAGGGTGGTGTTGTTTGTGTTCAAGGTGATGAATTCTGGCATATGACTAAAGTGTTGAGATTGAACATGAAGGATAGGTACTCAATGATTACTGCTTCTGCACTTTATCTTGCTTGTGAGTGTATGTGTGCGTGTGTGCACTTGCGCACGTGTGGTTGTGGGTGTTTGTAGATCATTTTTGAAATAAGGCCTGACGATCTTGTCTTTGGATGTATATTTTTTCCCCCAAAAAGGTTCGTGTTGGAATATGATCTTAAGGATTATATTATGTGTAAGAACAAGAGATTTAAAAATTTCAGGCTCTTTGATTTCATTGTTTAAGCCCCGTCTTTGTTTCCATGAAAATGGAAATTCTTATCATGCAAGTGCCAACCTTTTCTTTTCCCTCTCAAAATTCTTCAACCATGTTCTAGCAAATATGGTTAGGCAGAACATAGCATGTGTGCTCCCCATCAAGTGTTTACATTAATCCTAATATGGAATGCAAGGGTAGAGCTCTTTAATGGGAAAGGAAGTTTGGTGCAAGGGTGCATACAGAAGATTGACCGTGCTGGACTTGATTTTGTGGCATTGGAAGATCCAGTTTTGGTGCTTCCTCAGAGCACAGAATGGCATGTGTTTGCAGCCTTTGGTGAGCTTCAATGGTATTTGGAAATAAAAATAGTTGCACCTTTCTAGCTCATTTTCCTGTCTTAATAAGTTCATTTACAATTTTGCTTTAGGTACTTTGAAGGGTGGTAGAGCTGATTGGCTTGTTGAGAAATGCACAGTATGTCTACACTGCACTATCTAGTTTGCACCTAGACCATTTGTGTTCCCTTATTTTGTAACTGTTAGCCTTACCATTCTTGTGTACCCCAGGAGTTGGGAGCTCATAGTGTGACTCCTCTGCTTACAGAACGTTCTCCATCAATCTCAGAAAATCGAGTGGACAGGTTGCAACGTGTCATTTTAGCAGCTACTAAACAATGTATGTTTTCAATCTGGTGACATTCTTGGCACAATTACGTTAATGATTCCCTTTATGGTAGCCTTCAAAAATTACATGCTTTTCATATTTGTCTGTATTATCTGAAGTTTGATATTCCCCTCTTTTAATTTTTTCAATATGCTTTCTTTTATAATAGGTCAGCGGCTACATGAAATGACCTTAAATCCTCCAACACAAGTACACGGCCTTTTACCTCTTGTAAGTCTTTGTCCTGTACTTACCGGGTTGGGCAGCTACTTAGGATAACACTAAGTATCTTTGTGAAAGTTTGAAGATGGGACTTAGGGTCTGCTTTTGGTTTTGAATGTGCATTGTTAATGTTCTGGAGTTGTCGTCTTTAATTGACTTGAGACTTCACAGATAAGAGGTTTTTAGGTGATAAACACCATTTGGTAGGTTATTTTTATTAAGGTCTGTTTTATTATGGTCTGCTATTTAGTGAAGGGTACTGTATACAATGTTCAGAGAACATAGAAGAAGAAAATGTCATGCATGATGAACTTCTAGGTGAAACTCTCATGATGATCTCTATTAAGTAACAAGTACCAAGGACTTCCCAGTATTTTGCAAAGAAAAGCTTCAGGGTAATGAAGTGTATCTTTTCATGTGTTAAACAATATCCTGAACATAATTCATGTTTTGTGCTGTGTAGGTTGCCCATTCACAACTATCATTTTTGGCATCAGCAGGAGCAACTCCACTTTGTAATGTATTGACTTCATCAAAAAAGGGACCGAGTGGAGTTATAATAGTTGGTCCAGAGGGTGGTTAGTACAAATCCTATGTTATAGTTTTCTTATGCTTCTACACATTTTATCTTTGTTCCCATAATCTTGTTTCCTGCTAGTGGGTGCTATATTTGTTTGTTTATGTACTTTCTGCCATCTGTATACAGTTCAGTTTGCCTAATAATTAATTGCCAGATCAAAAATATAAAATGTTGTGTTTTAAATGAGAATCATGGAATGCAAGGACTTGCTTGGCGGATTTCTCAAACCTTCATCTTAGTTCATTGCAACTAAATCTACCAAACCTTTAAATAACTTATCCATTGGAATTCCAGTCTTCATTTATACATTACTGAAAATTTTGTTGGATATTTGTTGATGTCCTGCCTCAGACTTCACGGAGAAGGAAGTGAATATGATTGCAGAAGCTGGCGTTAAAGCTGTTGGTCTTGGTCCTCATCGTCTACGTGTTGAAACTGCAACAATAGCACTTTTGTCAACGTTAATGTTATGGTCCAACTCTCAGCAGCTCTCAAATCCATAGTCTCATCCTGTTGAAAGAGGCATAAGCTTTGAGTATTTGTGTATTCAGCTGGTTTTACTGACCATTTAACCGAATTGGAATTGCTGATTACAATACAATGACACTCCATTTGAATCTGAATTTTGCTGTTCAATTACAACATGGGTGGCGAAAAATGAAGTTGGTGGAGATTGTGATAGGAAGATCAGCTCAGCTTTTCCTGACCTTTCCCTTAAATTCTATGGGTACCGGCATTTATATTACATAAATGGAAGAAAGAGGCATGGACTGGCAATTTCATATCTACCAAAATGCATTTTATATTGCCTCAAACAAAAAAGTAAAAAAAAAAAAAAAAAAAAAAAAAAGGAGTTTTCTTTCTCTTTTTCCTATATATGCTCTTGTTTTTATATGTTGATTTAATGGGCCATTGAATTTAATGAATGCAACCAGACTTTGAGATTCCCGAAGCTTTTTCCGGGGCATGTTTATTATTTTTTGTGTGAAGCATTCGTGTGCGGCACATACTTCCATGGTCGCCTCCCTAAACTCGGTAGATTCTATAGCGATGTTAAGGCAAACAATGTTAGGACAAATGCCCTCCGGAATAAGAACAACGTCAATAAAAATGTCCGGGCATCGAGAATCGCAACCATTGCTAAAACACAAAATTTTTTTTTTAAAAAAAATGGAAATTTAAAAAGTAACGATAGGGAGAAGTTGTCAAATCAGCATGAGCAGGATAAATTCACAGAATTGCGAAACCGTGAAGCGTATCTGCTGTGTACTAGTCATGAATAGATTAGTGGCACTACGTTTACTAAATGAAAGATTTTTCTATATAAATCCGAAAATAATTAGCCCAGGAAAAGTGCAGCGTGCTTCTCTTTCAGGAAAGGGTTTAAATTTTGAGGTCAAAAGGTATGAGGAGTTAACGAGAGACATGCTCAAAATAGCCTGTGTAAGTGTTACCTGATTGCAATTCCCAAAAAAGAGAAGAATTTTCATATTAGCAAAAGCAGAAGCAGAGATTAATTAAAAAAGAGAGGGTGGACTAATTTTCCAGAGAAGACTTACACTATGGGGTGAAAGTATGATAAATAAATAGGTCCAAAACTCATAATTGAGGATAAGGACCTTATAAATGGCTTATATCCCAGAATCCTGAGGTGAAAGAAACAAAATAAAAGTTTTAACTTAATTTCCTCGTCTACCAGTGTTCTGCAGCTTAGCGGATAAGGAGGCTGTAGAACATCAATAGCCTCCTTTAAAGTCAGATAAAATGGCAGCTACGAATAACAGTACTAAGGATCTCCTATGATTCTGGCTACATGGTTCCGTATGATTCACGGATACCGGATCATCAATGGGGATCATCTTGTGTACAATTGGCAAACCTGAAGCTGCCACAAATGCCTTTGGCAAAAAGCAAGAAAGAATAGAAAACATTGAGATTAAAGAAAAGAAGTGAAGGGGTCATGGCTTAGAGATGTGATGATAAGGTATGGTGTTGATGTGGGAAAGATTGGGGGGGGGGGCTGTCGAGGAGAGAACTGGTTCTTTTATGGAGGCTCTAAGAAGCAAGGGTTGTGGCATTCATGGGAATTCAGATTCCTGTTACTAGCAAAGGTAAAATGCAAAGTCAATCAGAGGGGAAACGGGTGGCTTCCAATTTACTTTCATAATTGTAAATTGTAGGATTGCTACTTTGATATCTTGTTTTCCGTACCATCAAATAAGACAGGAAATCAGCGACTAGAACTTGAGATTCCAATGAAGAGATTTTGAGTTTAGAATCACAGAAGAAAAAAAAAAAACTCGAAAGACAAACGTACACGAAGAAGCTTTGTACTAGACAAACAATTTGAACTCATTATATTCCCTGTCCGAATGATTGACATAATACCTGTGCTCTATGTATGTGTACATGGCCTTCTCACCAGCAGGCACTTATCCAGGCTAAATCAAGCGTAATTTCTATGTTATTTCAGTCTAAAATCTGTAGACTATATGTTGTCCCTGGATTTTCCTACACTTCTTCAAGTTCCTTTGTGACATTCCTGAGAGAAATAAAACTTGGCACGTAAGGAATAGCCTCAATCTTAGCCTCAATCTTTGAAATACTTGCAATCATTACTTTAAAGCTTCGTTTTCTTGGGCAATAAGACACCAATGAACATGAATCACAGTTCAACCACAGATCCCCTTCTCTAGTAAAACCAATTGGTTGATGCTGATTTCCTATTTGCAACCCACAATAGAAATTGATATCAATGGCAAACTTCTTAGTCCAAGATTCTTTCAGACCATACTCATTCATCACCCATACCTCAAAACTGACACCTTCAAAAGCGTAAGACAAGCATAGACAATTGTCTAATGTCCCCACATTGATCCAAGATGTTTTCTTGATAAAATCTGCATCTATGTGACTAGGCACTGGGATTGGCACAAATTTCTCCGAATCAAGGTCGAATGAACATAGCATTTCTGAACTTCTGTGTCTTTCACAAACCCAGTGAAGAGCACCGTTGACAAAAGGGTCAAGGGATCCCTGAGGCCTACCAGCTGGGGCACCGTCAACCACTCTCCAAGATTTCCATCCCATGGTGAGCACTTCTGCCATCACATTGGACATTTTTGACACAAAACGAACAATTTTGAATTTTTTAGTTCCTGGACTAAACCCAAAAGCCGAATAGTCGAGATAGCCATGACCATGTTTGAATGAAGGAGGGCGAGGCATGACCACGAACTCATCCAATATTGGGTTGCAAACATAGTACCTAGGGTCTCCAGGATATGCTTCATATAAACATAGAAACCCATTGCAAGAATTCACAAATACAACCTCAGGATTGACTTCAAAAAACTGAGCCACACGCTTCTTGGGAAGTACCTGATGATTATAATCAGAAAGATCAGGTCTGTTCATAAGTGGAGATGGCAAGGAATCAACTGCATAGATGTGTGTTTTGGTGGTAGAAGTTTGTCGAACCAAGAACGAGGTGGGTGCCCTTGAAAGATATAGGTCTGAAAAATATGGGTCCCTAATGAGAGAACTAAAGGCTTTGCATACACAACTGCAGCGAAGAACATACTTGATTGGCAATTTTGCAAGTATTTCAAAGATCAAATGGATTGGAAGTTCAAAGATTGGAAATCCTATCCCTGGCCCGAGTTCAACATCTCGTGTTCCAGAAACTCCATGGCTTCCTACAAATTTCTTGGATGATTTTCCCATGACCCTTTTCATGGCAAGCTCGATTCACCCTTCCATCTGGATATGAGACTTCAACGATGACACTGCAAAATGCAAAGAGTGAAGCTTTGACTGGTTAATTAAGGATTTCCCCCCTACATTGTGAAGCAATATTCATTGCATTGATCATTTGAATAGCACCTACATGGCTGTGCATAGACAACACGCAAGCATTACTTTGTGCAATACTGATAATTATCAGTGGTCCACTGGGCATAAGCTCTAGTTACCGGTTCAACCATCCCCCATTATTTAAATCTCAAAAATTATCTCTTTACAGAATTTCAAATTTTATCAGTAATGAAGCCTCTTGGAGATCCAATTGGGCCTTTTCCTAAGCAAAGCTCAGCTCCCTTGCACTCTATTAATAATTTATACGCTCAAAAGCAAATCACAACTCAAAGACCAATCAAGACACCCACTAATAGCAAATGGGGAATGAGCAAATCCTTTTAATTAACCAAATCCAAATAAATTCAAACTCATTCACTAGAATTAGCTAACAAGATAAATGATATTATGAGCACAACTCAAATTAACTATACAATTATTATGTTAATTACAGGTGATTAAATGCTTCTGAATAAACGTCACGTTTGCCTCTACATTCTCTCCCCCCTTCTTCACCAAAATCGATTCTCTCTCTCTCTCTCTCTCTCTCTCTCTCCCCCCTCTCTCTCCCCTCTCTCTTTTTGGTCCAGTGTTTTTCTTTCCTTTCTTTCTGCCCGCCCAAACTCCCAAAAACCCACAACCCAAACCAACCCCTCTTACGTCTCAACTATATCCAGGGGAAGTGGCGATTTTGAGACCTGTTTTCTTGCTGAAATTCTGGGTTTAGAAAGAAATAATAAAAAAAAAAAGACGAAAATTGAGGTTTAACAAGAAAATTCAACAGCCATGATAAATAAAATTGGCAAGTCTGGATCAAAAAAAGAAAAAAAAAATACATATAAAAGAGACAGAGAAAGTGATAAAAGAACTTTAGAATTGGCACCTTTGATATCATCGACTTCTTCGCTGTTTAGCCTTGAACCCTGATTCTTTCTATTTGGCAATCACCCTCTCTCACACACAACACACCTCCTTTCTTCTTATCTCCTCCTGGTTCTTCGATTTTTATTTTGTTAATTGGGGTGGTTGTTGTTGCTGTTGTGGTGGCCCTGTACTGTGTAGCAGTCTGTACAGAGGGTGGCAATCACTGCCCGCACACCCACACACAGGGTTTGGAAATTGTACTTCCTTGAGATTTTGAGACACCTTGCCAGTTGCCACGCATTTTTTTTTTTATATATATATATAATAAAATTATTATTATTATTTTTTAATACTTTGGATTTGTTATCTGGCAGCAGCAGCCACTTATAATTAGAGAATTGAAGGGTATAGTGTTGGAAAGTTGTTAAACAAATCAATCTAAAATTAGTGGTACATTAAATCATTAATTAATCTCCTTATTAGCAGCTTAAAAAACCCACTGTTTTAGGTGATGTGGTAGGTAGGCGTTGACCAAACGACATCGTCGGCTTTCAAGTAATTGAGTGTTGATTCTTGGACGTCTGCAAACCAATGGGCGGCCCCTTGTTGTTCTCGAAGCGAGTGAACCTGTAGCACACACACAAAGCCCAGTTTTAGCCGAGTTATGGCTTCACCGTATGCGGTTCTGGAATTGTGTTTTTAGAAAGCAAAGGTGTGCGACCCAAAAGTTATTTGGGCCAAACTCAACATTCGTAATAAGCCCAAGCTTTCCTGGCCTCTAGCCTTCCAAATAACTAATTTTTAATGAATATTAGTTTTTCTTTTTTTTTTGGTTGAAGCATGTAAGCCTGGCACTTGTACATGGTGCAAAACAAAATCAGACAGAGAGATTGAAACACAGATCAGATATCACATGGCTAGCAGCCATGCAATCGTTCCATTAATAACCAAGTATATTGTCCTGGAGAGGATGGACTCTTATAACTACTTTGATGAGCTCAAGGGAAGTGGCCACCAAGCCCTTGAGCTTGGGAGGAGGCCACCGAGCCATTTACAGACAACTTCCCCCCTCCCCCCCCCCCGGCCCCCACTTGTAAAGAAGAAGATAACGTGGACAATGGATTCTTCGTGTAGAAACAAATGAAAAATATTTTAATATGATTTTAAAATAATTGATGCCGAATTGTGCCTCGCCACAATCCTTTCGGCAATCTTGTACACCACTTATTTCTTTTGCTGTTGCCACGTTACGGATGATCTGAGGTCCAAAATGGAAAGCCCTTCCAAACAGATGGCTCACAACCCTCAACCTCCGACAACCTAGCATACAATTCTTCCCCATACAACCTGGAAGTGCCGTCTAGAGGTTGCGCGGCAGGGCGATTCTCAAGAAATCTAGTTAGAATCGGACTCTCAGGCGGTGCTCCAACTCCAACGTATTCAGTTGGGTATAATTCTTACACACCCCCATGCTAAAATAGTTTAGAATTGCCTCAAAGTATGTCATGTCCTTCGACGAGAAAATCGTGTTACAGATTTGAATGACCCCCTGGGCTTATTTCTTGAATTGGGATTTTCACATAGCCACTCAAACCCTTTTAAGAGCAGCCACTCAGGTGGGCGTTCGTTAGTTCAGGAGTTCTGTTTACTTGAAATAAATATAAGCTCATAAATATATTATTTATAATTATTATTTAATAATAATTAATAATTTTAATTAAATAAAATAAAATAGACTCACGTGTGAAATAAATGTGTGTATGTAATAAAACTCGGAAAATACTAAAAAAAAAATAACTTACAAATATCTATTGGACGCGTGAACTAAAGCGACCAGACAATTACCGGTAAGCTGCTGCGGTGAGACTACCGGTAACTGAATAACCAATCACAGCCCTGCTTCATTGTCTGTATTCGAACAACACTGCGAATCACAACCTTCGCCAAGTCCACACTCCTCCGTCGCAACCTCCACCTCCACCGCCACAATGAGATCCTACCCACCCCCTCCGTTCTCCAAGACCATTAACCAGCAACCCGAAGACGACCCGGACGCAGTAACCAGGCCGCCCACCACAGCAGCCGCCCGAAAGAAAGGAATCGGAGTCCGGGCGTGGCTGCTGCTGGAATCCACCGGGCAGTCACAGGTCGTGGAAGCCGGGAAGCACGCAATCATGCGCCGCACCGGGTTGCCCGCCCGTGACCTCCGGATCCTGGACCCACTCCTGTCGTACCCGTCCACGGTGCTGGGGCGGGAGAGAGCCATTGTCATTAACTTGGAGCACATCAAGGCCATCATCACCGCACAGGAGGTTCTCTTGCTGAACTCCAGGGACCCATCTGTTGCGCCGATCGTGGAGGAGCTGCAGCGGAGGCTGTTGTGTCATTATCAGGCTACCAAAGACCAGGTTGCTTCAGGTCCCTCTTTTTTTTTTTTTTTTCGTTCAATCAAAATATTTATTAAAGATTCCTTCATTTCTTTCCTTTTTTTTTTTTTCCTTTTTTGTAATTTTCTAACTTTGGAGTTTTTGATGGTTATATAAGATATAATTTTATTTAATTTTATGCATAATTAAATATTGTCTGATTTTTTATGTGGGTCTGTCATGTATCCTTTCAAAGAAAGCCATAAGAGAAGGGTCCGGTTGTTTTGGTTTGTGTGGGTGTGTTTTATTATTATTATTATTATTATTTTGTTTTGTTTTGTATCTGACATTAATGAGTTGTGCATTTTCTATCCTTTATTTATTATATTCATGTGGAAATTTTAAGGGCCAAACTTCAACTTAAAATGGAAAATTTTCGCTTTATTTATAAGTAAAGACAGGCTTTGCTAACATTTTGTCACAAAACAGGTTGACAAATTCCATAGGCTTTTGTTGATCAGTTCCATAATATGCCCATTTTTCTATATTGCTTTATTTGTTATTTCTCATGTTTTTTCCTAAATACAGGAGGGCAATGGTAATGGATCCAGAACGCGTTTGAATGATAGTGGAGAGATACAGTCACAGGTTGCAAGTCCCGGAAATTCTCAAAGGGGCTTTTCACAATCTCAAGATCATGATGAAAGAGATAAACAATTTGGGAAACGAGGTTTTGAGAGTCAAGATGGATTTAAGGTTCTTCCATTTGAGTTTGTTGCACTGGAGGCATGCCTTGAGGCTGCTTGCAGTTGCTTAGAAAATGAGGTAAGTACTCACACGACCTGTTTTGATAGATTTTCTAAGAAGTTCTAGTGAATGTTTTTCGGTTGACTCTTTCTCTGATATTGCTTAGCTTACTTTGCTATTTTTCCACTGTTCATTTTTTTCTTTCCTGCATTTTCTAACCAGGCAAAAACACTGGAGCAAGAGGCTCACCCAGCATTGGATAAGCTGACTTCAAAGATCAGTACTCTCAATTTAGAACGTGTCCGACAGATTAAAAGTCGTTTGGTTGCAATAACTGGCAGAGTTCAAAAGGTCTGGTGCTTTGAAGTAGTTTAGTATTATAACTAATTCTATGATGATATGGAGCAATGGGCTAACTCAAGTAAAAACCTTGTGCTTCTGATTGAATTTACACCTCCCATCCACTTTATCTCCAGGTTAGGGATGAGTTGGAGCACTTACTGGATGACGATGAAGACATGGCTGAGATGTATCTAACTGAAAAGTTGGTTCAGCAACACCTTGATAATTCTTCTGACTTGTCTTTATATGAGAAAGATGACATAAATGATGATGACCTTCAACCAGACTCAGATGATAGGTACCTAAGAAAATCATGGTCATTTGATAAGACAATCTCTTCTACTTGTCTGCTTAAAAACTTTACAACTAAGACCCTCACTTTATTGTAGCAGAATACCTGCTGAGGTCTCGCTGGGAATTCATGGGGCTGCTAGTCGGGAGATTGATATTGACACCCCACAGGATCATCCATTAAGTATGCCAAGTTTACTTACTAGGGACAGCCAATTGACTCATACTAGTACCACTAGAAGTGTTATCAACAAGCCCTTTGATGTGGAGGAGCTAGAAATGCTTTTGGAGGCATACTTTATACAAATTGATGGCACACTGAACAGACTATCGACAGTAAGTAACCCACATGATTCTTCTGATATGGGCATCATATGTCCTTACCCATGTGAAGTTTGATCAAATGTGCTTCCATACAAACTAGGGATGTTAAACCACATGATTCTTCTGATATAGGCATCATATGTCCTTATCAATGTGAAGTTTGATCAAATGTGGTGATGGTCATGTCAGTATCTTGAGTCTGTCTAGTTGTAGTCTGCCTGATGGTAATGTTGGTGTCTGGAGTCCACCCGATGATCCTGTCAGTATCTTTCCCTTTTAGGCTTCTGCATGCATGACCAAATAGGATTTTCCATATGAACCAGCAGGGGTTGCCCTAAGTTGTTCTGATACTCTTCCTATTGAAAGCTTTTTGCCCGTGCCCTCATCTCATTTAGCAACTACTTTGGGTGTAATCATTTTCAACTTTACAGAAACTTTACCCTCGGTGCCCAACTTCTAGATTGTACATTCCAAGCATCATGTCATTTTGCATTCATGGGTCTGCCTGTGCCATTGATTTTGCACTGATGCAGCAACTGAATGCAAATGCACATGATTAGGAGGGAGCTTTTATATTCAGAAAATTTACATTGCATGGATTAATCTAATCTTTTTTGTGGGTGCTATTGTGCTCTGTGTCCCTGACATGTTATCTCTGTGAAGCTGAGAGAGTATGTCGATGACACGGAGGATTACATCAACATAATGCTGGATGACAAACAGAATCATCTCCTCCAAATGGGGGTCATGTTAACAACAGCAACTCTAATTCTGAGCTGCTTCATTGTTCTTGTTGGTATTTTTGGCATGAATATCCATATCGAGTTGTTCAAGAAGGAAAGAGAGGCAACGGGGATGCACAAGTGGTTGTGGACTACCGGTGGAGGCACCGTTGCATGTATATTTGCGTATGCATCGGCCATAGCTTGGTGCAAGTACAAGCGATTGATAGAGTAAACCACGGGGGTGCTGCTGTGTTCCGTGAGAGGAATTAAATCTGAAGTTGCTATGGGCCATTTCTCTTCTAACCTTTTTCCTTTCTTCTTGTGGGATATTTTGGACTTGAAAAGGCACCAGCGTAAATTCTCACACGTGATGTAACTATGTCGTGTTCGGTGATTACCCACCTCTCCTGGGATTGCAACCCAAGAATGTCAATGTAACATGGGAACGAGACAATTGCAAACGGTTTGCAAGCACTCCTTATTCCTTGAATGTATAAATACTTCATGTAGGACTATTTTTCCGTGTTCTCTTCTATTTTTCAAACACAATGCTGCTCCAAAGTCATCATGATTTCCGAAGCAAAAGTTATTTGGACAGTACTTTACTACATAAAACGAATGGGAAGAAAATGTGAGCATGGGTTCATGCTTCACAGTGACAGTGGCAACAGCAAACAAGCAAACAAATTTGAAGTTTCACCCGTATAATGCATTGCTCGACTTCGTAGGTCAGGGACAGAACATCTGAAGTTTGTAATTGTAGAAAAAGTGTACCTTGGACGTAAGTACAAAGAGGGGAGAAAGTGAGTGTCTATGCTCTTAATGGTGCCAGATGGGTTCAATATCCCAACAAAGAGTCTTGATGGCCCTGACTGTGACGTTCAACAAGTACAATTCATCAAATGTTCACATGCAGTTCAGAGAGCCGCAGAATTTGGAAGAAGCATTATTCCACGCCCTTAAAAATGGGTAACAGGCCCATGGCACTCATAAAGAAAACTTAAAACCGAAAAACTTGGGCTTTGATCCTTTTATTCACATAGAAATTGGGTTGGGTTCGTTTCCCAAAGCCTATATATTGAACTTGCTTCATGGGTCAACGCAACAACACCAGGCCCACGTGGGTTTTCACGAATAATATTCATGCTTATCCCCTATTCGTCCTTTAGCCGAATAAAGACAAACCCAATTGGCCCCGCAATGTCTTTAAGTGTAATTTTCTTTTAAACACAGAAATAATTGATGGTTAGCTTATTTCATGTTACAGCGGACGAGAGTGACAAGTCCAAAGACACCACTCAGACAAAACTGAGTTGCTGTCTTTGAATGAATTAGGCAGATTTCCCACTCTGTTCAGATTAATAGCGTATCCCAAATTAGGAAGAAAAAACCACAGATTGTGACACGGCTAAAAATCTCCACACCGTAACCTTTTTAGTCTTTTAGCGCATTTGTCTTATCCTCAAGCAATTTTCTTGGATCAATGACGGTGGGGTTGAGTGCTGGTTCACAACACATAGTCGCCCTATGCATGGCAGAGCCATGACGAGACAACGTAGACTATTGTCACAAGAAATGGGAACACTCGCAGTTAAAACAGCACCGGAGGTTTTGTCTATTAAATAAGAAATTAATTGGCTGAAAAGACTATAAAATAAGACAAAGCCGCTCCTTTTCCCCGCTGCAGGTGTGTTCCAAGTGATTGAAGGTTTTGTCCTGGCAGCGGTTGGAAGGGCACAGATGTTTTATCCCATACTCAACCCTACATGCATATCCTTGTCCAAATTTTGATGCATTGCAGTGTGTGGCAATACTAGCCGTCACCAATGTCATACAGGTGCATAAACAATATATTTATTTATTTTCCCCGCTGTTTGAATGTTCCAAGTGATTGAAGTTTTTGTCTTGGCAGTGGTTGGAAGGGCACAGATGTTTTTTCCCATACTCAACCCTTTATGCATATATCCTTAATCCAACTTGATGCATACTAGCCATCGCCAATGTTATATAGGTGCATAAACTCTCTCTGTGTGTGTGTGTGTGTGTAATATTAATGCATATGCATTTGTCTAATTTGTCATTGGTTTCTCTTTTTCCTAGTTTTGGTTTTGTATAGTTTTGTTTTGACTACATGGAAAATTGCCCCATTAGTGTACCTTAGAGGAATTTATAAAAGGGAAATGGGCATGTGGGTTAAAGCTCAGAGCTTTGACATCCTAAATTCCCAAGTGATTTTGTTTCTTTATCTTATTCAGATTCAACCTTTTAGATAGAGACCAAATTATATAAAGTTATTAGGTACTGACTGTGTACAGTAAGATGAGTAGACAGATCACGCAAAGGACATATAATTGTACACGACATCAAGTCAATGACAGCTGCCAAGCAGACAGGATTGGGGTGGCGAAAAAGTGGAATAAAATATGAGAACCTTACAAATGTGATAAAGAGCATGCAATAAACAAAAAATAAAGCGTGTTCCTTTGGCTCAGGAAGGTCTCAGGCAGGATATCCTGGTTTTATAAAAGGGTCATGGAGGTGCATATGAGATGTTCCAACATTAAGTTTGTCATTTACTTCATCATCTCTGAACTTATCTGACTACCCGTCACCCATTATGCTTTTCCATCATCCTGTCTCATTTTTCATGTCCACATTGGGCCAACCGTTTGTATTAGACTGAGAATCAGTAGCAGCACATGTCATGAGGACATGAAGGTCTTGTTTTGAATATCGCCAAAGCCTTTCCCATGCTTTGGTTTCCCCATATTGTAGATTTGGAGCAATTCCGCTTAAACAAATCTAACTATTTTGACTTTGATTTGGATCATTTTTTTTGTTGGGATAGCCACCAAAGTTAGGTGTACAGTAATTGTTTGTCTTGTTTTGTGGAAAAAGGCCCAAATTTATGGATTAAAGAATCATCGATACAAACCCGGTGTCTCAATTGTGAATGTTAGATGGATGACCAGACATGTACATAACTCAATCAATCTATCCAGGCAATATGTCTCTTTCCTCCCTAAAACAATTGCCCTCCTTTCCTGATTTCTTGCTCATAAATTAATTATTCGACCGCAAGAGGGCATTGGCAAGAGCCTCAAATCTTGAGTTTCCACTTGGAGTGGTTGGAAAGTTAAGACTGTTAAGTGGGGATTAATTTCCTTCACAAAACATGATTTCCGTGGGTGTGAGGCCACAGACAGTCAGATGTAATAGGAGGAGCATGATACTTAGTGTGAGGAAGTAGGGGTTGACAAATCATCACAATTGTTTAGGAGTAGCATTACACATGAGTGGAAGAGAGTCAAGAAACACGATGGATCCCCAATATGTCAAAAGGCCCATAAGAAAAATTTGTAATATGCTTAATGTATGTTCTGCCATTAGTTACTAAAGATTGCCTAGCAGTTGAATCATTTGTTCCGGAAGAATCCTTTTATGAAGTTTTACCTTTTAAATGTACCTATTTATCTAGAAATCCATCTTTATATTTTTGTGGATGACAGGTGGTGTAAAGTGAGCAGGGGGCTCCATCAGGAAAACAAGGACTGAGCACAATTGTAAAGAGCAGGGCTGCCTATCTGTACCCTGCACTCTCCATTCATGAACAAAGAGAAATAAATTTTGAGCACAATCTAATTCATTTCCAACTTTTTACTTAGGTTGCTCCCCATTGCATTGACAAGAAAAGGAAAAAACTGGAATTAGAAAAAACAAAAGAGTAAAAAAAAAAAACAAAGAAAGAAAGAAAGAAAACAAATGGAAATGAGACCGTCTTTTGAGATGCATTTCTTGTTCCTTTTGCAGTCCTTTCAACACCGCCGTCTCTTTTATATAGCAACTTCAACAGTAATGGCTAGTTGGCCGCAGTCGCATCAAGCCATGTATTTTGACTTTATCTCATTCCCCTTCCACCAAACCACCTGAAAAGTTGGAAACTTTGACACAGTTCAAGCAAACTGCCAATTTGAAAAGGAATCAAAAGAATTGGTGAATGAAAATGTGACACATTTTACTTTGTTAAAGTTTGTAAACAGTGAAGATTACTTAACTGGTCATTTTGAAATTGGTTTCCAGATAGAGGAGACTGCATACAGCTAAGGCGGTCTTGGTATGCAGATCTCCACTGTAAAATTAGTGAATATGCTTGATATCAGTATCAGAAAAGCAAATCAAAGATGATAAATGAAAACCTTGCGGAAATAGATTAAGCGAAGTACCTCAAAATGGGTAGCTGAAAATCCTTGTGAATAGTCCAACACACTCTCCATTGATCCTTGATTCTTGGTGAAGGCACAATTACCCTGCCAATATATAAAATTCAATCCATGGACAACGAACCCTTAAAAAAATGAACATGTGAAATAAGCAAAATTTGAATTTCTGGCCAGTTTCTGTATGTTCAAACCTTGGAGAAGCTGAATGCAGGAGAGCTGGCAGTATCGTCAAGGCAAGAGGGCAGTTCTTTATCCTCAACCTGCCTATGTTCCTTCATCTTTTGCCTCTTGCCACCACTATTTCTCTTCGATGCAGCATCCTTGACTACAGGGAATAAGCAAGGATTATCATAGTTGAAGAAACCTTCATTTTCGCTGAAATGTGGAGGCCCAGAAGATGCATCAGAGACCATGGACAAGTCCTCCTCCTCATCCTCATCCTCATCCTCCTCCGCCTCCTCCTGATATTCATCCTCCTCAATATTAGCATTTTTACCTTTATGGTCACAAAAGCCACTCTTTGCACCACCATCAAACATGGTGCCTCTATCTTCGTATGCAGCATTTGAAGAGCCGAAAGACTGCTCCAAGTACAGAGTCCAACCGGACTCACAATCACTGCTGCATTCTGATGCCAGGAAATTCATTTTTTTCTACTAATTCTCTTGCTTCTCAAAGAAACCACAAATGGGGTTCTTTTTTTTTTGTCTTCCTCCTGATATCGAAGAGAGATACAGAGAGATTGAGAGGGAGAGAAAGTAAGAAGGGCTGATAGAGACAGTGGGGTTATGTGTTCCCAGAATTTGTTCCTGAAGCCAAGTAGCAGGAGGAGGGTGCAGAACTTAAAAGTAGCGTGAAGAGGGGGCGTGGAGAAAACCAAGAGAATCAGACTCAAATCCTAGACTACTTTTGTCCTCACTCATCTGTTCCAATATATCAATATTGCCAGTTGGGTGCCTTATACTGGTTGCACACAAGAGAGACACGGAGGGAGAGAGAGAGAGAGAGAGAGAGAGAGAGAGGCACAACCCCTTCACATGCTGGACAGCGAGGCACTGCGTACCCTCCTAAGAAAGCCAGGTACACGTCCATTTTCCTTCCACAAGAGAGGGACACCTATCCCTTCTGCAGTAATACTTCTCTCTCTCTCTCTCCACCATTATAAAATGTACAGGTAGCATTTTTTGTTTTCCCCTACTTTTTGATTCTTTACATTGACATGGGTTTTCCTTTTTTTAGTTTTATTTGATGATTAATTATATTTAGGCTTCTAATTCTATTTAGTTGCAGTGGTTGTTAAGCTTATGTGTGGTCCTACCAATGATGTTTTAATGCAACTAAATTTGTTTTGGTGACAAATGTAGCCAGAAATAGTTATGCTTTCTTGGGGGACAAAAAGTATTTTTAACTCCTGTGCTTTTTCTTTTTTTTTTTAATCTTAGATTATGTTTTGTTTTGTTAGTTTTAGTTAAAAGAATGCAATTTTCTCTCTCTCTCTCTCTCTCTCTCTCTCTCACACACACACACACACACAAGCGCACACGCATGCACACACACGCTCACAAATAATGCTAAGACATGAATGAATAATTGAGGAAGGAAGAGATTTCTCGGGGTCATCACTGCAAATGCAGTTGACTAGGCTTTTATGAATCCACATGCTCTCACATCTTGGCTCCCCCTCCCCCTTCCAATTTACTCACACCTACACTGAAGCCTCTCCCTCTCTCTCCCTAATCTCTATTTTTGGCTCCCTACCAGATATCGATTCAATATATATATATATGTATCACACATGCATGTGGGCACGTGTGCATAATCTATATGCATATGGCGAGCTTCCAAATATTCACACACATGTATGCACGTGCAACGCGCACTTCAACCTAAAATTCTCTTCTTAAAATACCTTCGTATGCATCACTTTTAGCTTTTTTGATATTTGGTTCTAATCCCAATTTCCAAAGTGACTACTTAATACCTTGTTCACCACTTTTATCTCCTCATCTTGTACTTGTTCGTCTGATTATTACATGGATGGATGTCGTGTCGGGCTTTTCTTCTTCTTCCTTTCTCTTTTTCTTTTTTGTTTTTTGTTTTTTTTTTTGGGTTTTTTGTACTTCCAATATATATATGGCTCAAATTAGTTGCATGTATAGTGGTGAATCTCTAGGGTTTAATTTCTTACAACTAGTAGCATGTGACAATGAATACTTCATAGATGAACTCTCGCGATCAAAAATGATTCTGGTCCATCACACCCACATGATCGCCATTAAAGTTGGATGCTGAGGACTTTCCTGTATTCCCAACTAGCTTCCAAAGGAGAAGTTCAAGAAAAGCTGAAGTTATGAATAAGCGCCAAAGAATCTGAAAGTGTTGGGCGCCAGAACATCTAGGAGGATCACCATTTACAAACAGGGCAGAGGCTTAGTACAAAACTACAACCAACAAGAAATAAGACTCTTAAAAATGCACAGACTCATCCTCACAAAATGCGGTCAAATCCCTTTGCAAATAAATTGAACCATTTTGTGAGTCCGGGGTCCAAGACATCAAGACGCGATGATCATCGAAGAACTAAAGAAGAAGAAACTGCGCACTGCCCTGTGCGCCAAAGATATGATACTTCTTCATCAGAGTGAAGACCAAAATTTTTGAAATGAATATCATGGACACAGATTCTACTTTCATTCTATATAATTCAGTTATTTTCCCGGAAAGTGATCATATACACATGGATATTCTACAGCCTAGCAGCTTTCAAGAAGCAACGAGGGTTTATAATGTGGTTCAATAAACCCTAGTAAAATATCGAGGTTTGGTACAAATCACTAGGTCACGGGGCACAATGCAGAATGATATGATAGAGGTTCAAAATTAATTATGCCCACATGTTCTTCCCTCTTTCTTTTTGATTTTATTTTTTGGTGGTGGAAAATAATTATATTCTTAATTATTGGACCAAAAGCTAATAAACCCACTCAAGCAAATCTCGTGGCTGGGCCACCCTCAACGATCAAAATCAGAAGGCATCAAGCAAGCAAAGAAAAGAAGGACCCATGGAGCTCTGTCTTCCTTCACACGGGTATCCCGCCAGTCGCGGATTTCGGCAACAACATGGGCCCCCTTCCAGCTAATATGGGCCATAAATTTCCCACTTGATGACTCTGCTCTTGGGCCCATAGCTTTGAATTTGACCTCATTTTCAAATTCCCGTGCTGTGATTCATCGGGGTTGCCTTTAATATCAGCCATAACTATGCAGCTCTTGGTCCCCATCGACGACTAATGAATTCTACTAGTTCATCAGTACTCAAAGTTACTTTCAAGACAAAAAAAAAAAAATTCGAATTCAAATTCTAATCAGAGACAATTAACTAAAAAAGAATATGTGGAACACAATCAGTCTATCTTATCTTTTATACTGTTATATTTGTGTTTCGTATGTATCCAACGCATGCACTCCATGGATATTTTTGCCAGCTTTCAGTCCTGCTTCTGAGCTTTCAACCGCAGCAAAACTGAGAAAAAACAAAAAAAAAAAGATTGCAATCAAATCAAGGGAGTCAGCTGGACTTGTGGACTACTTTTGCTGACAGCTCACAGTTTTTGACTTTCCACTTCTGAGACATTCATTGATCAAATGAATAACAATGGCCAGTCTATCCCTCGGTGATTGGATGTCTTTTATTTTATAGCTTCTGTAGTCATGAATGGCGGTGTATATTCTCTTTACCAAGAATAATGTATAGATCCCGTCTCTCGACTCGCCATTTTTATGCCTTTATTTCCCGTTCTTTTAATCAATAATGAATTGACCACTGCAATCAAAATTTTGTCTTAGTTCAAAAAAAAATAAAAAAAAAAATGATTTCTTATAATTTGGGAGGTAATCTACAGAAGAATATCTTATTATTAGAGATGTTCAAAAAAAAAAAAAATTGATTAATTAATAAAATCAAACTGAATGGAATTGAATTTTTAATTAACTAAATTGATTTTATAATTGATTAATCAAACCAAAAAAAATTAGGTTTAATTTTAATTTCTAATATTAAAAAATTATAATTAAGTAAATTTTAATTCTAATATATATATATATATATATATGTTATAGACTAGAATTTTATTTTATTTTATGTTATTAAATTCTGTTAACCAAAACCAAAATAAAATTTTCAGTTCTAGAGCCCTTGTCACGTAGCAAAATTACATCGTACGGCCGTTTATGGTGTAGGAAACTGCCACCGCAGCACCGACCATGTGGAGCATCTGCCTCGTTGCCTCGTTGATTACCGGCAAGGTTCTCGACCAATTATGGCTGAAGATATTGCCCGTGTGGGATGAAGAGTTTTACCACAAGCAAGAGTCAGGCGCGTGAATTTCAATTCCCAACTTGACCCAATAAGCATAATCCGAAATAAATATTGGGATTTATTATTTTTTTTTTTTTTTAATTTTTGGAAGCGAAGCATCATGGTCTGTCAATGAAGTGGAAGCCACAAAAAAAAAAAAAGGATGCTGATGGAGCCAGAAGAATCAGATGTTTGCGATGGATCTCTCCAGTAAATGAAATATTGAAATATAAAAGGATTGGCTGAATTAGTAGTGAGAGCACAACACTATATAAGTATAACGTCCTGCGTCCATTGAAAGATAATTATAAAATGGCACAGTTATTCCCAACAGTTAGAAAAGGTGCAAGCTTTTACCCCTGAACCAAAAGCAACATACGCAATGGAATTGAAATTTACCTGAAACATCGCTTAGAAAACCTATGGTTGCCTTTTAACTTCAGTTGCTCTTGATACCTGCATCATAGGTTAATAAAACATGCTTAGAATGTACAATTAACAGTAAACTCTAATTTCCTGTGTGACCACTGCTAATGCGTAGGTGAGCCCCCCTTTGGTTCATCCAAAACAAACCTATCTCTTCAACTAACCTTTTCCCCTAAGCTCCCTGCATGCAAAAATACTCGCGTAACACGTGAGATCAGAGGACAGAAGATTAATTATTCCGAGATTTTTGTTTATAGCATGCCTGACCTGCTGAAGAAAAATGAAGATGGAGCATCAGTTTTCCGGATACTCTTTGCTTGATTCTGCCTTACATATTCCAAGCCATTTTGAAGTCAAACGAAGACTGAAATTCTTCACAAATTCCTGTTTTATGCAATGCCTGTGCCGAAGATGGTTAGTGTAAACAACCAATAAGGAGCTGATCTAGACACCCAAAACAGAGGACACCAGAAAAATGGGAAAAGAAACAACAGAAGGAGACTTCTACTCCTTGCTTTTTTCAAATTGCTCTTCTTTGCTTTCTTCTTGGGTCCAGGGCAACCATTCTAGAATGTTTCCTTTTTAACACTTCCTTTCCTTGCTTATTGGAAAAATGCATATGCCCTTACAAATCAACCGAGAGCAACTGCTGAGTTTGCAAGTATGGTTTCATAACGAAAACAAAAACATCAGTCTTGATAACGTATTAAAACTATAAACAGGTTAACCTCTTCACATATAACCAGACCAATGTTGCCAAGAGAGAGTGCAAGGAACTTCAGAGGAAAAAAAAAAAAAAAAAAAACAGGAGAAAGTCAAGATTAACGTGGTGTGTCTCACCATAAAAGGGCATGGAAAACTTAAAAGGGGTCTCAGTCCTTACCTGAAAGGCTGCTTCTCTGGAATAAAGAAAGGAAACAAGAAGAAGAGTTAGCAAGAAAGCCGAGATACTCCCCAATGTCAGACCTTCAGTTTGCATCTAACTCACTTCTTATCTGAATTGTAAGCATCCAACTCTTGATTCCTCAACGTTAGCTTACTGAAATTTTCAATTACAGATTTCAGATTGAGGAAAAACAGAAAACAAGAAGCCAAAAATGAGGGGAGAAAAAAAAATGTGAAAGGAGATTCTGAGCTTTGAAGACGCCTTTCTTCTTCAACATCCTGTTTCTCATCTACGCATGCAATTTTGCAATAATGAACACATGAAGCCTGAAAATACACAAAAAGAGAAATCATTAATGGTGGCATTCTGTAAATTTTAACAATTTACATGAAATACAATCAATTAACCTTTCTCAATCTTCCAGGAGAGGTTTCAATGTTGCAATATGACTTTATATATATATATATAAAAAAAAAAAAAAAAAGGAAAAACATCAGTCTTGATAAGCAAGAACAATTATAAAGAGGCTAACATTCTGTGCATATAACCTGATGAATCTTGCCAAGAGAAAGTGCAAGGAACTGCATAAAAAGAAAGAAAATGAGAAAGCCAAGATTAACCTTTTACGTCTCATCATAAGGAACGTCATTCTATTATTAATGGACTGACCCTGAATTAAATTCAAGATGTGAGTTCTCTATCTCTGATTAGAAGGAAAAAAATAATAAAAAAAATAGTTAGATGAAGACGGAAGAAGAAGAAGAATAACTTAAATTGGGGTGGATCATTAGCAACTTTCACAAGATCTTAATGAAAACCTCCCCTATTTCTCCTGCATAATTATTAAATCAAAGTTGCAGCAACATAAAACTTTGAGTAATTGCATCTAATTACAAGAATACTCATCACTTGAATTGTAAGCATTCAACTCTTGATTCCTCAAGATTAGCCGACTGAAAATTTCAATTACAGATTCCGGATTGAGGAAAAACAGAAAACAAGGAGCCAAAAAGAAGGAAAAAAGAAAAAAAGGGTGAAAGGAGATTCTCAGCTTAGAAGACACCGTTCTTCTTCAACGTTCTGTTGCTCATCTTCGTGTACATTTGTGCAATAATGAACCCGTAAAGCCTGAAAAACACAAAAAGAAATATCGTTTATATTGGTGACATTCTAAATATTTTAACAATTTACAATGAAATATATTAATTAACCTTTCTTAATCTTTCAGAGATGGTTTCAATGTCGCAGTATCGTTCCACAACAAAAAACAACAATCTTGATGAGCAATCTTGCCAAGAAAAAGTGCAAGGAACTGCATATAAAAAAAAAAAAAGAGAGAGAGAGAGAGCCAGACCTCTCACGTCTCACCATAGTAAGCATGGAAAAAAAACTTAAAAAGGGTCTCGGTCCTGCCCTGAAAGTCGGTCTCCCCGGACTAAATAGAGGAAAGAAAAAGCTAAAAAAAAGGCAAGAAAGCCGAGATCATTAACCCCAATGTGAATGTCTTACCTTGAATTAAATTCAAGATTCGAGTTCCTTATTTCCGATTAGAGAAAAAAGAAAAGTTACGGATCTTTATCGGAATGGCTTTGTCTCTCTGGAATATTAAATGCATCGCCTGATTGTTGAACAAAGAAGTGATCGCAAGCGATATCCAGCGCCGGCTTGGAAGCCAGTTTGATTAATGCGGGAAATGGTGGGAGTTATGTAAGCAAAAAACTTTATTACCTTACAATGCAGATTATCTTGTTCACCGTCCAGACTGCCAGCGTCACAAGCAATACTTCTGTGTAGCTGCAAGTCAAGAAAAGTATCAATTTTACGTTTAAACAAGGCAATCAATTGATGAAGGGTTATGGAAAGAGATGGAGAATTTCACCAGAAATTAAAGTGAGTTCTTTAATATCTACATCCACCTCTGATGGATTCTATGCATTAATTAGCTCTGTAGACAAAACATCAAAGAATGGACTCTAGATGAAGCTGCTGGAAAACACATTTTTTAACATTGAAAAAGCATGGCACATACCTTCAATAACTTTGACCTTCAATATCACGGACCTCTGACTTCAGGAACATGTCTCTGACTTCATGAACATTCCTCCTGCATAATCATTAAAACAAAATGGCGGCAACATTAAACTTTGAGTAATTGCATCTAATTTTACAAGAAATTTCAATTACAGATTTCAAATTGAGGAAAAAAAATAAAAACAGAAAACAAGAAACGAAAGAAGAAGAAGAAAGCGCAAATTTTAAATCATTTTACCGGTGACTTCAGGGATCTGTACTGGACTGGCTCTGCCACTCTGAAATAATAATAAGAAAATCTCCATAGCGTTTTTCTAAGCACAAAATGTAGCCGTTGTAGACTCGCATAGCAATGCTAGCAGCGCGCCCTACGGTAGGAGAAGTACAATTACCCGATTACCCTCCACATCTTTATGCCATTGCATCGCACCGGGGGTTGGGGGATGGGGGGTATCCGAGGTCAAAATGGAGTTAAACCAATCCAACGGATCGATCGGTCAAACCAAATGAAGTTGTCATGTAAGAAAGTAAATTGCAATTGCGGGAAAATTGTGGGTGAAATTTTGAGATGAGGTGAGGTGTCGCAAAACTAGATTTACGTTACCTTCAAAATGAAATGAATACAATTTCGTGTCATTTATCCAACTAAATTGAGATAAAAGAAATTTTCAAATCGAGCTTAAATTGAAAGGCGAATTTAAGACACTATTTTCCAATTTCATGAATCTCAACGTCAGTCCTTGGGCACAAATCCCTATACCTATTGAAAAAGAAGATCGAATTACCAAGTTGAGTAGCAGCTGATCTCCGAACCCATCATGATCAATCCAACAACGCATGTCTGTCGTTGACCTCAAAAGGATACCACGATCATTCCAAAATAGATTAAAGTATAAGGAGATGGGTCTACGAAAAAGGTTTACCGGAATGTGGTTCCTGGAGTCCTACAGTCCATGAAGAGACTCGTAGGGATACGGGGCTTTTGGACAACGATTGTTGGGCCAAAGTGCCCGTAGTCGCTGTTAAAATCACGCTTTGTCATAAAAATTTGCATCAACCGGTCAATCCAATAATAACAATGATAATAATAATGAGTTTAGGAATTGAGAATTTCAATTATGCGTTGTGGGTTAAATAAAATAATAAGGCTTGGAATCGTCTGCGATGAGTTCATTATTATTTGCAGTCCTCTTGAAACGTAATAATCGTCAGAAAATTAGTAAAACTGATGTCGCATGCCCAACAACTCTCAATCCTTCGGCCTCGTGTATTTTTTTACCACATTGTTTTTGCAGTGCAATTGAAACCAAGAGTTCTGCGCCGATTGGTTCAAATCGCATTATTAAATTCTAGCCACCTGTCTGTTGCGAGTGAAAGATCATACACTTCACTGGTCAAATTTCGATGGAATCTGACACAATATTCTTGGGGCCGGCGATGGAGAACCAAAATTTAGCAGGCTGTCCTGGTGCTCACCCCATTAAAAACAGTTCTTTTTGACAACAAGAAATATTGAACGTCAATGTGACTTCAATTACTGTCGAGAGAGAGTATGGTGAATAAACCACACGCGTGAATTTTAGACCGAAAACGAACCTCCTTTTTTCAAACGTGCCTCTCGAGAAGCGATAAGGTGTTTTGGTTTTATTTTATTTTATTTTATTTATTGGGGTTCATTCAATCTTTTAGTTTGCTTCCCTTCCCCTTCTTCAGACCCAGATGTGATCTGCTTATTCGAGGAGCAATACCGCACTCGCCAGCCGAATTATTATTCGGAAGAAGTTGATGGCTAAAGATTGATGGAAATGAATAAATCTCCCGATCACACTCAACATCAATGCGTTTCACTTATCAACTATTTTTGATCACATACTGATATGCTATTAATTTTCATCAACTGTATATTTTAATCGTGAGCCATGACTTGTCAATTACAAACTATCAATAATCAATTGTCAGATGACAAGAATTATCTGTTAGGGAGGAAAGTAAACACAAAGCCGCTTAAGAAGGAGCACTTCTCGTATGTAATGGGAGACAGAGAGGGGGCCACGGGAATGAATAGTCCACACTGCCATAGCTACACAGTGTGTAGTGGCATATCACAAACTTCCCAACGACAACCTAAAAGCACCAAAAACCCACATTTATGGGCGAGGCTATTTGGATAGAGGGGAGGGATATCTCGATTGGCTGTTGTATTGCAGTACACAAAATGCATGCGTGTACGTGTGTGAGAAACACGGCGAGAGGGCGATGCGGGGTTGATTTTTGTCATGGGTTGTTAATGCTGAATTGTCTCATGCATTGGGCTCTTTTCCGAGATGGTCCCTTTGTCCTTAAAAAAAGGGTCACAGGCCCCTTTTGTAACCAAAAGCTGTAAGGGGCTTTTAGTCTTTTACCACCGCCTCTGTGTGGGCCTTAGAAAGTGTGGGCCCATCTCTGCCCCTAATCCAGGCTTCACATGTACACAAATCTTGACTCCGATACATACACATACCTACCCTTACATGCTGTTCCTGCGGTGCGGGAAATTTGAGGAGGGGGCAGCGGGCCCCATCTCAAACTCTCTGCCTACAGCCTGGAAAGAGCACCCAATATGCCGTATTTTTATACAAAATTCCCAGCCACATCTTTTGTTGGGCTCATGGCTATATTTGAGACCCTATTCTTCTTTTGGACTACGTTGAAAATATAGGTCAGAAAATTAAAGCCTTAATAATAATTGGGAGTTGAAAAGAGAATCTTGATATAACCGTACAAAAAAAGGGAAAATAAAAAGAAAAATTCTATTAGATGGGGTTGAAATTGATAAATTTAAATAAATATAATTAATTTTTATAATATATACAAGATATTTTATATATAATATAACATATTATCAAAATTAATTATATCTATTTAATTCTATCATTTTTAAATTTACTTAAAAAAAAAGAAAAGAAAAAAAGAAAAAAAGTTCCTCGAATAGAGCAGCTGATCACCGGTGATTGGCCATTTAAAAAGCGAAAATTGGTGAGAATGAAAGTGACTGCCCTATATATTGGCTTATCCCAGGCATGGATTGTCATCTGAAACCCTGTTTTGTTTTTTTTTTTTTTTTGGTGTTCTGGTGAGCCAGAAACAAAGATTGAATTTTAAAGCATCTTATGGTAGATTAAGTGTTCTAACTATAAGCCAAAGCCAAAACTTTGATTAGCTAAGAACCTCCAAACCTAACATTGTTTTATCGTGGCTAGGCTATGAGAAATCCTCAGCTTTCTTATCTGGTTATGTTGAGCTTTAACTTTATAATATCTAAATTTACAAATGCAAGTGGGTGAAAATTTCAAAAAAATAAAAAAATTGAGTGTGGGCGAGTCCGTGAGGGGAGGCAAAGCCACCGAAGTGGCCACACTAAAAAACACACATTATATAACATACAGTATCAATTATATGAATAGATAAAAAAAAAAACAATGGATGAGCAAAAAGTGTCAAGTCTATAATATTTATCGTCAAAGTGTCAAGAGATCCTGTGTCCAAAAAATGAAGTTAAAAGAGATGGATTTTTTTAAGTTGTGGAGTCCCGGGACAACCTTCTGACCTACGATTTGACAAGCCAGTTGGCTCTGGCTCCTCAATCCAATCAAATATTTGCATTGGTGACGACCGCCAAGACTGCTCTCTTCCTTATTAATAGACCCCCTGTTCCGTTTTACCCCAACTGTTTGTCCTTCCCAGTCGAAGAGCCAACTCCCCACCCCCCGCGCCCTGTTGGTTCCTTTCCCTCCAAATAAATAAATATAAAAAACAAAAAATAAAAGTACTCTGATCTCACCCTTTACGTAGCATGCCGCCGTCGTACTTACGTCGTTCTCTCTTCACGGAGGATTCGAATTCATCTCGGAGAGCATGTGGATATTAATTTAAATTAAAAATTTATTATAATTAAAATTAATTTTATTATATATATATATATATATATATAAATATAATTATTATATAAGATACTTGTATTAAATTAAAAAAAACACTGTAGCATTCAGCGTTCAACTCCGAGATGCACAAAACACCTTCTTTAGGACGAGAATCGTCTTGGGTCGCAGACAGGGCACTTGGGTAATTTAACAAGCTTCATCGTAGGTCTTTACTTTTACCATACAATGGCCCTGGGAGCAATCTCCGACGGAGGCGTAACCTCGTGTCTATGGCGCCGCCTCCCTAATGTAGGGAACACCACGGGAGAACCAAAGGTATAACGACGCGAAAGTTTATTTTCTGGCCATTTTTGACAAAAACATAAAAATTAAAAAAGATAGATATATATATATATATATAAAGGAAAGGTCAAGTTTGCCAGACCCATTAGTCTACATGCACATGCAGAGATGATTTAAAGTGCATAGTTGAAACATCACTGGAACTCACCCCAGAATTTATACTCATTCAACTTTGACTAAAAAGCCCATTAAAAAAATAGAAAAATAATACCCATTTTCAAAAGATTATGAATACATCTTTTTAAGCAATAATATTTTTCTAATTATATAAATAATATTTTCCCAATTATATCGATTTCCTCTTTTCCTTACCATTTTCAGATCCTGACAGCTCATCTTATACTCTATTATGCATGGTAAAGAAAAAAAAAAAGTAATAATAATAATAATAATTAGGTGGGGCTTCTTTCCTATGTCTCTCCTCTCCTCCTCTCCTTCTAACACAAATAAAAATTGTGGGGGTGCCAGAAATATTTCTACGGTGGGCAGTCTTATCTATGGTTGCTGTACATCCGGAGTAGAAGATCGGAGCCGCTTGACCAAAGGTTCAGCTCCTTCGGCTTGGCCGCTGGAGCTGGGATTCTCTAACCGCGTATCGCAGCTCCTGCAGGCAGCCGCATCGAGAACACCGACTGGGCTCGGGGGCGCAGGTTGCGGCTCAACCATTGGGACTTTTAGCCCGGCGGAAGGGCACGTGTCGACCAGGTACTCCTCCATTAGTTGGTGACAGCTTCTCACCATTTCCTTTCAGGGCCAAAAAGAGAAACCAATCATAAAACATATTTTTCGGACACAGATTTCGATACTTCTTTTTATTTTTTTTTAAGTGTTCCAAATTCTTGGAAATTTTGACTATTGCAAAAATGACCCCAAAAAGTCCTAAGAATTTAATATCCAGTCCAGAAAGAATGTACTTTGTTTACTCCTCCTCCTCCGGGAAGGAAGAATCCGTTAGCCGCGGGCACATCAAAGTCCTCCCTGGTGGCGGAAAGCACAGCCGCTGCTGCTATCGTCGACGGTGTGAAAGCCAAGAAATCAATCACTGAAAAGTAAGTGTAAAAAAAGAAAAACCAATTCCAGCACGATCAACTCTCGGAGGTGGATTAAAGTCCGGTTTTGGGTGAGGTGAGAATCCGAATTACCGCGAGTGGTATTGAGAATGAGATCCGACGAAGCAGCGAAGACCCGATTGTAGTCAGCGGGTTTCGAAGAGGAACAAGAAGGGAGCTTGGAGATGAAATAATCGAGATAATCAAAGGGAGTGACGGCGCGCAGCCTCCAACCAAGATTGCACATGACCCGGAGCTCCATTCGCTGCACGGTCTTGGGTTCAAACAGGAATCCGGGTTCGAGTACTTGAAGGTCCAGCAATAGTGGCACGTGGGGTTCCTCCATTTTGGCCGCTAAAGACAAGCAAGCCACTGAAAGAAGCTGAAACGGCCACCCATTCGCCTGTTTTAATGGGAGAAAAACGTTTGAACACGGTTTGAATAGAATAAACAATGCTGCTAAAGATTGAAACTTCCCCTGAAAATGAGACAATTTCTCTTCACGTTTCAACGAGAACACGTTTACTTTTTTATAGAATATAGGCCAATTTCCCATTGGCAATCTGGCATATTCCCGGAAAAATGGAGTTTCCTTGGAAAATAAAACAAAAACAAAATAATCCAATTTTGATTGTTTGCTTACCGGGAGAGAATGGTAGGAAAAGAAGCGGTCAAAGTAGTTGACAGAAAGCAATGCCGTCACTGGCCTGAAACGATAGTATGCATGAACCTGCACTCCACCAATTTCCCCCGTCCAATCCATCAGCAATGTACAGTGATGGACACATATACCATCTACGATATACATAATTTTGTGCGTGTACGTATAAAGCGTACCTTGAGGATCCATTTGATGGAGTCCTGGCGGGCGGTGATGTCGACGGAGCGGTCGCGGCAGCGGGGAAGGTAATCGGATAACGGCATGAACTGATGCTCGGATTCAATCAGCTTGTTGACGGCGTTCTCGTCTGACAATGAAAAATACGGAGATTGGGATTGAGGGCGATCGGAGATACTTGTGTCGGCAATGGACAGTACCACCTCACTGGCTTCCTCCCCGCAGTTCAGGCTGGAATAAACGGCGGAGGCAGAGTGGTTCGGCGACTGACCGGGGCGAGCCATTGTGGTTGTTGGGATTGGTTATTTGGTCTGGGTTTTTTTGGTCATGGCTTAGTTATGGATCATCTGGGCTTTGCATCTTTTAGCTTCTCTCACTCTAGAATGGCTTTTTCGTTGTTTTTTTTTTTTTTTTTTTAGCTTTTATTTTTTTCGGGTTCCTTTCCCTTCTCTCTCTTCTGCTTTATACAGAGGCGGTGTCTGTTCCATCTGGAGTGTAGAGTTCTATCGGTGTTTGTTTGGGCGTTAGATTTAGGCATGTTCATCGAGCTGCTCAAACCGTACAGACTAATCAAAATTTAATTGAAATCGAAATCCCTACAATCGTTAGAAAATTAATCGGACTTAGGTGGTGATTTAGAAACACACTGCAACTTGCAATTTAGCTAAAGATTTAAAATTTTAAATTCACAATAAACTAAATCAAATCTTAACGAAAATTCATGCTAACGGATCTTGCTACGTTTTTTATGTACACTTTGATTTATCAATTATGAGATTGTCCAATTTAGTACGTAAAATGTCTATGGGAATGTTCCTTTTTAACGAAGAATGAGTTGACGCAAGTTATTTATCAAATAATTTATTAAAAAAAAAAAGGAAAAAAATTAACTTGTCTTTTCGTTATTAATGGTACCAATTGTAGTACATAGTTGGATGACAACCCTCAAATGACACAAATTTAAATGAAATGTGCCAAAAAAAAAAAAAAAAGAAATCATAATTAGAATGAGAATGCCATTTAGACGAGAATAGAGATTATTAATTAAAGTGTCATTTCTTGGCGGGTACGGCGTTTCAGTAATTTGCATAAACGGTGGATTTACAGGGTATTGCGCCTTTCGTTTATAGCCATCGAGGGGATTGGAATCAACATCTTAGCACGTGCACGATACAACAGTTAGTTTTTTATCATTAAAACTCAGTCCTGGAGTAGTTCCTACAAGGATTATAAATACTAAAAAGAGCCCCCAAAATGAAAAGGCATGAAAAATCGGATGAGACGTCACTGTACGATGGCTAAGACTATAAATGGTAGGAGACCATCAAGTGAACACCCCCTCTAAGAATTTAAGTAAATCCAAGCAATTCATGCCAAGCAATTCAAGTAGATCATTATTGAAAGCTAATTAACCAAAGTATTAAAAGCATAAGTGCATTAATACGCTGATTATTGGCGGATTTAATGCATGCTATTTTGGGCCAGATTATCTGAACTATCATCATCCATACTTTTACTTCATTGCCTTATCACATAATTAAACTGAAATTTCTTTTTTTTTTTTAAATTTTTTTGGGGGGGGGGGTTGATTAAAGCAAAAAAAGCTTGTATTGAGTAGTTAGCGCAACAACCCGGATCTTTCCTCTCAACATGATGGCAATTCTATCGCATGCACTATTGAAAGGAATTCACCAAATGAATTAACCGATTACCCATGTCTTAACTACTTGGGCTCTTCGTTTCAAGAGCCTGCTCATTTTCTCTCATTGGGCTTGACGGGCTTTCCAACTTTATTGAGCCATTTTGAAGCTCGGATCCACTAGCCTCAGATACACGTGGACTCGAGACCTGTGATAGGCTTTCGCGTCCAGTTGTAGTTTCAATTTTCATGATCTGATAATTATATTATAAGCGTTGAAATTTTAAGTACGAGGATAAAAATATACATTAAAAATTTTACTTTAAATAAAAATAAAAATAAAAATATATATAATAAAAGTGAAAAGATAGTATCAATTTAATTTTTTCCCTGATTTTGCGCTGCACGCCCCTGCAGAGGAGTATCACACCACGTTTGAATGTTTCCAGCGTGACGAGTTTTGCAAGAAAACCGAAGTTGAGACCTGAAAAAAGACAGATGGTGTTGGAGAAAAGACAATAATGCCCTTTAGGTTCCTATTCTCGGCATTTTCCAGCCCCTCTGGACTTTCCACCAAAACAATCAGAATTTCTTTTCTAATTAATTGGCTTAATCGAAGTAATTTTCTTAATTAAAGGAAAAATGTTTCATGGTCGGCGGGTTCCCCGCCGGCGGAGAGTACGGAGGGCGGGAAAATGATCACCGGTTGTCGCAGATTAAGAAGGTGACCTGTAGCCAGGGTGGGGGAAAAGGAATCGTGTGTTTTTGAGTTTGAAAGTGGGTTAGGTATTGGGTTGTTGGGAGTTGCCTTTGTGGCATTTGATCTAAGGAATGGGGCTCTGATATATTGTGAGCGGAGGATGGAAAATTGAATGATCGTTCCGTTTGCGGTCGACGGCGCCGTGGTAACTGTATCCCGACGGCTGGGCAGAGGATTTGTCGGTGTATTTTTGCGTTTTAGAGCTTTGATAAAGTTTTTGGGATTTGGTGTGTAATTTGTCGGTGAGTGTGAAAAAGTCTTGCTGCGCCGGAAGGAGCCGTCGTCGGGTGCAACGGAGCCGTAGGCTGCAAACATCTTACATTTGCAGGCAGTCTTTTTCACCCTCAGCAATGCAATTTACAATTTCACGTGCTTGGCAAGCATGGTGAGTGATATGATTTTTAGGGTCGCAATCACAATTAGGAAACTTTATCAATGGCAAACCCCAGGGTACGGAATCTACCCTGTAAAAATTATTTCTTTCTCCAGTCCACGTTTGGCATACATCGTTGTCCAACATGAAACACTACGAGTGCAATAAATTTAGACTTCTTCTCTATCTTCACTCTTTTTGAGCCCTCTCACTCAGGGCAACCAACAGGTTCAGAGTTAGAACGAAGGAAAGAACCTGTTAAGGTTCCAAGGCAATCCATAGAATTCTTCATTCCTGACATCCCGATCGAAATTTCGAAACTTATGCCACCAATGTCTTCCGCTGTCCCGGCGGGTTGAGCTGTGCCTGAGACTGTGAGTAGAGTCCAAAAAGAAGGCGACCATAAGTGCCACTGTTGCTGGCGATGAGAATATCACTTGTATTATGTCATTAAACTGCAGCAAATCACAGAATCAGAACAACTTCCTTAGTCCAATGAATATTTTAACATACTTATTAGAACAAAAAAACAAGGAGGAGCAATTCAAGAATACACACCCAAATGGAATGAGTGTGAACGGGGCCATGATCTTTTAGTAGTAGATATTCGTTGAAGTATTGCGGGACAGAGAGGCCCATGAACAGAGAAAAGCCTAGGATGAACTTTGTCCTGAAGCTATTCAGGTGGCAGAACTGCAAAAATCCAATTCCAGCTGCGGCTGCTCGCCCCCACATATGCATATCATAACCAAGAAAATGTCAGACACATTGATTCTTGCGTAAACTATGTGACAAACCGCTGCCATGTAATTTAGAAATGCATGCAGAATAAGTTTCAGGCACCTACCTACATAGGCGAAGAGCACACAGTAAAGAGCTGCCATAATTGGCAAAGGTATTGAAGCAATAACAGCACCAAATTTCCCTGTGAGATGGCAGATCGTATATGGAACCATTAGAGAAAGCAAAAGGTGTAAAAAATTGCAAGCATTGTGCCAAATTCATATTGAAACACTGTTTAAACGGAAGACGAAAATTGAAAACTAAAGCAACATTGGAGAGATGGAATGCAATATGGATCACCTAGTACGGAAAAGAAAAACATGAAGCCAGCTGATATTTGAATGACCCTGCGACTTCCAACTCGTGTTAATCCCAGAAGACCTGCATTTTCGCTGTAATTGCAAACAGCATAATGAGATCACAGCATTGGCAGAAAAGAATGCCAGGTTCGACGTATTACTAACTCCAAAAGTTGGGAGTAATTACACTGAAGCAGTGCAGCCAATCCCTGTTCCAAACAAACCAGCTAGCAAAGTTCCTATTCCCTGTGTAAATTCACAAGCAAACAAGTGACGCAGAGCCCAGAGTTAACGACAAAAGAATACCAGAATCGCTTGTTACCTGCCAGCCAACCCCACGGCTCAGTACGGAAGGTGGTAGAGGGGTAGCACTCCCGTATCTTGATACTGCAATAAATGTACCAGTGGACTACCAAAAAAAGGAAATATTATGAACAATTAACAAGGATATGACATGACCATCTGTTGGAGAAGCACAGAATTACCAATCAGAAACATTTCAGGAAGTAACAGTCATTGTCGCTCTTAATTGAAGAACATGAAAAGAGAAGCTTAGAACCCCAAGAACCATGACATAGATACAAGAACGTCTAGCCTTTTTGCTTTACTCATGTTTTGAAGCCATTTTGGACCCAACTCAGCGAAAAATTTAACCACGAAAAGCATAAAACGAAAATGAAAAGAAATAAAAAAAAAAAATGCTTAAGAAGATATTTTCTCTAGTCATGTTTGGCTATTTCCCACCTACTTACACAATAAGAACAGCCAATAGAACTTACAACTGCCTAGATACTTGCCTAGGATATTGGACTCGGAAAAACACTATATTAGGCATTTAGAAATAAATGGAATTTGGTTATGAGTTGCACCTCAATAACAGCGACCAAGCAAGCAGCCATCACTGAGAAGACATAACCAGCCTCAAAAAGGGGACCCCCCCATTGCGTCGGATATGGAACCCTTATCCTACAAAAAACGTAAATAAGAAAACTGCTTCTCATGCTTATTCCCAATTGTAGGCAGGAGTTGAAAAAAGATTTTGACACATAAAATCAACTGGTGAACCTGTAAATGTTACAAAACACAAGCTGATACTTGAGTGTACTTTTCAGTGAATACGACGGAGGATATCATAGAAGCACTTATAGGTTGAAACTTAAAACCTTTTTCTAACGTATACTTTTAAGCCCTTGTTGCTCCTTCTACTGGTACGATGCAATGTTAAGAGTCGGACAATATTGGATGCTTTGGAGAGTTTGAAACAGTGCGGCAATGTTTTTTAGCAGAACAGAAGCAGCCAATCTATGAGGCAGGATTTGAATTAAGATTTTATGCTGAATGCACAAGAAGGTTTATTATCAAATTTAGTTGGCAGACATGAACTCACCAAGGAGCAGCACCAATTAGTCCAGAACGGTCAGTACGGCAACTAATTTGTGTTCTATGAGATGCTCTGTCATATGCACCAGCTACGGTCAAAATTTCAGCATAGACCCATACAATTACAACAGAGAATAGGACTGCATATCGATTGAGTATGGATCCCCTTGATTGAAAGTAATGAGGAATATACTGCAATAGGATCAGTTACGAAGTACAATGTAAGTTTTTTCTCTGTAGAAAAATTGCAAAGCGTGAGAGCATGTAAGTTTCGCATAGTAAGAGTGCCTAGGAGAATACAAAAAGATAGGCTAAAGTGCAACCAAGCCTACTTATTATGCCTCTTCAAATGGACAATCCGGGAGATATTTTTGGTTTCTCCCATATTTTCTACTTACCACCAGAGGATAAATGCAGATAAGGGTAACAAATGTAGATCTTTATAACATCCAATCCACTGGTTGATAATGTATACATATACAACATATTTAGAATAATATTTTTCTGCAACCTGTCAAAATCTGGCGTTAAATCAATTATGTCTCTTACCTGAGATAAGAAAACCAAGATCACCAATGCTGGGAGTCCAACTTCTATGCATTTTGCCAACTACAAGAATAAACCAAGAGCAGGCCATTTATGCGTAGTTCAATTCCAAATATAAGGAAAATTCAGGATAAACACATGTAGTTCCATAAAACTTGCTGCAGATAAACTAGAGCTAAAGCAAGGAAGTGAGACAGTCAACACAACTCATAATGAATCTTCCACTTAAACCAAAATTTGTTTGAGGTGAAGTCCAGTTCAAGAATTAAAACACTAATGTTTTCATGTTCATTCTTTCATGTACGGTCTGGTTGTCATTTCCAGGAACAAAGGTTGGGTTAGGCAAGGATTGGGGCTTACTGAGAAGCTAGGAGTCACTCAACTCATATAAGTTCAGGTTATTTCATGCACATTCAGCAACATGGCTGCGGAAATTATGCCTGAAATGACTACCGATACAAATACATAGAAGAAAAACATGGGGTTTTTCTGTCATCAAAGTTTGTCTTGTTTTCAGGAGAAAGTCAAAACAATATGGCAAGTTTGCTTCCATAGCCAAGAACAGGGACCACACACACACACACACACACACACACACATATTTGAACCTGTAATTTCAAAGTTTTCCAGCAGGTGGCTATCATTTAGGTATATTATACATGGTAGCCCCCAAAATATCAGTTAAATTGGAATTTCAATGCCCTTACCTGTGGGAATCCGTGAGCATAGAGTCCAAGTCCAGTAAGAGTTACGAGAGGGACCGCAGCGAGAGGGCTAAGAAATCTGCATCAAAAGAGACTCATATGATTTGTGAAAGATTAGGTAATTTATCCCAAATCCATCAAGAAACTTTTTGCAGAATCACACCTTGCAAAAATTCTCCACAAGCCGAAGAAACCAATAAGAATTTGCAAGCTCGACGCAATTATGATTGCTCCATGTAGGAGTCCCATGGATCGCTTAAACCTCTAAAAAATGCCCGGAAAAGAAAAACAAAGAACTTGAGCAAAAAATCAAATTAAATCAAGCATACTTATATGGAAAATTCCAACTGACTTCTCAAGTACAACTTAGAAAAGGAAACACTAACCTCACGGGGTTCAAGAAATTCATGAAAAGAATGTCTTTTTTCTGACAAAGAAATGGAGATTGCAGGAATAATGAAAGCATATGACCATCCCATCACGACAGGAAGCCGAGTACCGAACAAAGTCTGCAAGAGCGTATTGATCCCCGCAACAAACAGCAGGGTGCTAACCAATTCTGCCTTCTCTGGCTATGATCAAACAAGACAGAACAAAAGAGGAACAGCCATTAATATGTGGAAACAAAAAAATGTAATGAAAATCATTAAAAGTATGTAGAAGGTTGCAAGGTGTTGTTACGTGGCCGCCACCCATTAAATGGACAAGTATTGTGGCTATGATCACAGTAGTTCCGATCATCACCACAAAGTGTTGGAATCCTAACAGTACTGCCTGCACTGCATATTCCACAGGACAACTCTTATCAAAGTATATTTCATGTTTGCCAAATTTTTCAACCAAATAAAACAAAGAAGCCCAGAAAAGGAAATGTAGAATAAATTCTTCCTAGGCTCCATTTCGCAATCCAGCCCAATTACCAGAATATTTAAATAATATTACCAAAGAACAAAGGAAGCAGTGCGCGGAAGCAAAACGATTAATCTTCAAGATTTTGCCAAGAAATTGACCGGATTTGAGTAAAGAAAGAAATTTTTTTTTTTTTTTTAAAGAAAAAAGAACAAGAAAGTAACTTTAAATAAGAAACAGAAAATGAAAAAGAAACTCAAGAATTTCATAAAGAAAAAGAAAAAGAAGAGAAAACACCGGGAGTTGCGGTTCTTGATGAAACAGGACAAGTGAAACGAAATAATAGGGAACGAGACGGTAAAATGACATTCAAGAAAGCTTCCATTAAACCAAGAAACAGTTTTACGTGCATATCCACATATGTAAAAGCACACATATAGAGAGAGAGAGAGAGAGAGAGAGAGAGACGGAAAGAGAGTACCCCAAGGAGGGGAGCTGGAGACGCAGAAGTCGACGCCGGCAAGCTGGTCCTTCACGGGGAAAGGCTGGAACTCGTCCACCTTAGCAGGGCCCCCTGGTTTCTGTGCCATTGTTTCTACTTTAAGATATCGTTTCCACCTTTCTAAAACTGGCTATTTCTGTTTCTTGATCCCTCTCTCCCTCTCTCCTTCTCTGCCTGGTGTGGATCAAAATGTTTATATAAACAAGCAGGAGATGGTAGATGTAGAAAAGCAGTTGCTACGACGTTGCAAGAAAACGACTCATTTTCTGTGTGTGCGTGACATTGGCTTTCAGGAGTATTCCTTATGTTCTGCTGACTTATTATTATTATTATTATTCCTTTTTTTTTTTTTTCCTTATTTCCCCGATAGTCTCCCGATGCTATTACTGTTTGGAAATTGGTAAGGTTTCTGGATTAGCAAGTCAAAAGACGGTGGGCATAATCCCAAATATTATAAATTGTGTTTAAAATTATGAGACTGTGTTAGAGTTTTCTCATTTTATTGTGAGTTGAGTCTAAGTTGAAATAAAAATATGATTACGTGCATTAGAATCTTACCTATGTCCTCTTTTTTATTTATTTATTTTTTATTTTTTTGGGTTTATGTTCGCATTGAAGTGTTTGCTTGACTGGGAGAAATCGAAAAGAAGTAAGAAGCTGGTGTGTTAGGCGGATCTGTTCTGACTTTGTGATTGTGAAGCAATTAAGTAGTAAGAGAGTAATTTTGGACGTTTCTGAGAGAATATATCACTCTTTTTTTTTTTTTTTTTTTAAATAATAAAAAAATATTAATCATCGTAACAGATAAACAGATTGCACGTTGTTTGCCGGAATTTGCATTTTTTCATATAATAAACAAGAGGAGAAAGGCAGATTTTATTTCCTTCGGAAAGCAACCAACTCCCCGCCAACCGCATTAGCCCTGTCGGTGGCCGTGGGTGACATGAGAGGAGGCAGTGCCATTGGCAGAGGCATGCATACAAGTCATACAGTTGTTTTTTTATTAAGCCACGGAATAAGGAACATCAGAGTTGGAATGCACCGAAAGCCACGGTATTGACGATATTAAAAATAATTAAAAAAAATGATAATCTCAATTAAGTTCGTCAACTAATTAATATGTTAATTATCATTTGGTAGCGTTAATGTTTCCGTTATACTTTTTCACAAAATAGCTTATTAATTACACCAATTTTTTTGGTCAAAAAAAAAAAAAAAAAAACCATTTCTAGTGCAGCAAAGCACAGGTGGAGGTGATGACCAGGTCTGTACTGTCTGCTACGCAGAGAAGCTAGAAACACACGTACATCATCAAAATATGATGTGCCAACCGGCAATTTTTAGACTCTTTTTTTTTTTTTTTTTTTAATTACATAATTGATATTTTTTTCTAGAACCATAGGAAAAGGATTTTGGAAGATTTCCCTGGTAGAAAATTTGTTAGTTGACTTTCTCGCCGAGTATTGGTGACCGTTGGCCCGTGACCATCAACCCATTAAAAGGGTTCATGCGCCCGTCGTAGAGAAAATTGAATCCCTGTACCGCACGGGCTACAAGAAATGTTACATTTTAAGAAAATTGTTTAGGTAGATGTACTTAATCAATGTAATCATAATTAAACTCAGATCGGGAATTTTTTACTACGTCTATTAAAATAATAAAATAATTTGATGAGAAGGTGTTTATTTATTCTTTCCTTTCGGCACCGTAATCATTTTTTTCATTGAAATTAAAGTTTAAGAATTTGAAGAAGTTGAACGTGAACACTCTCACCCACCCAAACAGTTTTGCTCTTATGCATAATTCTAATTTTAATAATGCATTGACAATGAACAATAAAAAGTTAAATGATACAAAATTTTAATTGAATTTTTACCTTTTCAAGAAAATTATATAATCATTTTCAGAATAATAAATGAATTTAAATATTTATTTTAAAAAAATTTAAAATTTAAATTTTTAGAAAGAAAAAAAAAAGTGCAAAATTTATTTTAAAAATATTAATTAATTTTATTGTGTAGTTCAAATTATTTTGGCCAACGTAAAGCAAAAAGAAACAAGTTCCTATCTAGCTCTAACACGCTATAAATTGCAATTTAGTAATCAACTCGATTACATCTTTGGTCGACCACTTTTCCAGACGGTTGAACTCTTCGGCGCAAGATTGATTATTAATTAGCAAATTAGGGTAAGCAAATCAAACATTGATTATTGTTTTTGAGAACTGCTTTCTAACCTACTGATGAAAGAAGAGAAGAAGACATTAGCAAGAAATAAGATAGTCCATAGTTCCAAATCAACAAGCCTATCTTAATGATTAGAAGAGGCATAAGTTACGTACGCGATCAAACATTTCTTGGCAATTTGTTTGTTTTTCTATCGTTCATATTAATGACCTGAATGCTAGTCAAAGACAGATGCACCAACCATGTTCTACATTCCTCTCAGCTCTATGACTTGCAGTGAAAATTAAAAATAATAATAATAAAAAAAAAAAGAGAGAGAAACAAAATAGGAATCCAATTCGGTAATCTAGTTGAAGAAGGGTGAGAATGTCTTCGTTTGACCAATTTCGATCAGCATGAATTGCAAATAAATGGAAACCCAGAACTAGACAAGAAAAGTACTACTGTCATTTTGAGGTGGAGACATTCGGGTCCCAAACATAAACGAGGGATATAACAATTAAAAATAATTGGATTACATCAAATTAAATTTAATTCAATTTTATTTGGTTAGATGATAAATTCTGAGTTATAATTTTAAAAATAATAAAAAAATTTTAAAAAAAATATAAAAAAAATTTATATAATTTGGTCGATTTAATTCGTGTTTAGAAGTGGGAACGAGAATAAAGATTAATAAAATAGAAAATAAAAAAAAAATTATGAAAAAGCGAACCGGTTTTTAGTATGCGCCATGCCAGGCGGGTATCATTTCGATTGAGGTTTGATAATGCATCCAACCCACACTCGTAGGGCCGATTTACCATCAGATATATTAGAAATCCTGTTGGGGTTGGGGATATGCAAACCGAGATGTCCAAGGCCACATATTGGGCTGCTTGGTTGGTGGATATTCGGCATTGATAGTGGAGTAGATGGACAGGGTCGGTGAGAATAGCAAAGCCCACGTCGACAGTATTTTGCTAGTTGTATAATCACTCCAGTTTATAGAATAAATGAGCTTTGTCCGGATGTTTTGTTTTAAACTTACTTGGAGCCACCGTGTCGCGTGGAAGACAGGCGTGAAATCAACTCAGAAAGATGTTTTTTTTTTTTATATGTTATTAACTAGTCGCATTTCGTAGCGAAATTGACCATTAATACGAGAGAGATGTCAACATTCAATGCCACCTTAATTATATAATGCCTTTTTTTTTTTTTTTTTTGTCTTTTCATGTAAAAAGAAATAATCAAAAGGGTTGGCAATACGTTTTTCATTTATTTCAATCAACCTGATATTATCTAACGCGCCACCAACTCAAGGTCGATTCAATTCAATTTGTCTACAGACTAAAATCTTAAAATCACAATTTTTATTTGTTTCATACTTGAAGCTAAAAATGTGAAACTCTTAAATGTAATTGAGAAGACAAAAAGAACCAAAAAAAAAAAAAAGAAAAAAGAAAAACTGATTACGTGGTCGGGAAGAATTCAGGACTCCCGTCCTAACCGTGCAATAAACTAACGTGACGAAAATTGTAACAAAGTGGAGCAAAATCTCTCTCATAAAACCTTACCAACCACCTAATCAAGTGCTGCCACGTCACCATCTAGAAATTTGTTGACGCGTCAAAGTCATTCGCGTCAACTAATTCCCTTTTTCAATATATTTTTTTAATTTTTTTTTTATTTGGCATAACTTCAACTAATTTCTTTAACATGTGAAGAAAATGGAACAAACTATTAACCGCATCAAAGTCAATCGCTGTAATTCAAAAACTTGCGACGCTATAATCGAATGGCTGTGAACAAATATCATGCTTGAGCAACAGCAAAAAAAAAAAAAAGAAAAAAAAGAAAGAAAATTAAAACCTACATAAACTATAACTCCCAGGATTCTTATTTGCCTGGGACACCAACTACTTTGTTAATCCATTTATAAACAAATGCAAGGTATCTACTTGCCCCAACCTCAACCTCTTGGCAGTTCGCACAGCCTGTCTCTCTTCCTCTCTCCAACTCTCTCTCTCTCTGTTCAGATTTATAAAATCAAAATCAATTAGAGGATAAACAAGAGAAGAGTTTCTGATCTTTAATCTTAAGAAAGGATCCACACAGAGAATGAGTTATTACAACCAGCAACAGCCTCCTGTTGGTGTCCCTCCTCCCCAAGGTTCTGCTTTTCTTTTCGTTTCTTTTTTTTTTTTTTTTTTTGATTGATTCTTGAATAATAATGAATTATGGGTTTCTTTTATTTGGGTTATGTGGGTTTTGGATTTTCTTTTATCTGCTTGCATCCATTGCTGGGATCTGCTGGATCTAATAGGTGATTTTTGAGGGTTGATTAATTGATGAATTCATAATGACTTACGGATGTTAATTTTATTGGCGAACAGGCTATCCGCCAGAAGGATATCAGAAAGACGCTTATCCGCCACCGGGATATCCTCCACAGGGTTACTCGCAGGGTTATCCTCCCCAGGGATATCCTCCTCCTCCTCAGCCCGTCTATGCTCCTCAATATGCCCAGCCACCCCCTCCTCAACAAAGAAGCAACGTTGGTTGTTTAGAAGGATGGTACGTTAGGCCCCACTTCTCTTTTTGTCTCTCTTTTCCTCTCTGTCCGTGTGTTGGTATTAATCTGATGTTTGGATGTCTGTGATCTTCCTGAACCTGAGCAAGATAATTAAGATCAGATCTGGGATAATCTTGGTTTGTTTAATGGGCAAAGAACAAATCGACTCCAGTTTCTAATACCAGATTACGTACGTCGGAACCTGGAAACTACCTCGTTTCTTTTATCTCTGAGTCTGCAGTTCCCGCAAATTGTGCGTTCAAAACTCACACGGTTGGTCCGACCAACCTCCAAGGTTCAAACTCTCTGAAGTTCCCATAGTACCCTTCATTGAAAAGGGTATTTTGGTCACACCAGTGTTGTGGAAATCTAGGCTGTACTACGGTGTTTTTCGAGTTTGTTCAAGGCTTTCGGTAATCGTGGCCCTTGGCATCGTCATTGTGATGTCAGTTTATAGCTCCACTTTTGTCTCGTCGTTTTCGAGCGCTGCGCAACACTTGTTTTCGGTCTTGTCTGTACATAAATCGTGCGAGTTTTAGGCTTCTCAACGTTCATTTCTTCTTCTTTGTTTTTCTTCATGCTGCAGTTTGGCTGCCCTGTGCTGTTGCTGTCTCCTGGATGCCTGCTTCTGACGAGGAGCCTACTACGGATGATTCGATTGAAGTTTATATCATTGATTGCAAGGCTTAATCGAAACATTAGTTTAGCCTCTCCAGCAATCTTATTGTAATTACGCTCCACCTCTCTCTTTTTTTTTTTTCTTTTTTTTTTCAACTCTTGGGCGCAATTTCTATTCTATGTTACGGTTTTATCTTATCTCAAATAATTTGAACTTTTGCGTAGAAGTGAACTCTCAGTCCAATTTTGTTAGCGCTTTTTGGATTTGCTAGTTCGTTCGTATTCTGGTTCATGTGAATTGTTCGAACTTTGGGTGATCGTAACGTGCGGGAGATTCCGATATCATTTTGAGGTTGTCAATGGGTTGGAACCATAAAAAGATTCGGTGGAAAAGCAAAACTAAGGAGGAGTCATATTTAGAAAATCACGCGAAAGTAATAAAAAAATGAGAATCAATTATATTTTAATGATTCTTTTATATTTATTATTATATTACTTAATAAATATTGTTAAATAATATATATATATATATATATTTGAAACGTTATACAATTAGCATTGTTGCTAGTCAATATTATGATAAAAACAAAAGCACGGCCATTATTCTATAGTGCGTGTCACATCAATACGTTGTTTTCTTCCCTTTTTTTTTTTTTTTATGAGATTATTTCAACGTCATCTCTTTCCATTTTTCAAAAAAGAATGGATAAGAACCACGAGGCACTGGCTCCTTGAGATTTTTCAGCACCTAATCTCGCCTTGGAAAACTATTCTCTTGATAGATACATTGTTCTTCAATTTATCACAATAATTATTTACATTTTCGGAGTCAAAGTTAAAGAAAATTTCCGTCAACTGAATACCGAGAATGGATGCGTTTTGTGGTCTTGGGTACAATCAATCGGCCACTGGTATGCTATCTGAGTTAGTAAATAATAATTTAGTTGATTACTAAACTCTTTTTTTCTTTTTTTTTCTTTTTTTTTCTTTTTTTATTGAACAATGCAAGAGAATAAGACGTTTTCCGTCTCCCTACACATTTTTTTAATAAAAAGCTTTTCACTTGGGATTTTAAGCAGTAAAAACCAAAAGAGTAGTCTAGGAACTTCGATTCTATAATACTAACTCTGACCCAGCACTTGCGTCATAACATAAACCCCAAAAGCATTGTCCGGACCAGCTTTGGATCCAAGCCCACCCACTACCAAAGAGGTCCGGCCCGGTGACATGGTATGTAATGGACCACGATTACATTGAACCTCCGCATGAGTCGCAGTTCCCGATGTGGCGGCAAACGCTCCAGTTTCGCGTCGAATTAGTCAGAAACTCTCTCCTAAATCCTCTCCTCTCCGTTCCAAATTACAGTTAACAACACAAACCCTTGGTATTTATTTATTTATATATTTATTTTGTTTCTTGTCTCCCCGACCCGAATATCGTAAATCTCCAACCCGGAAATAAATAAATAACCAAAATTCAGCAGTTTTAATTCTAAAAAGAAAAATCATCAATTGCTCCTAAGCTGCCCGCGCGCGTGATCTTTCTATCTTTATCGGTAATTCTGATTTCTTTCCCTTTTTCGATCTTTTACGAGATTATCGTCTCTTGTTCTTCTGTTTTCATCTATTTTTCAATTTTTTTTAAAATTGTTTATATTATTGTTTGATAAGTTTTTCTTTTTTTTCAAAAAAAAAAAAAAAAAAATAAAATCTCGGCATATGAAATAAGGACTACATAATATGTCCCGTGTAAATGAAAAGCTAAGATTATTGTTTCTTAGTTGTTATCGGGTTTTCTTGATGGGTTTTGGTTTAGTTTCCGTTCCAATGCATGAAAGTCGATTTCTTGATTGACAATTTCGATCCAGTTGAAACTTCAATGGGTGGGATCTGGACGGGTCGCATTTTCCAGCTTTCTTTTTGTCATTTATGAAGAATTGATGTAAGTTAGAAGCGGTAGGCTATTGGGTAAGTGTTATTTTGAATCTTTGAGCTCTCCATATTTCTATGGGTTTGTCTTTTTCTCCCAACTCTTTTCCTTTGAAATATCAAGGGTGGCTATATTAGTTTCTAACTTTGATGCAAGTTATTGATGTTCTTTCGAGGTAATTTGATGTCATCTTTTCGTGGTGGCTTATTATCTGTACCTTTTGGTGGGTTTGCTTTGCTCGTGTAGGGCACCATTTTTGTGGCTGAATTTTGTGGTTTCTCTTGATGGGTGCGCCAAAACAGAAATGGACAGCAGAAGAAGAAGCTGCTCTAAAAGCTGGAGTTATCAAGCATGGGCCTGGCAAATGGCGCACGATACTTAAAGATCCTGAATTTAGCAGTGTCTTGAACCTGCGTTCAAATGTAGACCTCAAGGTCAGTTACTTTTAACGTTTTAATAAGTTTACCACTATACATGTTAAGTTTGAGATGCAATAGGTACTTTGAATGGTTTCTATCTGATTGCAGAGTGAATACTCTTTCTTGATCTCCGTTAATGCAATCCAGAGTGATTTGTCTGTTTGGGTTTTTGCGGGCAGGACAAATGGAGAAACATGAGTGTGATGGCAAATGGGTGGGGCTCCCGAGACAAGTCTAAGTTAGCCGTGAAAAGGGTGCACCATGCTGCCAAAGCTGATGAGAACCCTCTTGCAATCACTCCTGCTGGTCAAAGTGATGAAGATGCTGCGGATGTGAAGCCCCTCACAGTTTCCAATGGAACAATACAGATTACTGGTCCAAAGAAAACTACAGTAAGGTTGAATTTTTTATTTTAATTTTTCCTTTCTTGATCTGATATTTCACGCATTATATCAGTGACTTTTACCTTATTGTGTCTGTGTGTCCTAGCCCTCGGATGTTTTACTTCTTTCCTTGTTTTGCTCCTTCAGTTGCTTGCAGCAATGTAATGACTTGAGTCTTCATATGTCATATGCGGAGTTGTGATCATTACTTGATACCTTCTGGTTGACTTGAGCCATTGGGTCTGCAACATTGATACTCATGCACAAGACATTCATGGCAGTGTATATACATGGCTCACATTGAAAGATTTTGGATGACTGGTGTTTTGAAGATTTTTTTAATGATTTTGGATAAATGGCTGTAATCTTCTTTTAGTTGGAGGCATTTGTATCAACATTTTTCTTTGACATAAAATGAAGGCTCTTCAGGGATTGTCCAAAAAAAAAAAAAGAAAGAAGTTGTGGTTTAAAGCACAGAATGCAAATGCCATACATCCCTACCCCCTTCTATGAGAATGACTATTAATTTTTGATGTATTTTTTGCATTCTTGTTTTTCCCTCTGTTCATTTCTGCAGGCTGGATAATCTTATAATGGAGGCCATAAGCACATTGAAGGAGCCAGGCGGTTCGAATAAGACAGCAATTGCTACATACATAGAGGTTGATGTCCTTTCGATCATAGCAGTGCTTGACTGTAAATTTTGTGGGCTTCTCATTATCTGTTAATTCATCATTTCTGTTAATTCTGTAGGAACAATATTGGCCACCACAAGATTTTAAGAGGATATTGTCTGCTAAATTGAAGTATTTGACTGCCAATGGTAAACTGATTAAGGTAATAATGGCCCATAGTTATTTACTCCATTCACATGATGAATCTAATTTGCTTGGTACTTGGCCATTTAGAATGCCCTTTCTTCTTTCATTTTTTACCCTGATCATGCAGATTTTCAGTTGGAAATAAAAGATTAAGAAGTTGCGTTTAGTGACAATGTATTTCATTTTCCCATGTTCCTAAAATTGTTGGTTCATAGTTTCTCATACCAGAAGGGTTTGCAGGTTGGATTAGTTACAAGCTATGATTTTACATTGTTTCAATGGTTTTTGAAGTTTGGGATAATTCAGTGTCGCATCAATGTGTACTGCATGTTGCCTTTTTGTTTGTATTGCACAATTTAGCTTGTGGGTGCATTTTCTAGACTTGAGGTTGACAATTGGATCTGGATAGTTCCAACTTTAGCTCAAAGTGTAATTTTGTGATCTAATTCCCTTAATTGGATTGCAATTTTTAAGTGAGATTGGCTATAATTTTTGCAACCAGCTCATAAGATTTAATATTTGATGAATTCTTTTTGATATGAATGCAGTTCTGTGCTAATTTCCTGTATTAAGACCCAGTAGCTGGTTTTGGTATCAAAGACTGCATAAAATAGATGCCATTGCATGCGAAAATTGTATTTGATACTCCATATCATGTCTTATGAATAGTGGATCTGATTTTAAATATTACTTTTGCAAGATCTTCTCATTGAAGAGGAAGTAGTGGTCTTTGTTTGTTGACATGTCTCAATACCATCGAAAAGATGATCTGCTGGTTATGTGCTTTTAAAGGATATTTGGCTTCATCTTAGGTTGTATTTAGCACAGAAGTCTCCACTGAATGTTAGTTTCTTTGCCGATTAATTTGCAGTTCTATTGGCATAGTTCTGGATTGTAATTGGGTTTAAATTGTTGTGTCTGCAGGTTAAACGCAGGTACAGGATAGCACCCAGTTCAACGTTCTTTGACAAAAGGAGAAACTCTCCCATGTTATTGTTGGATGGAAGACAGGGGTTCTCTCCAAGAGTGGAAAGAGACAACTTCAATACACTTACGAAGTCTCAGGTTGATTTGGAGATAGCCAAGATGAGAACTATGACAGCCCAAGAGGCTGCTGTGGCGGCTGCTCGGGCAGTTGCAGAGGCAGAAGCTGCCATAGCTGAAGCTGAAGAGGCAGGGAGGGAGGCAGAGGCAGCAGAAGCTGATGCAGAAGCAGCACAAGCATTTGCGGAAGCTGCTTTAAAGACACTGAAGGGAAGGACTACGCCCAGGATGGTAAATATCACTCCTTTTTCACTATTGATTGCATTAGCTTATCTAAGAAATTTGAGCTGGCAGCTAGGGACTCACCAGTGGCTCAATGGCTCATTTGTAAATAGGAAACATAATGATTAGCTAGGATTGCAGTTGCAACTGAAGTAGGGAAAAGAATCATGACTTACCTACTGAGTATTGTTGACAGTTCGAGTGATACATTGCCGTTTCATTTTGTGGCCCTTTTTCTACCCACCCTTTTAGTATTCCGTCACCTTCTGCTCTCATTGGGTTCCTTTCCGTGTGAAACACACCCTTTGACACAAACATGTTTCTATGCATGCACACACATGTTGCATGCATGTGTTACTCATTCTGTGATGGGATATTTGTTTTTCATCCGACACATATATATAATGACTCTTATGCATTTTGTCTTCTGTTAACCTCCTAGGGTCTCCTACGTTGACTTCCTGTGTTACCATGCTTTGCAACTATGTGCAGATGATCCGTGCTTGATCAAAATTTGCAAAAAACAGTAATCAAGAGCTGGATCAACTCTAGCAGACCTGTTTGTCACCCACTGAAGCCATTTGCTTGTGTAAATATGGAAAGACTATTTTGGAGGAACCTGCTTTTTTATTTCTACCTTCGCCCGTGACTCCTGGTTGCTTGGTTACATTGGCGCTTATTGTAGACAACAGATGGGATTTAGTGATTTATTTTCGCATTACTTGTAGGTTTTTTTTTTTTTTTTTCAATCTGCAACAAATAGGTTGGCTAGGAATGTAGAAAGAAGTCAAAACAGTTGGATTGGAATCCAACGGAGATGTCTATAAAACCAGTTGGTGATGGTTTTAATATATCGCAACAAGGCTTTGTTGTTGTTGTTGTTGTTATAGAATCTTCTGATGAATAAAATGCTTTCTTTGAGGTTGAACATTTCATTGTCAAACTGTCTATTTCTCGGTTTTGTTTGGTCCCTTACAATTTGCAAATGCTTGACCCCAAAAATAGCAGGAGTTGGTGTTCAATGTTTTCAACAGTAATTAATATTTGTTTATCTTATGTTATGAGAGGTGAATTTGGGTAATTTTCATTTGATGTAATTTTTTGCTAACATCTCGATCTTAAAAAAGAAAAGAAAAGAAAAGGGGTATGCCCCTAGCTCCAAAGAGAAAGGAAAAAAAATGTAAGAAAGTGTAATGTTGACGAATGCAAGGATTTTCTTGTCTTTATAACAATATTCACATGCTCTCCCTCCCCGGCGGGGAATGGACTGTTACATCATTAATTAATTCCTTTCGACCTCTTGCATATGAATGCCGGTATGGCAATGCACAGAATAAAACTAGTTTTGAATTTTTTAAAATGAAATAATGTTATCTTTATCTTGTCAAATTAATTTTATATCTTTATTTTTCACTCTGTTCGAGTTTATTTTTAGACGGAATATGAATCTTTGAAATACATTCTATTTCTTCAATAGATGTCTCATTTTGACAGAATAAGAGGTAACAGTATTGCATCGAAAAAATTTATAAAAGTTTAGAAGGGATATTTAATTTATTTCTCGAAATATATTAATAATGACTAGTTCAACGATGGATTATGTACAGCAGAGGGGCAAAGTTGAAGAGCAAAACAAAGTTTGCTTTCCTAAGACTGAAACGGCATTGATTTATGTTCTGTAATGCATTGGTTTTCGTAATTTATCGCATTGCGCTACATTAGGCTGAAAATTCCTAGATTCAGTCGTCAACACGACAAACAAGGAATACATTTTCTCAGAAATTATTTATTTATTTATTTTCCAACATAAACCCATATAGAAAACAAACGTATACTATACACCAAATTTCAACATGTTGTAGACATGTTCATGGATACAAGTATGTATGAAAAGAAATTGAAAAAAATATAAGAAGAAGAGGAAGGGGGTAGTAGGAGTTTTATGTTCAATGCAAAGTGAATATGATTACATCAGTCAAATTCCTGTAACTTTTGGATTATCGTCTTCTTGCAGCAATAACACATGAAGCAGCGGCCATGATAATGATCCTCGCAATTGAGCTCATATCGTCAAAAACGGCTGCAAAGCGCATTTCTTGAAGATCCCATAGAGTTGAAACAAACATGCACAACCCTTCAAAGATAACTACCACGATTGCCATTATTAATGTGATTTCGGAGCCCAGAACACAGATATATAGGAAGAAACTGGCAAAGCTGGTGAACTTTTGATTCTAAAAGCTACTGGGTGGACTCTGGAGCTAGATCGGGATGAAAAGCGTGGAGTTACTATTGTTCTTGGCTTCGGACAAATCAATGCTGCTTCGAGGATGCTTCCTAGTTGTTGCACGATGCAACGGTGCCTGTCCCAACATGGCTGAAACCTACAGTCCCACGACCCCACGACAAATTCTCTTTGTAGTGAACCTAGACAGTAACAGGAACACACCAAAACCTTAATCTCACGTGATAGAGAAATACTTTTGTATGCAAATAAAAACGAACAAGCCATAAATTTCACAAAATATTTAATATGTTATATTATTAACTGAAGCATACATTAACTTATATTTACAATTGTTAATAAAAAAAAGAAAAGAGGGCTACTTTAATTCTAACTCAGAATCAACGTTAAAGGTAAACAGTGTTAATCCACATGAGCAATAGCAACAAAGCCTTTAGATACAAAGATGCACTCAAATACACATGAATAAAAATTATTGAAATATAATTAATTTATAGGATCCATGTTTAAATCAAATACTAATTTTATTTTATTTTATTTTATTTTATCTTTTTATTTTTTATTCATAAATACTTTAAATTTTTTAGTCTGTAATTTTTTTTTTTTTAAAAAATTTAAAATAAGTTAGCCAGCCTGGGCACTTATTATTATATTAGGACACAAAAGGAAAAAGAAATAAAAGACAGCAGAGGCGGTGAACGTGGAGCCCAATCGTTTGTGAGCTGGCAAACGGCCAATGAATGGACAACCTGGAGATTGCAACTGCAAATTTGGCCGTTGGGCGCCGTCTCTTATTACACCCAATAACGTTAATTTTTTTTTTCGTATCTTCGAGAACGATGCCGTTCTAAATCTGCTCCGTTTCATCTGTATCGCGTGCCGTTCATTCACCGATGATATCCTGACAGGTGGACAAATGGACGGCAAAAGTTGGTTAAAATCAACCACCTTCTGGAATTAGCGCGTGGGTAAAAAACAGAACATTCTCTAATTTGTCGGCGAATGGGTTTTGATCGTACGGTAAAATAAATTTTACTTTTAACACTCTCTATGGTTTTTTGATTTTGAAATAAATAGCGAATTCATAGTTTAATTGGTAATATGGGTTCAAGTTGGAAATAAAAATAAAAATAAAAATAAGAATAAAGAGCGAGGGAATTGTGAGGGTTCAATCATTAAAATCAAATTCCAAAACGTGTTTTCTTTGATTCAAGCAAGCAGGAAGAATTAAGGGAAAAGGAAGATGGGATTGTGGGAAGCTTTTCTCAATTGGCTTCGAAGGTGCTCTCTCTATCTCTATCTCTCTCTCTCTCTCTCTCTCTCTCTTTGTGAGTGTGTGTGCGTGTGGTGTGTTTGGATGCTGAGAAAATAAATTCTCTACGTGTATGTGTTTATGTTAAGTTTTGATGGTGATCAGTTTGGGTGTGTTTAGTGCTGAGAATTTTACAAATTCTTTTTGGGATCTGTTTGGTTGATGTGATTGTTTTGAGTTTAACTTTAGACGTTTGTAGACTATATGATTTTTTGGACAATTGTCTTAGCAGAGAAGTTTTATGCTATCCCCAGAAAAGAGGAAAAAAAAAAAAAGGGAACTTCTTGGTTGGTCTGTTTGATATGAACATTGGACAAGAATTGGGTAACTATTTTCTATGCTTTAATGGATTCCGTGTGTCAAAAGTTAGTAATTTCACGAGAATGAGCTAGGTTGATTGTGTAAGTCGGGTGCTCAGCTGCAAACCATTCTCAATTTGTCTTAATGTTTTGAGTTTTGATCGGTAGAGGTTGATTTGTGGATGATTCTAGAGTAGTGTAGTCATTATTGGAGTTTTCGTTACAATAGTGGCAGTGGGACTCGAAGCTGTGGCAACAGGATGTAGAAGCCATATGTTGGTTTGTTGATTTATTTCGTATGTTATGAGTTTTCTGAATCATGGGTGATCCAAGTATCTCAGCAATTATGCCGAAATGAATGCAACAGGATGATTAGGTTGTTATTAATCTCTATGGAGTGGCCTCAGTAATTCTAAAATATCTTATCATTGGTCAATGATTTTAACCATTACCTTTACAGTTTGCATGTAATTGAATATCTTTGTTAGTTTTTTTATTCCTGTTGTGTGTGCGTGTGTGATGGCAGTCTCTTCTTCAAGCAAGAAATGGAGTTATCTCTGATAGGACTTCAAAATGCTGGAAAAACATCACTTGTAAATGTTATTGCTGTAAGTAAAAGTTCTCATGACATGTAATGTGTTCTTATAGGTTTTCTTTTCTCTCTTGGTCTGGTACTGATCCCCAACTTTTTTCCCCTCTTGTTTGTAGACTGGTGGATATAGTGAAGACATGATTCCGACAGTAAGTCATCTTCTCATAGATCCATTGTACAATCTTAAGTAGGAGGATATCACTGAATTTGACCATTTTTCCTTTCCTAGAATATGTCATTCCTATTTCAGGTAGTCCTTTGTTCTTATTAGATTAATTTCACAGATAATCTCCTAACATTTCTCTTTCGCCAACAGGTAGGATTTAATATGAAGAAAGTGACAAAAGGGAATGTCACAATAAAGCTGTGGGATCTTGGAGGTCAACCAAGGTTTCGCAGTATGTGGGAAAGATACTGCCGTGCAGTTTCAGCTATTGTGTACGTGACACACTTCAACTTTTTAGATGTAACCGCATCAACAAACATGAAACTTTTCTAGTGTTACATTGTTTTCTTACCAAGTTGACGGTTGTAGGGTGAATTTACAATTATTTTACATGTTTTCATTATGGCCAGTGGTTGTGCTGTGCACGGTCTGCTTACCTCTTCAAGTCTTCTTTTTCTTTTGTTTCCTGTCTTTGTTCCTATTATTTGGCTCGTTGGTGAAGTATGTGTTTTAAGACAATTCATTGTAGTTGTTAAGGTAACATTGCAAGAGAGGAGGTAAAAATAAGGCACCCTGAATGCGACATCTATTGTGGAGATGAGATATTTCACTCTCACATTCACCTGAAGTACAGTTAAAAGTTCAATAAATAAGGTGCAATCTTGCTACATTTAGGTATGTGCATGGAAACTGATATACATGGTGCAATTTAGTTGCCTCGTAATAATACTTTTTTCATGAACTTTTGTCACGATGCTCTGATTCATTTCTGTCACAGTCATGCAAGTTCATGAGACACAATCAGTGCTAAATTTCATTGTATCTGCTCAAACTGTCCTTCTGTTTATCTAAAATATTCATATTCTTTCCTTTGCAGATATGTTGTGGATGCTGCTGATTATGATAACTTACCTGTCTCAAAGAGCGAACTGCATGACCTTTTGGGTAAGCCATCGTTGAATGGTATCCCCTTGCTGGTGCTAGGGAACAAGATTGATAAACTAGGGGCCCTGTCCAAAGAAGCCTTCATAGAACAAATGTAAGTGGCAGCTAAAAATCTATAAATGTGGTTTATAGGGCATATCAATTTGGAAACTCATAGAAACATATATGTTGTTGCATTGTATGGGATGCTTGGTTCCTACATATAGTGGCATTCATAATATTTTGTTCGTCCAGAGAGAGAAAACCTTTCTGTTGTGGGTTATCTGCAAAATAATCAACAAGTGCCTGGAAAAAGAAATGTAATTCTATTCTTTGCGTGATGCTACTTTTTAAGTTGTTATTGAAGAGTTCATTATGTTGTGCAGGGGGCTCAAATCCATTCCTGATAGAGAAGTTTGCTGTTTCATGATTTCATGCAAGAACTCAACCAACATTGATACCGTTATTGATTGGCTTGTAAAGCATTCAAAATCAAAGAATTGAGCACTTTTCAAGTATTCAACATCGAGTGGATTGATCGCAGTCTGGTGGAAGTGGCTTCTGTTGCGTCTAACTGGGTGGTTAATGTCTGACCATCATCTTTATTTTTCCCTGTGTGTTCTTTTTGGCCTCGAACTTTGGTTGCTGCAGGTACCCTTGTATTATTGCTGAGCTGCAAGCTAGTAAGGGTCTTATGTACAGGTCTAACTGGTGCGTTGTGGTGCTTGGTTTTCATAGGAAAAACGCTTTTTCACGTAGCTGCATTTTTATTTCTCTTTGGGGCCGCTCCCATTGGTTGGCCTTCACTTGATCCTATGCTTGCTATCAATCGAGTAACTCACTGGTTCGCAGTTTTCCATTCTCTGGCTTACACCCAAGATGCGCTGACCCTGTTCAGTGTTCATCAATTTTGTAGTATTAACCAAATTAATGACTAAATTAACTATAGTACTAATCAAATTTTATTTCAAGATGAATCTCTAATCAAGGAATGTTAAAATAATGCGATTTGTAAGAAATGTGGTTAAAACCCAAATGAATGTTTGTTCAGTGAAATGTGCTCCGAGTAGGAAAAAAATGAAATAAAAAACGTAAACGAATCTTAGTTTTTGCCTAATTATGAAGCGGGACTTCAATATGTGGAAAAAAAAAAAAAAAGGCGAGATACGGCAGTTACTTGTACTAATTGTACCGTTATAAAAGTACAAAGAAAAAGGAATGAGCGACCGACGTTCTTGCAAAGCAGGAGAAAAAGGCAGTTTAACATTTCGATGTTTCCCAAGAAAAGAAGACACAGATTCTCTGTCCCTTGACTGGAGTCAAAATGCACTCCTTCCTTTATGGTTTCTTTGGTTGCCGAGAAAACCGAGGAAAAGTGAAAGAGAAAAAAAAAACAAAAGCTTCCGATTGTTTTTTTTGTCTTTTCCTTTACCACTGTTTTCCCGGCACCCAAGTGGAGCATCATCCCTGTCATCGCCCAAGAACCTCTCTCGAGCTTTGCCCATCTCGTAATTTTACCAATTATCCGGCTTTTTCTTGCTCTCCAAATTTGTTGTGAAAGTGGCCATGTATGCCGGTTTGAGAACAAAAGGTAAATAAATATCTGTGGCAATCCATTTATATCTGTCAAATTACCGATTCTCTGATACTGATAATCTCTGTTGTATAATCTGACTTTCTCTGAAATAATTTTGTTTTCCTTCTTTGTGAATTCGATTTCAGATTCCATGGAAGCCAGGAGAGGTAAAAACGCTGAACCCAGTCCGGTTTTGTGTTAAAGAAAGTGGAAATTTTTGAGAGTCCCCAGTTGCAGTTGCCTGTTTTTCCATTTCCTTGGGATTGTTTTTTCCTTTTTGCGAGACTTTTTTCCTTTTTGCAATTGTGTTTTCTTTAAATCCTGCGTCTTCTTTCCGAGCTTTCTTGTCATTGTGGCTCTGTGGGTTATGGTTGTACCACCAATATGTGTGCCCAAATGCTGACTTCTACCGGAACATCTAATTGCTGGCATCTCAATATGATAAGCTGTGGATTCTTTGAGATGTCTTTCGTTCCATGTCAATTACCTTCGTTGTCTGTGTTTGCAAAGAACTAATATTAGGGCCTCTTGCATGGTCGCACCAAAGGAAGGATCTTTTTTTTTTTCTTCTCCAGTATTTTGAATTAGAAATGCCAATTTAGCTTGGTAAGTTTTCTAAAGCAGCTTTTCTGTGGGCAATGCAGTATTTGGTCTTTTATTGTAGAGAGCCAACTTCTTGCAACTCTTCAATGTTGATATAGGGCCTGACATCATTGCTTACTCACAATCCTTCTTCCGCATAAATAATTTTATCATGTGACTTGTAATGCTTTACTCAACCTTGAGCTCTCATGTTTTTTCCAGCATGCTGATCTTGTCTGTGTTTACTTTTTGTTTGGGAAAAAAAGATTCATCTTTCTGAAATTATGAGGGATATTGTTGTTGAATTTATTTTGTTTTGGGATTGTATGTTTGTTCATGGTTTTAAGTAGACGAGTGCTTGAACAAATTTGAAGACCATGGGTAACTTCGCAATATGAACTGTGTGATGAAAAATGGGGCATTCTGAGAATCAAACTCAGGACATCTCACACCCAAAGCAAGCCTCAGAGAACTAGACCTAGTGCCAAATTTTGACCCACCAATGTTGATATAGGGCCTGACATCATTGCTTACTTACAATCCTCCTTCTGCAAAAATAATTTTATTATGTGACTGGTAATGCTTTACTCAACCTTGAGCTCTCATGTTTTTTCCAGCATGCTGATCTTGTCTGTGTTTTCTTTTTGTTTGGGAAAAAAAGATTCATCTTTCTGAAATTATGAGGGGTATTGTTGTTGAATTTATTTTGTTTTGGGATTGTATGTTTGTTCGTGGTTTTAAGTAGACAAGTGCTTGAACAAATTTGAAGACCATGGGTAACTTCGCGATATGAACTGTGTGATGAAAAATAGGGCATTCTGAGAATCAAACTCAGGACATCTCACACCCAAAGCAAGCCTCAGAGAACTAGACCTAGTGCCAAATTTTGACCCACCAATGTTGATATAGGGCCTGACATCATTGCTTACTCACAATCCTTCTTCTGCAAAAATAATTTTATTATGTGACTGGTAATGCTTTACTCAACCTTGAGCTCTCATGTTTTTTCCGGCATGCTGATCTTGTCTGTGTTTACTTTTTGTTTGGGGAAAAAAGATTCATCTTTCTGAAATTATGAGGGGTATTGTTGTTGAATTTATTTTGTTTTGGGATTGTATGTTTGTTCATGGTTTTAAGTAGACGAGTGCTTGAACAAATTTGAAGACCATGGGTAACTTCGCGATATGAACCGTGTGATGAAAAATGGGGCATTCTGAGAATCAAACTCAGGACATCTCACACCCAAAGCAAGCCTCAGAGAACTAGACCCAGTGCCAAATTTTGACCCACCAATTTTGTGTCAATGGCCATGCAATTACAGTTTGTGCCAGTGTCATCTTACTGTATTCCACCAATTTTGTGTCAATGGCCATGCAATTACAGTTTGTGCAAGTGTCATCTCACTGTATTTGTGGTTTTTTCTTTCCACAGCTTTTAAAGCCTTGGGTATTAAAATTAAAAAGCTTATTAAATTAACGGGGCATTCTGAGAATTGAACTTGGGATGTCTCTTGCACCCTAAGCGAGAATCATACCACTAGACCAAATGCTCTAATTTGTAATAATGTTTGATTAGTAATAATATAATCCTATTTTAGGAACTATTGGTGTTGGACTTTTCCGATTCCAACCTCCTGATTTTCAATAATGTTTGATTGATTATAATATAATTCTGTCTCAGGAACTATTGGTGTTGAGGTTTGGTATTTTTTTATTCTGTTTGCTTGACTTTTCGGGTTCCAAGCTCTTGGTGGAGTTCCCAATGTTACTTCTTGGAATGTTTGTAATACAAAAGTCTCCAAATATTTAGGGGATGGCTTGGATCAATTGAAAGTTTCTATGCATGTGATGGTGATCGCAAGCACCGCATTTATCATGCTTGACGAAGGTGTAAGTTCCTAAGTTGAAAACTCTGGTTATTAAATTTGTGAAAAACAGAAAACAAAATGGGACACCTCCTCATTTTCAATAATGTTTGATTAATTATAATATAATTCTGTCTCAGGAACTATTGGTGTTGAGGTTTGGTATTTTTTTATTCTGTCTGCTTGACTTTTAGGGTTCCAAGCTCTTGATGGAGTTCCCAATGTTACTTGCTGGAATGTTTGTAATACAGAAGTCTCCAGAAATTTAGGAGATGGCTTGAATCAATTGAAAGTTTCTATGCATGTGATGGTCAAGCATGTAAGTTCCTAAGTTGAAAAAACTTTAGTTAGAAAACAAAAAATTTGTGAAAAACAGAAAATAAATTGGGGCATTCCGAGAATTGAACTCGGGACCTCTCGCACCCAAAGCGAGAATCATACCACTAGACCAAATGCCCATTTTGCTACTGTTTAAGAAATTGAACTTAAAATTATAATCAGTTCTTAGCTTCCTATACTTACCAGAATTTGGATTTGATTTTTTTTTTTTTTTGCTGCATTTCTAATTTTGTCATCCATTTAGAGTTACATTGCTAACCTGATATGTTGACATTTTTGGTAAGCTTCCCACAAAGAAATGCATAATTTCTAGGTTACCTATGATTCTTGTTTTAGCTGAAAATTACTTGGCCATGCAAATAAACAAGCTTCTAGGTTGTAGAAATGGGATCTGCATTTGGTGCGATCAAGATACCAGAAATCATATTGGTACTTATATGGCTGATAAAGAATATGATAGTCTTTTGTCATATCTTTTTCATTTCTAATCATCTTGTTGATTAACAAGAACGTGACATTGGTTGGGTTTCTGAGATCATATTATGGAAGGGGCATATAGAGGAGAATGGCACAGAAGACTCCATTGCTAGCCTGCAATGAAGTAGGGCATAATTAAGAGTAAATTGGATTTATGCGTCACGTAAAGTTGTTTATAGTGGTGTGCTTTTTTCTTCCTCTTTCTGAAGGATTCAAGAAAACATAAAGCAGAATGGGGTATGAGATGATGGACAGGTTGGTTTAGTATAGTTTTAACACAGGCAATATGTTGTTGAATGTAGTGCCACAAAAATTGAATACGTCCTTTATGTTTATGTGTGTTCATAATATTCGGCAGGGTCGAGAACCATTTCTTTTTCCTTTTTCTGAGGAGGGTTCTACTCCTTGGTACAGGTATGCTCCTGATTAATCTTGTCAGGAAAATGTCTTGGAACCTGGAAGTAAATTCTTTGACGCAAGCATCATACCCTTGTATCAAATGCCATTTCACATTTCAGCTTTACTAATTTCGCAATAACACTTTTACATAAAATAAACATTTTAATATTATAATTTAAGTGCGGTACCAATTGTCAAGATAAAACATGATTTTTTTATATAAATTACATATCCATTTGTGTGGACGGAATAAAGATGGAATCTTTTTTTATCAAATATAAAAAAGGAATCTGCACATGCGGCTGACAACAATGTCATTATATGTATATATATATATATATATATATATATATTTTTTTTTTTTTTTTGTTTTTAGGTTAAACCCCGAGTGGACCAAGCCCTCCCTGACAGTTGGGCTTTCTGAGTGTGTCAGTGTAGCATTTTATTTACGCACACACGCGCGCGCGCGTGCACATATATAGGATTCTGTTCTCCAAATAAGAGGCACTAAAAGAATGATTAAGGGGCACTTTTTCCAACAGGACTTGACCTACCACAAAATTATGTACATTGACAGGTGAAAAACTCTTTCAGGCTTATACCATGAAACATTGGTGAAAATGAAAAAGAAAAGAAAAACAAAATTCAACTCCATTTTGCAAGCTCCTAAACTGACACCAAAACTCACAGAAATGGCAACCTCCATAGCTAATTACAAACACCACAGTAAGGCAACTAAAATAGATAATGGTGTTTGATTAATCTCAGCGAGCTACTGGGCAAACTTCCTGAATTGGTTTTGTGAGGTTTGGTGCAGAGATATTTTGATTATGTGGCCTTGGGAGAATCTGAATAGGTCCTTGCACTCCTGAAGATCATCGTCACAAGTCAACAGAACCGGCTCATGATCATCGTCCAAGTATCTGAGATCAATTCCACTAAAGTCATTTATATTGAACCGTTTAGCAATCTCATGTTGCAAGTCCCTGAAACCCCAATTCGGTTGCAAGCTAAACCTGATGTTTTCTTCTCTGAAAGTTGCTTTAACTCTGAAAACAACCCCATCTGGTGGACTCTGGCCACATCTTTTTGCCAGGGGCAGTGGGGTCTCAAGGCTTTCGTTATCACCAAATGAATTATGGCCTTGGCATTTCGCAGGTTCCTCCTGATTGAAAGATTGTAATTCTGCTTCACTGCAAGTTCTCTTCAGTGCCGCAACAGTGTCTTGCCTAGTGCTCAAGCCATTGATGGTGCTAGTAAGCTGCTTTTCTGCACTATAACTGCAGACACATGAAGCTGAATTCTGCCTAGAAGAAGAGGACTTTGATCTTGAATCACTACCCTTGAGACTGAATGAGCCATGCTCAGGTTTCAGGTCTAATTCATTATGATTGTCTGTCTTCTCAAATTGTAGAAGATGGGCATTGCCTGAAGGATTTGGAGGGCTCGTTTCTGGAAAGGTTGTGTAGAATGAGTCGAGTTGAATTAGACCCTTGGCACCCTGGACAGAGTCTAGCAAATTTTGGAGTCTCTCCAAAGAGTGGCTGACCTTCTTGATTTTTCGAGAAGGCCAACGGGTGATACCATGTTGCCTGCATATCTTTTTCAGGGTAGTTGGGCCAACTGCAATTGGAACAAATTAGATGAGCACTTGGCTTATGAAATTAGGATATTTGTAACTTCTGTGAGATCTATTAAGTTACTCATTTAGCTTAATAGAATTATACTAAGCTTCTGAAGGACTATTTAGGTCCCTAGTTGAGAAAGTGGCCTTTGCTAAAAGAAGAGAAGAAAATCTCAAGGACAGAGAGAGTGAAATAGAGATGTCACATTTTCTTACCCCCAAGGCTTTCGGCAGCATTTTTGAGGCTCCCAGCAAAGTACTGTTGAAGAACTTGCAAGCTGATCGTTTTCTCTGGCTTGGTATGTCTCTTCTCCCTTGCCTTTCTAGTGCCTAACAAGCGACGGTGCTTGTTGACAGAAGAATCTTCACCACCCCCAGTACTACTTTTTGGTCCAGATATTTCCTGTTGCTGCCCAAGCTCTGGAAAATCTTGCTTATGGTACAGGTCCAACTCAGTATTAGCCCAATCTATTGTCACCTTGAGTTCTTCAGGTTCTGTTACTTCTGGAAACTCCAATGACACACAAACGAATTCACCCTTCTCCCGGGCCTGCATCATGTCTGTAATCCAAGATGACTCCTCTAAATGAGGTTCTATCAGAGGAGAAGATACTTGCCTTCCCGCTGCAATTTGCTGGTTGACCTCTACTTCCAGCTCATTGTCCACGACAACATAAAGACCCTGGCAAGCCTCTTGTATGACATCAGGCAATAGATTGCATATCTGCTTTTGTTCTTCAATGTCTTGGTAATTGCTTGGTAAGAATAGCTCCAAGACAAATTCAACTAATCCACTGTGGATGCTTTGGAGTGGAATTGCTACTGCTGCACTGAGACCAAAAATTCTAGCATGGTGAGAGAGAGGATACTCTCTCTTGCTGAAGGAAGTTAGATTGGTGGAAAAGCATTTTTTGTTTGTTGTGAATGCTTTACCAACTATCCCTTGATCTAGGAAAAGGTGTTGCTCAGAACAAGCAACATAGAATCCCTGATAATTTGGATTGGCTAGAAAGCAAGCTGAATTGATGGTGGATATACAGTAAGCATACTTCTTGGCAAATGTCTGGTTTGTACTTTTCCCTTGACAGATAGATGGAGCCCATGTGAGAGCTAGAGGCAGTCCATGTGTCTTGCAGACTGATTGCAAAATATCTGGTATATCATGAACTGCAACTTGGTAGAATTCCAAGCAAGCCTGTGAAAAGGGAAGCATAAGAAATTGCCAATTTCAGATACTCAATTCTGGAGTTTGTGGTGCACTGCTTGCATACCTTAACACCAAAAGAACATAATTCTTGTGAACTCTTTAGATCAACAACCTGCAAATCAACATCTCTACTTAGTTTGGGCTATAGGCAAGTTGAATACTTTTGCACGTGCATTCAAAGCTAATATTAAGACAAAGCCATTGGAAATACAGAGGGAATTTGAAAACAAAAACTAACATAAACAATAATCAAATATAATCTTGAACAACCAGGCAGACAAAAGCATAAAGCATTAGCTGGATAAGTAGATATTTGTGAGCAGGGATAACTTCGAGTAGTATCTCCAATTGAAAGAAAAGGGTAAAATAAAGGCAAATTTACCATATCTTGCTCCATTTCCAACTTCAGTAATCAACTACTTAAAAACCACAAGGAGGAGAGGAAAAAGAGAAGACCTCAAGAGCTTTGCAGACACTCTCTATTTCCTGATGATAGCTGATCCTTTGAGTAGTTGTGACAATTTCAACAACAGCCAAGCAAATTCCACTGCCTGGTTCAAAAACAGGCAAAGCAAGACACCCACTAATGCTATACAGCTTTGCATAGTCTTTTCTTGGGCATTCATCACTCCTGAAGAAGCGAACATCAGGAGTCCATTCAGGAAATGTTCCCTGAAACACCCGACCAGGCAACCCTGCTGATTCTTCTGAACCTTCCTCAGCTGAAAAATGGAAAGCTTTTGAAGCATCTCTGTAACTTGCAAGACTGGTGTTATTTGAATTGAGGGAGTATGGCTGGTCAATAGTGGTAAGCACGATTTTTCCTTCTGTCCTAGTAGGAACCCATATCTGAATAAGTATATCTCTACTCTCTGCAAATTCTTTCAAGTAATCAGTTGCTATCATCAGTCTGTCTTTCATTGAACAAGAAGGTGCACCCCACCAACTTTCGCCCAAATCAGACTCTGGTGAAGAAGTTGCAGCTGCAACCACTTCCTCCATTTCAGGATGATCTACAAATGGGGTCTTGGTGAAGTTCTCTGTTTCATTTTGATAGATTTTTTGAGTGTTTGTGCTCAAACAACTCGGCCCAATTTTTGGCAAGTACGGTGAAGTGCCATCCCAGAAATCCAAATCCATATAAGTGGCTGACAAGGCCTCAAAAGTAGAGTAAGGTGTAAAGGGGCCATAATCCATATGCAGTTTGCTTCAAATTTTCCTTCAACAACCTACCAAGTACAAATTTACAGAATCGTCACCAGTTGAAGCATAAGAGAACAGGAAAGATGAAAATCCAAAAGAGGAGCTTCCAGGAAAGATCGTTATTGCTTGTATCCAAAAATCCGGCATGCTCAAGTGGGAGAAACATCGTCAAGTAAATTGTCTTGTGAACTGCAATTACAAATTCATTTTAGAGGAAAAAAAGGCTACTACGAACTGATGTACCAATTGCATAATAAACAAAGTAATTGGGTAAGACTTGTCAGCATCAATAATCATGTAAGCTGTAAATTGTTTCGCCCAACAGGTTCAGGAAACTATATTCTACAGAAAACAGGAAGATATCTCAGAAACATCTGAGCAAATTAACTCGGATGGGATAGCAGGCATCATGTTTTCAGTTCAAAAGACTAAAATTTTCTTTTGTCGAGCAATAAAATATACAGTAATAAGATGAAAGTAAAATAGAGATGGAGCAATTGTTTGAGATTCTAGGGGGTTTGGAACTATGTGTCATAGATACGATTGTGTGTTCTAGCAACCAAAAACCATGAGCAGAACATATACTTCCTTGAAACTATGTTCTACCCAATAAATGAAAATACAAAACAAGACAGCAGATAAAGCATGAAAAAGAAGAGAAGGGGAAAGTAACTCTCACCCCACCATGCGAAGATTCTTTGCAACAGAACTTGAAGATGTGCTCTTTTCCTATGCTCAAACCCAATTGACAATTTCAGTCAGAGAACTAATACTGCGCAACCAGCAAAACCGAAGGAACTAGGAATTTGCAGTGCAAGGGAATTACTTTAACTATTTGTACATTGGAGCTCCATCTCCTCCCTTTTTTATAATACCAATGCTTTTGCATCAGTGTAAATGACAAAATGTCAAACACGCAAGCTCATTGGCGCTTAAAAAAAAAAAAATGAAAAAACAAAAGAAATCCTGTGGAAAAACTGTTACTATATTACGTGGAGAAAAAACGCCGCTGCTACTTGTGACTATTTATCATATATTATATTAGTCAATGAAAGTTGCTTACGACATTTTTGGGTTATTTTATCCTATGTCTTAACTCCGAATGGGGTCCACGAAAGATACTCTTTGCAATCTGGTTTCTGGGATCAGCCCATGGATTCAGATTCTCAACTAACTCAGTATCATTTAACCTTAACCTTTGGTGAGACGGTTAGACAACTTTGGTTGGCATTGAGTTCCAGCACTTCCCTTTAAACTTGATGGGACTAATGGCTGCGGGTGCAGTCTTTCAATACTAAATGTCATTATGACTTACTTCAAGGAAAAATACCAAGCACTGTTCCACAACCCCATCTACGTGAAGTCATGAAAACACCTGGCAGGGTTGATCTAAAGGTTGCAGAAAAAAGGCACTGCCATCAAAGACAAGCATTTCTATCTCTTGTTCCCCTCCTAATTTAAAATTTTAATGTCCTAATGCAGATACAAAGTGGAATCAACCCTGTACTCAATGGCTAGATTCCATTCATTCTAATTTACCCTTTTGGGTACCGAGGCGGCTACATGTAAAATTTAATTTTATCCAGTGGAGGGCTCCTCGCTTGGTCGAGTCGCCACATGGGTAATGAATCTGGCTGTTTCTGTGAATGGTCAGAGGTGGAATCTTCATTGTTCATGATATTGAGATTCCAAATTAAAAAAACAGAAGAAGCGATTTCGTGTGGAGTTCTTCCTCGTTAGTCATCACTCCATTGTTTGCGGTGGCCAAAGCCGCCAACAATGTTTCGCTTTCCAGTAAACATTAAAGTAACTACAGGCAACGCGAAAGCAAAGTTGACAAAAAGTTATTGGCCCAGTTTCAAGCGTTTGGTGGCAAGTTAATCTCAGCATCATTGAGAAATTAAAATTTTAAGCCAATAAACTAATTGGTATGGCTGATAAGTCACAACCCACTACAGCCGCCATTTTCCACAGAGACTAAATTAATCAGGGGGTTTGCATCTTTCTTGTTAAATTATTACAGATTCGCAGATTCCAGTTCATGTCTAGTATCTTCAGTCCATGTCAGGATCATTTGGTAAAGGAAAGCAAGTTTATGCAGTTGGGCGGTGATAAAATATTTTATGGACAATTATTGCATTGAAAATGAATTAAATAATCGATGCCCAACGTAAGCGTGATTATGCAGTTAGTTGAAAGTTACTCGTTAAACGTGATTAGGAAGTTTGTTTAAATTATGTGCTCCTTTCAAATCTCCATGTTTTGCCCATAGATCATTGCAGTTGGCGTGAGATAAAGCGTAAGAGATGTGGCGACCCGTGTATGTCTAGTGGCGTGGTGTTACTTCTCTTCTCGTTCTTTCTTGTGCTATCATATGGGGTGATGGCAGATATGCTAAGCTGACCATCCACTTGCATCCTGCATGAATATTGATGATACTGAGCCAATGGAATCTCCTCTTTGACATGGTCATATCATCAGAAATAAGCTTTTGCTCTTCTTCTTCTTCTTTTTCTTTTTTTTTTTAGTTTTCGAGGGACTCTCATGTGCATCGTAAGGCTTTAGGATGGTTGGACGAATTGGTGACCAACCATTTTATTAACGGTAGATCACATGGGCCTACATATCAAAAAAGGACCACTCGGACCTAAAGAGTCATGTAAGGTCTGACTCATCATTGGATATCCAATACTGTCTGCCAAAGGCTACAAACTTGAACCCTCAAAATGATCCATTGGAACCAGAAGTGGACATCCATGGCATATTTAGCTTCAAAAGCCCGAGCCCATCTTCAGAATTACTATAAGGAAGATCGCGAGGGCCTAAGGGGACAATGGTATGACCCAATTTTTGGAGTAGGCAAAATTTTTATTTGTGAATTCCTCTGTTTCTCTCTGTTTTCCGAATTGGCAGAAAAATGCCGACGGCCTTGGAGCTTTTAAGAAGATAATAGAGTAGAGGGGAGTCTATTCTCACAAAATGTGGGTTTTGATTCATATTTTGAGCTAGTAGAAAAGTCTCTGGCCCGTGGTTTTCAAGAACTTTGATATCTTTGTTTTGTTAGGTTTCAATTTTCTTTGCAGCAATTGAAACCGCCTATTTATTTTTAGAATTCATAACGCGAGGAACTAAGATGTGAATTATGAACCTTCAGATGTTGATATGAATATGGACAGCGCCTCCAGTGATCTTGTATCTGAAAGTTCTCGAGGAATTGGTTCCTGGGTGCTGAACGGTTATGTCATAATCTCCGTGGAGCAGCAGACTTTCAAAGGACCCTTCAGTGCCTGTTTTAACTTGAGTAGCTTCAAATTCCCACTCCTGAATCAACCTGTCCACGACATCGCCAGCTGCAGTATTGGTGAAATCCTCGCTTGCTAGTGTTGTCACGTTGAAACCGGCTAAAATGGGGCCTGCAAACATGATGATTCCTTCAACAGCAGGATGGGAGTAACCTTCCCGTAGTATCTGCTCCAAGTACTCTGCCTACACATGACAAATAGAATAGTTAGCAAACATTCTGGAGGCTAAATGTAGTATTTATGAAATAAGGAGTGCAGTACCTGATCCGGACCTGGCGCCACGCTCACTTCTGTAAGCCATATGGGCAATCCTGTTGAAGCTAGAATGTCTATGGAAGATCTCATGTAAGCAAGGTTTGGCTGGCCAGGACCAAAATGGCCTTGCAAACCTATTCCTGCTAACATACCCTCGTTTCCAGGATATGAAAGAATTTCCTCAAGTTTGTTCCTGTAGTTGCACGGGCCCACAACCTCATCCTCAGTGTATTCAATGGTATTGTACTCATTCATGAACATTGTTGTGTTTGGATCAAGCTGATAAGCCCTCAAATAATACTCGGATGAAGCATTTCTGCCAAGTCGATCCTCAAAAAAGCTGAAATGCAGATTTTCATTAACTACATCCCAAGCTATTAGCTGCCCAGCGTATCTTGAAACCACTGAATCAATTCTTTTTGCTGCAGCTGCTTTCAATTTATCTGGAGAAAGTTTTGGAACCCATTTTGGTTGGTACTTGGGATCGTCCCAGAAGACATTGTGCCCCCTGATAGAAATACCGTTATCTTGGCAAAATTTTACCATGGCATCTGCAACAGTATAGTTTTCTTGACCTTGTATTTCCTCTGTGCTGTACCACTTCATTGCATTGGTGAAAGTAGTGTATTTGAATCTCGAGGCAAACCAGGCTTGGTAATCTATGCTCTCAAGAATGTGATAATTCATTCCGCATCCAAATGGAAAGTCAGACTTGGTTTGTTTTATAGAGACTATAGCACCTTCCGTTGCAGTTCCATTGGCATAATTCACCTGAAATCTCACTTTGCTTTTCCTTTTCTACACGTTAAGATTCAAATTACTTTAGATTAGTGAATTTATGCCTGAATTTGCTCATATTGGGGGAGGTCATGTAGACAATGTGCAAGGACTAATAGATAGAGCTTTGCGATGCATATGGGCGCACGCACACACAGGGTTATTGGCTTACCGTTTCAACTATTTGGTCTTGGTGCGATTTCCATTCATTCATCGTAAACGTTTGTAGCGAGACACTGTCAATCCATATCTCTGCTCTTATATTCGTGCTCTGCAATAAGTGGAAACATCAATGGTAAATTCCAACATTGGAGAATATTTCAATGATCCTCTACTATTAGGAAAATGGAGAAAAGTAGAGTATTTATCATCCTCTTTACCTCAAACAGAATGTCAGCGGGATTTGAAAAATTTGCAAATATACCACCTTTTAGCATGGACCAGCAGCCATTCCTAGCTATGACTTGACCACCCCGAAACAATTGGCTGCGAGCAGTTCTAAAGACAACAGATACACTCTCACTTCCTTCACTGACTTGAATCCAAGCTGAAGATTAAGCTCTGTCAGTTAAAGTACTTTATAAACATTTTCTAGATTTTGTGCCTCCCTTTTTGTGACATGGATGTACTACATTACAATTGTGTCTAGCTTGGAGCAGCAGAGGTCAAAGAATATCTCTGAAGTATTGGTTGCTGCTCCTGTGTGTGAAAATGAGGTTCAAGCTCTAGAGACACAAAAAGCCATAAACTTGAGAAAGTAAGGAAACACTGACCAGAGAAACTGTAGATCCTTCCCTTTTCCAATTGAACCTTTTGTGAGACACTGTCCAGTGACTGTTTTCTGCTACACGCAATAACGAACCTGTTTCGATCCTTGGACATTCCTTCTCTTATTGATCCTTGCCCAGACACGTTCCACCCTTCCATGCCATGCTTGAATTCTGGATTGGCTATTATGCCTCCTCCATATTGAGCTTCCTTGGGGTCTGTCAGACACTGTTTGAAGAAAGTTTCAGGGAAAAAAAAAATGGAAATTTCAGCAGCAGACAACTAACGTCTTCTTGGCAATACTTGAAGAATGAATGAAGAATTGGAAGGAGATCCATAATCCAAATAGTCATTTTGTATAACATATAGTCCTTAAGGCATCAATGAATGAGAAGCTTCTTCTTGCCTCTTTAGTAGCTGAATAGTCGTAGGAGACAGCATCAATGCTATGCCCTGCATCGGTTAATGCAGAATCAACTAATGAGAATTTCGGCAAAACAAAAGCTCCATGGCATTGCTGACAAATATGCAAACGTAAATATAAATTCATGTTTCAGATTGTTCCCGTATCTCCGTGTGGGAAAGAAAAGAGAACAACAGGTAGTGAGAGACCTAAATACAGAAAAGAGCACAAGAGCATCAAAACTGAAACTTCTGCTAACATCTTCATCTTTTCCAATGCAGAACCTAATAAGCTCCTATGAAATAAATGCTGCAAAGCCAGAGATATATATATCAGTCCAAACCATAATGACCTTTATAATATACACTGAACTTGACGCTGCCGGCTGTATTCTAAGGCACTTTTGTTATAGCCCTGAAACACACCGAAGCGCCATTGTGTAACACTGATAAATAGAGTCCAAATGCCATATGTTTAAATTGTTCGTTTGAAGAAAAAATTTCACTTCTTCTTAGATTACTGAATCTGTTTCAGTTCTCAGTCATATAAATAGCCAACAGAAGAGCCAGACAATATAAAAAATGAATGAAAGGAGATAAAAAAAAAAAAAAAAACAAAAAAACAAAAAAGAAAACTTGTTCATTACAAAGAACATAACAGAGAAGACATGCCAGAACTCAGACAAATCAGATGTTGTCCCTGAAAAGAATTCTCACTCCCGTGAGCCCTATTTGGAGCTGTATAGCAGTGTTGATACAGCAAACACCCCAGACTAAATTGCTAGAGTGAAAAGATTGAAAACAATGACAAAAATAAAAAGCACATCTTACCACTCAATTCCCGTAATGGGGCATAGCTGTCACTGGTGGCAGGATATGGAAAGCCATTAAACAAGACTTTTTTTTTTTCCTTTTTTTTTTTTTGGGTATATCGAAATGAAACACCACAACCTCGCTTTTGATAAATTGTTTTCATAACATTGTTTTCTTCATAAATTGTGCAATCCATTTTCATTATCAATTTGGACCTTTCACGTCACAGCGAGTACGAAAAAGAAAAACATATTTATGATAATCAGCGCAAAACTAATGAAGGGGCGTAGCAAAACTGAGAAACGAAAAGCTACCCATTCCATTCCGCTACGGCGTGTAGAATATATGTTTAATGTAGCCTGACTTGTCCCCTTTTGTTTATGTAGACAAAACCGACGTTCTTGAAGACAATTGCATTCTGTATCAGTACAATTTCCCTCTCTTTATGGGGTATGGCAGCGATTCGACGACAATGACGAGTCATATTTACAAGACTAAGCGGCCTGTCAATACGAGACTTCTCTTGCGCGTTTTCCATGTCCTGGAAAATAATAAAATAGTAATCACTGCCACAACATTAAAAAAAAAAAAAAAATACTTTTAAACAATTTTAAATTCAACTCAATATTAAATATATAATAGAAAAAAAAAAAGTAAAATTCTGTTAAAAAAATTCAAGTAAAATTTGATTTTATGAGACAAACCTTTACATAAATATAAAAGAGTGAACATAACTAACACTATTTTTAGAACTAATCTATAATAATCTCATTTAAATATTACAAATAATAACTTTGTTTTTCTTATTTGTATTATCCTTGCTGTTTGAGATACCAAATTGGATTATTAGTTTGTTTTATTCCTTACAAAGCCTATCTAGACAAGCGATTTGTTCGCGTCTTCTATAAAGAATTTGGTAAAGATAAGTGAATTATCGAGTGTATATCAAACTCCTGGTGGGGGCTTGCAATCGGGGACAAGGACATACGCAACATCCAACTAAGCCCACTTCCTCAAAGCGGACAATGTAATAAGTCCACTGTGTTTGAAGAAATGGTTGATCCCACGACAGGGCCTAGTGGGGGCTAGGGTTGGTTGGGAGGCCACTGGTGGGGCACTAGAGTGGTATATAAATTTATTTTATGTCAGCTTTTTTTAGTATATTTCTCAATCTTCTTGAGCAGCCAACGTGTTTGCGCTTCAGAAGAAAAAGGCCGAACATGTTGGAATCGGGGTTGAAATATCTCTTCGGAGGCCGTACTCGTTCTTGGTTTCTTGCTTCTTGAACGAGTTCTGGTGGGCGCGTTCTGAACCCCGATTCATGTATTCCAGCCATGGAGGATGAATTCCGGTGATTTCGATGAGAACGGTGGCGGCGCGTTGCCTTTCTCCTCCTATGTTATAAACGGCGCCGTCGGATCTTGTGATCTGTTGATAGGCCGTACTTTGCGTTGAATGATTATTAATGGAATGTCATTATTGCCCCGGAACAAAGTTAATTTTAGATTCATGTAAGGAATTTTAAAAATTTGAAATTTTAATTAGGTGGCAATCAGAATTAAATGCAAATGAAATTGAAACTTTTCTTTTTTCGTTTTGATTCAAGAAACTCTTTTGGATATTCGTATTAATTAAGACGACTTTTTCAATTAAATTGTTTTTATAGTCAACACTTAAGTCGTCAAAAGCCTAAATTTAAAGATTTTAAATTTAATTTTATAAAAAAATATGTAATTATATTTAAAAATAATAATTTATAATATTTTGTAACACACATTAAAAAATAAAAAATTATAGAATAATTATATTTTTTATTATCTCAATAAATAAAAAATTATTTTATTATTCTTTTATATTCACATTTATTTTAATAATTATTATTATGTAATAATATTTTATAAAATACAACTTATGTTATATAGTTTATTATTTAATAAATTTATTAATTAATAAAAAAAAATCATCCAAAGTAGTGACTTGCTACTTATTTTAGAAATTTTAGATTCATATTGAGATTATACACTATTTTGAGTTAAAAAAAAAAAGAGTAAATATTGAAAATAATATAATTTCTATTACTCATGAAATTCCATGAACTTAAAGATTTCTTTAATTCTTGGGAAATGTAATTATATGGAAATAGCAAGCTCAGTAGGGTCCGAATCAACATTTTGACCAGTGAATCCAAAATCTGACATGATCTGTTCACTCATTCTTTGGTCCATATTATTTCACTTACTGAATCACAAATAAAAAAAGAAGATATGTGGCGATGAAACCCCACCCATCATCTGCCCACTAATTCCTCAGTATAGTCAAAGTACTTTGAGCTGCCGCATCAGATGGGCCCACTTTGATGCTCTGGGCCATGGAAGAATTCACTCCATGGGGACGTTGGATCCTCACGTCGTAATCTCCATGGAAAAGAGAGACCTCGAGGAAACCATTGAGGTCTGCGGTGGCAAGTGATGAGCTGGCAACGCCAAGCTCCCGCAGAAGCTTATCCACCACATCCCCAGTAGGCAGGTTCCTGAAATTTTTGTCAGTCAAACACATTGTGTAACATGCACCTGGATATGCTACCCAGATTACAATTCCATCCACTTTTGGGTGAGATACTGCCTCTCTTAGAACCTGCTCCAAGTATCGTGCCTGCAATAAAAAGTTTCCCGCCCAAAGGTTAGAAATTGCATTTTGCCATGATCTGGTTTAAAAATATTACGAAGATTAAAAAAAAAAAAACACAAGATAGAAAAAATAAATACAATTATAACTATCACTAATAAAATTCAATTATTTTTGTACATCATAATAATAATAATAATTAATAGTTATAATTAAATAAAATAAGTATATGCAAATTATGTTTATAATCGGGTCTGCACGATAAAATTAGTGTTAGCGTTTTTGACACGCACAAAACACATTCACCTGATTGGGGCTGGGTCGAACATCTACTTCTGTGAGCCACAGGGGCAAATTTGTGGCGGAAAGAGTGTCCAGAGAAGCTCTCATGTAAGCAAGGTTTGGAGTACTGAAATGGCCTTCAAGTCCAATACCCATGCGAATACCCCTATTATAAGGATATTTTTGGATTGCTCTCAGCTTTTGTAGGTACTTAGTCGGCGAAGACGCACCATCTCTGCTATCTTCAATGGTGTTGTATTCGTTCATGAATAAAGTAGTATGTCTGTCGGTCTTGTAAGCCAAGTTATACAGCAAATCAGAGGCATTTGCTCCCAGCCTGCTTTCAAAGAAGTTAAAATGCAGATTTTCATTTACAACATCCCATCCAATAACTCTGCCTTTGTACCTCGTCATGACTGAGCCTATCCTTGCTGCTGTAGCCTTAAAAAGATTGCGTTGGGAGAGGCCCCTGACCCATCCGGGCTGGAACTTGGGATCATCCCAAACCACATTATGGCCGCGGACTGATATCCTATGCCGCTTTGCAAATTGTAGCATTCTATCCGTCACAGAATAATCGACATGTCCCCGTGAAGTTTCCGTGCTGTACCACTTTATTTCGTTCCCGAACGCAGTAACTGTGAACCGCTTGGACGTGAACCACTTTTGATAGGCTCTGTTGCTGAGGATGTTCTTATTCATTACAGCACCAAATGGGAAACGTGCATGCCTTTGTGTGATGGAGATTGTTGCATTAGGTATGGGATTTCCAAGTTCATCAATCGCCTGGATTCTCGCTTTCGCCTTCCGTGCCTGCAAACTTAATTATTGCTCGACCTGTCCGAAAAAAGAAAAAGTCAAAATGGAGATTACATACAATCAACTAACCTTCCCAATGCTTTGATCTTGGTGAGACCTCCATTGTTTTTCAGTGAATGGCTGTAGTGAGATGCTATCCACCCATATCTCAACAGATGTGTCTTCACTCTAGAGAGTCAAGAACTTGTCAGAAGCTTATATTTCAATTCAATATGCTTGCTTGGCAAAGGAAAGGGAAGGAAGTATTAGTATAAATCTCTCGTCTTTTCCTGTTATGTTAAAAAAAAGGGGGCTATACCTAAAAGATTTATTACCTCAAAATAGAGCTCAGCGGGACCTGATTTATCTGCAGTGAAGCCACCTTTAAGCATGGACCAGCAGTTGGACTCAGCAACAACAGCTCCAGCATGCTTGAACCCTGTACTTGTCTTGAAAACAGCTGCAACGGGAGCACTTGCCTCGCTTACTTGTATCCAAGCTGCATCCAAACAAAAGGCATGCATGATTTTCTTCTTTTTGACATCGAGTCCATTTCCCTTTCCCTGATCTTAGAAAATAAGGAAGAGGCTTCACAAGAAACTACTTCCTTGCAAAGTATCGCCAAGATTTTGAACCTTGGCCTGCAAAATGAAAAGCATACTCTCCTTGTGCTTGTCTTATAAAAAGAAAATGTAGAGAACCCCGGCCCAAGTTAGCAATTTGGTTGACTACTAATGCATGAATAGAGAGTTACCAGAAAAAGTGTAGAGCCTGTTCTTTTGCAAATAAATCTCCTGTGAGACACTGCCATGTCTTTGATTTCTACCGTGAGCCACAACATATTTGTTGTCGCCAGATTCTCTATGCTTTATTTTGGCAGCCCCAAATGCAGACCAGCCTCTCAACCCATCATTCAGCTCTGGATTCACAATGATTCCTCCACCATACTGGGGTTTATATGGACTTGCCAAGCACTGGAATTTTAAAGCAAATAGCAAATGAAAGACAAACAAAAATAAAATAAAATTTTAGTTAGATGTCAGCAACATAAAATCATTTATCTATTACTTTTCAGGATTTTTTTTTTTTTTTTTGCGAGAATCATTTGCTATATCCTAAAAAATGGCAATAAAAAGCGATGATTGAAGAAAATAACTTACCTCTATACTTGCAGTGTAGTCATAAGACAGTGCATCAACATTAAGCCCTGTAAGAAATATTTTGAACTTCTGTTACTTTGCTAGTTTGAAGAGATTTCAACCAGGGATATACAGTGCAACATAATCACAATTAGACAACAAGAACAACAACTCTAAACTAATTTATGTTGGCAAGTAAGGAAGATCACAAACCAGTTAAGAGAAGAAGAAACCACAGTGGTAGCAAAAACATTTCGTTCTTATTCTGTTGGACCCTCAACAAATCAACACATTCTCTGAGACTAATCCAAGCATGCAATCAGAAAATCACATATATACATATTATAATTAATGTGCCTTTTTGTTTATTAATGAAGACAAAAATATGCAAATAAAGGAGAAACAGGAAGACATTAGATACCAGGGACAAGGAAATGGCCCATGGCTAGAATTTAGACTGAATTGATGAAGAAAAACACACCTTATGCATCTATTTATAGAAGGGGAGATATAATAACCATGGTTGTCTATAGTTGTCTCTGAAATTTATGCTAATATTAAAAATCTGAGTAACTTCCAAAACGGGAGGGCGCTATGTATCTCAAATTATTATATATTTATCGAATTTACTTGTTAGAATAATTGATACTAAGTAGGCTTGAGATATCAAAGGGAAAAACTTGGCCGCAATAATAAGAAAATGACTGAATTGAATAAAATAAAATAAAATAACATATACACTTTTAGATAAATCACACATCTTTTAAGTATTTTTATCATTGCATAATTAAGCTCGTGATACAAATGATACGTGGAGTTTTAGAGAGAAACCCACAAAAACTAAAAATTTTATTTATAATATTTGGATTGTATTTGTTTATATAAAATTTTTGACTATTTTAAAATTTGAAAAAATAATTTTTTCAAATTATATATGTAATTCCTCTCTTTATGAGACAAATTTTGTCCTTACTAATTTTTAATAAATATTTATATTAATTTTTTTATAAAATAAAATAAAAATATACTTAATTACATATTATACCATTGAAATCAAGTTTTTGAAAAATTAGTATATTTTCATAATTACACTTTAAAATATTTATACTATTTTTACAATAATATTATAAATAAATGATATTTTATATGATAATAGAGATATTAAGAGAAAAAGAAAATTTTGATATATTGAACAAATATCAGACTCTCAATATTTATAAAAATAATAGTAATATTTTATTAATAAATACTTTTAATTTGATAGCTAAAATCTTAACTTTTTAATAAATAATTATGAGTTCAAATACTAAAAATATCATTTTTTTTTTTTTTACTTTTTGTCATTTATCATGAAATGACATATAAAATAATTTCTTTTTATTTTTTATCATTATTATTTATTATAAAATAACATATAAAATAATTAAATAATAATAATATTTAATTACTATTTAATCTAATAAATATAATCTTTTATTACAACTCATAAGTTTTATCTCTTCTTACACACTTTTTAGAAAAAAAACAAAAAAAAAACTTTTTTTTTTTTGAGTTCACACTTATTTATTGAAATTTTTGACTTTCTATTTAGTTATATTAATATACTAACCTTATCTTGATAAGTAAAATTGTTTGATGATCCATTTTTTCCTCCAACAGATTATGTCTCTACGTACTTTTATTTTTACTTTTGTCGAGGTACCCTTATAAATGAGATATAAAATAATTAATTAATAATAACATATAATTATCATTTAGTCTAATCAATATAATTTTTTATTACAACTCATAATTTTTGTCTCTTCTTAAATATTTTTTAGAAAAAAAAATATAAAAAAAACTTTTTTTTTATTGAATTCACATCTATTTATTGAAAATTTTTAACTTTTTATTTAGTTATATTAAAATTATATTAATAAACTGGTCTTATCTTGATAAGTAAAATTATTTGATGATTTATTTTTTCCTCTAACTATGCCTCTAATATTCCATAATAACACTTTTATTTTTACTTTTGTCAAGGATCCTTATAAATGAGATTAAGTAGTTAGTTAATAACAATATATAATTATCATTTAATCTACTTAACGTCAACACTACTACCCTGCCAGCTGCCCTTGTGCTTCTCTGACTACTTTCACCGCATCTCCATTTACGTTTCTGTGTCGATATTTATAAGGTCAACTAAGCCACTAAAAATTAATTTTAGAATATTCTTGCAATTTTGAAGAAAGTTTTGGATATTTGTAATACCTTGTTCTTGATGCCACAATTTTTTTTTTTTTATTTTTGTATTTTCCTGAGCAAATTTGTATGGTGAACCTTGAATTCCTAGTAAGTTCAAATTATATAGATTGCTTTAATTTTTTCTTGTCACGGACAGTCCAAGAGTCCTTGATAGTCGATGGATAGGTTCTATTCAAGATCAAAGTTTGTAAATTTGTTGAGCTAGGATAGATTTTGAATTACGATATGCATCTTCCTCTATGCGGGCCTAATATGAAAGCACCGCAAGTATGAGAGTAGAATGCGTATCTTCTAATTATTGAATGTGCCAAATTATTTTCAACAGAACTCTCCTTTTTACCATATAATGGGTTTCTTCCCTATTAATTGAGCATATCATGAAATGACTCGTCATCATCTTTGTTAAAATTTGATATGCTGAAAATTTACAGAGCTCGATACCTAAATTATATGCGTTGGGTCTATTAGGAAGGAGTACCAGAGATTACCAGTAATTACCCATTTGTTGTATTACAGCACAGTCATGGTTATCATAAAAACATAGTCGTAGTTGAACTATGAGAGGGTTTTTTTTTTTTTTTTTTTTGTTTTCTTTTAAATTTTTGGGCCATTGATAATTATTAACCCCGTAAATAAAAACACGGGACCTTAATAGAACTTTTTTATTTCGGTACTGTTGGTGATTAAATTATTTGTAACATACATATTTTATTGGAAGAAAGATCTTGTAGTTTGTAGTATTCATGAGACCATCATGTATACGAGAAGCAGAGAGCATTATGCATTTTTCATTTATCCACACAAATATTTGTTTTTGCTCATAGGCACGAACATTGTTATTGTAATGTAGAATTAATGTATATTCGTGGTGTTCACTTCACAATCATCTTTGATCACCATACCATAACGAGACAATAGAACAGATTTCTATTTTAAAGATTTGGTTGAAGGTGAGGGGTTTATGGTATAAGTTTCCATTGGTAGGAGTGAGATTGCCACAACTTTCATATCATTCGTCACCAATCCTCTTGAACACTTGATCCTGCCCAACATGGAAACTGTTGATCAGAATCGCTGCAGTTTGGCAGGTTATTAAGCCATAATGGACCGGCATTATTAAAAATAATCAGCTGTATAATTTATCCAAAAAAAAAAGTTAGACTATTGTGAATTTTCTGCATCATATGAGCATTCCCGAAGAAGATTTTCGATGAATCACCGGCCCCCCTTGTAGCTTGTTGGTTTGGCGTTAAGCCAAGCTCCTCAATGTCGACGGCTCAAGGGTTGGTGGCGGAGAAATCAAGAGAGATGCAATGCAATGCCCCTAAATAAGAAGTATTCTAAAATACCTCCCTTTTCAATCTTTATTTAAAAAAAGTCGAATATTCCTCCTTCCAATATAAAAACAAAGCGTATTTCATTCCAGCAATGAGTTTTCTAATTTGATCATTTTATGTTCTTATATTGAATAGTTATTTTTTTTCCAATAATCAATTAACTGTTAGTTAATTTTACGTCAATCCATCACATAGTTTCTTAGTGATTGGCACACCTATATAAACTCCATGAACCAGTTTCCTGAGTAATGCAAACGATAACGTTCTTGGTGCCTAGTTAGTTCAATCAAACTGGTCAGGTAAGCCCGAGTAGTGATTACCATATATACTGAAACACCGTAATGGTCACCAGCACCAACTGAAAATCCAAGGTACTTGTTGCAAAAAGTGAAATCAGAGGAAGTTAGATGCGCAAGCGAAATCACTATATACCAACAATTTCTTAAACCCTAAATCCTTGCAGGTAATGAAAGAATGAAAAGATTTTGGTTTCTTTTGTCTCGGACATGACAATATCCTTCAAGAAACTCTTGAACCTCCATAAGAGATACCATCCTTCAAGAACAAGAAAATGGAGACTATCATGGCAGGCTTGATAGAGAGAGCGAAAGAGAGAAAAAGAGAGATTAGAACTGAAAAGCAATGGTCTTATAGCCATGAAAGACATGCTACGATAACCTATGATTGGGGCCTGCAAGAACAGTAAGCAGATAAAAGAAGACGGATGATGCATGCCAGCGAATGATGACATGCGCAGCCTTGCAGAATAGATGTTAGGAGGCCACAGATTGTAATCACGGAAAATTTTAATTAGAAGAAAAAATATGCAAGAATATAACAGTGCTTTGATGTGTTGTGCAATGAGAATTGCAGTGTCAAGATGAGTCATTCTTACACAGATGTTAAAATGATGGCCAAAGAAATAACGGCCATGTTTCTGACCACGACCAATGGATCCATGCACCAAAAACATAGAGTGTGTCTACTCAGGTAAGTGCCCTGCAACTAAAATGTGGGTCCACATGGTGATAAGAAGGAATAAAGGTATCCAATTTGCAGAATCTTGATTTCCCTTATACATCCACATTAATGTTTAGGCGTCAGCTGCAAATTTTTGGGTCAATGTAATAGAAAGAAAATGCATTAATGCTATTTGTATGAATACAATGCTGTGGCCATAGGGTAACAGACACAGCACAACTAAAGCACTCCATGCATGAAACACAGAACTTTAGTAATAGACATCTTCCTAATCATTTTGACTTTAAAGAAGAAATTCAAGACTTGTACACTTTCATGGACTATCTAAATTCCAACCTATCAACTATTAAAATGAACAATGAACAAATGCTAGTGAATGATGACCAACATGAATTGTTAGAAAGCTCTACCAATCACTTACTTTCTACTTCTTTTGATATATCATTGCCAAGCAAGCTCAATAAAAAAAATAAGACACCTAGAGTTGAAGATCCTCTGAATCCATATCACAGGTTGCCTTGATTGCCTTAACCAAAGCTAGATTAATAATATTAACAATGAGCATCAATCCCAGTTTAATAGTAAAAATCTTTGTGGAACAATCCTGCAAGGTAGGGAAGCACTAGTTTGAATTATTCACCTTGGTTATCTTCCTCAAAATCTTCTCATCAATCCAACTATAACACATAAAAGTACAAAAAAGGAAAAAACCATCCACTCTAAGACATAAATGCTGACAAAATTTCAAATGATGCATGCCCAAAAAAGAAAGGATGCATTTTGAACTATCTGAAAGTTTAATAAATTTGTTTATGCACATGAGAACAAGAACAAAGTTATAAGTTAACAAGGACATCACAAACACATAAATGAGCACAAGAAGAACAAAAATAGTGGAGAAGATTATTCACTGAGAGATTCAGTACATATGTAATGATAATTTTCTCCTCTAAACTTGACTTACCAACCTCTATGAATTTTTAGTAGACACTATTGGCCAGAAGACAAATCCAGGAGACTCTGAATGACGGAACCATGAATTAAAATGCTTGGATATTTACCTGTCAAATTTCATGTAATGATTTGCAAGAAATATTATCAACTTCACATAGTCTAACTAATTCCACCAGCAAGAAAATCAATAAAACTATACATCGAGTTATTCATTTTTGTCCAAGACATGTATATCTTCTTCAACATCCAAAATATCAGAATCATGAGTAACAACTTCTATGATGCTGATAATCAGGATAGCAATAATTTTCTCTACAATAAAGCAAACAAATGGTAATTAGTCTAATGCACAGATTTGTTTGAATTCTTTGCTTCCCTTTTATGTGGTGGAATAGAGGATTTCAAGACATACCGAGCTTCACCAGGATTAAGAATGGCTTCTTTAATATCTACATTCATCACTTCTCTAATGGCCAGGTTAATTATATGGATGTGTGGACAGATGATGAACTGTGCATCATTTGTGATGGAGTTAGCTAAATAATATGAATGTTCAGTAATGTTTGAGTTATAAAAAGAAAAAAGTTTCTGAAATATGCAGTTGGAGGAACAGAATAATTTGTTAAAAGCATGGCATGTACCTTTAACAAATTTCCCACTTTCGCAAGAACTCTGACATAATAGACTTCTGACAACTACTCCTTTGAAGTGACAGATGACTTCTCACTTGATGCATATTTCTCCTGCAAAAGCATTAGATCTAATTGGCAATGACTTTTTAAATGTTAAAGTAATTGCATTTCATGGGAAGAAGAACTTACTTGACTTCTAAAATCACATTTATTGGTTCCTCACATGCAGCATACTGAAAATTTTAATTAAAAATTTCAAAAAGGACAGAGAATAAGAAGCAAATAAAAATTTTTAAAAAAAAAAAGACAAGAAACACAGAAATAAAAGAGAATTGAGCATAGAACGAGCAGTTTTCTTAAATGTTCTTGTCCCAACAAACATGTACATCAGTGCAATAATCTCTGTATGAAGCCTGCAAAACACACAGAGAAGAAATCATTCACGTTGACTTTCAGTAATTTTAAGAATTAAATGGAAGTTATTAATGACTGGTTTCAATTTCCCCTCATATTTTCATAACAAAGACACCATTCTTGATCAGGAATCACATTTGTAAACTGCTCAGTCTAGTCAAGAGAAACTGATCATAAAGAAATGGTAGAATGAAAAGCAACAATTTTTGTCAAGTTTTCTAAGGGCAAACCCAATTTCTTTAAAGTTTTGTTTTTCTTCTCATGTAGGTGCTTGGCCTCAAAAAAATCAAATCATAGTAATCCTGCAAAACAGAGTCAAATTCTGTTTCCTCCTTTTACTTCTGCTTCCACACACATATTTACAACCCATCAATGATAACTACAGAACAATGTAAATCAGCATACCCCTGCATAATACAGTAATGCTGAAAACAGAAATATAGACAGGAGAACTTAATAATAATCTCCAAAGAAATGATTAGTCTACATTCAATAACACAGCAAGTTCACAAATTTACAGCCAATTTTTTTTCCTGGAATTTTGTTCGTAGCAAATTCATTTTTTCTTTCTCAAATAGACAACTCTGCCACTAATTATGGTTAATTCACTAATGAACTTTATGTAAGAAAGGAAAATGCCATCTTGTATTAGGGAGGAAGTGGCAAAGCAAGGGAGGACCTGTTTCTGAAAAGGAAGCTTAAGAGTTTGGGCTTCTGTGAAGATAACTTCAAGACAACACTCCACCTGAAATGATTAATAAAGAGGCTAGAGCACGTTGATAATTAGGAATTCAAAAGCCAAAAGGGGATTAAAAGCTAGAGTAAGTCTTACCAACAAAATGAAAATTTCTTGCATCTTGTTGAGACAATTGACCTGTTTCATGCAAGGGGTTGCACAGATTTTCCATCAGTTTATAAATTGGGAGGAAAAAGAGGAAGCCTGCTGGAATAATCTTGAAAAAATTTCAACTTAATATTTTTCTCAGTGCCTTGTTCACAATGCATTTGGTATCTTGTCCATATTGGAAGCAAATCCCTTCATAAGTCAGCAAAAAGACTCCAAAATTCACAAGATACCTGGAACAGATCTGCCATTTTTTAACTTGTGTTCAGAGGATAATTATCAGCACTGGAGGACATGGCAGTAGCTCACATCTGTTGTAAAATATTGATGAGTCATTTCTTGGAATGCGGGAAAACTTGAAGTAGATATGTGTAAAAGCACAATATTGAGTGCCAATGATACCTATGAATTCACATCAACTACATGCAGAGATGAGTTCCAAAATTAACTACGAGCTCAGTTGACAAGGAATGAATTGATGACTAGCATTTTAAGCCGATACCTATTATAAAGAAATTTTACAGTGTAACATAAAAATAAAAATGTACAGAAACATATAAACTGACCAATAAAGAGCTTTATAATAAGCAAAAACAGAGGAAGAAAAGAAAATAAAACCAAAAAAAAGAGGTCAATCTTGTGTCCCACTCTAATGGATAGACCTTCAAATTAAGAACAAGAATGTGACTTTTTATGTTTTGAAAAGGAAAAACTAATGAATATCGAAGTCAATTTAGATTGGTGTCAATATATACCCGAATGGCTCTCTCAAACAAAGAAAAAAAACTACAGACTCCAAAAAAAAAATTCCTGAAAATAGAGATTAATTTTATGCCAATATATTTACCTGAATGTCCGAGGATGAAGTCCTGCAGTATGACCAAAGCCAACAAACGAAGTGCATCAACTCAAAAGCTGGTTCTTCACAGAAGCCAGCCGAGGGTCAGGGTCTGGTTCTTGGTCCACAAACTAGTGCTGGTTAGACGACAAAACACTAATGGGCCTGTCTTCTTGTTGACGACCCAAGAGTAAAGGGGTCATGCCCTTGCTATATTTAGCCCTTCTTTCATGGATAGTTAGACAAGTTGTTGAATTTCAAAAAGCCAGAATAGTAACATATCGGTAAAGAAACATCAAACAAAGGAGTGAATTATAGTGATTACAAGGCAAATACGTTTAACTCTTCTGCTTCTAACCCCCAAAAAAGGGAAAAGATCCTTCCGGTCTCAAGCGGTGGCTTGCAACCAATCTGTTCACAAAAAAGCAACAGACAAGAAGCCAATTTCCGCACAGAGTCAGTTGCAAGATCCCAAAATAAATTTTGACTAAAAAAAAAACCTGCAATTGATCACAAGTTGCGGACAACCACGAATCATTGAGGGCCTAAATTGAACAAAATTGAGAAAAAAAAAAATCATGAACAAGACAATTGAATAGAGATGAATAGTCGGAAAAAGGAATAAAGAATAAAAAGATCGACAGAATCACAATTTTATCAACGATTCTGATACTTAAGAACAATAGCCAATATAAAAAATAGATCTCCAAATCCAAAACTAAAATAAAATAAAAGATTTTACTTATTTATGTTTCTTTTCTTTAAAAAATAAAAAAAGAAAATGAAAATGAAAATCCACGACTTCTTAAAATGGGCACTGGTATTCACCAGAATGACTGTTGGAATCTCAATGCAATATCCACCGCCAGACACCAGAGTCGAAGAAACATGTGTGTGAGTCCGGCACCAGAAACCGGAGGCTCGAGCAATGTGTGACAGATGGTGACCGTTTTGGGGAGAGGGTTAGGGTTTGCAGAGAAGAGAATAGAAAAGTGAGTTTCCTGGACCCTGGGGGAGTGGGAAGCGCTGGAAAAAGGATTTTATAGAAATGATGTTTCGTGAGCGGCAATTTAAAGTCGGCGGCAATGCTCAGTGACCGTTACTAAGACCCCGTCGTGGAAGGAGAAGTAAATTGACTTGAATACCCTCCATGATTTTACCCAGAAACGAAACCCATTCCGCGAAAGGATTTGAAGATCTTAGCAAAAATATAAAAAACAACAGCATCCGAAATTTCTCACAAGATGCGGCAAATAAGAACGTTCGGGTATCAAAATTGACCAACTCAACGACCTAAACCCTAAACGTCAATCAATCATTTAATTTCATGAATTTGTTTTTTTACAAAAATAAAATAAAATTCTTCTAAAATATAAGTAGTCAAAAATAACATATTATTGAATAAATCTTTTTTTTTTCTCAAATATAAATTATTAATATTATAATTTTATAATATTATTCATTTTATTTTTTTTAAAAAGAAAATATTGGAGACATTAATGTCATAAATTTTAATTTTAAAAGTGAATTTCTTATTGTTGAATTAAAGAAGTAAAATATTAGAAATAATAATATAATTTTCGATAATATTTACCTTAAAAACTAAGAGGGATATAATTAATTGTAAGGTTATTAAGCTGTCATTTTCTTCTAATGCTGATAACTGTTACCAACAGGATAGTTGATTTTTGAATGCAGGCCGGCAGGCAATTCATTATGAATGAATTGGAGGAATGACTCCTTTTTTGTTTTTTTTTAATCATTTGGAAGAGGAATTTTTCGTTGCGGTTAGCGGTGGAGATGGTTATACCATTATTGGAGAGAATGGGTGACACCTTCAACAACCGCTGCAGTGAGAAATATATATATATATTTTTTTTTTGGGGAGAAAACTAGATATGCAACACTGGAGTAACGACTTGAAAAGAATTGACGTGGGTTTCCGGCATTTGGTCTCTTCATTGCCAGTAGACCTCCCCTAAGCGGTCTGGGTCTGGCCTCTGGGGGAAGGCTGATGGTCGAATGGAGGCCCACCTGACATTCACTTTTACTTGTTGCTCCGTGTATGGTAGTCGATGGAGCTCGCTCGGACCATCAACTTTTAAGGGAAAGATGCGGCTAGAGCTTTGGGTTGGGCTGGAAGTGTTCAGTTATTAAGCCGTAAGGATCCGGCATTAACAAGAATCCGATCTATCTGACCAAAAAAAATAAAAATAAAAAAAAATAAACTGGTATCTAATTCATTAAAAACGAAAAAACAAAACTTGTACTGTTGAGTAAATTTCTCTAATTGTAAATATTTATCATATGAGCATTCATGAGAGAAGATTTTCGAGTCACAAGAACATAAGAGAAAAATGAGGTATTAAATACCTTTCTTATTGCACACGCCTATAAAACATTGCCCTTATATTGGTCTTATATAAAATTTCATAAAATTAGAGTGAAAATTAACTGTTATCATCCCCTTGCATCCATAACGTGTCTCTTTGTTCTTCTATTATCCTTACTGTTTGAGACACCAAATTGGATTATTAGTTCGATTTATTCGTTGCAGAGCTTACCTAGACAAGCGGTTTGTTCACGTCTACTATAAAGAATTTTGTAAGGGTAAGTGAATTATCGAGTGGATATCGAACAAAGGGCAATATCCAACAAAGCCCACTTCCTCGGAGCGGACAATGCAGTAAGTCTACCGTTTTTAATGAAGTAATGAGTCCAATGTGTTTAAAGAAATGGTTGATCCCACGACAGGGCCTAGCAGGGGCCTAGGGTTGGGAGGCCATTGGTGGGGCTGGACTGGCATATAAGTTTATTTTTATGTCGCGTATTTCTCCGTCAGCCAACGAGTTTGCGCTTCCGAATACAAAACACGGAACTCGTTGGTCTCGGGGTTGAAATTTCTGTCGTTCTTGTATTTCAGCCATCGAGGATGAATTCCGGTGATTTCGATGAGAATGGTGGCGGCGCGTTGCCTTGATAGGCCGTAATAAAATGTCATTATTGCGCCGGACCAAAGTTAATTTTAAATTCATGTAAAGAATTTTAAAGTTTTAAAATTTCAATTAGATAGTAATAAAAATTAAATGTAAATAAATTAAAATTTTTTTTTTATTATTTTAAAATTTTTTTTTAATATTTATATTAATTACGATAATTTATTTAAATACGATTTTTTTTATAATTAATATTAAAATAATCAAAAGTCTAAATTTAGAAATTTTAATTTTAATTTTACTAAAAATAATATGTAATTCATAATATTTATTTGATACATATAAAAAAATAAAAAAATATATTAATTAATTATATTTTTTATTGTTTAAATAAATTTAAAAATATTTTCTTATTTTTTTATATTTATATTTTAATAATTATTATTAAATAATAATATTTTATAAAATATAATTTATTTTATATAATTTATTATTAAATAAATTTATTAATTAATTTTTTAAAAAAATATTATAAAAAAAAGTAACTGGTTGTATATTTTAAAAAATTTAGATTTATACTGAAATTATAAACTTTGTTTCGAGTTAAAAAAAAAAAAAAAGGGAAAGAGTAAATACTGAAAATAATATAATTTTTATTACTCGTAAAATTTCATAAATTTAAGGATTTTTTAAAGTTCTGAAAATGTAATTATATGGAAATATCAAGCTCAATAGGATCTGCATCAACATTTTGATCTATAAATCCAAAGTCTGAGATGATATGTTCCATATAATTTCACTTACTGAATCACAAATAAAAAAGAATATGTCTGTTCACGCATTCTTTAGCACAGTCAAAGGACTTTGAGCCGCTACATCAGATAGGCCGACTTTAATACTCTGGGCCGTGGAAGAATTCACTCCATAGGGGTGTTGGATCTTCACATCATAATCGCCGTGGAAAAGGGGGACCTCAAGGAAACCATTGACGTCTGTGGTGGCAAGTGATGAACTGGCAACGCCGAACTCCCGCAAAAGCTTATCCACCACATCCCCAGTAGGCAGGTTCCTGAAATTGTTGTCGGTCAAACACATTCTGTAACATCCACCTGGGCTCCATGCTGCCCAGATTACAATTCCACCCACTTTTGGGTGAGAAACTGCCTCTCTGAGAACTTGCTCCAAGTATCGTGCCTGCAATAAAAAGTTTCCCGCCCAAAGGTTAGAAATTGCATAATGCCATTATCGGGTTTAAAAATACTACAGAGATACGATAAAAAAGACACAATTGAGAAAATAAGTATAATTATAATTATTACTTATAGAAATTAATTATTTTCATACATCATAATAATTTATAGTTGTAATTGAATAAGATAAGCATACACAAGTTATGTTTATAATCGTGTCTCCGCAATAAAATTGGTATCAGCAATTTTGACACGCACACAACACATTCACCTGATTGGGGCCGGGTTGGACATCTACTTCTGTGAGCCAAAGAGGCAAATTTGTGGCGGAAAGAGTGTCCAGAGCAGCTCTCATGTAAGCAAGGTTTGGAGTACTGAAATGGCCTTCAAGTCCAATGCCCATGCGAATACCCCTATTATAAGGATATTGCTGGATTGCTCTCAGCTTTTGTAGGTACTTAGCCGGCGAAGATGCACCATCTCTGCTATCTTCAATGGTGTTGTATTCGTTCATGAACAGAGTAGTACCTCTGTCGGTCTTGTAGGCCAAATTATACAGAATATTGGAGGCACTTGCTCCCAGCCTGCTTTCAAAGAAGTTAAAATGCAGATTTTCATTTACAACATCCCATCCAATAACTCTGCCTCTGTATCTCGTCATGACTGAGCCTATCCTTGCTGCTGTAGCCCTAAAAAGATCGCGCTGGGAGAGGCCACTGACCCATCCGGGCTGGTACTTGGGATCATCCCAAACCACATTATGGCCGCGGACTGATAATCTATGCTGCTTTGCAAATTGTAGCATTCTATCCGTGACAGAATAATCGACATGTCCCCGTGAAGTTTCTGTGCTGTACCACTTCATTTCGTTCTCGAAAGTAGTGACTGTGAACCGCTTGGACGTGAACCACTTTTGATAGGCTGTGTTGCTGAGGATGTTCTTATTTATTGCAACACCAAATGGGATACGTGAATTTCTTTGTGTGATGGAGATTGTTGCATTAGGTATGGGATTTCCACGTTCATCAATCGCCTGGATTCTCGCTTTCGCCTTCCGTGCCTGCAAAATGTCATCATCTTTACCACATGTAGCCGCAGACTTAATTATTGCTCTATCCGTGCGAAAAAAGAAAAAGTCAAAATGGAGATTACATACAATCAACTAACCTTCTCGATGCTTTGATCTTGGTGAGACCTCCATTGTTCTTCAGTGAATGGCTGTAGTGAGATGCTATCCACCCATATCTCAACAGATGTGTCTTCACTCTAGAGAGTCAAGAACTTGTCAGAAGCTTATATTTCAATTCAATATGCTTGCTTGGCAAAGGAAAGGGAAGGAAGTATTAGTATAAATCTCTCGTCTTTTCCTGTTATGTTAAAAAAAAAAAAGGGGCAATACCTAAAAGATTTATTACCTCAAAATAGAGCTCAGCAGGACCTGATTTATCTGCAGTGAAGCCACCTTTAAGCATGGACCAGCAGTTAGACTCAGCAACAACAGCTCCAGCATGCTTGAACCCTGTACTTGTCTTGAAAACAGCTGCAACCGGAGCACTTGCCTCGCTTACTTGTATCCAAGCTGCATCCAAACAAAAGGCATGCATGATTTTCTTCTTTTTGACATCAAGTCCATTTCCCTTTCCCTGATCTTAGAAAATAAGGAAGAGGCTTCACAAGAAACTACTTCCTTGCAAAGTATCGCCAAGATTTTGAACCTTGGCCTGCAAAATGAAAAGCATACTCTCCTTGTGCTTGTCTTATAAAAAGAAAATGTAGAGAACCCCGGCCCAAGTTAGCAATTTGGTTGACTACTAATGCATGAATAGAGAGTTACCAGAAAAAGTGTAGAGCCTGTTCTTTTGCAAATAAATCTCCTGTGAGACACTGCCATGTCTTTGATTTCTACTGTGAGCCACAACATATTTGTTGTCACCAGATTCTCTATGCTTTATTTTGGCAGCCCCAAATGCAGACCAGCCTCTCAACCCATCATTCAGCTCTGGATTCACAATTATTCCTCCACCATACTGGGGTTTATATGGACTTGCCAAGCACTGGAATTTTAAAGCAAATATAGCAAATGAAATACAAACAAAAAATAAAATAGAATAAAATCATTTATCTATTAGTAATACTAAAGACATATCATATCTGTGGTGACTATTCGGGATTTTTTTTTTGCGAGAATCATTTGCTATATCCTAAAAAAAGGCAATAAAAAGCGATGATTGAAGAAAATAACTTGCCTCTATACTTGCAGTGTAGTCATAAGACAGTGCATCAACATTCAGCCCTGTAAAAAATATTTTGAACTTCTGTTACTTTGCTAGTTTGAAGAGATTTCAACCAGGGCTATACAGTGCAACATAATCAAAATTAGGCAACAAGAACAACAGCTCTAAACTAATTTATGTTGGCAAGTAAAGAAAATCACAAACCAATTAAGAGAAGAAGAAACCACGGTGGTAGCAAAAACATGTCGTTCTTATTCTGTTGGACCCTCATCAAATCAACACAATCTCTGAGATTAATCCAAGCATGCAGTCAGAAAATCACATATATACATATTATAATTAACGATGAAGACAACACTATGTAAATAAAGGAGAAACGGGACGACATTAGTTACCCAAGGGACAAGAATTTAGACTGAATTGATGAAGAAAAACACGCCTTATGCATCTATTTATAGAAGGGGAGATACACCATGGTTGTCTATAGTTGTCTCTGAAATTTATGCTAATATTAAAAATTTGAGTAACTTCCAAAACGGGAGGGCGCTATGTATCTCAAATTATTATATATTTATTGAATTTACTTGTTAGAATAATTGATACTAAGTAGGCTTGAGATATAAATGGAAAAACTTGGCTGCAGTAATAAGAAAATGATTGAATTGAATAAAATAAAATAAAATAACATATAAACTTTTAAATAAATTACTCATCTTCTAGGTATTTTTATTATTGTACGGCTACATAATTAAGCTCATGATAAAAATGATACGTGGAGTTTTAGAGAGAAACCCACCAAAACTAAAAAGTTCATTCATAATATTTGGATTGTATTTGTTCACACAAAATTTTTAACTATATTAAAATTTTAAAAATAATTATTTCAAATCATATATGTAATTCTTCTCTTTATGAGATAAATTTTACTATTACTAATTTGTAATAAATATTTATATCAATTTTTTTATAAAATAAAATAAAATATATTTAATTATATATTACACTATTAAAATTAAATTTTTAAAAAATTGATATATTTTCATAATTATACTTTAAAATATTTATACTATTTTTACAATAATATTATAGATAAATGATATTTTATATGATAATAGAGATATTAAGAGAAAAAGAAAATTTTGATATATTAAACAAATATTATACTCTCGATATTTATAGAAGTGATATTGATATTTTATTAATAGACACGTTTTGTTTGACGACTAAAATCTTAACCTTTCAATAAATAGTCATGAGTTCGAATACTAAGAATATTACTTTTTGTCATTTATCATGAAAAGACATATGGAATAAATTTTTTTATTTATTATTATTAGTTAGATAATAATAATATTTAATAAACATTTATTCCAACCAATATAATCTTTTATTACGACTCATAGATTTTGTCTCTTCTTAAACATTTTTTGGAAAAAATAAAAAAAAATTTTTTTTTTGAGTTCGCACTTATTTATTGAAAATTTTTAACTCTCTATTTAATTATATTAAAATTATATTAATATATTAACTTTATCTTGATAAATAAAAATTGTTTCATGAATCTTTTTTTTCTTCTAACAGATTATGCCGTAATAACACTTTTATTTTTACTTTTGTAAATGAGATATAAAGTAGTTAGTTAATAATAACATATAATTATCATTTAATTCAACCAACATAATCTTTTATTACAATTTATAGGTTTTGTCTCTTTTTAAACACTTTTTGGAAAAAAAAAACAAAAAAAAAAGTATTTTTTTATTGAGTTCACACCTATTTATGGAAAATTTTTGGTTTTTTTTATTTAGTTATATTAAAGTTATATTAATATACTAGTCTTATCTTGATAAGTAAAATTGTTTGATGATTTATTTTTTCCTCTAACAAACTATGCTTCTGATGTTCCATAATAACACGCTTTTGTCAAGAAATACTTATAAATGAGATAAAGTAGTTAATTAATAATAATATATAATTATCATTTAGTCTAATAGCCATAATCTATTATTTTGCATCACATATGCTTAATGATTTCAAATCTTACGAGACACAACTTATGATATATATATTTTTTTATTTTTATTTTAAAAAATTTAATAATTTTCTATCATTTTTAAAGATTAAATCTTTATATAATAAAAAAATATATTATAATATATTTAAATAATATGATAGATAAATTTTAAATTAATTATTTTTATTAATAAATTATAAAAATAATTTAAACAAATAATTATATAATATTATAGTTCTCATTTAAATAATTAACAAATTAAAAAATTATGGTATTCATGTCTTTTTCATAAATGTCTAAATCTAAACCCTCTGATATAATGGAATGGATTAAATATTTTACATTTATATAGTTAAGTTAGGGTTCTACTTTAAACATCATTTTAAATTTGTTAAAATTATTAAATACTCATCTTCCCAATTTTATTATTAAAACCAATTACTATAACAAATCAACAAATTAACACATCCTGTGAAATTAATCCAAGCATGCAATCAGAAAATCACATATATACATATTATAATTAACGGGTCTTTTTGTTTATGAATGAAGACTGCACTATGTAAATAAAGGAGAAACGGGAAGACATTAGTTACCCAAGGGACAAGAATTTAGACTAAATTGATGAAGAAAGACACGCCTTATGCATCTATTTATAAAAGGGGAGATATACTAGCCATGGCTATCTATAGTTGTCTCTGAAATTTATGCTAACTTCCAAAATTGGAGGGCGCCGAGTATTTGAAATTAGTTATATATTCATTAAATTTCCGTTTTATAGTAATTGTTAAGGCTTGACATATTAAAGAGAAAAACTTGGCCGCAATGCTAGGAACATGATTGAATTAAAAAAAATAATATAAAATAACATATAAATTATTAGATGAACTATACATCTTTTACGTATTTTTTTATTATATTACTTATATAATTAAAAATGATACATAGAGTTTTAGAGGGAAATTTACAAAAATTAAAAAACCTATTGATAATATTTAGATTTTACTTGTTGATATAGAAATTATAATTATATTAAAATTTAAAAGATAATTATTTTAATTAATGTATCAGATTATATTTTTTGAAAAAAAAAAATATTTTTCCTAATTAGTAGATTTACGTAAATTTTTTTATAGAATAAAATGAAATATATTTGGTAAAATATTATATTATTAAAATTAAATTCTTAAGAAATTAATATATTTTTAAAATTATTTTTTAAAATATTTATAATATTATTACAATAATTTTATAAATAAAGAAATTATTAATATAATAATTGAGATATTAAAGAAAAAAATTTTTGATGTATTTAACAAATATTGGTATTTTATAAAAATAGTGATAACATCTTATTAGTAAACATCTTTAATATGACAGTTAAAATTTTAACTATTTATTAAATAGTCATGAATTCATATGGCAATGACATATTTTTTTTTTTAATTTTTGATCTTTTTTTTAAATGACATATATTTGTCATTATTATAAAATAAAATTTATCAGATATTATTATTTTTTAGTGAATATAATAAATAATTATTTAAAATAATTAAAACTAATGATTTTATCATTTTGTTTTCTAAATTCAAATCTTATAAGAAACAACTTATTATAAATATTTAATTTTCAACTAATTATTGTTATTAATAAATTATAAAAATAATTCATACAAATAATTATATAATATTATAATTTTTATTTAGATATTTGACATATTAAATAGTCATTACATTCGTATTCTATTTTAAAAATTAAAATTTATTATATATATTTCTTTTAATTTTACAATAAATGTAAATATTATGATGGATAAATTTTAAATTAATTATTCATATTAATAAATTTTAGAAATAATTTATACAAATAATTATATGATATTATATTTCTGATTTATATAATTAATACATTAAAAAGTCAATATATTCATATTTTTTTTATGAATGTTTATAACTCTTTAGCTTAAGAGAATGACCTAACCATTTCACATTCATGTAAATAGACAGATTGAGGCTTTTAGTGTTAAATACTCATCTTTCCAATTTTATTGTAGGAACCAAGTTTGTAAATTTGTTAAGCTAGGATAGATTTTGAATTACTATTTGCATCTTCCTTTATGCGGGCCTATGAAAGCACCGCAAGTATGAGAGTAGAATACACATGTTCTAATAATTGAATGTGCCACATTATTTTCAACAGAACTCTCCTTGTTACCATATAATGGATTTCTTCCCTATTAATTGAGCATATCATGAAAAGAATCGTCATCGTCTTTGCTAAAAATTGATATGCTGAAAATTTCATGAGCTCGATACCTAAATTATATGCCTTGGGTCTACGCCTCCATGGTTAGTAACGAACTAGGTCCACTAAGAATTTGTTCTATCGGGAAGGAGTACCAGCGACTACTAGTAATTACACATTTGTTGTATTATAGCACAGTCATGGTTACCATTAAAAAAAAAAAAAAAACATAGTCGTAGGTGAGAGGGTTTTATTTATTTATTTATTTCCTTTTAAATTTTTGGGCCATTGATAATTATTAACCCCGTAAATAAAAACACAGTGCCTTAATAGAATTTTTTTTGGGGGGGGGGGGGGGATTGCTCGCGATTAAATTATTTGCAACATACATATTTTGTTGGAAGAAAGATCCTGTAGTTTGTAGTATTCATGAGACCGTCATGTGTACGAGAGAGTATTATGCATTTTTCATTGACCCACAAAAGATTTGTTTTTGCTTATACGCACGAACATTGTTTTTGTAAGGTAGAATTAATTTAGATTTGTGGTGTTCGCTTCACAATCATCTTTGATCTCCATACCATAACGAGACAAGAGAACAGATTTTAATTTTTATTTTAAAGATTTCACCGTACCATAATGAGACAATAGGACAGATTTCAGTTTCTATTTTAATGATTTCAGCATACGATAACGAGACAATAGAACAGATTTCAATTTTTATTTTAAAGATTTGGTTGAAGGTGAGGGGTATATGGGTTAAGTTTCCATTGGTGGGACTGAGATTGCCACAACGTTCATATCACTCTTCACCAATCCTCTTGAACACTTGCTCTTGCCCGTCATGGAAACTGTTGATCAGATCCGCCGCCGTTTGACCGGTTGTTAAGCCATAAGGAACCGGCATTATTAACAATAATCTGCCCTATAATGTATCCAAAAAATTGTTAGACTATCGCGTAATTTTCCGCAATTATTTATCATACGAGCATTTATGAAGAAGATTTTCGATGAATCGATCACACCTCCATAACCGCCAAAAAATAAAAATAAAAATAAAAAAGAACATAGCGAGTAATCTAATCTATTTAATTAACACCCTGTTGAAAAATGAATTTTCATATTATTTTAATGTTGTCCATCACCGGCCTTCCTTGTAATTTGTTGGTTTGGCGTTAAGCCAATCTCCTCAATGTCAAGGGTTCAAGGGTTGGTGAGAGAGAAAACAAGAGAGACGCAATGCAAATCCCCCTAAATAAGAGGTATTCTAAAATACCTCCTTTTTCAATTTTTATTTATAAGAAAAGTCAAATATTCCTCCTTCCAAAATAAAAACAAAAATCCCCCCTAAATAAGAGGTATTCTAAAATACCTCCTTTTTCAATTTTTATAAGAAAAGTCGAATATTCCTCCTTCCAAAATAAAAACAAAGCGTATTTCATTCCAACAATGGGTTTTCTAATTTGATAATTTTATGTTCTTATATTGAATAGTATTTTTTTTTTTTCAATAATCAATTAACTGTTAATTAATTTTACGTCATAGTTTCATAGTGGTCGGCACACCTATATAAACTCCATAAACTAGTTTCTTGAGTAGTGCAAACGATGACGATCTTAGTGCACCGTTAGTTAGTTTCTTGGGTAATGCAAACATGACGTTCTTAGTGCATCGTTGGTTCAATCAAACAGGTGAACCTGAGTAGTAATTACCATTTATCGAAACCATAAGGGTCACCAGCACCAATTGAAAACCCAAGGTACTTTGTTCCAAAAAGTGAAATCAGAGGAGGTTAGATGCGCAAGCGAAATCACCATATACGAACAATTTCTTAAACCCTAAACCCTTGCAGTGCATCTAGACCTCAGTTAATCAAAGAAACGAAAGGATTTTGGTTTCTTTTGTCTCGGACATGACAATATCCTTCAAGAGACTTTTGAACCTCCACAAGGAATACCATCCTTCAAGAATAAGAAAATGGAGATTACCAGGGTAGGCTCGATAGAGAGAGCGAGCGAGAGAAAAAGAGAGAGATTAGAACTCAAAAAACAATGTTCTTATAGCCATGACAGACATGCTGAGATAACCTATGATTGGGGCTTGCAAGAACAGTAAGCAAATAAAAGAAGACGGGTGATGCAAGCTAGCGAATGAAGTTGAACAACATGATGACGGGAGAAAAGACTTAACTACGAGGAAGAAGGTGAGGGTGGAAGGCCGGTGGGCTTACCTCGCAATAGAGATGACCTCGAGTAGAAGATTCCCGGGGGCTTAACTACTTGACGAGTTTATGGGCTTTCAAGGATTGGGCCCACTGAGTCAAATGTTTATTAAATAGGCACGGTCCTTTTATTGAATAGACCGGATTGGTTCTTGCAAGTTGCTTGACGCGAGGGACCAATATCCATGCACTGACACTGGTTAAGCAGACAGTACCAACGATACAACCATCGTTTGCCTACCTGCTTCGTTATGTTTCTTACTAATCAAATGTAGAAGTACTGGGTTAGAGGATAGTAATAAAAGCTTAAATTAATAATAATAATAATAATGATAAAACAAAAGCCTATTGCGTTCAATACCGTCCTGCTGAACATCCAGCATGAATTCAAAGAAAATTTTATGTCAAGTCTAAAAATATTGAACCAAAACAGTGAAGCAGAAACAATCCCACCTAGAAATAGTTGTGTTGTGTTGCGTCGTCATCTACTTTATCATATAAAGCCAAGTCTTGAGTTGGCCTCCATTAAATGGTGGCGAAGTTGTAAAAAAATATTAGCATAATCATAAAAAGCGTCGTATTGAGCTCATCGTGCCTGTGATTCAACATCAGTTGCATGTGGAGCCTCCTGACAATTTCAGAAATAAACTAAAGCTCATGGCTTACTCCTATACCATCTATATGCTGTTTTGTAACTTGCATTCAAAGCATGATTAGCAGGCCAGTGAATGTGGCAGCAGCCTGCACCAGCCTTAAAAGATTAATAAACATTCTTGGAACGTGGGAAAACTTGAATTACATGCCAGTAAAAGTGCCAATATTATGTCTGTCATACACGTGATTCAACTTCAGTCACATGTGGAGCCTCTGCACAGGTTCTGCAGTGAACAAGGAGGTCAACTGCAAGGAATTCATTGGTGATAGTGTTCTGAAACACCAAAACCTGTTAACTTAAAAGTCACCTATAGGCAACAAGTATGGGAATCTTTGATTTTGTGGACTTTATCTATACACATGTATGATATGTCATACATGTTGTCCTTTTCCATTGTAGCCAAGCAGCGGGCAGCTGTTATTTGGTGGGATAACATCATATTGATATTGCAGTGCTAAAAAATTTCGGGGATAATAGAGGAAGCAAGATAGGTTAAAAGAGCTCTCAACTATCATGATGTACCCAGAAAAAAAGGTTTTCGCTTATTAAAAATATAATCATTAAGTTCACACAAATCATATGGGCAGCGTTGCAGAATAGATGTTAGTAGGCCACAGATTTTAATTATGAAAAAATTTAATTAGAAGAAAATATACGCAAGAATATAACTGTGCTTTGATGTCTTGTGCAATGAGAATTGCAGTGTCAAGGGTAAGTCATTCTTACACAGATGTTAAAATGATGGCCAAAGAAATAATAGCCATGTTTCTGACTACGACAAATGGATCCATGCACCAAAAACATATAGTGTGCCTACTCAGTTAAGTGCCCTGCAACTAAAATGTAAGTCCACAAGGTGATAAGAAGGAATAAAAATATCCAATTTGCAGAATCTTGATTTCCCTTATACGTCCACATAAATGTTTAGGCATCAGCTGCAAATTTTTGCATCAATGTAATAGAAAGAATATGCATTAATGCTATTTGTATGAATACAATGTTGTGGCCATAGGGTAACAGGTGCAGCACAACTAAATCACTCCTTGAATGAAACATAAAGCTTTAGTAATAGACTGTCTTCCTAATCATTTTGCCTTTAAAGAAGAAATTTAAGACTTGTACATTTTCATGGGTTATGTAATTTCCAACCTATCAACTATTAAAATGAACAATGAACAAAAGCTAGTGAATGACGACCAACATGAATTGTTAGAAAGCTCTACAAATCACTTACTTTCTACCTCCTTTGATATGTCATTGCCAAGCAAGCTAAATCAAAAACAAGACAGCTAGAGTTGAAGATCCTTTGAATCCCTATCACATGTTGCTTTGATTGCCTCAACCAAAGCTGGATTAATAATATTAACAATGAGCATCAATCTCAGTTTAATAGTAAAAATCTTTATGGAATGATCCTGCAAGGTAGGGAAGCACTGGTTTGAATAATTTGCCTTGTGGATCTTCCTCAAAATCTTCTCATCAATCCAACTATAACACATAAAAAACCCAAAAAGGTAAAAACTATCCACTCTAAGACATAAAAGCCAACAAAATTTCAAATGATGCATGCCCAAAAAAGAAAGGATTCATTTTGAACCATCTGAAAGTTTAATAAATTTGTATATGCACATGAGAACAAAGTTTTAAGCTAACAAGGACATCACAAACACATAAATGAGCACAAGAAGAATAAAAATAGTGGAGAAGATTATTCACCGAGGGATTCAGTACTTATGTAATGATTATTTTCTCCTCTAAACTTGACTTACCAACCTCTATGAATTTTTAGTAGACACTATTGGCCAGAAGGCAATCCAGGAGACTCTGAATGATGGAACCATGAATTAAAATACTTGGATATTTACCTGTCGCATTTCACGTAATGATTTGCAAGAAATACTATCAACTTCACATGGTCTAACTATTTCTGCCAGCTATTCTTTAACAATGAATGAGAAAGAAAATCAATAAAATAATACATCGAGTCATTGATTTTTGTTCAAGACATGCATATCTTCTTCAACATCCAAAATATCATAATCCTGAGTAACAACTTCTATGATGCTGATAATCAGGATAGCAATAATTTTCTCTACAATAAAGCAAACAAATGGTAATTAGTCTAATGTGCAAATTTGTTTGAATTCTTTGCTTTCCTTTTATGTGGCAGAATAGAGGGTTTCAAGACATACCGAGCTTCACCAGGATTAAGAATGGCTTCTTTAATATCTACATTCATCACTTCTCTAATGGCAGGGTTAATTATATGGCTGTGTGGGCAGACGATCAACTGTGCATCATTTGTGATGGAGTGAGCTAAATAATATGAACATGCAGTAGCATCATTTGTGATGGAGTGAGCTAAATAATATGAACATCCAGTAGCGCTTGAGTTATAAAAAGAAAAAAGTTGCTGAACTATGCGGTTGGAGGAACAGAATCATTTGTAAAAGGCATGGCATATACCTTTAACAAATTTCCCACTTTCGCAAGATCTTTGACATAATAGACTTCTGACAACTGCTCCTATGAAGTGATAGATGACTTCACACTTGATGCATATTTCTGCCACAAAAACATTAAATCTAATTGGCAATGACTTTCTAAATGTTCAAGTAATTGCATTTTACAGGAAGAAAAACTTAATTGGCTTGTAAAATCACATTTATTGTTCCTCACACACAGCATACTGAAAATTTTAATCAAAAATTTCAAAAATGACAGAGAACAAGAAGCAAATAAAATAAATAAAAAAAAAGGAAACACAGAAATAAAAGAGAATTGAGCATAAAAGGAGCAGTTTTCTTGAATGTTCTTTTCCTAACATACATGTACACTAGTGCAATAATCTCTCTATGAGGCCCGCAAAACACACGAGGCAGAAATCATTCAAGCTGACTCTCAGTAATTTTGAGAATTAAATGGAAGTTATTCATGACTGGATTCAATCTCCCCTCATAGTTTCATTACAAAGACACCATTTTTGATCAGAAATCGCGTTTGTAAACTGCTCAGTCTAGTCAAGAGAAACCGATGCATAAAGAAATAGTAGAATGAAAAACAACATCTATTGTCAAGTTTTCTAAGGGCAAACCCAATTTCTTTAATGTTTTTTTTTTTCTTCGCATGTAGGTGCTTGGCCTCAAAATATCAAATCGTAGTAATCCTGCAAAAGAGAGTCGAATTCTGTTTCTTCCTCTCACTTCTGCTTCCATGCACATATTTACAACCCATCAATGATAACTACAGAACAATGTAAATGAGCTTACCCCTGCATAATACAGTAATGAAGAAAAAAAAGATATATACAGGAGAACTTATATAGTAATTTCCAAAGAAATGATTAGTCTATGTTCAATTACACAGCAAGTTCACAAATTTATGGCCCTTTGGCTTTTAAATTCCTAATTATCTACTTGCTCTAGCCTCTTTATTAACCATTTCAGGTGGAGTGTTGTCTTGAGATTATCTTCACAGAAGCCCAAACTCTTAAGCTTCCTTTTCGAAAACAGGTTTCTCCATTTCTTTGCCACTTCCTCCCTAATGCAAGATGGCATTTTCCTTTATAACATAAAGTTCAGTAGTAAATTAACCATAATTAGTGGCAGAGTCATCAATTTGAGAAAGCAAAAATGAATTTGATAAGAACAAAATTCCAGGAGATAAAAAAATTCCAGAGAATAGAGATTAATTTGAGGCCAATATATTTAACCGAATGTCTGAGAATGAAGTCCTGCAGTATGAACAAAGCAAACAAACGAAGTGCATCAACTCAAAAGCCGGTTCTTCATGAAAGCCAGCAGAGGGTCAGGGTCTGGTTCCTGGTCCACAAACTGGTGCTGGTTCTACAACAAAACACTCATGGGCCTGTCTTCGTGTTGATTACCCAAGAGTAGAAGGGTAATGCCCTTGCTATATTTAGCCCTTCATTCACGCATAGTTAGACAAATTATTGAATTTCAAAAAGCCAGAATAGTAACAAATTGGTAAAGAACAAACAAAGAAAGGAGCGAATTTTAGTGAGTATAAGACAATTACATTTAACTCTTCTGCTTCTGACCCCCCACCCAAAAAAGGGAAAACATCCTACCAGCCTCAAGCGCTGGCTTGCAACCAATCTGTTCACAAAGAAGCAACAGAAAAGAAGCCAATTTCGGCACAGAATCAATTGCGAGATCCCAAAATAAATTTTGACTTAAAAAAAAAAAAAAAACAGTACCTGCAATTGATCACAAGTTGCGGACAACCACGAATCGTTGAGGGCCAAAATTGAATGGAAATGAATAGTCGGAAAAAGGAAAAAAGAATAAAAATATCGACAGAATCACAAGTTTATCAAGGATTCTGATACTTGGGAACAACAGTCAATATCAAAAATAGACCTCCAAATCCAAAACTAAAACAAAAGATTCTACTTCTTTATGTTTTTATTCTTAAAAAAAGAAGAAGAAAATCCACGACTTCTTAAAATGGATACTGGAATTCACCGTAACGACTGTTAGAATCTCAATGCAATATCCACCGCCAGGCGCCAGAGTGGAAGAAACATGCGTGTGAGTCGGCAGCAGCAATCGGAGGCTCGAGCAACGCGTGACGGACGGATGCCGTTTTGGGGGGATTTAGGGTTTGCAGAGAAGAGAATGGAAGAGAACATTGCAAAAGTGAGTTTCTTGAACCCAGGGGGAGTGGGGAGCGTGGGCAAAAGGATTTATATAAATGGTGTTTCGGCAATTTAAAGGAGGCGGCAATGCTCGGTGACCGTTATTAAGACCCCGTCGTGGGAAGAGAAGAAAATTTATTTGAATACCCTCCATGATTTTACACACAAACGAAACCCATTCCCCAAGGATTTGAAGATTTTAGCAAAAATAAAAAAGCAACAGCGTCCGAAATTTATCACAGGCTGCGGCAAATAAGAACGTTCGGGGATCAAAATTGACCAACGTAACGAAAAAAAAAAAAAAAAGAAAAGTCAAATAATCTTTCGATTAAATAAATTTTAAAAAAATAAAATTCTTCTAAACCATAAATACTCAAAAATAATATAATATTGAATCAATTTTTTTCTTTCTCAAATTTGAATTATTAATATTATAATTATTATAATTTCATAACATTATTCGTCTTATTTTTTTATTTAAAGAAAAATATTAAAAATATTAATGCCATAATTTTTAATTTTAAAAACAAATTTTTTATTCTAAAACTAAAAAAAGTGAAATATTGGAAATAATAATCTAATTTTTTTATAACATCTGTCATAATAATTAGAAGGGATATAATCAATTGTAAGGTTATTAAGCCGTCATTTTAATATAATGCTGCTAACTGTTACCACCTGGAATGTTGATTTTTGAATGCAGGCTGGTAGGCAATTCATTGTGAATGAATGGGAAGAATGACTCCTTTTTTTATTATTTTTATTTTTATTTTTATCAGTTGGGAGAGGAATTTCATTTTGGAGATGGTTGTCCCATCATTGGGGAGAACGGTTGAGGTGGGGGACAGAGATTTATTTGAACCCCAGTTCTACACCTTCAACAGCTGCAGAGAGCAAAGCCACGCGCTCGGAGATAGACATTTGTTGCAGTGCTTTTTTTTTTTTTAATTAGATTTTAAATTTAAATTTACAAAAAAAAAATGTAATTATATTAAAAAAATAACTCATAATATTTATTGGACACACATTGAAAAATTAAAAAAAAAAGAGTAATTATGTTTTTTTATTATCTCAAGTAAATAAAAAATTATTTTATCATTCTTTTATATTTACATTTACTTTAATAATTATTGTTACCTAATGATATTTTATAAAATATAATTTATTTTATATAATTCATTATTCAATAGATTTACTAATTAATTAAAAATCCGAAGTCGTAACTTGCTGCTTATTTTTAAAAATTCGGGTTTATGTCGAGGTTGGGTTAAAAAAAAAAAGAAAAAGTAAATACTGAAAATAATATAATATCTATTAGCCATGAAATTCCATGAACTTAAGGATTTTTTAAAGTTTTGGAAATGTAATTGTATGGAAATAGCAGGATCGGAACCAACATTTTGATGTATAATTCCAAAGTCTGACATGATCTGTTCACTCATTCTTTGGTCCATCTTATCTCACTTGCTGAATCGCAAATGAGAAAAGAATATACGTGGCGATGAAACCCCACGCATCATCTGCCCTCTAATTCCTTAGTATAGTCAAAGTACCTTGAGCTGCCGCATCAGATGGGCCCACTTTGATACTCTGGGCCATGGAAGAATTCACTCCATGGGGACGTTGGATCCTCACGTCGTAATCTCCATGGAAAAGAGAGACCTCAAGGAAACCATTGAGGTCTGTGGCGGCGGCAAGCGATGAGCTGGCAACGCCGAACTCCCGCAAAAGCTTATCCACCACATCCCCGGTAGGCAGGTTCCTGAAATTGTTGTCGGTCAAACACATTCTGAAACATCCGCCTGGGCTCCATGCTGCCCAGATTACAATTCCATCCACTTTTGGGTGAGAAACTGCCTCTCTGAGAACTTGCTCCAAGTATCGTGCCTGCAATAAAAAGGTTCCCGCCCAAAGGTTAGAAATTGCATATTGCCATTATCGGGGCTTAAAGATATTACGGAGATACGGAAGAAAAAAAAAAAAAAAAAAACACAATCGAGAAAATAAGTATAATTATAACTATTACTTATAAAATTCAGTTATTTTCATACATCACAATAATTAATTATTGTAATTGAATAAGATAAGCATACACAAGTTATGTTTATAATCGTGTCTCCACAATAAAATTGGTATCAGCAATTTTGACACGCACACAACACATTCACCTGATTGGGGCCGGGTTGGACATCTACTTCTGTGAGCCAAAGAGGCAAATTTGTGGCGGAAAGAGTGTCCAGAGCAGTTCTCATGTAAGCAAGGTTTGGAGTACCGAAATGGCCTTCAAGTCCAATACCCATGCGAATGCCCCTATTAGAAGGATATTGCTGGATTTCGCGCAGCTTTTGTAGGTACTTAGCTGGCGAAGCCGCACCATCTCTGCTATATTCAATGGTGTTGTATTCGTTCATGAATAACGTGGTACCTCCGTCGGTCTTGTAGGCCAAATTATACAGAATATCGGAGGCATTTGCTCCCAGCCTGCTTTCAAAGAAGTCAAAATGCAGATTTTCATTTACAACATCCCATCCAATAACTCTGCCCTTGTATCTCGTCATGACCGAGCCTATCCTGGCCGATGTAGCCTTAAAAAGATCGCCTTGGGAGAGGCCACTGACCCATCCGGGCTGGGACCTGGGATCATCCCAAACCACATTATGGCCGCGGACTGATAATCTATGCTGCTTTGCAAATTGTAGCATTCTGTCCGTGACAGAATAATCGACATGTCCCCGTGAAGTTTCTGTGCTGTACCACTTCATTTCGTTCTCGAAAGTAGTGACTGTGAACCGCTTGGACGTGAACCACTTTTGATAGGCTGTGTTGCTGAGGATGTTCTTATTTATTGCAACACCAAATGGGAAACGTGAATTTCTTTGTGTGATGGAGATTGTTGCATTAGGTACGGGATTTCCACGTTCATCAATCGCCTGGATTCTCGCTTTCGCCTTCCGTGCCTGCAAAAAGTCATCATCTTGACCACATGTAGCCGCAGACTTAATTATTGCTCTATCCGTGCGAAAAAAGAAAAAGTCAAAATGGAGATTACATGCAATCAACTTACCTTCTCAATGCTTTGGTCTTGGTGAGACCTCCATTGTTCTTCAGTGAATGGTTGTAGTGAGATGCTATCCACCCATATCTCAACAGATGCGTCTTCACTCTAGAGAGTCAAGAACTTGTCAGAGGCTAATATTTCAATTCCATATGCTTGTTTGGCAAAGGGAAGAGAAGGAAGTATTAATATAAATCTCATGTGTTTTCCTGTTATGTCAAAAAAAACAAGGCAATACCTAAGAGCTTTATTACCTCAAAATAGAGCTCAGCGGGACCTGACTTATCTGCAGTGAAGCCACCTTTAAGCATGGACCAGCAGTTAGACTCAGCAACAACAGCTCCAGCATGCTTGAACCCTGTACTTGTCTTGAAAACAGCTGCAACCGGAGCACTTGCCTTGCTTACTTGTATCCAAGCTGCATCCAAACAAAAGGCATGCATGATTTTTTTCTTTTTGTCATCAAGTCCATTTCCCTGATCTTAGAAAAGAAGGAAGAGGCTTCACAAGAAACAACTTCCTAGGAAAGTGTCGCCTAGATTTTGAACCTTGGCCTACAGAATGAAAAGCGTACTCTCTCAAACCAGTCAATCCGTTTGTGCTTGTCTTATGGTCAATTGGCCGAAAAGGAAAATGTGGAGAAACCCGGCCTAAGTTAGCAATTTGGTTGACTACTAATGCATGAATATAGGGTTACCAGAAAAAGTGTAGAGCCTGTTCTTTTGCAAATAAAGCTCCTGTGAGACACTGTCATGTGTTTGATTTCTACTGTGAGCCACAACATATTTGTTGTCACCAGATTCTCTATGCTTTATTTTGGCAGCCCCGAATGCAGACCAGCCTCTCAACCCATCATTCAGCTCTGGATTCACAATTATTCCTCCACCATACTGGGGTTTATAAGGACTTGCCAAGCACTGGAATTTTAAAGCAAATAGCAAATGAAAGACAAACAAAAAATAAAATAAAATAAAATTTGAGTTTGATGTCAGCAACATAAAATCATTTATCTATTACTAATACTAAAGACATCATATCTGTGGGTGACTATTTAGGATTTTTTTTTTTTTTTTTTTCTTTGACGAGAATCATTTGCTATATCCTAAAAAAAGGCAATAAAAAGCGATGATTGAAGAAAATAACTCACCTCTATGCTGGAAGTGTAGTCATAAGACAGTGCATCAACATTAAACCCTGTAAGAAATATTTTGAGCTTCTGTTACTTTGCTAGTTTGTAGAGATTTCAACCAGTGATATACAGTGCAACATAGTCAAAATTAGACAACAAGAACAACAACTCTAAACTAATTTATGTTGGCAAGTAAAGAAGATCACAAACCAGTTAAGAGAAGAAGAAACCACAGTGGTAGCAAAAACATGTCGTTCTTATTCTGTTGGACCCTCAACAAATCAACACAATCTCTGAGATTAATCCAAGCATGCAATCAGAGAATCACATATATACATGCAAGAACAATAAAATATACAAAATATTTGGATCATATATTCACGTTATATGTAAATTATAATTAACGTGTCTTTTTGTTTATGAATGAAGACAAAACTATGCAAATAAAGGACAAACAGGAAGACATTAGATATCCAGGGGACAAGGGAATGGCCAATGGCTAGAATTTAGACTGAATTGATTAAGAAAAACACACCTTATGCATTTATTTATAGCGGGGGAGACACACTAGCCATGGTTGTCTATAGTTGTCTCTGAAATTTATGCTAGTATTAATAATTTGAGTATTGCTTTATATCATAACGTAACTTCGAAAACGGGAGGGCGCTATGTATCTCAGATTGCTTATATATTTATTGAATTTCCTTTTTAGAATAATTGATACTAATTAAGCTTGACATTTCGAAGGGAAAAACGCGGTGGAAATGATAGGAACACGATTGATACATTTAGATGAATCAAACATGTTTTATGTATATTTTTTTCGCATATTGTCGAACTCTAAATATTTATAAAAATAATAGTAATATTTTATTAATAAATACTTTTAATCTGATAATTAAAATTTTAATTATTTTTAATCATAAATTTAAATATTTAAAATATAATTTTTTATTTATTATTATTTATTATAAAATAATATATAAAATAATTTATTAATAATTAATTAATTTAATTATTATAATTTTTTATTATAATCTTTAAATTTTAAATTTAAAATTTATATTATTTTGAATTATTTATTAAAATTATATTGATATAATTAATTGTTTAAAAGTATTTAGAACTTTAACATAATAAAGATAGGTTCATGGCTTTTGAGACCTTGACCTAGGGTTATAAAAAAATGCTATGAAGGATGATACTTGACTAGCAAATAGTTTTCTTGTTTAATCTCATTACCTTTTTAAAAACCTTATCTAAATAAATTATAAATAATTATTTTGAGTGATGTCCTACCTTAGGCAAACAATCCATACAACATATGGGTTAGTAACTATGACTTATCTAATCAAAAGAAATTTATTTTTTAAATAAAAAATTTAAATAAAATTTTTATTTTTTATTTTTATTTTTTATATAAATTTAAAGATAATAAAAGATAAATTAAAATTTATATATTTAAAAAATAAAAAATTATATAAAATATTATAAAAAATATTATTTATTAAAATTACGTAAATAATTATTTTAGAGAATTTAGTCTTGTGATTGTATCCGCAAAACTTAACCTAACCCATCTTTGCTAGCCTAGAGAGGCCATAGGGCTATTGATGGAAAGAAAGGACTTTCATACATACATGGAATATGGAATATACTATGCTACCTTCAGGTAAAATTCCACTAATATGCTCGCAAAAAAATGACAAGACACCTTGTACTTCTTAAAGTCCAGCTTTAATTCAAGGATAGGCTTTAATATCTTTCTCTATAAGAGCAATTTAATACATGATAGGTACCGCCTTTTGACATTTCAATACGACGCAGCTGCCCCCCCTCCCCCTTTTTTTTTTATTGTACACAATGCACTCTTTCTTGTAAGTCAAGATACACATTTTTGCACTTCCCTGCTTAAATGACGTCGTCTTGATTTCTATAATTACATACACCATCTATCCATACGTTGGCTGGAATAGTCCGTATATTTTTTATTACTTGCGATGCGTTGCAAGTGTTGAGATATGAGAAAATTCCTTTTGACTTACTCTTTTTTATGGCACACCGTGCAGTCTTTCTTGTAAGTCAAGGTAGACATTTTTATGCTTCTCTGCATAAGTGACGTCGTCTTGATTTCTGTAATTACATCAACCATCCATCTATACGTTGGATGCAATAGTCAATTTATTTTTTATTACTTGCGAGTGTTGAGATGTGAGAAAATTTCTTTTGACTTACAAGCCCTACATTGAATTTGATATTATTAAAAAAAAAAAAAAAGAAGAGTTAAAATCGTAGACTTTTTTATTTTTTTGCAAAAATATATTTGAAGAGTCAATAAATGATTAAAATTTAGAATTCTATTAATAAAAAAGAGTTGGTAAATAATCCAAGAATATACGTATCAAAAAGATTAATTGGAAGGATTGGATATTATCTATCTTTGGAATGGCCTTATATATGAACATGAAAAAAATTTAACTTTATTGAGTCCCTTAAAATCCATCTTTTTCAATATCGGAAATTCATTTTGTTTGCAAATTATAGACATACACACATTAAAGCCATCTGATTGGATTATCAAACCGTACCACGTTTCAATCAACGGTTAGGAGCCGTTCCGAATAAGTTCTACACCCGAATCTTACCTTGAAACGGAATGGGTCTCTAACCCAAATCAAAACTTGCAAATGAAGAAAGCTACATGAGAACCCAATGACCAAGGCCGAGCCACTGATCGCCGGCGGGCCGCTACCTAAATTTTACCGATGAATAGAGACCCCCAAGAAGGTGGAATTGGAATTTCGGATAAATCGGAAAGCAGCGAGTTTGATTCTATGATTTTCGCCCAATCGGCGGAGCAAAGGCGGCGCGTGGAAACACGGTGAGACCTGCGCATCTATTTTTTTATTTTTTAATTTCAGCCATATGATACGAGAACGTGGGCTACGAAGTTCATCTATTTCCGGGCCTAGTATAGTGAAAGTTTCAGCAAGAATTAGGGTTTTTTTCCGGGCCCAGGAAGGCCCAGGAGGATGGACAATGAGGTCTAAAATGACCAAAGAGCCCTCACTCTTTTGCTTTTGTTTTTATTTATTATTATTATTATTATTATTTCGGTTGAGGATAGAATGAAGAGGTTAACATTTTGCTTGGAACGATTTCTTGAACACTATATCCTTGCAGTGCATGTCAACCGCAGGTAATGAAAGAAACGAAAAGATTTTGGTTTCTTTTGCCTCGGACATGACAATATCCTTCAAGAAACTCTTAAGAACAAGAAAATGGAGACTATCATGGTTGGCTCGACAGAGACAGCGAGCGAGAGAAAAAGAGAGATTAGAACTCAAAAACAATGGTCTTATAGCCATGACAGACATGGTGAGATAACCTATGATTGGGGCTTGCAAGAACAGTAAGCAAATAAAAGAAGACGGATGTTGCATGCTAGCGAATGAAGTTGAACAACATGATGACATGTGAAAAGACTTAACTACAAGGAAGAAGGTGAGGGTGGAAGGCAGGTGGGCTTACCTCGCAATAGAGATGACCTCGAGTAGAAGATTCCCATGGGCTTGACTCCTTAACGAGTTTAAGGGCTTTCAAGGATTGGGCCCACTGAGTCAAATGCTTATTAAATAGGCACGGTCCTTTTATTGAATAGACCGGATTGGTTCTTGCAAGTTGCTTGACGCGAGGGATCAATATCCATGCACTGACACTGGTTAAGCAGACAGTACTAACGATACAACCATCGTTTGCCTATCTGCTTCGTTATGTTTCCTACTAATCAAATGTAAAAGTACTGGGTTAGAGGATAGTAATAAAAGCATAAATTAATAATAATAATAATAATAATAGTGATAAAACAAAAGCCTATTGCCTTCAATACCGTCCTGCTGAACATCCAGCATGAATTCAAAGAAAATTTTATGTCAAGTCTAAAAATATTGAACCAAAACAGTGAAGCAGAAACAATCCCACCTAGAAATAGTTGTGTTGTGTTGCGTCGTCATCTACTTTATCATATAAAGCCAAGTCTTGAGTTGGCCTCCATTAAATGGTGGCGAAGTTGTAAAAAAATATTAGCATAATCATAAAAGCGTCGTATTGAGCTCATCATGCCTGTGATTCAACATCAGTTGCATGTGGAGCCTCCTGACAATTTCAGAAATAAACTAAAGCTCATGGCTTACTCCTATACCATCTATATGCTGTTTTGTAACTTGCATTCAAAGCATGATTAGCAGGCCAGTGAATGTGGCAGCAGCCTGCACCAGCCTTAAAAGATTAATAAACAAATTCTTGGAACGTGGGAAAACTTGGATTACATGCCAGTAAAAGTGCCAATATTATGTTTGTCATACACGTGATTCAACTTCAGTCACATGTGGAGCCTCTGCAGAGGTTCTGCAGTGAACAAGGAGGTCAACTGCAAGGAATTCATTGGTGATAGCGTTCTGAAACACCAAAATCTTATAACTTAAAGTCACTTACAGGCAAGAAGCAAACAATAAATAAGTATTGGAATCTTTGATTTTGTGGGCTTTATCTATAGACATGTATGATACGTCATACATGTTGTCCTTTTTCATTGAGCCAAAGGAGCGGGCAGCTATTATATGGTGGTATAACATTATACTGATGTTGCAGTGCTCTACAATTTCGGGATAATATCATGATGTACCAAAAAAAGCTTTTCGCTTATTAAAAATATAATCATTAAGTTCATACAAATCACATGCGCAGCCTTGCAGAATAGATGTTAGTAGGCCACAGATTGTAATCATGGAAAATTTTAATTAGGAGAAAAAATATGCAAGAATATAACAGTGCTTTGATGTCTTGTGCAATGAGAATTGCAGTGTCAAGATGAGTCATTCTTACACAGATGTTAAAATGATGGCCAAAGCAATAACAGCCATGTTTCTGACTACGACCAATGGATCCATGCACCAAAAACATAGAGTGTGTCTACTCAGGTAAGTGCCCTGCAACTAAAATGTGGGTCCACCATAAGAAGGAATAAAGATATCCAATTTGCAGAATCTTGATTTCCCTTATGCATCCACATAAATGTTTAGGCGTCAGCTGCAAATTTTTGGGTCAATGTAATACAAAAAAAATGCATTAATGCCATTTGTATGAATAAAATGCTGTGGCCACAAGGTAACAGATGCAGCACAACTAAAGCACTCCTTGAAAGAAACATAAAACTTTAGTAATAGACATCTTCCTAATCATTTTGACTTTAAAAAAGAAAGTCAAGACTTACACACTTTCATGGGCTATGTAATTTCCAACTTATCAACTATTAAAATGAACAATGAACAAATGCTAGTGAATGATGACCAACATGAATTGTTAGAAAGCTCTACCAATCACTTACTTTCTACCTCTTTTGATATATCATTGCCAAGCAAGCTAAATCAAAAATAAGACACCTAGAGTTGAAGATCCTCCGAATCCATATCACACGTTGCTTTGATTGCCTTAACCAAAGCTAGATTAATAATATTAACAATGAGCATCAATCCCAGTTTAATAGGAAAAATCTTTGTGGAACAATCCTGCAAGGTAGGGAAGCACTGGTTTGAATTATTCGCCTTGTGGATCTTCCTCAAAATCTTCTCATCAATCCAACTATAACACATAGAAATACAAAAAAGGCAAAACCTATCCACTCTAAGGCATAAATGCCAACAAAATTTCAAATGATGCATGCCCAAAAATGAAAGGATGCATTTTGAACTATCTGAAAGTTTAACAAAATTTGTATATGCACATGAGAACAAACTTATAAGTTAACAAGGACATCACAAACACATAAATGAGCACAAGAAGATTATTCACTGAGGGATTCAGTACTTATGTAATGATTATTTTCTCCTCAAAACTTGACCTACCAATGTCTATGAATTTTTAGTAGACACTATTGGCTAGAAGACAATCCAGGAGACTCTGAATGATGGAACCATGAATTAAAATACTTGGATATTTACCTGTCCCATTTCATGTAATGATTTGCAAGAAAAACTATCGACTTCACATGGTCTAACTATTTCTGCCAGCAATTCTTTAACAATGAATGAGAAAGAAAATCAATAAAATTATACACCGAGTCATTGATTTTTGTTCAAGACATGCATATCTTCTTCAACAACCAAAATATCATAATCCTGAGTAACAACTTCTATGATGCTGATAATCAGGATAGCAATAATTTTCTCTACAATAAAGCAAACAAATGGTAATTAGTCTAATGTGCAAATTTGTTTGAATTCTTTGCTTTCCTTTTATGTGGCAGAATAGAGGGTTTCAAGACATACTGAGCTTCACCAGGATTTAGAATGGCTTCTTTAATATCTACATTCATCACTTCTCTAATGGCCGGGTTAATTATATGGCTGTGTGGACAGACGATCAACTGTGCATCATTTGTGATGGAGTGAGCTAAATAATATAAATGTCCAGTAATGCTTGATTTATAAAAAGAAAAAAGTTTCTGAAATATGCAGTTGGAAGAACAGAATAATTTGTAAAAAACACGGCTTATACCTTTAAAAAATTTCCCACTTTCACAAGAACTTTGACATCATAGACTTCTGACAACTGCTCCTTTGAAGTGATAGATGATTTTTCACTTGATGCATATTGCTCCTGCAAAAACATTAGATCTAATTGGCAATGACTTTCTAAATGGTAAGTAATTGCATTTCATGGGAAGAAGAACTTACTTGACTTGTAAAATCACATTTATCGGTTCCTCACATACAGCATACTGAAAATTTTAATCAAAAATTTCAAAAAGGACAGAGAACAAGAAGCAAATAAAAAAAAAAAAAAAACACATAAATAAAAGATAATTGAGCATAAAAGGAGCACTTTTCTTCGATGTTCTTTTCCCAACATACATGTACACTACTGGAATAATCTCTCTATGAAGCCTGCAAAACACATGAAGAAGAAATCATTCATGCTGACTTTCAGTAATTTTAAGAATTAAATGGAAGTTATTAATGACTGGTTTCAATCTCCCCTCATAGTTTCATTGCAAAAACACCATTTTTGATCAGAAATCACATTTGTAAACTGCTCAGTCTAGTCAAGAGAAACTGATACATAAAGAAATAGTAGAATGAAAAGCAACAACTTTTGCCAAGTTTTCCAAGGGCAAACCCAAATTCTTTAATGTTTTTTTTCCTTCACGTGTAGGTGCTTGGCCTCAAAAAAACAAATCATAGTAATCCTGCGAAACAGAGTCAAATTCTGTATCCTCCCCTTACTTCTGCTTCCACACACATATTTACAACCCATCAATGATAACTACGGAACAATGTAAATCAGCTTACCCCTGCACAATATGGTAATGCTGAAAAACAAAATATAGACAGGAGAACGTAATAGTAATTTCCAAAGAAATGATTAATCTACGTTCAATTACACAGCAAGTTCACAAATTTATGGCCAATTTTTTTCCTGGCATTTTGTTCTAAGCAAATTCATTTTTGCTTTCTCAAATTGATAACTCTGCCACTAATTATGGTTAATTTACTACTGAAATTTATGTTATAAAGGAAAATACCATCTTGCATTAGGGAGGACGTGGCAAAGCAATGGAGAAACCTGTTTCTGAAAGGGAAGCTTAAGAGTTTGGGCTTCTGTGAAGATAACCTCAAGACAACACTCCACCTGAAATGGTTAATAAAGAGGCTAGGGCAAGTAGATAATTAGGAATTTAAAAGCCAAAGGGGATTAAAAGCTAGAGTAAGTCTTACCAACAAAATGAAAATTTCTTGCATCTTGTTGAGACAACTAACCTGTTTTAAGCAAGTTATTGCCCAGATTTTCCATCAGTTTATAATTTAGGAGGAAAAAGAGGAAGCATGCTGGAACAATGCTGAAAAAAATTCAAGTAAATATTTTTCTCAGTACTTTGTTCACTATGCCTTTGGTATCTTGTCCATATTGGAAGCAAATCCCTTCACATGTCATCAAAAAGACTCCAAAATTCACAAGATACCTGAAACACCTACTGATCTGCCATTTTTTAACTTGTATTCAAAGAATAATCCATCAGCACTAGGGGACATGGCGGTAGCTCACATCTGCAGTAAAATATTGATGAGTCATTTCTTGGAATGCGGGAAAACTTGAAATCAATATATGTAAAAGCACAATATTGAGTGCCAATGATACCTATGATTTCACATCAAATACATGTGGAGCCTCAAGATGAGTTTCAAAATTAACTGCAAGCTCAGTTGGCAAGGAATGCATTGATGACTAGCATTGTAAGCAAAATCTATTATAAAGAAATTTTACAGTGTAACATAAAAGAAAAAAAAATGTACAAAAACATATAAACTGACCAATAAGGAGCTTTATAACGACCAAAAACAGAGGAAGAAAAGAAAATAAAACCAAAAAATAGTTTAACCATGTGTCCCACTCTAATGGATAGACCTTCAAATTGGGAACAAGAATGGGACTTTTTATGTTTCGAAAAGAAAAAACTAATGAGTATTGAAGTCAATTCGAATTGGTGTCAATATATACCTGAATGGCTCTCTCAAACAAAGAAACTACATACTCTGAAAAATGAATTCCCAAAAATAGAGATTAATTTGATGCCAATATATTTACTTGAATGTCCAAGAATGAAGTCCTGCAGTATGACCAAAGCAAACAAACGAAGTGCATCAACTCAAAAGCCAGTTCTTCACGGAAGCCAGCTGAGGGTCAGGGTCTTGTTCTCGGTCCACAAACTGGTGCTGGTTCTACGACAAAACACTCATGTGCCTGTCTTAGTGTTGATGACGCAAGAGTAGAAGGGTCACGCCCTTGCTATATTCAGCCTTTCATTCATGGATAGTTAGACAATTTATTGAATTTCAAAAAGCCAGAATAGTAACATATTGGTAAAGAACAACAAAGAAAGGAGCGAATTCTACTGTGTACAAGGCAATTACGTTTAACTCTTCTGCTTCCAACCCCCGGAACAAAAAAGAGAAAAGATCCTTCCAGCCTCAAGCTCTGCCTTGCAACCAAACTATTCACAAAGAAGCAACAGAAAAGAAGCCAATGTCCGCACAGAATCAATTGCAAGATCCCAACATAAATTTTGACTGAAAAAAAAAAAAAAGCACTTGCAATTGATCACAAGTTGCGGACAAACACGAATCGTTGAGGGCCAAAATTGAACAAAATTATTAAAAAAAAAAATCATGAACAAGAAAATTGAATAGAGATGAATAGCTGGAAAAAGGAAAAAGAATAAAAAGAACGACAGAATCACAACTTTTTCAACGATTCTTATGCTTAAGAACAATAGCCGAAATCAAAAATAGACCACCAAATCCAAAACTAAAATAAAATAAAAGATTATACTTATTTATGTTTCTTTTCTTTAAAAATGAAAAAAGAAAAAGAAAATGAAAATCCACGACTTCTTAAAATGGGCACTGGTATTCACCGGAATGACTGTTAGAATCTCAATGCAGTATTCACCGCCAGGCGCCAGAGTCGAAGAAACATGTGTGTGAGTCCGGCAACAGCAATCGGAGGATCGAGCAACGCGTGACGGACGGTGGCCGTTTTGCGGGGAGGGTTAGGGTTTGCAGAGAAGAGAATAGAAGAGAAGATTGCAAGAGTGAGTTTCTTGGACCCTGAGGGAGTGGGGAGCGTTGGAAAAAGGATTTATATAAATGATGTTTCGTAAGCGGCAATTTAAAGTCGGCGGCAATGCTCAGTGACCGTTACTAAGACCCCATGGTGAGAGGAAAAGTAAATTTACTTGAATACCCTCTATGATTTTACACAGAAAACGGAACCCATTCCGCGAAAGGATTTGGAGATTTTGGCAAAAATTAAAAACAAATTTATCAAAAGATGCGGCAAATAAGAACGTTCGGGGATCAAAATTGACCAACGTAACGACCCAAAAGGGAAAAAAAAAAAAAAAGATTAACGTCAATCAGTCTTTTGATTCATTGAATTTATTTTTATTTTTATTTTTCAAAAAAATAAAATTCTTCTAAAACATAAATAATAAAAAATAACACATTATTGAATCAATCTATTTTTTTCTCAAATATAAATTATTAATTGTATAGTTATTATAATTTCATAATATTATTCGTTTTATTTTCTCTATTTAAAAAAAATATATTGGAGACATTAATGTTACAACTTTTAATTTTAAAACTGATTTTTTTATTTTCAAATTAGAAAAATGAAATGTTGGAGATAGTGATCTAATTTTTAATAATATCTACCCTAGAAATTAATTGTAAGGTTATTAAGCTGTCATTTTGATCTAATGCTGCTAACTGTTACCAACTGGAAAGTTGATTTTGAATGCAGGCTGGCAGGCAATTCAATATGAATGAATTGGAAGAATGACTTTTCTTTTTTTTTTGTTATCAGTTGGGAGAGGAATTTTATTTTTAGTTAGCAGTGGAGATGACTATCCCATCATTGCAGAGAGGGAGTGAGGTGAGGGACAGGGGCTCAAACCCCGCTTTCACACCTTCAAGAGCTGCAAAAAATAAAGAAAAAAAAAAAATATATATATATATATAGTTGGAGAAGGAATTTTTTTTCCCTTGGTTATACCACCATTGGAAAAGTGGGGTGAGCGGTCACTCCAACCACTACAGCGGAGGCAAGCCCTCGGAGAGAGACATTTTGTTGCAGTGGTGTGGTGATGATTCTTGTTGGAGCTTGGGCCTCCAAGTCTGTCCTTTGGGCTTCTTGGTCCTAATTTTGGGGAGAAAACTAGATAAGCAACACTGGGGTAACGACTTGAAAAAAATTGACGTGGGTTTCCTGAATTTAGTCTCTTCATTGCCAGTAGATCTCACCTAAGTGGTCTGGGTCTGTCCTCTGGGGGAGGACTAATGGTCCAATGGAGGCCCACCTGACATTCACGTGTCACGTGTTGCTCCATGTATGGTAGTCAATGGAGCTCGGATCATCAACTTTTACCGCAAAAGATGCGGCTTGAGCTTTGGGTTGGGTTGGAAGTGGTCAGTTATTAAGCCCCAAGGATCCGGCATTTAAAATAATCTGGTATATCTGACAAAAAAAAAAAAAAAGTATATGATTCATTAAAAAACAAAAAACAAAAGTTATACTGTTGAGTAAATTTCTCTAATTGTAAATATTTATCATATGAGCATTCAAGAAAGAAGATTTTTGGGTCACAAGAACATAAGAGAAAAGAAAAGGTAAAAAACAATAAGGCATAGCAGTAAGTTTCTAAGCATAACACCACAGATTGATATATTATATAATTATTATGAGCAGAAGACTCACCGGCCCTCGTTGCAGCTTGTTGGCTTGGCTTTAAGCTAAGATCCTCGGGTCCAGGGTTCGAGGGCTGGTGAGAGAGAAGAAGAGAGGAGAAGATGAAAAAAAAATCCCTTATAAAATGAGGTATTCTAAAATACCTCCTTTTTCAATTGCACAGAGTTCCTTATTGCAAATGTGTCTCAAGTGTCCATGCTAAACATTTTTCTTTCAAATAGGGCAGAAAAAAATCAAATTGAAAAAAAAAAATTATATATATATTGATTGGATTGTCAATAATGATATGTAACAAAGGTTTTTTTTTTTTTTTTTTTTAATTGTGCAGAATATTTTAGCAGACATGAATAGGGAAGCCACTGGTAGACTCATTGCCATGAGCCTACGTAAGACAGATTCTGCGGCTTCTTCACGGACCAGACTAGCACTGATAGACTCAATCACCGCCCATTAAACGTTTAAGTTGCTGAATGGAATTGAAAACACAAAAGAACCAACAAAGAAAGGAAATAGAACGAAAACAAAAAAGCTCAAGAAGAAGAAACATAGCAGTGGATCTCAATGGCAAGTAATGAAAGAAACAAAAAAGGTTTTTCTTTTTTAATTTTTTTTTTTGTTTCTCAGACATGAAAATATCGTTCAAGAAACTCTTAAAACTCAAGAAGTGATAATATCCTTCAAGGACAAGAAACTGATCACTGTCATGGTAGGCTTGTGAGAGAGAGAAGGAGAGAGATTAGAACTAAAAGAAAAATGGATGATGCATAAAAATTAGAGTTTGGAATGAATCGCGGATGAATATACCAGGTTACAATTATCACTCAACCCAACTTCCTAAGCCAACGAAAGCCCTTTTGTCCATCCCAACCCAGAACCTATCTCTTCACCCACCTTTTTCCCACAACTCTCTGCACCTGATTCTTATTTAACATGAGCAGATGGATTCAGTACTGAAATCAATCCTTCTTTAACGAGTCTTTTCTCCTATGAACTCAATTTAGCAATTCCTATGAATTTTTAGCAGACACTATTGGCCAGAAGAAATCTAGGTAACTCTGAATGACAGAAGCTTGAGGTAAAATACTTGGATATTTACCCGTGGCATTTCATGTAACGGTTTGTATGTACAATCAACTTCACATAATTTAGTTAATTCCACCTGCTATTCTCTAACAATGAATGAAAAAGTAAATCAATATAATTATACATCAAGTTGTTCATTTTTGTTGAAGACACGCGTATCTTCTTCAACATCCAAGATATCAGCATCATGAGCAATGAATTCGCTGATGCTGATTATCAGGAAAGCATTAATTTTCTTTTAAACAAGGCAAACAACTGACACAGAGTCAATGCTAAAATCTGTTTGAATTGCTTTCCTTTTATGCAGTTAAACGGTGGTTTCAGGACGTAATGAGTTTCGCTAGTATAAAGAATGGTTCCTTTAATATCTACGTTCATAGCTTCACTAATGACTCGATTACTTATATGGCTGTGTGGACAGAAGAATAACTGAGCATCATCTAGGATGGAGTGAACTGAAAAATACATCACCTAATGTTTGAGTTATAAAAAGGAAAAGAAAATAAAAGAAAGAAGTTTTTGAAATATGGAGATAGAGGGACAGAATAATTTGTAAGAAGTATGGCACATACCTTTAGCAAATTTCCTAGTTCTGCAAGGACTTTGGTATCATAGATTTTAGACAACTGCTCCTTCAAAGTGATAGATGACTTCTCACCTGATGTGCATTTATCCTGCAGAAACATTAGATATATCAGCAGTGACTTTCTAGATGTTAAAGTAATTGCATTTCATGGGAACAATAGCTCACTTGACTTGTAAAATTTCACTTACTGGTTCCTTGAGAGCAACATACTGAAAATTTTAAGCATAAATATCAGAAAGGACAGAAAACAAGAAGCTAAAAAGGAAAATAATAATAATAAAAAAAGAGATGACAAGCATAAAAAGTACAGTTTTCTTCAATGTTCTTCTCCCCATATACATGTGCACTTGTGCAACAATCTTTCTGTGGAGCCTGCAAAACATAAGAAGAATAAATCATTAATGCTGACTTTCTGTAATTTTAACAATTTACATGAAAGTTATTATTGAATGATGTCAATCTCCCCTAATAGTTTCATTACAAAAACATTATTTATGAACAGAAATCACATTTATAAAGAGCTTTTACCTTGTTATACAAAAGAGAAAAGAAACGTTAAGTTGGGTATAAAATGCCCTCTCTTTTTCAAGAGAAAGTGGTACATAAAAAATTGGTAGAATAAAAAGAAACTCCTTCTTTCTTCGAATTTTCTGAGGACAAACATGACTTCTTTAATTTTTCTTTTTCTTCCCAAGTAGGTGCTTTGTCTCAGGAAATCAAATTCCAGTAATCCTACAAAACAGGGTAAAGTCTGCTTACTTCTCTTGCTTCTGCCTGCATGACACATATTTACAACCCAGCAATGATAACAACAGAAACAGATAACAAGCACAAATAACACATGGAATTAGATGCCATGTAGATCAGGTTACCTCCACAGGAGACCTTAATGGTAATTTCCAACGGAATGGTTAGTCTATGTTCAATTACCCAACAAGTTTACAAATTTACAGCCAATATTTTGTTCTCCTGGAAATTTGTTCTTAGCAAATTCATTTTTTCTTTCCCATATCAATGCCTCTGCCACTAATCATGGTTGATTTTCTACAGAAACTTCAAGCAATGAAGGAAACTGTCATCTTGCAGAGAAAGCATAGGAGGAAGAGGCAAAGCAATGGAGAAACTGGTTTATGGAAAGAAAGCTTAAGAGTCTAGGCATATGTGAAAATAACCTCAAGACAAAACTCTGCCTGAAATGATTAACAAAGAGACTAGAGCTAGTAAATAATTAGGAATTTAAAAGCCAAAGAGGATTAAAAGATAGGATAAGTCTCACCAAAAACAGAAAATTTTTTGCATTTGTTGAGACTATTGACTTACTTCATGCAAGTGGCTGCACAGATTTTCCATCAGCTTATAACTCAGGAGGAACAAGAGGAAGTCTGCTGGAACAATCTTGAAAAAATTCTCCTTAATAATTTTCTCAGTGCATCATTCACAATGCATTGTCTTATCCATATATGGAAGCAAATGCCTTCATATGCCATCAAAAAGAGTCCAAAATGCACAATATACCTGGAACACAGACTGACCTTCTGTCTTGCAACTTGCACTTAGAGCATAACTATCAGAAATAGAGGACATGACAGCAGCTCAAACTTGCAGTAAATGATTTAAGAGTCAATTCTTGGAACATGGGAAAACCTAAATTACATATCTGTGTGTGTGTGTGTGTACATAATCTAGGGTGCCAATGACACCTATGACCTCACATCAATTACATGTGGAGCATCTAGATGAGTTTGAAAACAAAGTACAAGGCGCAGGTGACAGGGATGCATTGACTACTAGCATGAATTGCCCAAACAAGGACATTAGGGAATAAAAAAAAGCGGACAAGAATTAAAAAGAGCAGACAATTTTACTCACCAGTAGAAGTAATGCGGAAATTAATGCTCCTCTAAAGAGTTTTGTCACCTCTCAATCCAACTTATGAAATCCTGTGCATTTTTAAGAATCATTCCAAGCCAGTAAATAATCACTGGAATTTTGAACAACAAAATCATGAAGTACAAATACTTGGATATTTACCCATGTCATTTTGCATAACTGCTGGTGAGCAATACCATCAACTGCACATAGTTGTCCAAACTATAATCTTCAACACAAGCTCAGGTGAGAAGGAATGCATTGATTACTAGCATGAATTGCCCAAACAAGGAAATTAGAGAATGATAAATAAACAGAACAAGCATAAAAACAGCAGACGAGCTTACTTGCCAATAGAAGTAATTACTGAAGTTCATGCTCTCCAAAGAGTTTTTTCACCTCTCAATCTAACTTACCAAATCCTGTCCATTTTTAGAAATCTTTATGAGCCAGTAAATAATCACTGGAATTTTAAACAACAAAATCATGAAGTTCAAAGACTTGGATATTTACCTATGCCATTTCACGTAACTGTCGGTAAGTCATCAACGGCACATGGTTACCCAAACCATAATCTGCAACATCCACACTAGTAGCATCACAAGGCAATGAATTCTGTGTAACTGCATACCAGGAAAATATCAATTTTTTTTTTATCAAAGAAAATGATTAAAGAAAACATAAACTTTGCTCCGTGGTTGAACAGAGAATTGGAGGACATACTGAGCTTCATCAGAAATAAGAATGGTTTCTTTAATATCTACTCTCACTGCTCTTCTGAAAAGAAGCCAATTTCTGCACAGAATCAATTGCAAAAGCCCAAAAGATTTCACCAGACAAAAAGCAGTACCTGCAATTGATCACAAGTTGCCGGCAACCACAAACTTGTAGGACCAACACTGACCGGCTTTAAAAAAATGACCAGATCATGAACAAGAAAATTGAATTAATGACTTGTTGGAAAAAGGACAAAAGAAGAAAGAGATCACAGGATCTCAACTTTTTCTGGAAAATATTAAGGACAGATGTTTATCAAAGAATCTGATACTTAAGAACAACAGCTGAAATCAAAAGTATAGACCTTCAAATCAATAAAATATTGAAAAACTCAATGACATTTGCTTCTTCTCCAAAAAGTTATGGCAATTTTATTGGAGAATAAATCAATCACCGAAATTATTAAGTTAATCAAGTTGTTAAGGTCTCTGATAATTAACTCTAACTGTTGATATCAAAAAATCCTCCAGTGTAGCTTCATTTATTTTTTGGTTTTTTTTTGGGAGGGGTTAATGCTGTTATTTGGGGCACAAGATCACAATCATTCTAGACATAATCGTTCTGGTCAAGTTGATAGATCGGTACAAAAATGGAACATTAAGTTGGGAAGAACTCTCCCAGTCAGTTAAAGCAGCTCATGTGAATCGAATGGGAAGCCCAACTGAGAGATTGAAAATTCCAGGCAAACCCAAGGAAAGAGAAAAGAGTCAAACGAATGACTGAAAACAGGAAAATAACAAATACCCAATGAAAGATTAAAAAAAAAAAGAAAGAAAGAAAAATATCAGAAAGTAACACTTCAAAAACGAAGAAGGGAACCAAGGATAATTCATGAAGAATTGAAAGAAAAAAAGGAAGGAGAAGAAATAACCAAGTCCATGACTTTGAGTCTTCTAAAGAATTTGAAATCCCAGCGCATCGTAAAACTTGAAGGCCACCAAAATCCACAAGCAAAAACCATACTTTCAAGACCCTAGTACCGCAGATCTATAACCTATTTTCAAGAAAAACAAGAACAAGAACACCAAGAAGGAAGAAATCAAGACAAAGCAAAGCATAGACCAACAGCTTTACCAAATCAAGAAACAGAGCTTTGTCTTTCAACTCTCAAGAAGCAGCAACGATAGCAAACACGAAAAAGATTAAAAACAACAGCTATATTAATCTTGAGGATGAAAGCATGTACCGTTGAGATTAAGATAGCTTGCTATTTTTTTTATGGCCGTTGATCCCTATTGGTGATCAGTACGCCACAAATTTTTTTAGAAAAAGGAAAAGAAAGAAAAATTCAATGCAAATCCGCGGCAACTTAAAATCGGTAGTAGTATTTACCAGAAGGACTGGACTGTTTGAGCCTCTCTGCAATATCCACCGCCAGAATTGAAGAAAGAAGTGTGGGCCAGCGGAGGCGACGGATGGACGGCGACCGTTTTTGGGGTGAGGGCTTAGGGTTTGCAGAGATCAAAAGGAAGGACTTCTGACATTGGAATGAGGAATGTTGGGGAAAACTATTTATACGATGGTGCTTCAGGAGCGGGAATTTTAAGTCGGTGACCGTTACAAGTCCTCCCAGTGGGAGGATAAGTGAATTTACCGTAATACCCTCCTCAAAAACAAAACCCATTCCACCCGGGAAACAATTTAAAATACACGTTAAAAAAAAAAAAAAAAGTTGAATAAAGATGACTCATCGAGAAACACAAAATCAGTCTAATTTTTTTGTAATTTCAATTATAGATTATCAGTATTATAATTTTATACCGTTGCTTGTCTTATTTTTCAGTTCAAAGAAAAAAATATTGGATTGTACCTAAAGAAAAGAAAAGAAAAAAATATATATTGGAGACATTGGCGTCATGATTTTTCATTCTATGACGTGGGTGTCTTATTCTTGAATTACAAATTGAAATGTTGGAGAGGAATACAATTTTTAGGTCCTTGAGCTGTTATTTTTGAACAAAAACCCCCCGACCTGGGCGTCGGCAGAGAATAAGCTGCCACCGTCCGGGCAAACCCGGCCCTCAAGCGTTGGATATTTTTGCTGCGGTGTTTTGGTGGGTTTATAATTGGGCCCTTGGTCCTCCAAGTCTTTGTCTACTGTCGGCCTCTCTTGGGCCCAATTTTTGGGTAGATAACCAACAGAGCGCTTCATTCCACGGTCCAATTTCGGGCCATAATGGGCCTTAAAAGGAGCCTATTAACGGCGCTCCCAGCATAAATCTCTATTTTAGCTATAAACGCCAGTTTGGGTGCATTTTCCCTCGTATCGCACAAGGATTTTGAATCGAAAAGATCGAGACACAGAGGCAGGGAGACAGAGAGATGGGGAAGAGTGAAACGTCGTCGGGAGGAGAAGAGAATCCTCGGCCGTGGCAGTCTTATCATACGGTTTACACCAACGCCAAGGCAGGTAATTACGAGGAAACTTCTCCTACTTTTTTTTAAAGCTTCCGCAATTTTTATTTTTATTTATTTTTGTTTTTAATCTTTTCATTTTTCTTTCTTCTGCTTTCTTGATTATTGTGGGTTAAACTGAACCCAATTCGGCCAATTATGGATTATAAGTTCCGATTCAATTAAAAACAATTTTTCTTGATGCGATCAATGTCACTGATTGAAATGGGTATTTTATCCAAGAAGCATCGGTGTTATCTTGAATTGGTGTTTTCTTGGAGCGTCGAGGACTTTCAAAAGCAGTTATTTTTATTAATCAGTTTTTTTTACGTAATTTTAGATTATGAGTGTTGTTGAGATTTCAAGATTGAACTGGGATTGTTTTTAGTTTAATCTTGAACGAGTTATTAATCGGCAATATTGTACGTCAAATGGGTCTCTAAGATTGGTTGTTGGCATGTTGTGGAACATTATTTTTCATGTCCTTTCTTCAACCCCTCTTCTACATTGCTTCAGAAATTGTTCTTGTCGTCATGTCATGTTATGCTGCAATTTGTGTTAGGTATGGATGGAGTGGACAAGGAGAAAGTTCAAAGAACAGTTTATGAAATGAGCAAGGGTTCTAAGTATTTCGACAATGAGGAAAGGAAAGAAGCTTTTATAAAGCAAAAAATAGACAACATGCGTGCCCAACGTGCAAAACTCACAGCAGCTGATTTATCTCATTATCAAATGGTAATGCTAGAGAGGCCCTTTTTTCCCATTTCTAATTTGTTTAACTTTGATTATCAGTTTCTTGTTATAAATATTAATTTTAATCTATGTAACATCTGCAAATTGTATAGAAATTGTAACAAAACAAGTTTGCTTATGGTTTAGCCTCTACAAAAATGGTCAGCTGGGGTCTAGTGGTAATATAAAGTATTACTTTGTAATCAATGTCACATTAAGTCCTTGATATGGCCCATGTTCTTGATTTTTGTTGCTTTCTACATGAAGAAAATACACTTAGGATTCAATTTAGCATATCCTACCATCTTGAAATTTTCTTTAAAAACAAAAATTTCACTGTGAACACAGGTAGCAGACAAAAGAATTATGGAACTGGAAGCTACACGTGACCTTTTAAGGGTTTGGCTACATGTAGATATGGATGCTTTCTATGCGGCAGTTGAAACATTAAGCAACCCTTCTTTAAAGGGCAAACCAATGGCTGTTGGCAGCATGTCCATGATCTCCACTGCCAATTATGAGGTTTGAATTGGATACCCTTCGTACAGAGAGCGCTAATTTTGTCAGCTGTGCATTGTGTGCGTGTGGTTCACTATCATTCATGTGGCATGTGTGCAATATACTAGCCGTTGAGAGTCATCAGTTGTGTCAGTTGGGACTAAGGGAAGCAATTCTCCAGCAAATTGATTAAATTTTTAATTATCCTACTTTACTGCAGTCTTACATTTGAATATAATTGCCTTCATATTTGTTTGATTATTCCCTTTTTGTTTTAACCTTTTTTGACCTTTTGTAGGCACGGAGATTTGGAGTTCGTGCTGCAATGCCTGGTTTCATTGCACGTAAATTATGTCCACAGTTGATTTTTGTTCCCGCAGATTTCAAGAAGTACACTTATCACAGCGACTTAACCAGAAAAGGTTTGTGAACCCTCCAGTCCAGGTTTTCTGGTGCAATATTGTAACCTAACATTTGGCTTGCTATGCATCTTGGCAGTTTTCCAGAGATATGATCCCTATTTTATGGCCACTAGTTTGGATGAAGCATACCTTGATATAACTGATGTCTGCAAACAAAGAGGCCTTGCTAGCGGAGAAGTATGCCAATTATTTTCTTCCACAATTGAATACTACTTTGCATGGCATTAATAGTCTGTTTTATATGTTATTTGAAGATTGCTGAAGAACTCAGAACCCGTGTTTTTGAGGAGAGTGGTTTGACATGTAGTGCTGGTGTTGCTCCAAATCGCTTACTTGCTAAGGTTCTGTTGGATGTTCCAGTGTTTTTGTTACAGTTGATACTTGTTCTTTCTTTTTTGAGAAGGAAAATTCTGAAAGAAATTATCTCTCTATGGGATAGAAACAAGAGAAATTAGACAAAGCCATTTAGTTGTTTTGCAGGAATCAGTGTCTTAATGAAATTAGAGAGGCAAGACTGCTATAGGAGAAACTATTTTGATAGTGTAAATGCATATGTGTGGGCAGCGTGATTATTTATGTCTCTACAGGTTTGCTCAGATATCAAGAAGCCCAATGGGCAGTTTGTCTTACCAAATGACCGGATGGCCATTATGACATTTATTTCTTCACTTCCAATACGTAAGGTATATGTGTCCGGTTCATTTCAGTGATTGGATATCACTTATCTTTTCCAGAACGAATTCTGGTTCTGCTATTATCCTCATTACTGAAACATCTACACTCAAATTACTATACAGATTGGAGGCATTGGTAAGGTCACTGAACACATTTTGAGGGATGCTTTAGAAATAAATACATGTGAGGAGATGCTGCAAAAATGTGGGCTCATTTGTGCATTGTTTTCCCATTCTACAGCAGGTTAGCACATTGGTTAGTTTGTCTTAATTTTTGTGGTTGTTGCACAGAAATCATTTACCTTGTAGTTAAGTTTATAATTTACATTTTAGAGATAAAAAAACAAGAACTTTATAGAATAAGAAAATTGAGCTGGGTCTAGGCTTGGCTGGTACATAGAGTGAAAGAGTGCTAACATTTATTTGCAAGATCTGATAAAGGAGAATCACATTGACCACTATGCAGGCTGAAAATTGAGTTCCTTGGCTTATTTCCTATGTTTAAACAAACAAATTTATCAATACAAACATGAAGCACATCAACAGAGAACTAGTCAACTCATTGTAGTGCTAAAAAAATGTGCAGATTTTTTTCTTTCTGTTGGATTGGGGCTTGGGAGGACAGATACCCCAGAAGTCAAGTTTCGAAAAAGCATTAGCAGTGAGAGGACATTTTCAGCCACAGATGATGAGGCACTCCTCTATGAGAAATTAGGCAAGTGGCTTTGAATGCTTGTGTTAGCATCCAGGAATGTAATGTAATGCTGTGAAATGGAGGTGAAATTTTCTCCTCATTTTTCCTTTATTAGCCCCATACTTATCTGGACAATTAGTGCCTTGTGCAGTGGACTTAACCGGCAACCAGGGTTTTCTTGACAAGCTATAGAAAATTCTGAAAAATTAACTCTCTTTTTCCTTAAAATAAGCTCTCTGAGAATTATGTTTCAGCTGATATTGCGGAGATGCTTTGTGCTGAGATGCAGAAAGAAGGGCTTTGTGGCCGAACCTTGACTCTCAAATTAAAAACTGCATCTTTTGAGGTATTTTGTAATTTTTCTGCTGCTGTTTGTTTGCAAAACACCTAATAACAAAATGTGAGGTGTGAATGAGGGAACCAATTTTCAGTTTCTCACTAATTTAATGGGCGAGGTGTCACCTGTTGGGAACAGATGCACTCCATTTCATTATTTTCATTGGATTCATAAAAGACTGTTACCCTATGTTGATCCCACAAAAGCAAGCGTCCTTGGTAATCTCTTGGATGTGATCGTAAATTTGAGCACCAAGAGGACTCTGTTTCATGCACTTCTGCTTGATTAGGAAGCCAAAGAGTTTTCAGTCATGCCATAAAAGGCCATCTCTAGTGTAGTCTCTCATTAACAAACTGAGATGTGTTTGAATTTTTAAGTTTCTCACTGAGTTTTGCCTCCTTTATTTTCCTTGTAACTGGTTAGTTATCTGTCTTGTTCTGAAGTCTAGTGACAATATTTAATCTTCAGGTTCGAAGCAGAGCTGTGACTTTGCAAAATGTTATTTGTTCAAGGGAGGACATTTTGAAACATGCTTCAAAGCTGCTAAAGGCTGAACTCCCTATTTCTTTGAGACTGATAGGTAAGATTTCAATTCGTTACTTGGAAGTACTTTTTATATAAAGGGTGATAATGAAGTAAATGTTGGTCTCATGCTTTAATATTCTTTTGCTAACAATCCTATGCATGGGTACATTGGTGGGCATGAGAATGAATGGTGAAGTTTTGTTCATCTTAATGCTTTGTAAAGCTTGTAAAATGACAAAGCATCTCTGTTATCTTATGCAAGGCCTGCGGATGTCTCATTTCAATGAAGACAAGGCTGATGCTCCTTCTGATCCAACACAAAAAAGTCTCACCAAATACCTTGTGGCAGATGTGTCAGGGAAACCTTTGGATGACCAAAATTCCTTGGGTTCCGATGTCAGTGCTCAAAAATTTATGAATGATGTAGAAACTTCATTTTCTGTTGATAGCCACAAGATGCATCATTATGAAAGGGATCCATTAGATGGCAGTGATCTACAGGATCCGAATGACCACTCCAGCATTATCTGCGACATTAAGAAAGTATATAAACCTCTGAGCAACAGAAGTGCAGAGAAGGTATGTGTGAACTATCAAAGGTAAAGTGTGGTTTATCATCTTAGGGGAATTAAACTGAAAATGACTAATCCAAGGCTTTTATGCCATTGTATTTGGAATTTCTTTTGAAATGAAAAGTGAAATTCTTGTTTCTTTGATTTTCAATTTGCTGTTTTACTTCAATCTACTTCTTTTTATTTTTTTTGGCATTTTCTAGATGGATACTGCCGATTTGATGGGGTCTAATCCTGTGGTAGAATTTTGTCAAACTAACCTGTCCCCGTTGACAGAAGCAGATTCTTTAACTGGGCAAGTTGAAAGAAGCAGACCAGACCAAGTGATCATCATGCATGATCAGGTGGTCTCTCCATCTGAGCAAAAGGATCAATTATTTTGGGTGGATGATTACAAGTGTTCGCTATGTGGGATTGAGATGCCACCAGATTTTACTGTAGAAAGACAAGAACATTCTGATTACCATCTCGCCAAGAGGCTTCAGAAGGACGAATCTAGCGTCAACCCCAAATCCAATAATCCTATGATGAGGCAAAGGTTTGGCTATTTATATCCATTGCATGGTTACCTATGATAACAGAAATGCATTCCTTAACATACTCTATTTATTTCCCAAAGAAAACCCACAGTGTATCTGACTCATCTGAGAACCTTTCAGGTGTCTTCAGAAGGACCATATCTCAAGCCAAGGCAGACACAAGAGGATCAAGCCATCTCCAAAAGATGGAAAGCACCTTTCCATTGATATGTTCTTCGCAAAGAGCAGCCAGAATTTCTGACACTGCTTTCTCTGTGTTCCGATCCTGTACATAGTTGTAGTCATCATTAAATTACAGCAAAGCTGCATTTGTTGACAGCCACATGTGATTTTCAGTTCTCTCTGTGAACTAAGGTTCAAGAATGGGAGAGCTATTCTCATTTGTTTTTTTTCAGTTTGCCTCAATGTATTTAGCTTTTTCAATTTTTTTGCTAGAAAAATAAAGCAGAGGCACAACAAGAGAAAAAAAAAGAAACTGGGAAGAGACCAAAAATCCAACTCTCTGTCTCACTGGTCGCCAGCAATCTCTGCCATAGCCACCATGACCATGGGCAAGTTGAAAGGCAAGCACTGCCTTGGACAAGTCCTATCACTCTGCCCTGGAGCCGCATGCAGACCCCTGTCCAGCACACCCCTAGTGGTAGCTTTGTCCTCAGCATTGACTTGGTGGCCAAGAAGATGCCCTTCCAGCAGCATCCATCTCCGCCAAGCAGGATATTACCAAGCCATTATGTAAGGCTATGGTAAAAAAGATTGTGGGTAACAATGGGGTCAAGGCTTCTTGACTTGGTTTTGTGCAATGGTTCACTTAACATGTGGGTTCACTAACTTCAGCACATCCAGAAACCCAATCCAGGAGGCAACCGAAAGAGAGGAAAGAGAAGCTTCTCTGCAACAACATTAGCACCCAAAGAATAGCTTGCAGCAGGTGCCAATGTCCTTGGGGAAGAAAGCATGAATGGTGGAGATCTGAAAAGTAGAATCTTGAAACCGAGAATGAGCTTGGGAGTGCTGAGGGGCTGATAAGAGTCTGGCTAAGGGGCAAGAGTCTTCATTTGGATTCAATCAGACTGAAAAGAGAGATGTTGGGGATGGAAAGATCAATCAAAAGGATTGGTTTGTTCATTAATAACTGATCTTCACCATCACATGTTCTTGCCCTTTTTGTCTTGCTTCTACAATTGACAAGCAAATTTTTGTTGAATCTTTTTAAGCTGCCCACTTTTCTCTTATTCCTAGCTTGTTAGGTTCTATAGAAGAACTGGGTTTAAAGGCTGTGCATGAAGTGATTCAACCATGGGACCATAGGAGACCTTGCCTTTATGTTGAAGAGCTTCTAATAAAATGGTGCCACCTGGTTCAAACGTTGAGATTGGTTTTCTTAATTATATGGACTCCTCTCTGCAGGACACTGCTGTTGCACAACTGACAAGCTTGAGCCGAATTAATGCAAATTTTGGGAGGGAATCTTGCTGAGGGCTTTGGGCTAATGGCATCAAAGTCAAAACGTTAATATACTTACATATTGGTTTAGTTTGAGTGTAAACCTGTCGGTGGGTTTCATTTTTACTCAAAAAGTAAAAAATATATCCAATTATGTTTGGGCCTGTACTAATGGATGGTCGGACTATTTGCTTAATTTGCATTCTAAATTAGCTTGTCACCATATGGAATAAAATGAAATCGCCAAAAGCATACCACTCCAACATGTTTGAGTACAATAGTAATACAAAAACAAGGCAAATAATCCTAGCACGATTGCTATTACAGCATCTATGCTATGTGACGACATAAAAGAACAAGCATGCAGAATTCCCATGTGCTCGGAGCATATGCTTTCTTGAACTTCCGTGAAGACCACGCGATGGGGCAGTTTCCAAGAATGTCATCATTCTTTCTTTTTACACAAGAATAAAGTTTGACATCAACATTCACCGAAATTCAACTAAAGCACTGATGAAATTGGAAATATAGGAATCAAAGCCAAGTTCACGTACAACAGAGAGGCAATAGACACAAAGCAGGGCCTTGCTGTTGATGATCCGGTATTTATTTTTGGAGGATGCTTGTGAGCAATGTTTTCACCGCCAGGAGAGCCCCTACCTCTGTGTCCTAGCCTTAACGAGGAAAAATTTTCTTGCTTTTCCTTGTATTTTAATCTATCACTTTCTCCTTCCGGTGTGGCGGCGCCATTTCGACCTGCATCTCTCGATATAAATCACGCTGTTTAATAAATTAGAATGGGGGCATTGCTTGTTGGGATCTCATTTTAGCTTGGCATAAGTTGGCAGAGTTCCATCCCCCACCCTCATTTTTAAAAATAAAATTTGTTTCTTATTACGAAAACGAGAGAGAGAGAGAGAGAGAGAGAGCAAAATGGAAAACAACATACAAAAGATTTAAACATGAGAACTGCTCTTACGCTGGACATGAACTTGCAGTTGCGTTAGTGACGATTTTGAGACGTTGAAACCTTCCGGGTGTGAGGTTGATGGGCCTCCAATAGCCATAACCATATTTGACAAACAATTCCCACATAACATGAATACCAACCACACAGTAAGTCCTGGAAGCTTCATTAGGGAGATGTCTGGTGCTTTTTTTTCCCACTCTTTTTTCTTGCTTTTTTATTTTTTTTGGGGGGGGGGGGTGTTGTTGGAGCTGCAGGATACCTATTAGTAGGGGTATGAGGATATCTATTAATAGGACTGTGATGGTATTGTATATGGAGATAAAACGGTAAGAAAATGTGGATGTAAAGGACATGGAATTGGCGACAAGAGAATATGAGAGTGTGCCCATCCCTGGCATTTCATGGTATATCTATGTTGTTTAACGAATAGGAATACTGACCACAGTGTAGCGTTGATGAGGAGCCAGGTCAGGGAATCCGATCCGGCCACTTTTCCAGCAGGCCAAAAATGCATTATTAATAGACTAATGTCAAAGTGAGCAATTCTTTTACAACTTTTTGTTCGTGAGGATCTTGCTCGTGGATACAAATGGGTCTAACATTTTTATCACCATTGCTTTGCGCAGTGTAATTTGCATTTTCTTATCCATTAAAAGATCTATAAATTAAGGAATTAATGTATTAATTCTTCCTTTTCTTATAAATTCGTGCTCACTATTTGAACTTTAGAATTGAACCTCCAAAGATAAATATCTAGACTTCTAATAATTGTAGTGCCCCGGAACATTTTGACATTTTACTAAATAAACCCCTTGCTCGTTAGATTATTCGGACCAAGACTATATGAAATTGCCTCTAAAGAAAATATATATATATATATTACTTAAGTGATTTCATGACAAATAACCACTGTAAAGTTAATTCAAAATCCTGCGTGGGGAGCCAAGATAGCCAACTAAGAAAAGTAACTTGTGTTTTACTCACCGTAAAAAGAAACATGGATATTATTCATTAAACTGCAAAATCAGTACAGTAAATCGTACAAAATTTAACTTCGAAGGCGAAGATCTTCAATGTCAGCTAATATGTCCACAATGTCAACAGACCTATTATCAGGTAAATTAACCACCAACTGACCACAAGCACCACTTATATCCTGACCCATTTGCTTCCGAACAGTTGTCCGGATGCCATAAACACCCCTAAGAATTTTCTGAAATCTTGAGACCTTCTCTTCGCCACTGGCTCTGTACCGACTCAAACTGCCAATTGAATTGAAAGGTATCAAGTTCACCACCTGCTTAGAAAGCAACAGAGTCAAATATAAAGGAACTATATGCACAAGATGACTGCATGAAAGCAGCATACATCTTCAATTTTCAGAACACTCGGGATATAATTTAGGAGCTCACCACTTCAAACGCATCTAGCAATTTGCCAAGTTGGTGGGCATGCTGCTCCTCATCATTCACCCCATCAAGCATTATGTACTCGATAAAAATTTTCTGCTCGCTGAAAATGAAAACAAATAAGAAATACCGTGTGAAACAAATTCCAACAAGATACAAGTTGAGATGATTCTCTGTAGAAACATAGAGTAACTAAATTGACCTGTTCCTTTGGTATATTTGCAGAGAATCCATAAGTTTTTCCAAAGGAAAAGCCCTAGCTGCAGGCATAATCTGACAGCGAATTTCTTGAACAGGAGCATGTAATGAGACAGCCAAGTTCAAACCAGGAAGATCTTTCTGAAGCTTGTTAATAGCATGGATAACCCCAACCTACAGAAGATTAAATTTATGCGGTATGCTTGTAAGTCAAGTGTTCCTGCATTCATGAACAGTTTTAAGTTTTCATCTAGTAAAATGTTCTCAAACTTCAATTTGTCAGTATGAATTCATGTCAACTATGTCAAGGAAAGAAGAAGATGGAACACAGAAGAAGACACAGGATATAGAATGTTGTCCTGGCTTCTGCACAAGATGTTCCTAATGCACCCTGTGATAAAAAATGGTTGAAGACATTGAGATTTTCAAACTCTGGGAATTTACTGGTAGTAAATGCATTTAACACAAGAATGAAAGGTCAATAAGAAATGGGACCATGAAAACCAGTCACTTTGAGTAAGCATTGAACACATAAATATGAGGAGATATGGAGCAAAATAAAAAGGAGCCAACAGACATGAGAAAAAATGCATAAAATTTTACATACTGTTGACACAGTGATTCTCTTCGGCGATAGCTGAAATGGAGATCCTAACATAACACGGATTGCTTCCACTACTGCAGTGTAGTTATTTAATGGTTCCCCCATTCCCTGTACAAAAAATAGAAGGTCAACTCGTGGGCTGAATTTTTGTGACATTTTTGTAACAATTATAGGCTAACAGAAAGAAAGTGGGGTCAGGCAATGAGGCAATCAAGGAACAACCACTGCATCCAATATTCTTCTATTAACTTCAGTTATATAGGTGGATTGAAGGATATCCCAAGCATTATATTCTAAATTCCAATGCAACAAACAAATGACATCAGGGTCAATGGTAGAAGTACTTGCCATGAAAACAACATTCCGTATGTCTGATGAATGAGAAGCATGAACTAACTGTTCAACAATTTCTCCTGGTGATAAATTGTTTTTGAACCCCATGCTTCCAGTAGCACAAAACTTGCAACCCATTTTACATCCAACCTGCAACATATAAGAGGAAGAGTGAGAAAGCTGTATATCCCCAAGCTGCATTCCATGGAGAAGGCATCCTGGTCAATCGTGGACAAGGCCAACCAAAAACTTATCTGAATTGGAACACTTTAGTGTGTCAAGTTGGAGTTATATGCAAGAGTCAACTTTGAATCTCAGTGTTTCTACATTAGACACAGACTCAAGAACCTACCTGGGATGATATGCACAAAGTTGACCTTGGACCACCAGGGCGTGGTTTCCCCCCATACTTTCCCAGGCGAGTGTCATACCTCATAATCACAGCCTCCACAAATGCTCCATTCTAATGATCATTAGAATGGAAATAAAGTTAGTAATTTCCCCCAATTCATCTGCATGCATGAATATGCAGGCGTGCACATACAAACTCTGTCTCACTCCCCTTGTCCCCTTCCAGGCACATGCACAAAAGAGAGACAAAGGCAAACTATGAATTCTTTTAACCCAAAAAGAAAAAGAGTCAGCTACAAATGACCATTTTTTGAAAAGAAATATGGTTCAAAAAGGAACATAAGAAGTAAACAATACGCAAAGATGGCAGAAAACTCTCATCAATAAGCCAACAAGAAATATTTTGCAACCTCTAGGGCGGCCAGCACATAGAAAATCTACCATCATCTCAAACATGGGTAATGCAAAACTGTCACCTAGAGCAAGAATTATCCATTAACAGGCAAGCGAATTTCACTTCCCTTATAGATTCCCTAAAAACCATCTAATTTTTTGAAAAAATTTAAGGGAAAAAAATTTAAAAGATGCATATGTGCATGCTACATTGAGTGATCTTTAAATTTCAATTTTACTTAACAAACCACAAATGCACGTGCACGCGCGCACACACACACTTACACACAGAAATAAAGGGAAAAACGATAAAGAAGAACCTGAAGCCTAATGAGAAGTTTGGTGGTGACCCCATCACTCGAATCAATCACAGAGTAAAGGGTTGAAGTTAAAGTTTTGAACTTTGAACGCAGAAGGAGATATGCTGCCGAGGGCAAATTCGGTATTTCCTCCCATTCACAATTAGGGTTCTTTATCACATTCCTTCACCATCAACCAGAAACCCCAAAGAAATTAATCAAAAATTAGAAAAAAAAAAAAAACGCATGAAGCAGAAAGAAAACACAAAATAGATGCATAATTTAACAGATACGTACTTCCAGATGAAGGGAATGAAGTGGAGACTAATGCCTGATTTCTCAAACTCGGATCTTAGATCTGGAGCGTCGAAAATTGATCGAACCGCCATCATTTAATGGGGTTTTGCAGGTTAGGGTTTTAGCTTTCTCGATTTTGTGAAAGGCAGCGGAGTGGACACGGTTCTTGGTTCCCGGAGGATCAAACTGTTGACAAAGACGAAACCATCCTTTCGCGACGTCGTTTTCTTGTCATCGTTGTTATTATCATTATTATTTTGTTTCTTGAAAGTTAATAAATCAAATTGTGAAGGTTTTTGAGAAGAAATCAAATTGTGAAGTTGAAGGCATTAATTGGAAAAAAAAAGTTATTATTTTGTTTCTTCCAAACAGATAATTTTGATTTGTGATCTTAATTTTAATATTAAAATTTTGATACTAAATATTATTAAATTTAAATAATTTTTTATTTAATTTAAAATTAATAAAATTAAAATTTAATGATATATGGTATCTGGGTATAAAATTTAAAATTTTTTCAGAGTAATAAAAAACAAAATTACACCAAATTATTAAACAGATTGCCACTACGCGTCAGATTTAGACTCACTTGCTCGTGGAATGACACGCAAAAGCCTTTGCGTAAAAAATCTTGTAAGTATTTCCTTGAAAATTGACAGCTTTGCATGGACGCTGGGTACTGTTTGTGATGATCAACGTTGATTTACAGACCATTCCGCTAACTGATTAGGTTTGAGACTTTGACTTGATTAGGCGCTATCAATCAAACATAAATTCACCATATATTATAATATTAAAGATATATAACTAATGATTATAATAATATAAATATAAATTTGTGTATAAAATTAATGGTAGAGCCACGTGTGGCTGATTGCGTCCCTACTTTAAATTTTCAAATTTAGAGATTTAACTCACCAAAAAAACTTGTTTGCCCCTGCTAAAAGATAATGTAACCTCCATTTAATTTAAAAATTGAAAAACAAAAAGAATTTTTCATTTAATAAAAAAAAATGATTTATAAGAATTTTAGAAACTCCAATTTTTAATCTCCTTTATCAAAATTCAAATACTATTTGAGATGTCATTTATTCTTAAGCTATGTAATTTATCTTTCTATCATTCAAAATAAAATATATATTTATGAAATTGTGATATTTTATGTCCCGATGCATAAACGAGCAACACTAAAAACTAATTTCCAACTCATTTATAAATTCATTAGGAAACTCGTTTAGGGTGTTCGAGTAGGTCTATAGATTTATAATTGTATATTAAAATTAAACACGCTTATTTTTTAATTTAATTTTATTTATAGTAATAAATTTTTATAATTTTAATTATTTTAGATAATATTATAAAGTCAAACAAAAAGTCTGCAAGTTTGCGTCGATAAAATGTCAACTTTTTAAGGCTCATTTAATAAACAAAATTCAATTTAAAAACTTCCATCTGATTTGTTAGTCAAATACACAAATAACGAACATCAATTTTAGGCTAATTTATTAAATGAACTGAAGATGAACATTTCAAAACTCGACTAAAGTCGCCCAATTGCAGCACCATGTATTGTTATTTCAACTGACAAAAAAAAAAAAAAAAACAGAATCCTGAATCCGCTGCTGCGTAGAACGCTGTGTTTTATTTTCATAGATGGAACGCTTTGCCATCCGACATTGTTCGGCAGATTAATAATAATTACGCGTCATTCACGTCATTGAAGTTGGTAGTGCTGAAGTTAACGGACAGTTGGTAAACTCTGTAATTTACCTGGGTTTATATTACATCTCCGTGTGAACATTTGCTACACTCTCTTACGTAATTGATGGTCTTGGTATAAAAAAAAAAAAAAAAAGCCGCCCAGTTGCTGGTCCGGACTGCTGCATAGGGTTAAATTAGGAGAGTGGATTCAAATAAATAAATAAATAAATAAGTTTTTTTAGTATATATTTATATTTTATATTATAATATAGAATATTTTATAAATAATATAAAAATTAATTAAATTTACTATTTTCAAGTCTACTTAAATTTTGCCATTTGCTAATACGGGATTTAGATGCGCGCAGCCACGCAAAAACCGGAAAATGGACTTCAAACGGTAGCGCACTCCCCCAGGCACAACACGCTTTACTGATAAAGAGTCAAACGTTTAAATATGTCGACCACAAAATCCCTTTTTTTTTTTTTTTTTTTATAAAAGAAAAGGGATTTAGATAAATTGTAGAATATAGCATTCATCGATCCTCATATGAAGTGAAATCTTTAATATAATGGTACTAAAGTAAACTTCAAAAAATATAGAATGATATATTCTATCAACATAATTCTCAATTTTTAGGATTATTTGAAATTAAAGCAAAACCAATTTGCTCTTCAAATGAGGCCATCCAAGTATCCATACCCACCGTCTCATTACCCCAAACAAAAAAGGAAAAAAAAAAAAAAAGATTTTGACTTTCCATCAATTGAGCACAACTTTGAGAAAAATGGGCAAATGTTCCCTTAGGCTTTCGATCGGCTCCGTGTTTGATTTCAACTCGTGGACTCTCTATTTCTCTCTCTCTCTCTCTCTCTCTCTCTATATATATATATATATATTATTGTATTTATAGATTAAAATTAAAATTATTTGTTATTATTTTTATTTAATTTTTCATAAAGAGTGTTGAATTTAAATTGATATAATTTCCACTCAATTTTAGTATTATTAAAATTAAAATTTGATATTGTATTTTATTATTAAATCATAAATTTAGTCAAACAATCAAAACTCATTCAAAAAATAGATATTAAAAAACCAATTAAATTATTATCTCAATATGACCTTGTCGATTATGATAGCTAGTAATTTGCTAGCTGGATCAAACTAACTCCATGCCAAACCATTAGCAGAAAAATGTGCTACGCCACGTTATTTTATCTCATAAAAAAACACATGTTCTTTCAAAGAAACTCGTTGGGCAAATGGAAATTGACCAAATACAGTCTCCGTGGACATTTCCCATCTTTATCCATAGGTCCGTGCATCGTTCTTTCTCATTATAAATAGATGCTGTCTTGTGACAATGTGATGCATACATACACATTCAAACTACATCCATCAAGTTTTAGGTTCTAGCAATAGCACGAGAATTAAAAGAGTTAGAAGAATTAATTAGCAGCAATGGAAGGTTTGATTCCGTATCTTCTGCATGCAATCAAGAAGCAAAGACCTCAAAACAGTTACAGGTCTTTCTCGGAGGGGTCAAGCCGCAGCTACCACTTGTTAGCCGGTGCAGACTCGTTCAATGGCTCGTCCCACAGGCGAACCAGGTCTGAATTCCAGCCACCCACCTCGGAAATTTTGGAGCAGCCGTCCGGTCTTGACCTTCTCCGATCTAACAGCTTGAGAAAACGCTCTGTGAACCCGCCTTCAATTACTAGTGGCTCCAAGTTTGCCACTTATCCTTACCAAATGACGAAGGAAGTTTATGCTTCTGGTCTTCGACAGTGAAGGATGTTCACGATTGATTAGTTATTATTTTTATTGCTTTATGTTTTAGTCTTTTGAAGTTTCTCCAAGGTAATTGTATGATAATGATTTGATTGTTTGCCAATCTTCTCCTCATAAGAAATTGCATAGCTTGATACAATTCTGCTTGTGAGTTTTGATTGCTCTTTTCTTGGATGATTGGGAAGAATGAATAAATAAAACACGTTGTTGGATAGGTTCGCCAATTGTATATCTGAAAATTTCTTGCATTTTGCTGAGACCATTGGCCTATTTCACGCAAGTGGTTGTACATATTTTCCACAGCTTATAACTCGGGAGAAAAAAGAGGAAGCCTGCGGGAACAATCTTGAAAAACAATTTTCAATATCTTTCTCAGTTCATCGTTCACAATGCATTTAATATCTTATCAATATGTGGACGCAAATCCCTTCATATGTCATCAAAAGGGCTCCAAAATGCACAGTATACCCGGAACACATACCAATCCTCTGTTTTGCAACTCGCACGCAGCCATATCTGTCAGCAATAGAGATCATGGAAGCAGCTCACACCTACGGTAAAAGATTTAAGAGGGGGTTTTTGGAACGTGGGAAAACTTCAATTACATATAAAAGCGCAATATTGTGTGCCAATGATACCTATCATTCCACGTCAATTGCATGCGAAGCATCCAGATGAGTTCGAAAACAAACTACATACCCAGGTGACAAGGAATGCATTGATTACTGGCATAAATTGCCAAAACAAGGGACATTAGGGAAAAATAAATAAGCCGAACAAGAATAAAAACAGCAAACAAGTTTACTAGTAATGCTGAAATTCGTGCTCCTCTAAAGAGTTTTTTCACCTCTCGATCCAACTTACCAAATCCTAACATTAAGAGCCAGCAAACAATCACTGGAATTTTGAAAAACAGAGTCATGAAGTGCAGAGACTTGGACATTTGCTTGTGCCATTTCACAACGATGTTGGTGAGCAATACCATCAATAGCAGCATCACAAGCGATGAATTCTGTGTAGCTGCATGCCGGGAAAATAACAATTTTGCGTTTAAACAAAGAAAACATCAAATTAATAAAATTATAATATTTTTATAATTTTTTATAAATATTATCAGGAATATTGGGTCCGAGCATCAAACACAAAACCCGATTTCTATATATTCTTTTAATTTACTTGAATACCCTCCGTAATTTCGGGCAGAGACAAAACCTTAAGCCATCTCACAGTGACACGATCAATTTAAAAAACGCCGTGATGATTTTAACTGGAAATACAAGAGTACCTGCAATCGAAACACGAGATGCCGCAAAGTAAAAACGTTCTAGAACCAAAAATTACCGACTAAAAAAAAAAAAGGCGGCGCCAGGTCGGGACGAAAAAAAATTAATAAACAAACGTAGGACGAAACAGTTTTTTGCTGAAAATATAGCAAAAAGACAGAATATGAGCAGATCTCCCAGTAAAAGCCAAGAGAGATGCTATCTGAATTCCGAACATTAGCAACAATTTTGTAAATTTATGAGAAATTGTTATATAAATAATAGACACATTATCTTTTAATTTTAACAATATATAATTATACTAATTTTAAATTCATGAATTCTTAATATTCTTTTTTTTATTTATTTAAGAAAGAGAATTCTTTTTCTTTTTTCTTCTTTTCTTTGCCTTTTATTATCTTCCTTTAAACACATTATCTCTTAATTTTAACAATATATAATTATACTAGTTTTAGATTTATAAATTCTTGATGTTCTCTTTTTTTTTGGTTGAGAAAGAATTTTTTTTTTCTTTTCTTTACCTTTTATTATCTTCTTTTAAGTAATTTTATAATTATAATTAAATTTATATTCTTTAATTCCTAAAACAGAAATTAAATCTCTCTACTTAGATTTAATACCACCGTCAAACCTTCCTTAATCATTTACCAAGTTAGTGTATAAATAGAACAAGGATGTTGGAAATCTTTCTCAAGGAATAGGCAAGGGAGAGAGTTACATAGAGCAATATAGAAAGAAAATAATAACGCTCGTCCTTTTCCAAATGGCAACCATTCTTCGCACCTTGTGTGTCCTCTTCCTCTTTTATCTCATCGGCAAAGGTAATTTTTAAAAATAAAATGTGAATATGATCTTATTACAATACTTGTTCTTTGCGTTTGAGCCATCGGAAAAGAAAAATTCGAAGTAAAACTCTATATATATATATATATTTTTTTTTTATCTGTTTTAAAATTGCAGGCAATTGTTGCGAACCAGTAAAGGATCTCAGAATTTCTCAAGCTCCAACGGGGAGAAAAATTGGGAATGTTCCCGAATGGAAGGTGACAATCTTGAACAATTGCCTTTGTACACAAGAGGAAATCACGCTGTCTTGTCAAGGATTTCGGAGCTTAGAAAAAATTGATCAAAAGATACTGAGAAAAACGAATAATGTTTGCCTGGTTAATGACGGGGGACCCATCAGAGGATACGAAAAATTGAGTTTTACTTATGCTTCGAGGTCTAAATTCAAATTTACCCCAGTGGCTGCAAATATTGAATGTTCTTAAGAGAGTGATTGACATATTTGAGGAAATACTGCATCTTTTAATCGATGCTTTAGGAATCTTCATTTGGTGCTCCAATAAAATAAAGTAATATTTTAATAAAAGCTACGAGCATTTAATTAATTGCCACGCTACAGTTTACATTTCGTCGGTTGCTGACCATTTAATTAATTGATATTTATTTTTCTGAACGTTACAGTTTACTTTTGACTGAGGATTTAATTAATTGGAATTTATTTTTCCGATTAATTAGGGTAAATGGGCAGATTTAAGGCAATTAAAATCCCATTCGAACTTCCCAATTACTTATTCAAGGATTTATCGTACAATATGACAAGCTCAATTTGTGTTGTCCTCGCCATTTGTGAGACCAGATTCCATTATTAATTTGCGTTATTTTTTACAAGCAAACCAAATTCATTTCAAGTTACAATGTACCGAGCCAAACGGAGCCTAGTGGGCCTAGTGGGAACTCTGCAGTTTTAAAGTGTCCACGTCTTCGTCCAAGTGGGGTTAGACCGACCTACAGTTTCATCTTTTATCATATATTTCACTTTTATTTTTGTAGTGCATCTCCCAACGGCACCGTATTTGTTGTCGAGCAGCGGACGGGTTTGCCTTTTTTGTTTTTTTTTTTTTTGGGTTAAAAAAGCTGACTTTACTTTTGTGTGTGATATATATATATATGTATATATTTTCATTTTCGTAGAAATCAACAAAAACCATATCAAAGACATCGCATGACACAGAATATAAAGTAACGCTGTATACTATTGCCGCTAGATCCCAGCAGACCATTCTTATAAAAGCTTTAAGAGAAGCAAAAGGTGTCTATACGATTTGTAGATATTACATAGATTTAATATATGATGATCAAAGTCAAACAAATAACAAATAGGGAGAAAAGGGCCAACCGACAAGCCCCGTGAAATAGATTCCGCATAAAATCTTACAGGTTCTTCCCGGTAACCTAATATAACAAATAGGGAGAAAAGGACCAATGGACAAGCCCTTGTATGCACCGCTCATGATTCCCAAGCACATACGAGCACAAATAAGTATTATATTGTTGAAGGTCTTCTGCCCGGAGATTATGGTTCAAATGGACAACCCAATAACATAGGTAAATAGCACAAATAGAAGAACGCTTGTCTTTGCATAAAAAAGGACCAAAAAAAAAAAAAAAAGGGAAACCTATCTTAGTTTATCAGAGACATTCTAAGAAGGAATCTTCATAAACAATGTTTCGGACCTCGAACAGATTAGGGTCCGAGCATGTATGCAGATATGGGAAGAAAACATGTTTGATGATACCCACCCATACAAGTTTATATGTCTTTCGAATTCTGAAGTTCTGAATATCAAATTCTATTTCAGTTCTTGAAAAGCGATTATAATCGACCCAGAATTCAAGAAAGAGAAGCTGCCTCCTCTCTGTCTCTCAATTAGTGAATCTTGGATTAAAGATTGATTCTTTGGGACCCTAAAGAGGCAGGCAGAGAGAGTGACGCTCCCAGGGTTTTGAAGCAACGTGGAAGGTTCATGCTCTCTGAAGAAATGGTTATGGCTAACACAAAAGAAACTACAGAGGGACAAACAGAGAAGGAATTTTCTTTCCGAAGGAAGATGACCTTCAAGCTCAGATTACTGGTCGCCAAAACCGCATTCCAATTGTTCTTGATTTGTTCGACTAGGAAACTGGGCCATTTTCACTAAAATCTTAAGATCTTTGGATCTTGATTGATTCTGAATCAAGTAACCAAAATGAGAGCGAAAATATAACCAAAAAAAAAAAAAAAAAGCCCATTATACTAATCGACCGTTGTCAAAATCAGTGGGACCGCCCACGCTCTGCATGCTTGATGAACAGAAGAGCCTCGAAATTCTTCCTTCTCACTGTCCCCATCGAAATCGGCGTCTCCTTCCAGCACCGAACTCCACGCTGTTGAACGCCATTTTAAAGTCACAATGTGACCGTTATTGGAAGAACCAGAAAAAACACATCCTTTGCGCAGGAAGAGGGTTTTGGAAGTGAAGAACACGTATAATTGTAGGCAAAGAAGAGGACTTGCGAATTTACATGTCTGACCTTTCCCTCTACTCATATTCGGCTTCTCATCTCACATGGATTTGTCAATTTACAGAAGTCACCTTTTCCGTTCCTCGTAAAGATTTGTGAAATAATGTTTGGCAAAGTCCGAATTTTTATGATGAAATCAAGCGGATCCATCTGTGAATTTAAATAAAACGAGACGGTTTACCTGGCACTTACCTGTGAACTATTTCCTTTCAAATATGATTCTCTTTAATATAAAAATCTATTTCGGTTCTTGCAAAATGATTATAATAAAACCCAGGTTTCAGGAAAGAGAAAAGACAAGCTACCTCCTCCCTATCCTTCTCATTTAGATATTCTTGGTGTTAAAGATTGATTCTTTGGAACACTAAAAGTGGCAGGCAAAGAAAGAGAAACAGAGATGCTCCCAAGTTTTTGAAGCAACATGGACAGTTCATCCTTTTTGACGGTAAAATAAAAAATAAAAAAGAAGAACAAAAGAAGAAATAGTTATGGCTAACACAAAAGCAACCAAGAAAAGAGATAGAGATGGACAAAGAGAAAAAAGGAACTTTCTTTATGAAAGAAGATGATCTTTAGGTTCAGATTACTGTCGCCTAAACCGAATTCAACGGTTCTTGATTCGTCGACGGCGGAAACTGGACCGCTTTCGCAAAATTAACGTGGAAATTGGAATAGCTCAGTGGGCCAGAGCACCATAGCCAACAGTGAGCATGTATAAACAAATGAATGTACCGCACACAGCTTTTTCATAGCTTGTATAAACTAATTTGGTGCTGCCAACTGCACCTATTATCTATTACTGTATCTTAATAATAAAACAACCTTTAATTTCCAAACCCCACAAAAGAGGCCGACAGGCCAACATTGCAAGAATGGCTAGTTCTTGTTACGTCAAATACAAATAGCTTAATACTGCATCAGATACCATCATGCTGTTGTTATTGTTGCTTAAACATAAAACGCTCCCTCGTTTTCACTTTGAGCCAGCCTAACGTTGAGATGATGCCTTACCCGGCGCTCGCTAGGGGACCCAATTGTGAATGTGTGCTGCCCCATGACCAGCTTCCTTTTCCCTTCACTATCTGCAAGACTAAGCCTTTGGCAAAAATTCAATTTCACTGTCACATTCACTGTCTTGCCTTTATTTACCTTAACTCTCTCAAATCCTACCAACTGCACATTTGGTGCGCCAGTCAACTCTCCTGATGCAGGAGGCTTCCAGAAGACTAGCACTACATGGTCTCCATTCATTGGCCCTTTGTTCCTCACACCAATGACAAGGCCAAACTGTAAGTTGGAGCAGTTCACAGCTGAAACATCAATAACTTGCCCTTCAGTACCGTAAGGGTACTGCTCAGTAGAGCCAAATGAGAGAATGCTTTGTGGATTGAGAGTAGAACTTAGTGGAATTGCTAGCGTATGCGGAGCAGAAACTATATACTTGGAAAAGGTTGAATAGCTCAGCCCATGACCAAACTGATATATGGATTTTCCTGTGTAAAATCTGTATGTTCTTCCGGGGAAATTCCCAGTGGCATTGGCTCGCATGTTCATGACTGTCATTGGCACTTGGTCTGCATACTCTTTTGGATACCATGTAAATGGGGACCTTCCAGCTGACAATTTGAAATAAGTTTTCAGCATATATACAGCTACATATTATTATATGCTCAATGAAATACAGAAAAGATGAAAAATTGACTGAAATATGAGCTATGGAGGTCACCTGGATTGTAATCCCCAAAGATGACTTGAGCTATGGCGGTGCCTCCATCTTGGCCTGGATAGCCAACCCACAAGATCGCCCCAACTTTGCTCACCTTAGTGACAAAAGAAACATCAATGGGACTAGCGGACATAATAACCAGGATGGCTGTTCCATTGGTTGCATTAACCACATCTTTTACAAGTCTTTCCTGAAATCCTGGCAATGTTAAGTTCTCTCTATCAAGGCCCTCTCGCTCTATGGACTGATCAAGCCCCATGACTAGCACCACTGCATCAGCTGAAGCTGCAACCTTAGTTGCTGCCTCGATAAGTGAAGCATCATTACAACTTACAGACATACAGCCAGCATCATATGTAGCTGTGGAGATATACTTTTTCAGCCCCTGGAATGGAGTAGAGTACCTGCAAGGTACCCCAGCATAGTTGCTTATCATGGTTTCAGTGACATTACCATTTGGCCCTATAACAGCTAAGTTCTTGATGGAGTTTTTAGATAAAGGAAGAGCTCCATTGTTCTTTAACAAGACTATTCCTTGCTTTGCGGCATCAAGAGCATACATCTGATGCTCATTGGTACACACATCAGATGGTCCAAGATTCCCAAATGGGAGCAACTTTGGATTGCCATCAAAGAAACCAAGTCTCATGAGAACTATGTAGTTGTAGATTAAGGCTTGGTCTACAGTTGATTCTTCTACTTTGTTTAACTTAACTGCATTTTCTGTATACTTTCCCAAGAAATCCCCACAGTTCATGTTCAAACCTGCACCCCATTAGTTAAGGATCAGTAAGCATAATATGAATATGAAACCTAATGCCAATTTTGCTAACTGCAATTTGCAATACCCGCTTTCAGTGCCAGAGCTACTGCATCTTCAGGGGTGGCTGTGTAGTGAATACTATCATAATAGACCTCAATAGAATCACAATCTGAGACAATGTATCTGCAAAATCACCAAAAGATGAATTCATGACTTTAGTGAACAATCGTATGTCAGGAATGAAATAAGGAAATATTTCAACAATCAAAAGAGAATATCAATATAACACACCCATCAAGATTCCATTGGCTTCTGATAACCCCTTTTAGCAGCTCTGGATCAGCACAAGTGGGAATCCCATTGACTCTGTTATATGAACACATGACACTACTGACATGGCCTTCCTCAACACAGCTTCTAAATGGCGGTTGATATGTGTCCTCCATGTCTTGTCTTGTCACCTGTCAAGACCCAAAAATATCTTTAAGGCAATATTCTCTAACAATTGCAAGAGCAAGATGATCACGTCTTGTTTCTAAGAATTTCCCTACGTTAGTTTCAAATTGATTCATGAAGAAATATTGGTGTGATTACGTCCCACAAATGTTAAATTAAATTGGCGCCAGTGATATTGCATGCTTCAATCTAGTTACATTAATTTCTGTTTTACCAGACTTCAGATCATATAATATGTTCATGTCATTGAATATCAAGAGTACCTTTGCATCAAAGTGAAATCGGTCAACCCCTTTCCAATTATCAACATCATAAGCAGTGTAATGCTTGCAACAGCTAGAAACCTTCATTCTATCACCGGTAAAATTCCTCCCTTCACCAACATCCTGCAAGCCCCTGACGTAATTTACAGCATATTCAGACACCACCAAGGGGTCCTCCCCTGGTGTCTCTTGGCCACGCCCCCATCTAGGATCACGGAACACATTGACATTAGGACTCCAGTATGTCAACCCAGCTAGACCCACATTGTACATGGCTCGAGCTTCGGTTGACACCACCTGCCCCATTGTAAACCACAGTGTCGCATTGAAACTAGCAGCAGACAATATAGTTGCAGGAAAGCTAGTTGCACCAGGAACTGTTGCATTAAAACGTGTGCCAGGACCAACATTTGACACCCCATGGAGTGCCTCAGACCACCATTCATAGGCCGGAATTCCCAACCGTGAAACTCCTTTTGCACTATTAACGAGTTGTTGAACCTTTTCTTGGAGAGTCAAGCGTGAAACCAGGTCCTTAGCACGGTCCTGATAAGACAGGGATGTGTTACAAAAGGGAAATTGGCTTGTTTGAGGAGTGCTTTCATCGCAAGCAAAATTTTGAGTAGCAATAGGAACTATCAGGAGTAATGAGAGGAGAAGTGCTAAAAGAGCTTGGATTATCATGACTTGTCCCATGTTGATTTCTGTCGATATTGATATTGGTGTGTGGTTATAGATCACAATGAATATAGAGGGAATTTATAGTGAGCATCAGCGTCACTATGTGCTTTCGCTTGCCATGCCAAACATGTTCTTTGCTTGCAGTTTTAGATAAAGGTCTGCGTGCTATTTGGCACGTTTCCTAGTTTAGGAAGCAATAAAATGTTAGGATGCTTCGGCGAAACAAAAGGGTCTTTATCTAATTATACTGGTATTTGTGTACATGGACCACCGAGATCTTTCATCTTAACCATTCATGTATGGTCCCAACACATGATGGGAAGCAACACAAATTTTGCATACATTTTAAGCATCACTTTGTTTCTGAGTGATGGGATGATATTGATGTATGACAGAAAAGCACCTTATCTTTCATTGATGTTCTTTGACAAACAATTTTTCCCCTGCATTATTTCCAAAAGTTTGGTGAGCCTTTTAAGCTATCCATTCTTCTCAAGTGATCGCATCTGAGAAGTCTTTGCCTCAGTATCCGGACCCATGCATCTTGCATTTCGTTTGAGGACAGTGACAATTAGGTATCGATGATTTTTATGCTTATTCGGATCACCTTACTTGATCTTTAAACTTATAAACCATGTGTAAATGAAAGATCCCTTGCAGGCATGACCATCAAACACATAGATCTTTAAATCATCCAAGTAATTGAGATATTAACTAACTCACCCTATCTATAGATTTCATCGCATTAATTATTTTGCGTTTGTACGAAATTTCACGAGTATGACGATCAGAATTTGATTCATCTTCTGCATCTATATTTTGCCATATTTTGCATAGTGTCATTCGTCCATCAGCGTGTGCATGCCTGTGTGTCCACGAACGTGGAGGGAGAGAGAACACAATCATGGTAGAGTGCCTTCTAAGAAAGTGCAACGTAAGACATGCCTAGACCCACTGAATCGCTATTTTGTATGGGAAAGAAAAAAGCGCCAAGTTTGCAGCCTTTTATTGCTTGGAAGGAAAATCCACTCCGATTGTGTTGATTAGATTGTTAATTAGAGCATTTTATTGGCTGGACGATCAAGATCGGAGAGATGCCGTGCCTTGTAAAGCCTGCCTTCATGGTAAACTAGTGTCTTAAAGCGAAAATTTGGAATCTGACTCATAGTTAATAATTTAGATTTTCACCTTTGGATCTTTGTCATTGAGCAGTTCGCAATTAGTATTAAAGGGAAACTTGAAACGAGAGGAAAAAAAAACAGGTGGTATGTTATACACCAATTGGATACAGCCCAAACCCAGAGGCTTCAAAGGTACAGATCAAGAAAGGGCCCTGGGATGTTCGGCTGGTCAGTAGCTCCTCTGCCCAGTTTCCTTTTCTGGATCATTGATAACGACTATCCAGGAAAGGGCCCAAAAAGGAACCACCGCCGCCCTCCATCTTGAAAAGGACGAATAAGGAAAAAGAGAAAACCCCCAGAAAATTAAAAAAATAAAATAAAAAGAAGAAGAAGCAAAGATTCTAGAGAGATTATAAAGTCCCCAATGTCAAGCCCCTGGGATGTGTTGGTTAAAAATGTCCAAACCGTCAATGGAGGATTAAGGAAGCAATCATCAAATAGACCTGGAAGATTATCAATAACCATCAAATATATTAGCCATCTCTTTTTTTAATGCCCGGAATTTCTAAGTCTTGCATTCTTTCGTGACAGAAACAATTAAATCTTGATAACCCTTATCCCGTTTTCTGATATTTTTCTGTTCTGCTGATTCAAGTTTGTAATTTTTGTATGAGAAAATCTTGGCTTTGTCTTATCATTCATGGAGAAAATGGCAGAGGCCAGTTATGGGGTTTTTGTCTACTTTCTTCAAGAAAATGGCTTTCTTTTAATTAAAAAGTTTTCTTAAGTCACTAGTTATGACTATGTCAACCCGGCTTGACCCACATTCCACATGGCTCGATGGAGACCACCTGCCCCATCTTAAACCACGGTGTCGCATTAAAACTAGCCCCGGACAAAATCACCGCCGGGAAGCTCGTGGCACCGGGCACCGTTGCATTGAAGACTACACTGAAGCCATAGCGCGCCACTCCGTGAAGTGCCTCAGACCACCATTGGTATAGGCGGGAACGCCCAGCCGAGGAATTCCAGTGGCATTGTTCACCAACTACTCAACCTTTTCTTGGAATGTCAGGCGCGAAGTACGGTCCTTCGCTCGGATTCCAGGAGGGGGGGATGTGTTGCAGAATAGTAAAGGTGCATTTTGATCACAAGCGAACTTTTGAGTGAAACAACTAGTCGGGACTATTGCAATCAAGAGAAACGCTAGAAATTGGATCTCCATGGCCTAATCAGACCCTTTGGATGGCTGCTACTACTGGAATCAATATATGTTATTCCGCTTCCATCTCTGGTCTGTAGCCAATTCCCTTTCCTGTCCTGTCTGTCTCAACTCTATGCCTTCACTCCTGTCTCGGTGAAAACCGTGGCAGTGGGATCGGTTCTTTGCTTGTATCCTTTTATAGTGAAATGGCCTTTTGGGCACTGCTAATGAATTTGGCATGAATGCACGCTTTCAATTTCTAGCTATACATGGAACCTGTACACGAGAGTTCCACATTTTCTCTCTTCCAAGAAAACAGGTTGGGAATTTTATTTTCCTATTAACGACTAATTAATTTTAGGTCCATCAATTGCGTTTTCATTCTAGCGGTAGCACAGTTTTCAATCATTTCCTTTATGATTAGTTAGATGTAAAAGTTATTAGAACTTTTCAAATTTTGGTTAATTAAAAAGTTGTGTGTTCATATCTTCTTCCCTTAAGGGCGTACCCGAGCCAGATGTCACGTGATTGCCCAAACCCTTGATACACATTTCCGCGTGCGCCGGGGTCGCATCGTCCCTCGTTGAGGAGGGTTGTCTCCCTCCTTCCTTTCTAGGCCATCTACTACCCAAAATATTGAAGTTCCTAAATGTTGTGCATTTATCCTTAATTAGACTCTTAAATCCTTGGATAAGTAATTCCGGAGAGTTTGAATGCCAATTTAATTACCTTAAATCTATCCATTTGCCCTAATTAATCATAAAAATAAATGCCAATTAATACTCCTAAATAAATTCTCAGGAATTATAGAAATGTCATATTTTATACACAATGCCCTATTTGGGAACAAAATTGTCATATGACATTGATCACTAATTAAATTGAAATTTATTGTCATCCTTGTTGGATGGAATGGATTTCCTCTACTCACTTTTGGTTAGGCTTTTACCAGTTTCAAGATCAGAGTGGGTATAGATGGCTAATGCAGTACCAAACAAGTTCTGCCGACAATATAGCATAAAGACAGAATATGAGCAGGTCTGCCTGAATTATGAATATTAACAGGTGTTCTGTTGTTTTCATTTTACGATTCACTTTTAAGAATATAAAACAATTTATAGCAATCATAAGAAAATGTATCATTCTTTCATTGAAATATTACTTTATTTCAGCAAAAGATTGAAATTACAGGGCCCTCCAAAATATGTCAATCACTCCTTTACGAGCATGCAATAGCTGCCTCCGTTGGGATAAATTTGAATTTAGACTCCCAAGCATAAGTAAAATCAAATGTTTTAAATCCATAAATGGGTGCTCCGATATTAACTAGACATCCACCACCAGATGGTTTTGCCAAGACGTTTGGATCAATTTTTTCGACACTCTGAAACCCATCGCAAGACATCTCAACATTCAGTTGGGTACAAGTGCAATTGTTCAAGATTGTCACTTTCCATTCTGGCTTATTTTGAATTTTTCTCCCTGTTGGAGCTTGAGAAATTTTGAGATCCTTTACTGGTTCACAACAATTGCCTGCAATTTCAAAACAGGAAAAAAAAACAAAAAAAATACAAAAAGTCTTATAATTATTACAAGATCATATTCGCATTCGCATTGTAATAATTTTAAAAATTACCTTGGCTGATGAGACAGAGGAGGAGGAAAAGAACACGCGAAGTGCCAAGGGTGAGTGCCATAGGAAAAGACAGGCGCAAGTTTTTCTTTTCTTTCTATCTTCCTTTGTTTAGCTCTCTTTGTTGTCTCTTCTCTCGAGCAGACTTGCTCTATTCATAGATTCAGCAAATAAGTGGGATATTAATACTTTAATTATTATTATAATTAATATTATTTTTAAAATATTTTAAAATATTATTTCTAAATAAATAAAATTTTGATATGTTAAAATATTATATTCATTAATATTATTAATAAATTAATTAAATTTTGATATTTTAAATTATTATTTTTATATACGAGAAATATTTTAAATTAAATTATAATTTATTAACATTATTTTTAAATTAATCGAATTAATATCTACCCATAATATTTTTAAATGAGTAAAATATTGATATAAGTAATATGATTTGAATATATGATTAAAATAAAAATAATTTAAAAATAATATTACTTAATTATAAAATTTTAATATTATATTAAAAAATTATATTATTTAAAAATTTAAATAATTAAATAATATTTAAAATATAAATTATATATTGAATATTAATAAATATAATATAATTTTTACTTATTATATGGGTCTCACTTAATAAAAAAAATTTAAATTTATTTTTGAAGTTTTAATTTTTTTTTTTATAAAATAACAAATTTTACAATTAAATTAATGAGATGTATAATTAAAATATAAATAACATATAATGAGATATCATTTAAAATTTTTATATCTTATTGTATATTTTAATTTTGATTTAATTATTTTATATTTTATTAATTTAATTATATATTTATTAATTTTTATTAAAAAATTAAAATTAAAAAAAAAATAAAAATTTTAAAAGCATTTTTGAAAAAAAAAATTTAGAATTCATTTGTTTATCAACAAATAATTGTTTATAAAAAAATATTTATTAAAAAATAATTTAAAAAAATATATTATTTTTTATTATTTATTAAAAAAATATATTTTTTTTAATTTTTAATTGTTAAAAAATGAGATTAAAATAATAAAATTAAAAATTTTGGTATAAATTAATTATTATTATTAATGTTTGTGTATATATATATAAATTTTCTTTAAATTCATATAAAATAGAGTAAATTTTGATTCTAAATAATTGGAGAGAAAAAAAAGAATTTATTGTGTTTATAATAAAATTGACTTATAATTAGTTATTAAAAAGAATTAGTAGGTGATTGATGAAATTTATAATAAAAAAAAATTATTAATTTTTTTAATTAGTATTATTTTTTTATTTTATAATAATAATAATAATTAAAAAATTTATTATTTTTATTAATTTTATATTTTTTTTTTTACCTTTTTAATTTATAAAATATAAAAATATAAAAAAACTTCTTGAAAGAAATATTTTTACCGTCAACAAACAAGCGGCTGTTACGTATTCCACGCCAAACAAAATTTTTAACATATTTTCTGTGGTTGGAGCTAGACGATTGAGAAAAGACAAAACCCCAACTACAGCTTACAATGAAACTAAACCACATATAAGAATTTTCATTTGACATTAATGCCAAAGCCCTCCAGAATTGCATTAACTGCCGCCTCCAGCTTCTCGGTAATGCACCAGCAGTGCAAGTGTTCCTGTAGAGAGGAGTCCAAATAATTTAAAGAACGTTTGAACCAGGTGGACCATTTTGTTAGAAGCTCTTCGACATCAGCACCTCTAGTTCCTCACCAAACCAACAGATGGACAAGGTCCGCCATAATTGAACCAGTCACTTCATTCGCATCCCTGAACCCAATTCTGCTATGGAACCCAACAATCTAGAAACCCAGAATCTTGCCTCTTAACCAGACTCTTAATAGCCCTTCAGCCCTTCCAAGCTCGTTCTTGTTTTCAAGACTCCTTTTCACAGCATTACACGACATTCTTGAATAGGAAAAAAAATAAAACGAACGAGGTCTAGGGAAAGGCCGATGTACGCAACTTTCCTTTTGTTTTTAGCAAAGAGGTTTTTCATGATTCAAATTCCTGACCATCACATGACCTTTTTGTCACGCTAAGGTCCCTTGTAAGCGTGACCATAAAAACCAGAAATCTTTAAATCATCAAAGCAATTGTGATCCTGACTAACTCACCATATTTATAAATTTCACAGATTCCCAGGCCTCAAAGGGAGGCTTGTCTTTTTTTTGAGTTTTAAGTTATATACTGGCCGTTTGGGCCTTGGCATAGGCCTACCAAGACTGGCTAATTTCAAGCACTTGGTACACTGGCTCACTGTCGTGGAATGCGCTCTCGGATGGCATTATCTAGAAAACTATTCCATTACGTGAAAGTTCAAGCGCCGGATCACTCGAATCCAGGCACACGTATACCTTAGTTGCTGCGACGGTAATGTCTTAGGGGTCGTACTCTGTCCCGCTTGGTGGACGATTTCCTTTTATAAATTCTAAATCTTTCTCCCACACGCCTCTGTCCTCTTTCACCGAAGAGGGAAGAAGAGCGGACAGAGACCTAAATTTTTATTAGATTCATTCCTAAGCTTGCTTGCTTTGTTCCAGCAAGATGATCAGTTCGAGAGGGCTGGAGAGAAGAGAAAGCGGTCAAAACCTCTTCGGAGCCTTTTCTTTTCCTGTCCCCCCGCCCCGGCATAGCACTTCTCTTACGGTTCTTCGGAAGAATCAACTGACTTCCCCCTTCTTCATTGACCGGGGGGGAAAAGGAACCGTCTAGCAGTTGGGAAGCTAGACATCAAATAAGTGGCTTGATGAGGATAACTAAGCTGACACGAGTTTGCACCAAATTTCATTAGCATGACGATCAGAGTTTGATTCATCTTCTGCACCCATATTTGGCCCAATATTGCAAGGTGTCATCCGTGCATCAGCGTGTGCATGCCTGTCTGTCCACAAACGTGTGGGGAGAGAGAGAACACAATCATTGAGGAGTGCCTTCTAATAAAGTGCAACCCGAGACATGCCTAAACCCACAGAATCGCCAATTTGTGTGGAAAAGAAAAAAGCTACAAGTTTGCAGCCTTTTATTGCTTGGAAGGAAAATTCACTCCAATTTTGTTGATTGGACTGTTAATTAGAGCATTTTATTGGCTGGATTGTAAAGCCTGGCTTCCTGGTAAACTAGTATCTTAAAAGGAGTGAAAATTTGGAATGTGACTCCATAGTGTTAATAATTTAGATTTTCACTTTCGGATTTTATCCGAGCAGTTAACAATTCGTACTGAAGAAGGAAACCTGAAACAAGAGGAAAAAAAATGGTAGTATATTATATGCCCATTGGATACCGCTCAAACCCATTTTCTCTTAAGACCCATCAAAAGAGGCTTCAAAAGTACAGCTCAAGAAAGGGCCCTGGAATGTCCCTCGAATGTCCGGCTAATTAGTAGCTCCTCCGCCCGGTTTACTTTTCTGGATCACCGATAACGGCTATGACTACTACTACCCAAGAAAGGGCCCAAAAAGGAACCACTGCCGCCCTCCAGCCTGAAATAGACGAATAAAGAAAAAGAGAAAACCCCCAGAAAATTAAAAAAATAAAAGAAAAAGAAGAAGAAGCAAAGATTATAGAGAGATGGTAAAGTCCAATGTCAAGCCCCTGGGATGTGTTGGTTAAAAATTTCCAAACCATCAATTGAGGATTAAGGAACCAAAAATTGCAATCATCAAATAGAGCTGGAAGATTATCAATAACCATAAAATATATTAACAATCTCTTTTTTCCATGCCCGGAATATCTAAGTCTTGCATTCTGAAACAATTAAATCTTGATAACCCTTTTCCCGTTTTCTGATATTTTTCTGCTCTTCTGATTCAAGTTTGTAACTTTTGTATGAGAAAAAAATCTTGGCTTTGTTTTATCATTCCCGAAGAAAATGGCAGAGTTGAGTTCTGGGGTTTTTGTCCAGTTTTTTCAAGAAAATGGCTTTCTTTTAATTAAAATTTTTTCTCAAGTCACTAGTTATAACTATGTCAACCCGGCTTGACCCACATTCCACATGGCTCGGGCTTCAGTGGAGACCACCTGCCCCATCTTAAACCACAGTGTCGCATTAAAACTAGCCCCGGACAAAATCACCGCCGGGAATCTTGTGGCACCAGGCACCGTTGAATTGAAGACTACGCCGATGCCATAGCGCGCTACTCCGTGGAGTGCCTCAGTCCACCGGTAGGCTGGAACGCCCAGCCGAGGAATTCCGGTGGCATTGTTCATCAACCTTTTCTTGGAGTGTTAGGCGCGAAGTCCGTTCCTTCGCTCGGATTCCAGAAGGGAGGGATGTGTTGCCGAATGGTAACGGACTGGTTTCGGGTGCATTTTGATCACAAGCGAACTTTTGAGTGAAACAACTAGTCGGGACTATTGCAATCAAGAGAAACGCTAGAAATTGGATATCTAATGCCCTAATCAGACTCTTTGGATGGCTGCTACTACCACAATCAGCTTCGATCTCTGGTCTGTAGCCAATTCCCTTTCCTGTCTGTCTCCACTCTATGCCTTCACTGCTGTCTCGGTGAAAACCGTGGCAGTGGAATCGGTTCTTTGCTTACATCCTAAAATGGCTTTTCAGCCTTTGCTAATGAACTGGGCATTAATGTACGTTTTCAATTTCTAGCTATATGTGGAACCTGTACAACAAAGTTTCACATTTTCTCTCTTCCAAGACAACAGGTCATAGCAATGGATTTTGCAATTAGGAAATTTTATTTTCTTCGGATAACCTATTTACGACTAATTAATTTTAGGTCCATTGTATAGTTTCTTATTATCAATTGTATAGTTTCCTTTAGTGTCACCTTCTTTTTCAATGACATTATTGCAATGGATTTCCTCTACTTAATTATGGTTATGCTTTTACCAGTTTCAAGATTATAGATAGCTATCAGATTGGGTATAGATAGCTAATGTAGTACCAAACAAGTTTTGCCAACAATACAGCATAAAGACAGAATATGAGCAGGTCTGCCTGAATTATGAATATTAACAGGTTCTCTGTTGTTTTCATTTTATGATTTATTTTTAAGAATATAAAACAATTTATAGCAATCATAAGAAAATGTATCATTCTTTCATTGAAATATTACTTTATTTCAGCAATATTACTTTATTTCAGCAAAAGATTGAAATTACAGGGCCCTCCAAAATATGTCAATCACTCCTTTACGAGCATGCAATAGTTGCCTCCGTTGGGATAAATTTGAATTTAGACCCCCAAGCATAAGTAAAATCAAATGTTTCAAATCCATAAATGGGTGCTCCGTTATTAACTAGACATCCACCACCAGATGGTTTTGCCAAGACTTTTGGATCAATTTTTTCGACACTCTGAAACCCATCGCAAGACAACTCAACGTTCAGTTGAGTACAAGTGCAATTGTTCAAGATTGTCACTTTCCATTCTGGCTTATTTTGAATTTTTCTCCCTGTTGGAGCTTGAGAAATTTTGAGATCCTTTACTGGTTCACAACAATTGCCTGCAATTTCAAAACAGGAAAAAAAAAACAAAAAAAAAAAGTCTTATAATTATTACAAGATCATATATGCATTCGCATTGTAATAATTTTAAAAATTACCTTGGCTGATGAGACAGAAGAGGAGGAAAAGAAAACACGAGGTGCCAAGGGTGGTTGCCATAGGAAAAAGACAAGCGTGAGTTTCTCTTTTCTTCCTGTCTTCCTTTGTTTAGCTTTCTATCTCGTCTCTTATTTCGAAGAGACTTGTTCTATTTATAGCCTCGGCAAATAAGTGGAATATTCATATTTAAAATATTATTTTTATATTAATATCTTAAAATATTATTTTTATATATAATATAATATTTTAAATTAAATTATTATTCACTAATATTATTTTTTAAATTAATAAAATTACTATTCATCAATATTATTTTCAAATAAGTAAAGTATCGATATTTTAAAATATTATTTTTAAATAAATAGAATATTGATGAAAATAAAATAATTTGAATATGTGTTTAAAATAAAAAATATAAAAAATAGTATTTTAAAAATAAGATTATTTAATTATAAAATTTTAATATTATGTTAAAAAATTATATCATTTAAAAATTTAAATTATTAAATAAGATTTAAAATATTAATTATATATCATATATTATTATATAAATTGTATTTAAGGAAAAAAATTTAAATTCTCTTATTTTTGAAATTTTAATTTTTTCTTATAAAATATAAAGTTGTGTAATTAAAATAATAAGATATATAATTAAAATATGAAAAAAATATAACGAGATATCATTCAAAATTTCAATATTATTTTCAAATAAGTAGAGTATCGATATTCTAAGATATTATTTTCAAATCAATGAAATATTGATAAAAATAAAATAATTTGAATATGTGCTTAAAATAAAAAATATAAAAAATAGTATATTTAAAAATAAAATTATTTAATTATAAATTTTTAATATTATATTAAAAATTATATCATTTAAAAATTTAAATTATTAAATAAAATTTAAAATATTAATTATATATCATATATTATTATATAAATTATACTTAAGGAAAAAATTTAAATTCTCTTATTTTTGAAATTTTAATTTTTTTTTTGTAAAATATAAAGTTGTACAATTAAAATAATAAGATATACAATTAAAATATGATAAAAATATAATGAGATATTATTTAAAATTTTAATATTATTTTTAAATAAGTAAAGTACCGATATTTTAAAATATTATTTTCAAATTAATGGAATATTAATAAAAATAGAATAATTTGAATATGTGTTTAAAATAAAAAATATAAAAAATAATATTTTTAAAAATAAAATTATTTAATTATAAAATTTTAATATTATATTAAAAAATTATATCATTTAAAAATTTAAATTATTAAATAAAATTTAAAATATTAATTATATGTGATACATTATTATATAAATTATATTTAAAGAAAAAAATTTAAATTCTCTTATTTTTAAAATTTTAATTTTTTTATAAAATATAAAATTATATAATTAAAATAATAAAATATATAATTAAAATATAAAAAAAATTTAATGAAATATCATTTAAAATTTTAATATTTAGTTGTATATTATTTTATATTTTATTAATTTAATTATATATTTATTAACTTTTATAAAAAATTATAAAAAAATTTATTATAATCATACTAAAATTGACACAATTCACGATAATGACAATAAGCTGGAAGTGACCAATGCAATCTACAATAAATAAGAAAATAAATAAGAAGTGATTCGTTCTTTCCCCAACTGGTACTCTTTTTCTCTCTCCAAATCTATTGACATTAATGCCAGAGCCGAGAGCCCTCAGCAAGATTCCCAATTGCATCAACTGCCGCCTCCAGCTTCTAGCAGCAGTGCAAGTGTTCCTATAGAGAGGAGTCCAAATAATTTAAAGAACGTTTGAACCAGGTGGACCATTTTGTTAAAGCTCTTCAACATCAGCTTCCCCACCAAAACAACAGATGGACAAGGTCTGCCCTAATTGAACCAATCACTTTATTCGCACCCCTGAACCCAATTCTGCTATAGAACCTAACAATCTAGAAACTAAGAGACAAGTAAAACATATCAAACAAAACTTGTATGTCAATTGTAGAAGAAGCGACGGAAAGGGCAAAAACCTTGGAATGGTAAAGATCAGTCATTAATGAACAAATCCATCCCCAAAGATCCGACTGATTCCAAATGAAGAATCTCGCCTCTTAACCAGACTATTAATAGACCCCTTCAGCTCTCCCAAGCGCGTTCTTGTTTTCAAGACTCCATCTCACAGCATTACACGACATTCTCTAATAGGAAAACAAATAAAAAAAGCAACCCAATGAACAAGGTCTAGGAAAGGTCGATGTAGGCAATTTTCATTTTATTTTTAACAAAGAGGTTGTTTTTCATGATTCGAATTCGTGACCATCACGTCACCTTTTTGTTACTCGCTCTTCACATGACATTCCTGAATGCTAAGAACAAATATTCAAGGCCACTTGCCTAATTTCTCATGGAGGAGTCCCTCATCATCGGTGGCTGAAAATGTCCCCTCACTGCTAATGCTTTTCCAAACTTGACTTCGGGGGTATCCGTCCTCCCACGCCCCAATCCAACAGAAAGAAAAAAATCAGCAATATTATTAGAACTACAATGAGCCGACTAGTTCTCTGTCAATGTGCTTGACGTTTATATGGAGTTTTTTTTTTGTTTGTTTTGAATGCAGGAAATAAGCCAAGGAACTCAATTTTCAGCCTGCATAATGTGATTCGCTTTTATCAGATCTTGAGAATAAATGTAAACACGCTTTCACTCTATATATTAGCCAGGTCTTCATCCAGCTAATTTTTCTTGTCTGTAGAAATAGTTTCAAAGATACTGAAATTGTTCTCATTTTTCATCTCTAAAATGTAAATTATATACTTACACTGCAAGGTAAATGATTTCCGTGCAACAACCACAAAAATCAGCACAAACTAAACAATGTACTAACATGGCATGGTGCACAAATGAGCCCACCCTTTTGCAGCATCTCCTCACATGCATTTACTTCTGAAGCATCCCTAAAGAAGCGCTCAGTGACCTGATCAATGCCTCCAATCTGTATAGTAGTTTTAAGTGTACGTGTTTCAATAATGAGGATAATAGCATTACCAGAATTCTTTCTGGAAAAGAACAACTGATATCTTATCACTGAAATAAACCTGACATATATACCTTAGGTGCGGGAAGTGAAGAAATAAATGTCATGATGGCCATCTGGTCATTTGGTAAAACAAACTGTCCATTGGGCTGCTTGATATCCGAGCAAACCTTCAGAGACATAAATAATCAAGTTGCACACACACATATGCATTTACACTATCAAAATGGTTCATCTCCTATGGCAGGTTTTTCCTCTCTGATTTGATTATAAGACACTTATTCTTGCAAGACACCTAAGTAGCTTTGCCTAATTTCTCCTGTTTCTATCCCGTAGGGAAATAACTTAGTTCAGACCTTTCCTTCAGAAAAAGAGAGAAAAAAATGGACGTGATATGCGAGGACAGTGAAGCTGACACAAAATATCAACCGCAATAGAAATACTGCCTTGGCAAGTAAGCGATTTGGAGCAACGCCAGCACTACATGTCAAACTAGTCTCCTCAAAAATACGGCTTCCGAGTTCTTCAGCCATCTTCAAATATCATACAAAACAGACCATCAATGCTGTGCAAAGCAGGATTCAATTGTGGAAGAAAATAATCAGCATATTTCTCCGCTAGCAAGGCCTCTTTCCTTGCAGACATCAGTTATATCAAGATATGCTTCATCCAAACCAGTGGCCATAAAATGGGGATCATATCTCTGGAAAACTGCCAAGATGCATATGCAAGTCAAATGTTAGGACATGATATCGCACCAGAAAACCCGGACAGGAGCGCTCACAAACCTTTTCTAGTTAACTCGCTGTAATAGGTGTACTTCCCGAAATCCGTGGGAGCAAAAATCGACCATGGACATAATTTACGTGCAATGAAAACAGGCACCGCATGAGGAACTCCAAATTTCGGTGCCTACAGAAGGTCAAACACAGTTCAAACAAAAAAGGAATAATCAGAGGAATACGAAGGCAATTATATCAAATGTAAGTCTGCAGTAAAGCAGGATGGTCAAAAGTTCAATCAATTTTCTGGAGAACTGCTGCCCTTAGTCACAACTGACACAACTAAGGACTCTCAACAGTCAGTATATCGCACGCATGCCACATAAATAATGGTGACCCACATTCACAGAATGCACGGGTGACAAAATTAGCACTCTTTGGACTTGGGGTACCCAATTCAAACCTCATAATAGGGCAGTGGAGATCATGGACATGCTGCCAACAGCCATTGGTTTGCCCTTTAAAGAAGGAGGGTTGCTTAATGTTTCAATAGCCACACATAAAGCACCCAGATCTACATGTAGCCAAACCCTTGAAAGTTCACGTGTGGCTTCCAAGTGCAAAATTCTTTTGTCTGCCACCTGCGTTCATAATAATTTTTTTCCTTCTTTAAAGAAAATCTCAATATGACATCGATTACAGAGTAATGCTATATGCTATTTCCACTGGATCCTAGCTGACTATTCTTATAGAGGCTTAAAAAGTGAACCATGAGCAAACTTGTCTCGTTACAAATTCTATACAATTTACAGAAATTACGTAAAGAAAAAGATGAGCACTCCAAGACACAAGTCTCTCATATTTATGAGATTTTTAAAAAATAATAACAGTCTTTTGAAAAAAAAAAAAGCCGATATATACCTAATTTTTTTTCTTTATTTTAGCAAAAAAATTGTTTCCAGAAATTGAATCTATAACTACTAGATCACAAAGGTGGCTCAGACTCTCTTGCCACTGACGAGAGTAAAATTGCCAGGGGACTCAACTATAACCATAACACCAAATTTGATTTTGATTGGAATCGGATGCTTTTATTTTTATATGAGTCTAGTCTATGGATGCTGATACTTCCAAGCGAGGAAATCATAGTCAGGAAATTTATTACACTTTGAGTGAGTGTGGAGTAAAAATGATGTGGGGGGGGGGGGAATAATTCCTAATTTAGAAAAAAAAAAAAGTGGGAATTTCCAATTAAAAATGTTCGATGAATACTTTTTTTTTTCTTTTCTTTTATATAAGAATATATGTAAGAATTTTTTAGATAAGAAATATTAAACATACTACACGCAGCCTAAATAAATAGTGTATCTTCCATGACAAGTTCTCGTGGTGGGCTCTGACTAATAAATTGAGAGCCACGTGGCGGCGTAATCGTCAGTGGTGTTCATTGCTTTTGGGAACGCCTGCAAGTCCTGACCACAAACGGATCCTTCCTTACGCTTGTTATTACTAAATTGTCGTAGCGAATCCCTGCATAAAAACTTACTGTTACACTTCTTCTTTTGAACGTTGGTCAATGCCCTTCGATATCTTCCAAAAACGTCCTAGATCAATGAACAAAAAATTTAATAATAACGTAATATATAAATATTAATATAACATAATATAATAAAAAATTATTAAATATATATATATATATTTTAAATTTATAAACAAAAATTTTAATAATAACACAATAAATAAATAAATATTAATATAATATAATATTATTAAATTAATATATATATATTATTAAAAAAATTATTTAAAAAATATTTATTTTTTAATCAACACATCTAATTAATTTATATTAAAAAAAATAAAAAATATAATAAATTTGTTACTATTTTGTGAAACTTATTAACTTTATAAGATTCTGCCATATATTTATCCACTCAATCAACAAATCTTTCTTATAAGACTAAATAAAATAAATAAATACATTTATATTATTTAATAATTATTATTCAAATTTTACTTAATCTTATTTTTAATTTTTAATATATATATATATATATATATATATATATTATTTATATTATAAAAAATAAAATTTAATAAAATGATATATATATATATATAATTATTATATTTTTAGATTTTTTTTAAATATAATTAAATTAATAAATATTTATTATATTTTTATTATTTATAAATATAATTTATGTATAATTTTATATTATATAAATTTATTTAATTATTTTTATTTTAAATAAATTTAATTTATTATGTAATATAAAATTATATATTAATTATATTTATAAATAATTAAAATAATTTTTTTTTATTAATATTATTATATAGATATTGAAATTGAAATCGTGTTGATTACTCTTTTTCTCTCAGTAGATAGAAACTTTATATGTCCATACAACCAAAAATTACAATAAAAAATAATAATAATAACGAAGAAAACAAAAACAAGAAAGAGCAGCGAACTCCAAACGCGTCCTCTGTCCTCTTGACGACAACAGAACACAACGTTAAAGACACCCCACTCTCTTTGTTGATTTTGTATCCAATTATCCGAAATTAACCTCTCCCCAGATTTCTATTAGGCTACAGCTAAAAAAGATCGAATCTTCCTCGGTATAACTCTAGTTAATTGATCCAAAAGAAGCAAAACCCACAAAAAGATTTGAACTTTTTGAGTAGGTATCGATAAGATGGAGCTAAAGAGACCATCTTTAAGAATCTGGGTAGGGTTCATGATAATCTCATTGATTGTGCAGGGTTGTTTAGGGAAATTTGTGGTGGAAAAGAACAGCTTGAGGGTGACATCACCTGATAAAATAAAAGGGAGTTATGATAGTGCAATTGGGAACTTTGGGATCCCGCAATATGGGGGCAGCATGGCTGGTATTGTGGTCTACCCTAAAGATAACAAGAAGGGTTGCAAGGAGTTTGATGACTTTGGCATTTCCTTCAAGTCCAAGCCTGGTGCTTTACCCACTTTCGTGCTCGTCGACCGTGGATGTATGTTTTTGGTATTCTTGTTTGTCATTTTGTTGGTGTGCAATTCGAAGCATAATTGGTTTGATATTGCTCGTTTGTTAGGGCGAAATTTTCTTTTTCTTGGGTTAATTTGATTGGTTTTTAGGGATTTTTTTTATGCATTGGTTTGCTTTTGGTCGATTTTGAGGGACCCTTTTGCTAATTTAAATCAAGATTGTTGCTTGTGAGCTTTTTGTCGCTGTCAATCATCTGCATTTATATTTTTGCTCATTTTTTGCGGTACTCTCACTTACCGATGGAAAAAAGAAAAGAAAAAAAAAGGCTCGTTAGAAGCTGCCAACAGTTTTATAATTGGGTCAGGGTATTCCTGTTCCATGCTGCTGATCTTTTTAGCCTTCTTTAATTCTGTCTCTTGTGAGTGAATTTCTGTATTATTTTCCGGATGTCCACTTTCGTGACATCGGCTTGTTTGTTTTGGAGAATAGTTTGAAGAATGTAGACGAGTTTAGTTTACTTTAAATAATTTGTTTTAAGTTTAATGGTTCTGTAACTGTTCTGTGTCTTAGTCAAGTTGTTTTTGCACTGTTATAGGAGCAGTGACATTGCCTGAGTGCATGATGTTGTCTATGCTTTGACGGAAGTGGAATGCAATGAATTAAACTAATAAGAACCTTTCAGGCCAAAGTGGAAGTGTGGATTATTAACTAGATTTGGAACCATGAAACTTCAAGTAGAATTGCATCTACTTCATATGAGTGCTGTGATGCTTTAATGTCCAAATTTTTTTACAACTTTTGCAGTAAGTTATTAAGTTGTGAACCTCCTTTGAAGCCTACAAATATAAGTTTCTGAAACTGTGTCCTGCTGTTCATCATGGTCTAGAATTAGAGTTTACAAATCAATCAATTAGAAGCATATATTTATTTGTTATACTAATATCATCGTTACTGTGTTATGTTTCTTTCAGATTGCTTTTTTGCTTTGAAGGTCTGGAATGTCCAGAAGGCTGGTGCTTCTGCTGTACTTGTTGCAGATGACATTGATGAAGCATTGATAACCATGGATTCACCTGAAGAGGATGGATCCTCTGCTAAATACATTGAGAACATAACGATACCCTCAGCTCTTATTGAGAAAAGTTTTGGTGAAACATTAAAGAAAGCTCTAAGTAGTGGGGAGATGGTAAATGTAAATCTTGATTGGAGAGAAGCTGTTCCACACCCTGATGATCGCGTGGAGTATGAATTATGGACCAACAGCAATGATGAATGTGGTGTCAAATGTGACATATTGATGGAATTCATGAAGGATTTTCGGGGTGCAGCACAGATACTTGAGAAAGGTGGTTACACTCAATTCACACCCCACTACATAACTTGGTACTGTCCCCAGGCATTCACTTCGAGCCGGCAGTGCAAGTCTCAGTGCATAAATCATGGAAGATATTGTGCCCCTGATCCTGAGCAGGATTTCAGCACAGGTTATGAAGGGAAAGATGTTGTTCTTGAAAATTTAAGGCACCTATGTGTCTTTAAAGTGGCAAATGAGAGCAAGAAACCTTGGGTGTGGTGGGACTATGCAACTGATTTTCAAATCAGATGTCCCATGAAGGAGAAAAAGTACAACAAGGAATGTGCTGATGCTGTCATCAAATCTCTTGGTAAAAAATTGTTGAGTATTGATAGGGCTTAAGAATGGGGAAAAGGAAAATACCTATGCTGGTCTTCTTGAATAATTTGTATTCTTGTTCCTGTTCAGAAAAAAGGTTATTCTTGTTGTGTTATGTTATCAGGGCTTGATGGTAGAAAGATTGAAAAATGCATGGGAGACCCAAATGCTAATTCTGATAACCCTGTTCTGAAATCAGAACAAGATGCCCAGGTAATCATATTTTATCCTTATAAAATAGAAATATGGCATTTGAATACTATTGATGTCTTTGAAGTGAATTTGGTCATTTTTTGCCACTTCGTAGTACAGCTGATTGACAGTGACCTGCATTTAGGTTGGAAAAGGATCAAGAGGTGATGTGACTATATTGCCTACCATTGTTGTCAATAATCGACAATATCGAGGTATGCTACTATTTTCTCATAGCTCTCAACTTTTTTTCTTTTGGGTTCATACAATTGAACCTGTTTGTTTGATTATTTTTTTTTTTTCCTTTTCTTTTCACTCAATTTACCCAATAAACACATGGTTGCAGGAAAGCTGGAGAAAGGTGCTGTCTTGAAGGCCATATGTGCTGGTTTTGAGGAGACAACTGAACCGGCAGTTTGCTTGAGTGGAGGTAGGTCTTTTCCCACATTGTTTGCGGTAACTCGGTAGCTAATTTCGGGCCATAGTCTGATGCCTTGGTAAAGGACTCCTGCTTCTGAGTATAAAAGGGTTTGAGTTTTGAGAGTGGATTTAAGTGTAGGTTAGGACCATACTCAGATGACTATTTCTGGTCACCATATTGTTGGGACCAAGATTTTGTTGTGATGGTCTGCCCTGCACAACTTTGTTATTCTGAATATAGGATTGTGAGAGGGAATTTATCTGTGGCAGATGTTGAGACAAATGAGTGCTTAGACAACAATGGGGGTTGCTGGCGAGATTCTGCAGCCAACATTACAGCATGCAAGGTATTAATAGAAGCTTACTGTGCAGTGCATCTCCTCTTTTCCGTGTGTGCATAAGTTTGCTGAGATTTCTTTTCATTGTGTGGACGGTTGTGTTCATCTCATCAGGATACATTCCGTGGGAGGGTTTGTGAATGCCCCCTTGTTGATGGTGTGCAGTTCAAGGGAGATGGTTACAGCCATTGTGAAGGTATGTGGTAATATATGTCCTAAATTTTGAATCAATAGTAATGATCTGTTCATTTAATTTGGTGGAGTACGGATGTTATACTTGTATTATAAATAAATTTTCAATTTTTGACCACTGTATACTTAAATACAATGTGTCCTCTAGGATAGTTTTCTGTATAAGGGTAGCTAGGAAAGGGCAGTTTAGTTCAAATCCAAATCATCCCAGACATTTTGTTGGTTATTGTCTGGTTTTCTTGCACAGATTGAACCTGATTAATAACATACTATTTGAACCCAGTTTCTATGTATAAAGAAATTACCATACAAGCATTCCTCATTCAACATTTTACTTTTGGCTATGTGGGACAAAATTTCAAGTTTTGTTATAATGCTACTGGGTTCCTGTAGCAGTTATATCTTTGACAATGGAAACTGTTCATTTCATTATTTTTGTACCAGAATGCTAGAATGCACCATAGTAGATCATTTGTTTCACACCATAGCACAAGATGAATTATTTATCATGGTATAGAGGTTGGCCCATGCTTTCAAATGATTTTTTTTGTTGGTTGTATTCTGGCCCATGCTATGGTGGATCATACTTTAGTGAACATGTGGAAACTGTTAAGCTTCACTTTCTAAAGATTCATTTTTTTGAGGTTTGAAATCTAAGATATTAGCGAGGAATGTTTTTGAACAACTTATGAAAGGGGTGGGTGTGCATTCCGAGATTGTAATTTAATGCTAGATTATTTGCATTATTTTTATTCTATGATTTAACTACATATGTATTGCCTTGAAGTGAGTGGAACTGGGAGGTGCAAGATAAATAATGGAGGCTGTTGGCATGAATCCCGGAATGGACACACCTTCTCTGCTTGTTTGGTTGGTGATCTTCAAATTTCCAATTCTTTGTTCTATTAGATGTTTGGTTGGTTCAGACTCTAATAAACCTTGTAACAGGATATTGATGGTGGTAAATGCCAGTGTCCTACAGGGTTTAAAGGTGATGGTGTGAAAAGTTGTGAAGGTAAGAGATGCTCACATTATTGCTTTTGCTGATAGTGGACCTCAACAGTTGTTTGAGGCTTCAATCATTGGCACTCTCATAGATGGTTTCATGCTTCTTCCTCTTTTTTTCTTTTCTTTTCTTATGCCAACAATATGTTGTTACCAAGAATAAGTTCTTGGTCAAGAGTCTACAGCCATGTTTGAAAGGCAACTTCCTCATTCTTCAATGGGCATGTGATTGAAGAACTTGGTTTCCTTCTGCTTCTTGGGAGCTTACATTATATGTTCTATTGTATTTTGAAATGGGGATTTTTTTTTTTTTTTCACTATATCCTCATATTGCTACAAGTTAATCAGTTAACCAGCATTGATTAGGCTTGTGAGCTGGTCCTTGATGGTTCATCAAATTTCATACCTTCTGACTCATTTTGCATGCTTAGAAGGAAGTTCAAATGGAAATTCATCTGGCCTGTTTGCATGCAAGCTGTTCTTGTCCAGGCATGAACTGATGCATGTTTATAAAGCAAAGTTTCGGAAAAGGGCCCAGGCTCCAGTTTGAAATACCTGATTGTGCTTGGGCTATTAGGATGCTGTAATGCCTCAATACGGTTGAAAATTTGTTCTCATGGTGTAAAGTTATTTTAAGTAGTTAGGTTTTGCTTTTTTTCCTTGATTACCATCATAATTGTGTCAAGGATGACCATACTTTTGTCAGCAATATGGATTAATGTTGTTGCTTCTAACTGTTGATGGTGCAGATGTTGATGAATGCAAAGAGAAGAAAGCTTGTCAGTGCCCTGAATGTACCTGCAAAAATACATGGGGGAGCTATGATTGCACTTGCAGTGGTGATCTTCTATATATCAGAGACCATGATACTTGCATAAGTGAGTTCAAAGACCATGGTGGCAAACATTTCTATTCAGAAATGTGCAATATAGGTTACTGTTTTCATGTCCTCCCATGGATAAATTTGCAGGCAAGACAGGTACTGAAGTTAGATCTGCATGGGCTGCTTTTTGGGTTATTTTCATAGGCTTGGGTATGGCAGCTGGTGGAGGATATCTCGTCTACAAATATAGATTGAGGGTATGTTTGGAGCACATGTTTTTTCTTTATTTAATTTAAATTTTGGTTTGATTTTGTGTTATGTATCTGCTGTATATACTATTTTTTGCTGTGTGTAAACCTTTAGTTGCACTATTATTTAGTTTTAGACATGACTGATACCGGGGAAGTATGAATGTAGTATTGTTAAAGACAACCCAGTTATTGCAACCAACAGCTATCTGTGCACAGTCTTGGACTTGAATGCACATGCAACAGTTCCATGACACTACACTAGAATATGCTTAGAATCAGTTTTCAAACAGGAGAAGGGCATTGTTGGCCTCCAACTGATTGGTTTACTGGCTCCAACCCTACACTGAATATCATGAGTAAATCCTGCACTAAATTTGATAAGGACTATCATCTTTTGTAATGGTGTATAATGAAGCTGCACTGAAGTTCTGTTGCAAAGGGAACCTAGCTACTTTGGATGGTTATCCGTGGCATGGTTCTTAGCTACAATTTTCATTACTTGTGTTACCATTCATATGAGTTTTTGGTGTTCTGTTCTTGTTCTTTCTGCAGTCATACATGGATTCTGAGATCAGAGCTATTATGGCCCAATACATGCCTCTAGAAAGTCAATCAGAAGTTCCAAATCATGTCAGTGATGAGCGTGCGTGAGAAAAGAGACACTCCAACATCATTCACATTTTAATCAATCCAAGTGATGTGGAAGTCATGTGGTCTACGCGATGCTTATCTTTATCCAGCCAAGGACTTTCAGTGTGGATTTCATTTCCGTGATGTACATGGACAATAAAGAGGGGCAAATTCTCTTGTTTACTGAAGTTGTCACTGTTTTGACAGTAAGCAGGCGTTTTAGGATTGGGCATATTTGAACGGATTTGGCTTTGATGTACAAGAAATTTCTTTCCCGTCTTAAAGACAGACAGATACTTTGTGTCAGGATCATACCTTTTGTTTTTCTATTTGAGTGTCTAAACTTCTATTGTACGGATAATCAAAGTTTGAGCGATAGTACAGCCCTGGCCTAACCTAACTGCTTATTAAGCTTACCTTGCAATGCTGCCTGATGCTCTATTGGTCTGTACTTGGCATGAAGCCAAGGGTCATGGGAACTCGCTTTTAATAAGGGCATCTTGCAATGCTGCCTGATGCTCTATTGGTCTGTAGGTGGAGTGGAGGAAAAACATAAGATCAACTTAAGGAGCAAGAAAGAAATTCCTGAAGCACACTGTCGTCAGGGGCTTTTCCCCTGAAGATATTAGGCATCGTGGCTCATGGCTAGTTTGCATTTCTCCTCCCGAGCTTCTTCTAATGAATAAGATGTGTGATTCGTAGACATTTTTCTTGCTAGGATGTTTAATTCTAGTTATTGCCGAAATGCATTGTTCTCTGCATCATAACAATAGCATTACCTTATTGATTATAAGAAGCGCATCTGCTGTGGATTCAGCAATACAGCTCATCAGCAGCATATTGCACATGAACCTTTTACATTAATCAGTGTCAAGATGAGCGCTCGATAGAATTTGATGAACTTTCACGATAATTGTTGCTCATTCCTTCTACGAGGAATTCCATACTTTTACAAAATAAACCATTGTAAAAAGACTAACTTTATTTTGCCGAGGTAGTGTAATTGAATAGATTTATGCTTTCGACAGAACTTCTGAGTCCCCATTAACAATCATCTGGCTGTTGGGGTGACCTTCAGATCGAGTCCAATGTTCCTTCCATAGTAAGCTATGGGAGCATACATCCATAGGTCATCCGAGCTTAGCAGCTACAAAAGTCGTTAAGAAGTTCTGTTAGAGGTCTATCTTCTGATGACATTAACATAACAAAAAATAATAATAATACTGCTGGGGACTTTTGCTTGAATATCATTTTCACAGAAGATTCTAAGTTTCAACCTTAATTTGGAGCTGCAAGAACTTCACATACTGGACAGCTTCTTCAAGCATTGTGCTGATATCGACCTGCCATACCAAGGAAAAAATTTTGGGAATTTCATCTGAAGATTAAGAATTGACAGACTGAAATTTGCTTGTGATCTTACAGTGAATGTTGCCTACCTTTGTTCCATTGGGGACAAGGTTCTGCAGAATTCTGAGCCTCTCGTTTATTCTCTCTCTTCTTTTCTACAGAACACAAAGAAAGAACAATCAATTGCTGCTGCATTGGCAGGCTTGTCACTTTTAGTTTCTTTAATTCGTCATATTTATGGAGAACTAGTTTTTCTTCATCATTAAAAGGGCAGTTACCCTTGCATAGAGGCTCTGGGGATCAGAGGCTGCCCCCCTACCAGCTCTTGCTTTGCCATCCAAGTTGAGAGCTGGTGTCTCTTTTGGGCTCAAACTGGACGATGCTCCTTCACTGAGCTCATGAGATGCATTCGAGTCATCCTCTGAGCAGCAACTACCAGAGATTGGCCCATTGAGCCTGGCATTACTCTCTTCATCATCATTGTTAGTTGAACTCTGACTCTTCTTTGTCCGTACACTCCTCTTGTTCTTTTGAGCCTGCACTGTCAAAACTCTCCATGCTTTATAACTACTTGTGATACATGAACAGATAAATTCGACCAGCAGTAGGTGGAAATGTAGCAGACAGAAATTAGTTATGATGATCATTATTTGTACTCACTTCTCCTAAATTTTGCTGCCTTTTCTTAGAATGCTGAGATGAATGGCCTTTATCTTTGCCAGTTGGTTCAGATACTGCAGGCATATTTGATTCTGTTTGTAGTTGCAAACTATTTTCAGGCTGCTTCATCCCCTCGACATTGTCATTATTCATTTCTAGATTCAAGCAGACATCTCCTTCAACAAGATACGAGGCAGTGTCGTCCACAGATAAATCCATTGACATAGAACTCTTGTTGTCACCTAGAATATTGTAGCAAATGCTCGAGTTACGGTTTTGTTGATTGGAGGTAGGAAAAAGAAAGCTACTATCAGTATTATAGGCAGCACTGCCATGTGAAAACATGTACAAATCAGTAACTGTGATTTCTGAAGGATGTGATGAATCTTGATCGGCACCTGCCACATTCACTGTTGATCCATGGCTGGGCCAAAAGGCAGATATTGGAACTTCCAGGCTTGAACTTGTATCAAGCTGGCTAGTAAGAGTGAAATTACCGAGCAACTGTGCCATGAGATCAGCCTCCTCAGTTGTGTTCATCCCACTAAGGCTACTCCACTCTCTTTCTGAAATGGCTCCAATAGGCTCCATTTTTCCTGAAGGTCCTTATTGTATTATTTTTAGTGCTAACTATAAGAAGAAGCTCGATGCTTGAAGGGAAAATAGGATGAGGAGACGTATTTATACCCAACGACAGTGAAGAATGTTGAGAAATGCATTGACTTCAGCTGCGCATAAAAAATCTCATGAAATATCTCATTTCATAATCACCAATTATTAGCATAGGAAAAGGTCTCGGTTCTTGGTAGCCAATTTGGACAACTGTGCAATGGGGGCAAGTACAGCTCATCTATAGGACTTGGTTCGAGCAATTATGGAACTAAAATATGCCAGCTTTCTTTATTCGTGAATCTTCAATTATGCTCTTCTTGTGCAATATGGTCCAAAGATGGAATATGGCATTAGCATAGCCGCTGAAGCTTAAGCAGGATCCCGGAATAGGAAACTGAAATACAGGCTTAACGTTCAGACTTCAGAATGAGGATGATAGCTTACAAATTTGAAAATGTTCCAGCTCATTCTCTGCTGATCTCCGCAAACAAATCAACTGCTATAGACTCTTTCATTTTTTTTTTTTGGGGGGGGGGGGGGGGGTGTGTAAACTACAACAGACTGGGGCTATTAATGTACACAATAGAATAGAATATGTGGGACCTGTAATCAAAATGAAGAAGATTACAGATTCATGTGTATTCCAGCTTTATGATCGAAATTTTTTTGTATTCAAACTGTCATGTCAATAGATATACTTTCAATTCAATAGATACATGTACGAGGAAATGATTATTGTATATAACTTAAAAGTTCAAATTTTTAAATTGAATAATTTCTTAACGAGACAAAACAAAGCCGACATTGTAATAAACTCGCCGCCTTAAACCCTGAAACAAAATCTATACCGCTTGGGGTGTAAGATAGGAGAATAAGATTAACAAAGACAGGGAACAAAACTCTCGAAAGGCCCGTGTCCCAATACATACCAAAAACATTTTGTAGGGATCGCAGGGTCACTACTATTAAACACAAAGGGAGTGCGCTGAAGACCGCAAGATTTTATTCCCAAAACCCTGTTCTTAAATTCCGGCGATTTTTGCGCTTCAATGCACGTGTAAATCACAGCATTCATAGAAATAAAAATCAAAGGAAGCATGACAATGGACTTTGATCCATGATTTGAATTTGGCGCCGGCCATTGCACGATCTCTTGTTGGCTAGCTGGAATTAAAAAAAAAAAAATAGAAAAGCTCATAAAACAACTTTCCTATTTAGGAAAATGAGATTAAAAAAGACCTTTGTAATCGGATTTTGTTCTTGTCACGAGCATGACAGACTATTACATTTTAAAATTGTTTTGCTAATAGGAATGCTAACGTCACAACTAATTTCAATGTCTTTATTTTTTATTTTTTGTTTTGGATATTTTTGTTAATAAAAATGCTATGTTACAACTAATGGATTCAATTTGGTTTCTTTGATTGTTGGCTGGCCTGCACGATCCATGCGGGGTTTTATGTTTCATTTTCTTGCAAGCTGGCATCTGGTATGCACAGCTCCTTGCCATTGCAAGAACTAACCCGCCAGAGGGCACTCTACAAGTTGGTCGTACCTTCCTAATCTGAGTGTCTTAGTTTTCTTTACTATTTCTCTATGATTAGACGTAGAAAACTTGCAAATCATATGGTTTTCCCAATAAATTAGGACGTGTGCATCGAATAATTGGATTCTCTTGGCTTCTGAGCATGAGACACGTTAGTGTCCTAGTCAAAGAAGCCATATGTTTGCAATACTTGCTGTGGGGATGAAATTACACATGCATTGAAGTTCGATTATGCCATGGGGGAGAATCCAACAATAATTAAGGTTGTATATTAGCTCGTCTAAAAGTTGGCGAAAAATGTGACTACATTTTAGTACTTCAAGACCCAAACTGGCCTCGCACCCTTGTTATTGATAAGGTTTTGGAATAATTCTGGAGTTGAATAAAGAAAGCAGGATGGACAGGTGCATGGAAAGTAATGGTATCGAAAATCAACATTCGGTAATGGGGGGCTACGGCTAATTGAAAATGGCGTTCGGGATATTGATAGATATTTCACTTCGTCGGCATTGGGAATTGCTTATTCACAAAGTAATGCTGTACGACCTCAATTCTTTATCCCACAACATGTATGGCATCCCACTTATTATTCTATCCCATAAACTGTTGACGTCGTATGTTCTATGTATGTTTGATAGTTTATGATTTCTATGTAACTTTTTTTTTTTTTTTTTTATGTGCACTTGTTGTAACCAATCGTATTGCCGACATAATGTTGCCATAACAATGTCACAATATGCAAGTTTGCATGTAAAATATAAGAATACTATTCGAAACGAGCAGTTCTTTTAAAGAAATTAAACTCATTCTCCATGTATGAAAAACACCTTGTTATTCTCTCTCTCTCTCTCTCTCTCTCTCTCTATTAGATTCTTATTAAAACAAAGATACATAGCACTAATCCACGTTTCTAATGAATACCCACAAGTTCACGCCTCAAGTTCAACATAAATTAAAATAATGATAATTAACCTTTAAACCTCGCCATGACACGATTGAAGAGGAAACTGTTTCTTCTATCTATGTATGTCCTAATTTCGTTCATTTTGGCAGTCTGAAATTCAAATTCTGGTGACCCAAGGTTAATCAAAACACTTAAATGTTGATTGGCCAGCTGTAGATCTTGGCGGCTGTGACCGGTGATTGTGATCTGAACCATAAGACCAAGGATTTTTCTTTGTTAATTTTGCACTTAATTTGGATTATTACTAATAATAAGCGTGTGCCCACATTTTGCTCTTCGTTTTGAAGGACGTGGATATACGTACAAAGGTTGGGGAGGACTCTTCCCAGTTAAAGCTATAAAATAAATGGCAGATATAATGAGGATTTTGCTTTCACCCCCTTGTTTTTCTGCCTAATATAATCCAAAATCTCTTCCAAGATGCACGGTGTTTTTTTCAACAACAATAATAATAATAATAAAAGTGTTTTACAAGTATATCTATCATTATAATTATAATCGTAGATTATTCAATTTTTGTTAAAAAGAAAATTTTCCATTTGAATACTATTAAATTTGAATAAACATCTTTTATATTTAATCTTGATTTTAACCAATTTAAAATTTATTACTGCATATTTAATATAAATTATAAAATATAGAGTGAATAAAAAAAAAAAAAGTTTGAATTAGGTAACCACCTCTTGTATGATGTACTGTTTTGTTGTGCTGCTTTTTTCGATCAGTCATCAATCAAATGGAGGGTTTTGGCTTAATCAATCAAAATGGTTAATTAACACGTTTTCCAATTCCTTTGTGTGGTTTTTTCAATCTTCTATAGATTCTTTCAAGCCTTGCGATGCCAAAGTTCCATAAATTTGAATTTTAATGGAACTAAACAAATACGCATAAACTTGGCTCCTCCAATGACACCAAATCTTTCCTTACGAGAATGCAAGATATCATTTTTATTTTCTTATTTCTCATATATATATCTTTCACACGAGGGTATTTTTATTTTATTGAACATTCAGACGAGTTTAACGCCTTCGATCTCTTGCTTGACATGTTTATAACCAGTGGCTTACAAATATGAAATACGAGCTCGGGTCGTACATTTTCGCTTTGGTTAAAAAGATTATAAAAATGCGAACCCTTGTTCAATGAGGCGTGGATAGACGCTGTACATTTTTACCGTTGGAAATTTTAATTTTAAATTAAAAAAAAAAGGAAGATTACAGTAGATCCTTGAACATCTGGAAATTATTATTTTTGAATTGAAAAGCAAAAAGAAAAGTGTATTTTTTATCGTTGGAGATCTTTATCTTTATTGCTGAAATTAGACTAACCTTGGCAGATATTTGAACTGTTAGAAATCATTAATTTTGAATTGAAGAGTGAAATGAGACGTGGACTCTTGTTCAACAGGGATAACTAAGCATTAAATGGGGGTATATATTTTACCGCTAGAAATCTTTATCATTATTACAAAGATTAGATTACAATAGACCCGTTTTTTCAAAAACAGAAAAAAAAAAAGGCAAAAAGGGTGTATCTTTTAACAATTGGAAATTTTCTTGTTAGCATTTAAAAAATAATAAAAAAAATGCACAACAAAAAATTTCATTTTTAAATAAATTATGGTTTCTGGTTCCGGTATTTTACTCCGACAAGCAATCAGCTCATTTATGGTTTTAACAATCTTATCAACTGAACGTATAATTACAGAATAAGCCAATAACACCCCCCCCCCCCCAAAAAAAATTCCTTTCATCTGATTCAACAATTCAAATCAACTCTCCACGGACCAATAACAAAATGGCTGAACACGGCCTAGAAATCATTTTGCTAATGGCATAAAAAAAAAAAAAAAGGAAAAAAATCATTTGACTGCTTTAAGAGTCCAAGAATCTCCCGTTCACCAATTTGTACATTTGATTCGTGGACAGGCATACAAAACAAGAAGCAGTAAAAGCAACACTCACCAGGCGTTCGAGCAGGCAGTCATCTAGTTCTGTCACGAGAGTCACGACCTTACATAATAGCAGTCACTCACTGCTGCTCACCAATAGGCAGCTCCCTCTCCCCAAAACCCCGTTGCGCAATTCTGTAATAAAGTATACCCATAGTTGCCATGCAGGCCCTGCAAATGGATACAATGAACTTCCATTGAGTTACTGATTTGAGTCACACATGATGAATGCAGGGTTAAAAACTGATGCTTTCTTAGACTTTATGCTGTAAAATAAAATCAACATCTCTTAGGATCCTGCAGTACATGCAAAGAAAATACAGTCATTGAGTCACAAAAGGTATTTATAAACATTACATGATCGCTATAAAGAAGAGGATTTTTCTGGGATCCATCCTTGATGGTTTTTGATGCCTTGTACGACCTTCTGAGATGTCCTCTGCATTTGAGGAATCTCTCCGTGGTGGAGGTGCAGTGACCGGTAGTGTTGGTAATGCACTTGACCAGAAAGGAAGCAATGCTCTGAGGAATTTATGGCGGACTGGGCCTACACACAAAGAGTTGGAATTTGGTACTTGGGACAGGATATTAAACTGGGAAAAAAAACAACACAAAAATCAATTGGACAACATCGGTGCAAACATGTTACTCGATTTTTCTTCTCAGTTACAATGATGTGTGATGAATATAAGCCGCAATGAAACTGTACCAGTTGTAAGGCTATTATTATTACCAATCCGAATAACAGTATGACAAACACATGCAACCTTAACTTCCCATGCAATATTCTGCATTATACAAAACACATGTAGTTAATGCTTTTCTGTCTCTTGCTTATCCCAGAAGATTCTATTCAAACTTTATATCTGCAGCAGTTTCTTGATGAAGCCATCTTGGACCGCTTCAAGCCAGTTGACCCAATAATGGGTCTTAGGGAAACTTTACCAAGATTCACCCCATAATTGGACTTTAATGTATATCAAAACAGCTTTATTTACTGAGATAGAAAGAAAAATTTCCACTCACCCCTTCGGCTGTACTTTTTACGATTTCCATCTTCATCATCTGCATAGTATGAAATTTCAGAATTTTGTCTCTCAACATGAAAGCCACCTTTTCGTGTTGTTGCACCGGGCTGGTTTGAATTGCAGAATTGCAGAACACAACAGTATTAGATATTGAAATCTTCAACAAGATAAATCATCCATGTCCATGCATGGAAAGAAGCATTGACAAGATAACTCATTTTGGCCGCAATAACTGAAAACAAAACCAGAAAACAAAAAATGAAAGTCTTACACCAGGACTTGAATTTTTCAGATAATTTCCCGCTGAACTGGGTCCATCAATCTCCACAATATCTGGTACTGAAGTTTTTAAAGGTTCTAATCCATTTCCAGTTGAGTATCCCTCAGATGCTTTTCTATCATCTTTTGTTGCTGATGGTGATGATGAAATGGCAACCAGTGGATCCGAAGCAAATGCAGGGGGTGCTGCTGGCAAAGAGACTGGATGATTTCCAAATAAATTCTTTTCTAAACCAGTCTGCATGACAGAAAAAGAAGAGCTTGAGAATTTTAATGAACAGGGTTCAAGAAAAATGATACGTTGGGCTCCTACTTCGAGTATCAGTTGGGTAATATGGTCAAGACAATTTTTCAAACTAAACCATTTATTTATGCCATGAGCAAAATCATGGTTATGAAGATTTCTGCAGCCAAAATGATCTTTCTGAGGGGAAATTCTATCTATGCTTCCAAAAGAAATCAGTACAAGTTATACAACCCTATATTTTACATTCACAATTCCAAAACACACATACTAAGCGTTACAATGCTGTGCTTGAATTCATCAGTCAAGATTTTGTCTGAAAAGAAATTTGAAATTATTGTTTGACAAAAGTAAATGTCACACCTCAATAAATCACTATGTCAGTATGTCTTAAAGTTAACTGCTGTCATGTAATTAGGAAGACCCCCCATAAGATTGAAATTGTGTGTGAAATGCTCTGTGTGTGCCTGTGAGAGGGAGTGAATTACAGGAAGGGGAGGAGCCACAGGAGGGCAAGGTTGTGTTTTCCTTTGGAGCCAGGCTTATTATTTTCAATAAATCTAGTATATACACTCTTGTGCTGATATGGTTAGAAAGGAGATGAAATCAACAAATAAGTTTAATTTTTCCAGTTTGCAGAATAAGCAGGAAGAGGAGGAAAAAAGGGAAGAGGAGACTGCCCCTCCCCACAGTTGCGGGGGGTGGTGAGAACAGATAATATAATGCATACAACGTCCACATTAAAACTTTTAAGTGTGCTGCAATCATATTTATCAAGCAAGTTCTTAAGTTATATAATGCAAGGATTAATTGAGACTGTATTTACAGCAAGCACTACTTTATGATAATGAAGATCCAGGCATAAACCTGCACGATAACTTCCTTAAGCCTAGAATGAAGACGAGATCCTGAGTCCTTAACACTCTTGGGAGGCCATATCTGCACCAACACAGAACCATATTAAAATAAGAAAAGACAGGAAACATTTCCATAACCAACTTCTACATAACATATCATAAAACTCAAATTCCTCTCTTTGGCCCCATTTTCCTCTTCTGGTAATTAACAAAAAGATGTGCTCAAATCCAAAAAAATAAATAATGTCAAATGGAGGCACAGTATACACCAGGTCTCACAGACAAACTAATAAAAATTCATAAGTGAACAAAGATTCGGATGCATGTTGTAATCAAATTCCTAGTTAGTACAAGTCTCATTTCTTGCTGCACTTGATATTTGACAAGAAAGCTCCCCAATGGTATCTGTTTGCATTACTTTGTTCTCTAGATATCGATTTCTAAGTTTCATAGGTGGCCTCTTAATCACAGATCGCCAAATCTTAGTATTTGATATGCTCAAAGAGCATCTTGAAAGCCCAAAATTTCTTGTCACGTAATTAGTTGACACCATACAATGCATCCAAGTATCTAACTACTGACAGTAATAGCTACAGGGCATAAAGACAGGACAATGGTGCAATTTGGCTTAAATAAAACCAAATGGAGTAAAGAGTTCCAGGGAGATTTTTTCATACAAGTAGTCACACTTACTGGTGTTGAACACAATGGACACACATAACCAGCTGGTGCAGTGTGTGGAGGAAAACTTCTGATATGTGAATCCAAGCAACTTGTGTGTATAACATCTGCACCAAGCCACAAAAGTAAAGGTGTGTTACTTTGTGCAATTCAGAGAAAGTACACAAGAATGAAGCACAAACATATAGCCAATCCATGAGCAGACATACGCAGGCAACCCAATCGTGTAGTTTGAGAACCCTCCACTTCTTCAAGTGCAGCTTGGCATGAACAACATTTTGGAGGCCAGTCATACTCTCCATCTATCACCCACTCAGAGTATGTACGAATCTACACATGATGACAACAAAAATTCAGGGTAAGCCCTACAGAGTCATACAAATGGAAGCAAAACATATTGCACATACAACAGGAGTCAACACACAAGTAATTTTTATACATTCTATGGATTTTTAGCAAAATAAACATCTTTTCCTTTTACAAATGAACCATTGGGTACTTATCAAACAAGAAATTTTCCAAGAAATCTCCAGAAACACCTCAAGTAAAACTGTTCCTTCTGTAATCTTGTGCCTGAATAATGGATAGATATTCAGCTAGGTAGGCAACACCCACATGCTCCAGAGTTTTGCATCCCTTCCCCCTCAACCCTCCCCCTGGACTAGTGTCCTTCTCGGCTCCTAGTCTTCCTGTAACACCCACACATTTCCACTGCTTCTTTTTCTCTTTTCAATTCCTAAAAGGTCAAACTATTGGCTAGTCACATTTTCCTTTTTTCATAGCCAGCCATAATAAGTATAACAAAAAGTAAAGACATCATATTGTTGGATCAAACACCAGGTAATCTCTCCATGACATAAATGTAGAGATCACTATACAACAAGCTAGAGAATTTTCACACATACATACCACACATATTTGATGCTCTGGAAAGCAGACGCACTCCCCACAAACAGGGACCTTATGCACAAAACAGTATAACTTAGTAGCCTGAAACAGAAAAAGTCCACACACATCAGTCTTCAATCAAAAAAATTAAAAGCATACCATCTTAATATCTTATAACTGTGACAAATGATATCTCAGAATAGACTATATTAGAGAGCCTAACCACCAAAATAATTACCAACAACCAGTTTCACGCTATTTCATCTTCGAGAACCCGCCACAAATTAAATGCCAGAATCAAATCTACAACCTCGTCAATCAGATTTGATTAATTAAACACAAATAAAATTTGAGACCTAGCCAGAAGACAAGACACAATGCAGTTAAGTGGACGGAAGCTTGAATCCTAAATCAAGCTTATCAAGCTAAATAAGAACAGAAAAACTCAAAAAGAGGAAGTCCATCACCTTCTGTTTCGTTTGGTTCGTATTATCTATATCATTGATCACCAGATTCCCATTCAAACAAACAACAAATCCCAGACAACTAACCAAACGAAAATTCCAAAAAAAAAAAACATAGATCGAAATAAATAAACCAGATCCATAATCTTAATCATCTAATCACGCATTCCAAAGTCACCTGAATCCCGCAAACCGCATATAGAGAGAGAGAGAGAGAGAAGTACCTTTCGACATTTGCAGACCACCATTTCAAGGACAGAACAGATCGGTGAGATTGCGCTTATAACAGCCTATAGAATTTGAATCAAAACTATTGATGAGTCTTTATTCGTTTTTCCTTTTCTGTTTTTCCGTTTCTTAGTTCAACTCTAGCTCGAGTTGCATTCCAGGTTTGCATCACGTTCCATGTAACATATGGAGATCCTTCTCTGCCTTTTCAGTTTTTTTTTTCACTGACGTTTTTATTAATTAACGATTAACAAAGAAATTAATTTTTTTGGGCCCAAATATGGGCTAACCATATGGGCCTAGATAATGTGGATTGGCCCAACATTTCATTGCTATTCTTCCGTCTCAACTCTCTCATTTCCTTTCTAGTAACCCAGCTCTACTCTCATTTTTCAAAACTCCTTTACCTCCCCGTAGTTTCTATTACGAGATGCTGTTATATGATGACGAACCATCAACAGCAGCTCAAAACTGCTTCCGTCTAGGATCCTTGGGCAGGATATTGAAATTAGTCAAAATTTCAGCTACAACGCAACAACTAGAAGGATAATTCAGCACAAAAAGGGCTAAACCCCCTGTAAAACGTCCAGGCGGCTTGCATAAAAATGAGTATTCTAATTTCTTGCTTGGCTCGTTTTAATGTTCCAAGTTGGGCAAATGGGACAGACAACGAGTTTTCCAATCTGACTGCCAGGCAATAAAATCCAAGTCAACCCACAAGTTTTACTCATAGTGTGTATCATTAAATTAAATTTCTTTTAAAATACATGTCATATTTAAAAATTATAAAAATTTTATGAATAAAAAAATTAATTATAATATAACTTATCTATTATTAATTTAAAAATTAAATAATTACAATAATTAATTATAATAAATAACTTAAATTATTCATATCTATTTTCTTTATAAATTTTATAATTTTATAATTTTATATACTAACTCGCTCTATTAATATATATGAAATTATAACTTCATTATTTTTAATCTTTTCATTTAAAAATCTTGAAAACCTATACACTGTATTCGGAATACATCTTTATACCAGACTTAACTAAAAATTATATGTTTCAGACGTTGACTTCATAGCTGTTAACGTGAGCGCTAATTCATTTATGTGGTTATGAAACCACGCGGCAACGACATGAAAAAAGTGGAACGGAAAGAAAGAGAAGCACATGAGAATCTTCCCTGCCTCGATTCTAATAAAAGCATGATTGAGGCAGTGGCAACTTGGGAAAGAAGAAGACGAAGAGACCGTGTTGACATGCCTGAAATAACCATTTGTTTAAAAAGCATAAACCCACCCCCGATAAAAAAAAGATTATGGAATAAATCTTCCTTCCAACTACATTGGTTGCTTATCGTTAACCTTTTTTTATTCTGTTTCTCGCGCGTCAAGGCTGTGGGCATCCATGCCCACCTCCATGTCCTGGAATAATCATGTGGACAGAAGCCCACGGTTCTCCCTTACCATGACTTCGCATCCATGGCACTCCCACTTGTACTTATCTAATCGATTGTGAGACAAATGAAGAAAATTTAATCCCACTAATCTTCATGCGTCAATTAAAATAATACCACGCAGAGTACTCCTAGCCAATATTGCCTTCAAAGAATTTCAATTCAATATAATAATTCTCCCATCACTCCATAGCCTTAATCAAACCCACCCATGATAAGTCATTGATGACATCACTTCTTCGTTGCTATGTATGTGTTAAAAACCTAACTTACAGGCATCATCTTTTTTAATAAAAAAATATATATATATGTTTTTTTAATAATTTTTTTGTACTTGGGTATTTAAGAGTCACTGGAATTTTCAAGAATGGAGATGTTCAACTGTGAGTTGTGATACGTGGCAAGGTTATGCCTCAACATCTTCTTCCACGTGGCAGTTTCGGGGAGATCCGTAGCAAATGGACGGCTGGATATGGTTACGATCAATTACTAATGTCGGTTTTGTTTTAGTGTCCGAAAGCAGCCAAGCAAAGTTGCCACGCGTCCGATGGTTAAAGAACTGGGCGTTGCGTTACGTACGGCGTGACGTTTGGGAGTCGGCGAAGCCAGTAGTAGTTCACTCTCCCTGTCACCAGTTCACCGCTATACTATAGTAGACTAGCTAACTAAAATTCCAAATATACAGCTTATTATTATTATTTATTTTCTTAAAAAAAAAACTGGAAAACTCAGAAAAGGTCAGAAGTACGGAAACAACGAGGAGTTGGAGTTATCGGGAAAACTGGGTCAAATTCCTAGCAGGCAGGGGTTCATTGCATACACGGCATATGCTTATGAAATCCTTTTTGATTAGTCAATTTGAGAACTAAAATGAAACGAAAGTGAAACCTAATTTACAAGGCAGAATGAAAATTCTACGTTATACAAAATGTACGTCGTATTGGGATTGTTAATTATTCAGCAATTATGCAATAATTAGAAAATATAGCGTTTTCTTTTTCTTTGGGGTATCGGAGGGCAGATGGAAGATGAGAGAAGGAAGGGGATTTGACTAAGATTCCCACACCATGTTGAGCCGTGGAAGGTAGCCAATTAGGTAGCATCTAAAGTAGCGTAACATATTTTATATTTATATTTACGTGTGTGTGTGTGTGTGTTAGAGCTGGAGAACACATCTGTTCCTGTTAAATGGAAGTATAATTTTGCTTTTTATTATGAATAATCATCTTTTTTCTTTTTTTCTTTTTTTTGGATTTGTAGACCAAATATTCAAAATTCTTAAAATGGCACGGGGATAAGATCGGACCGAAGAAAATTCGTCCTGGCGGAGGATAATTAATGGTCTTTTATTGCACGGATATAGTCATGGTGTTTGCGATTTGAGCAACCCATTTGCGATGCATATAGGAATTACTATATAATACCTAGTACTTAAAAAGGGTAATAAATTTATGATTAAAATTGACAAATCTCTAAAGTCCTTTCATAGCGGTGGCCTTAATTTTTGAAATATCACATCCCCAAACTGTTGACCTTACTAATATTCTAAATAATAACTTTTGCATCCCTGAAGGTTAAATTTGATTGTCCTTCTCAAGAAGAGTACTTCCCTTCAAGTTTTATCCAAAACGCATCTTTTAAGCCGAAAAACTCTAAAATAAGATAGACCAGAGTGTCACCAAGGGTCGAAATCCCTTCTAGATGCTTGAGGCCGCCGAAAAAGGGGGAAAAGTCTACTTGACTTGTGAGTTTGTAAGGAAAGAAATGAGAAAATAATCTCGTGAGATATGCAAAAATGATTTTACCATAAAGGGACGCAAACCCGAACTCCGAAGACAATTACAAGACACTAATAGCCCGATCTCCACAAGTTCATTCCCGCAAGATAGTGTAATAATTAATAAGGTAATGAGGTCCTCATCGCCGGCCCAATAAGGCGTGCACCACACGCCCAAAGGACCCAACTTGGATTCCAATTCCGTGAAAGGAAATATGCCTACTACTCAATTTTCACAGATTGTTTGATGTATATATATATATATCTTTTTATTTTTTTATTTTCTACCGTTATAGTATCATCAACATTAAAAATTATCAAAATAACAGAAATATTTAATATTTTTGATAACATATATAAAATCCTTAATTTGGATATAATACATTGATGCCTGTTATATTACTATATAGTACGATAAATGCTAACAAATTATTGAGAACCTCTGAATATTTAATTTCTTTAATAAATTTGATTATGTTTATGATATCCTTTTTTTTTTTTCTTGTGTACTAATAAATCTATTAAATTAGAGTTTATGTACTTAAACCTTTATGAAAACCCAATTTACCATGTAAATATTTTCGCATTTTTTGTACGTGGTTAAAAAGCACTTAGAATGAGTCGCCCCTCTCTCTCTCTCTCTCTCTCTCTCTATCTGGAATGCACATAGTCTCAGTCTCCAAACCCTTCCCACTCTTAGTTGACCGACTTCACTATACCCCACCACCAACTCTCCCACTCCAACCCCCAACCTACTTACTTATATATAAACCCTCTCCATCCTTCTTCTTTCTCTCAACACTCAACACACCTCTCCAAGAGTCTCTCTACTACACAAAATACACCCAACTTTCTCTTTCTTTCTGTCTACCCAAAGGCATTGTCTTTAGACATTTCTAAAGAGAAAAGATTCAAGAATCGAGAAAAATCAAGAATTGAGGATTGGATTAGTTGCTATTATGGCTCTTGAGGCTCTGAATTCACCCACCACAGCCACTCCTCCTTTCAACCATGAGGACTCGTGGACCAAAAGAAAGCGGTCAAAACGGCCTCGTAGTGAATCCCCTGCTTCCAATAATTCTGAGGAAGAAGAGTACCTGGCTCTCTGCCTTCTCATGCTTGCCCACGGCGGTGAAGGAGGCAGCGGCGGTGGAGTCTCCACCACCAAAGAAACCTCCTCTCCGCCTCTAAGGCTGCCGCAACGGCCAGCCTTGAGTCTTTCTTACAAGTGCACGGTCTGCAACAAGTCTTTTCCTTCTTATCAGGCTCTCGGTGGACACAAAGCCAGCCACAGGAAATCCGCTCCCTCCTCCTCCGAGACCTCCGCTGCCGCCACTGCCACCGACAACCCGTCAACGTCCTCGACCACAACCCTCGCCACTGCCACCAACGGTAGGGCCCATGAGTGTTCGATCTGCCACAAGAGCTTCCCCACCGGCCAGGCCCTGGGTGGCCATAAGCGCTGCCACTATGAAGGCGGCGCCAACAACAACAACAACAACAACAGCAACAGCGCTATCACCTCATCATCAGGAGGAGGCGGCGGCATGAGCCAGAGCCAGAGCCAGAGTCAAAGCCGGAGCCGAGGCGGTGGGTTTGACTTTGACCTGAACCTGCCAGCCGTGCCAGAATCCGTGTCCGCCAAGGAAGGAGAAGGCCAAGAAGTGGAGAGTCCTTTGCCAACAAAGAAACCCAGATTGTTTCTTAAGATGGAAGAAACTGGTGGCGGTCCCTTGTAGAATTGTGTTTGATTAGGGTTAAAGATCGATTAATTAGATTTGCATTAGAGAATTTATCGCATTAATTTCCAAATTTCCAGTTCTATTGTCTTTGGGGTGCGCTTAGTCAATTGGTTCTGTACAGGGAATTTTTTCATTGTTTAGTGAAAGTCAATATTATTCATTAATCATTATTGATTAATTCATTAATTTGTTGTTTTATGATTATTTTTGCGTAAGATTTATATTTTTCTTGTATTTAATTATCCGTGATGGATGTATGAAGTCAATCTTTAACCTCTTTCATGATGGGGTTCAATTTTTATTCATCCATTCTTTCGCTATGAATATTGACAGTTACGACCATTATTATGGGTCCAATTAAACGTCTTTCCCCATTCTTTTTTTTTGGTTACAATTCCTAATTGATTTTGGTACTAAACTAGATGAATTACAGTTCAACGTCAAACATGTAGAATTATTTCTTTAAAATAAAATCTAAATTTGTGTACATGGTAGGTGGTATCTCATGTCTGACTTGAAATAAATATCGTTTCAGAGTCCAAATCACAGCTTACTTTCCGATGATTAAAAATAAAAACAAAAAAAAAAATCCAAATCACAAGTCAACTTCAGAGGTACAGTATTTGCCCTTCCGTAACCAGACTTAATCAATTTTGTACAAAAAAAAAAAAAAAAAAAAAAAGAATGACTAAGTGACTGAGTAGTATTCTGACCCACACATGATTAGAAACTTCATAAAAATAAAATAAATTAATCAAGACAAGCTCATTTGCTGGCCTTCTTGGGTACATCGCATGAAAACCCAAAATCCGGAAGGGCAGTGCAATGCAATGTAAGTCAAGTCTTGGCCGCGTAAACAGAGCTGGCACGGTAGGCAAGTAGGCGCTAGGCCACCTATATGCACAGAGTGGCGGTGGTGGAGGAGAAGTGGCCTTTTTATTTTTATTTTTCACAAAATAAAGATATCATCAAATTAATATCTCTTTTAATTGATTGGACAAATTCATAAAAATTTTGTAGCCTTTAAATGGCCTGAAGTTGGAAGCCAAAACTTCACCCAATTAATTTTTAAAAAATATAAAATGTAATAAATAGACAAAATATTATATAAAATAATTTAAATTAAATGTAATATGCGTAATGAAAAATATTTATGAGCAAATTTTGAAAAAAAAAAACATATTTGTTAGAGTTTTTTAAAATACAAAAAACTAATAAACCCACAAAAACCCGACCAAGTCACATAATTGATGAGTTAATTAGTTAAAGTTTATCGAGTTTGATAATGTTTTGACCAAGTTGATTATAAATCGGTTGGCCTAACAAACCGGCCTCATTTTGAATTAAGGTCACTACATGATGGCTTTGCAGAAAACTAAAACTAACCCATGTTAAGCCGAGTAAGCCTCCCATGTGGATCATGCTTTAATGCACATGATGGCCCACGATAATTATACATCTTTTGGGAGGCCAAGGACATTCGTACATGTTTGTTAATGTGCAACCTATAATCCAGCTCACTATTCGATTGGCTACTTGCCAATTTATAGGAAACACATTCACAATGCAGATCGGTTCTAAAATTTTCGGTGAATAACTAATTTTTCGATTCAGGCTTACTCAAAATTTGAAAAAAAAAACAAAAAAGATTCAGGAAATTTTTATGGACGGTGGTCTAGTCTATTTTGCACAATTTATGACAATATGGTTAATAGAATAAAATATCTGTCTCTGACACAAGAGCTTCTACAACGTGATAATGTCAATCACATGGTTATTGGAGAATCAAATTGGGAAATAACGTAGATTGTGCCCTCCCGAGTAGATAAATACACTGGTCCGATGTACCTAAAAAGTATGTGTATCCAAAAATTGTAGACGGTGTTGGTCAAATTAAGGGAAAAATAAAAAATAAAAATTGTAGACGTCCTTTTGTATTTATGTATGGAATGGTCAGTCCGCACATTCTTAATTAATTTCTTTTCAACCTGATGTTAAGTTACGCAGTCCTGTGTGGTTTCTTGACGCAACTGTTCACACAAGGACCAAACACACATGTCCACATATGTATGCCTATGCCCCATTGTTTTTAACTTGCTTGATGAGATAATTGTTGGATTGGAGTACCGTCCAATGTCCAAAGACGGACCGCATTGAAACATTCAATATATTCCTTCAACTTTGTCCCATAATTCCTGTGCTTTTACGCAAGGAACAAACGTATCTCTCCACAAAATTATCCGCACTCGTCAGAGGCCGAACCCCTTTTGTGAGCTAGTGGCTTGGAGAAGTCTAAAATCTCTATGTGTAACGCACTTGTCTCTTCTTGGCCACTCTCCCCAATCAATTAGTTAACAAGATGCATTTGTTTAGAGACAGTTACCAAAGCTTTGGATACAATTCTTTAAAAAACAGGAACAAAGTTCTGGAGAGAGCCTTGAAGACAGTTAGTTATTATTATTGTTTTTATTTGTATAATATGTGCTTTGGAAAGTAATTGAATCAAGAACCAAAAACAAGGCTAGAGGTGGAGTTCATTGCGTGTGGGACGCGAATATGAACCCAATTAGTTCTGAATCGTCTAGATTGAGATACTTGAAAGAAAAGTTAACTTTGGAGCTTACGTGTCTCTGTATTCATCCCTATCCCCCTAACACACCCACAAAGAAGGAAAAATAAACAAGAAAGCCTGAAAAAAGATAAGATGCTAAAATTTATATCTAAAAAATAAAAAATAAAATAAAAATTAAGAGGGTTCAAATTTGAGTCTTGGTGCCTCTTTTAAGCGTGGATTTGGTCAAATATATTGAATGTGCAAATAAGGTGGTCATAAGGAGGAAAAATCCCTGATTCCTTGAGGCTGCTGGTTTGTCTCAACGCACTTCAGTAGCAGTCAACATGATGTGTTGTCACTCTTCAATATATAACAAAATCTAAATGCTAACTTCCAACAAATCCAATAAATATTCAACCCCCAAAAGACTTCATGGTAGACCAAAGATGAGCACTGAGAGGATGAGACCAAGTGCAGTGGTCATGACTGTTTGGTTTTTGGGTTCGGATGCCCGATGATGGTTTGATTACATGCGAAAAATTTGGCCACAAATTCATGAGCATAAATAGTGCTATTCAGGGCAAAGTCCTCTTTGGTTTCCTAAGCCAAGATTTGTACCACATAGTTTATGAACTCCGTTGGCACCATTAACCTTAAGTTTGCAACGAGTTTTTCTTATTATTTGCTGGCTGAACAACATAATTGAGAGGATATTTGTAGATAGACTCAGTCCGCCTTGGATGCATAGGTTTTTTTTTTTTTTTATAATATCTTGGATGACAAGAGATCCCCGCTTTTATGAGTTGGTAAACATCAAGTTCACGGTAGTCTAAAAGGAATCGTTTGCACTCAAGGGAAATTGAAGTCACGAGCTCCGACTATCATACGCATGACCATAAGCTCTTAATACAACTTACTTAAATTAAACAAATTCAACTATTAACAAGTCAACTTTGGCTGTCGTGACAAGTATATCTGTCATGTTAATTTTTTGATTTCGTAGGGTTGTTACGGGAGCAACACTATCAAAACTCGGGGCCGGACGCAAGTTTCACTGACATGGCCGTCGACGATTCGACCGAGAATTTTCTTGCGATTGATATGGTCAGAATCAATAGGCCTTGGCATGGACTCCGCGTGGGTGCCCACTAGACCGTGTCGTCCTCAGTCAAGACGATTGTTTCAGCTCATTTGTGCAGGTGCACCAATGCGGTCCATCTAGATGAAACATTCCTATTCTATGGTGCTCAAAAACCAAAAAGACACATGGATCCCACAGAGGAAGCAATAATGCTAGTGCACAGAAGAAACAGGGTTATAACCGGCCATGTTTTTCCTAGTTAATCAAAAGTTAGAGGAGGTTAGAATTTTAAAATCTCAGGTTACTCAAATTCTCGGAAAACATCATTTCCCATGTGGAGGCACGCTACAAGAATTCATCGTTGTGGCAAACGTAGAAACCCCACAAAATAATGACCGCAGTAAATGGCACCCTTTTCATTGAGAATGGTAAATCTAGAGTGCTCAATTCTATTGATCGATGATATTTGGGTCTATTAAATTCAATTTTTTGGGTCAAAAACGCTTAGTATTTTGCAGATTTATAAATTTAGTAAAAAAAAAAAAAAAATTCACCTAGATACATACACTAAGCTATTCCACTACATGGAATTTCAAATATAAATTAAAATTTCGGTCACAAATTACCATCAATATTTGTGGTGTTATTATTATATAATAATGATAAAAACAAGTATAATAATATTCCTTTTTGTTATTAATAACTTTTTTTTATTTATTAAAAAGTCTATTAGATCACAGTTATACAATAAAAGTAATTTTTTTATTTTATAAATTTGATACTCTTTTAAAGAATTTAAAATTTAAAAATAAAAATTATTAGTATATTCACCGTAACCATATTGTAAAATTGTTTGATCGAGACAAATTACTACCAGGCCAGGCCTGTTTTTGGGCTCGAACGAGTTCTCGGGGCTAACGTCGTAGCCACACTATCTCCCTCAATCAATCATATCTTACGAGCGTGCCCAGCCAATCCGAGCCAACCTCTATCAGCACTTTTATGCCCACATATTCTGAAGCCCCAATTAATCATTGTTTGATCATATCTTGTGGCGACAAAAGCCCATAAGAAAAAGCCTTTTTCTTTTTCTTTTTCTTTTTTTGTTTTTTTTTTCCTGTGGTCACTGAAGCAAAAAGACTATTAATAAGCAGATTTCCGTTTGAGTAAATCACAAGCCCAAGTAAGTGAGAGAGCAAGGCGCTGTACAGTACATACTAACACTATCGATTTATTGATCAATTGGGTCAGTGGACACTTGCTAGCTAGTCGATTAGTTCACCAAGGCATTTAACTAACTGTAGGATAGAATTATCGAAATACTTGGATAAATTTTAGGTATGGACAGAAAAATTACCAGGGGGGCCAATTACTCATACAACGGGGGATTAATTCTAACAAATTTCTCGTTAAAAGTCTCCAGCGTGCTTTATTTTCTGTGTGCTTTTCAAATAATTAATTATGCAAATCTTGATCAAATAACTGATACAATTCTTAATCTAACAAGAATGAACAAGAAACATGGGTGACATGCAACTAGCAAGCTAGTTAATTGACACATGCAAGCGAATATTGCTGTATTAAGCATGATCTAGATTTCGATTATGTGCTGGAACATCAAGACTGGTGGCCACCGTGATTAGGGTATTGACGTTTGATTAATTAATTAATTAATTATATGCAATAAACTTTAACGAGATCTTGCTAATTAGACGATATTCCTTTGGCTGCCATGTGCGTGGACTTAGAGACGATCAAAGTTATCTATTATTCGTTTCGTTTCTTTTTTTTTATTATTCTTTTCTCCTTGTTAGTACGTGTATGAGTTGTAAATGTGGTTGATATTTATGTTAGGACAAAAGGCAGAAAGTAACCTCGTTGCTAGCTAATTAAGTTGCTTTAAACACAAAGATCTTGCACTAAGGTACAACGACCTTTCACACATAGGTATAATGACCTTTAAAAGGAACCAAAAAAAGAGAGTCATGGAAGCACTAAGAAAACGTGATTGTGCCTATCAAACAACTGGCAAAAACATGTAAATGGACATGTCAGAGCAGACCAGGGATTTTATCAGACGCGTCAAAGCAAATGGTGGCAAAACTCGTTGATGGGTACCTTGCTGAAATTGCGAAGGATCGCAACCTACCACCGTGTAAGTTTGTTGGGCTGGCTGAGATGGTATCAGGTATCTCTCTGCCTGCTCATGATGCGCTATACCGAGCAATCGACAGGTATCTCAGGGTAAGAATCTGTCAGAGCCTCTCTGAATTCAAATGAAATTGTGTAAATTATATTTTGTTATTTCAATTCAGAATAGTGCAATAAGGAAAAATTAATTGTATTCTATTTGCAGTAGCCGCTGTACGGTGGCTTAATCATTGCTAAATTCTAGACCTCCAATGTTCTTTTATGCAGGTGCACCCAAGCATTAGCAAGAGTGAGAGGAAGAAGATATGCAAGTTGATGGACTGCAAGAAGCTATCAGTTGATCAGTTGATCCATGCACGCATGCAGTGCAGAATGACAGGCTTCTGTTGCGAGTGATTGTGCAGGTACTCTTTTTCGAGGAAGTCAGGCCGGGTGCCTCCTCAGGAAGGAGTACTCCGTATCTTCCTAAAGCCACTACTAGGGATCTAAGTAATGGGTCTCTCAGGAGCTCAAGGTCAGTTACTCCAAAGCTGAGGAGCTCAAGGCCTTGAAGCGGGAGATAGCTTCCCTGCAATGGGGTAATGTAGAGAGAAACGGTGGAGATGGTAGGAACAGTGTAGGTAGATCTATCAGTAAAAAAATGAAAGGGTTGCTCAAGTCAAAGAAGGTGTTTACAAAGCTATGGTCAACCAAAGCAGAAAAGAGTGAGAATGGTGGCTCAGATTCATCAGGGGTTCTTGGTTCCGCAAACCCGGAAGGAGCTATATCGACACTTTCCAGGCAATCAGTCTCTTAGCAGAAATGAGTTATGTGGGAATAGTTTCTTTTTTCTTCACCTAACCTAACCACGTTACAGCTTAAATGAGTAGTGTCTATTTTATCTTCTAGAGGGGCAAAGAAGAATACAACAGTTGAAAACAAGAGTTGTAATCCGAGGGTAATCTGTAATTAACATAACAAAAGAAAAGTTGATTACCCATTTACAAGATTTCAGGAGATCCTTTCTCAATAGTCTTCAGTGACCTGTAATGATTTTCAGTTCTTGAAGGCCTTGGCTTCTGTCAGATGCAGTAGACAACGATTTTTCTCTTTGGACAATAAAGACTCGCAACAGATGTTCTGGCTTTTCTTCTGTCTTTTGTGGTGTAAACGTATGGAAGTCCCCATAAGATTGGTTTTGTTGCTTGAAAAGGAGGAGACGAAGAAAGAAATCAAATCTAAATTCCGGACTTCATGGACTACGGGATGATTAAAGGGTCTTCAGCCCATCATACATCCACCGAACACGTAGAGTGTATAAGCAGAAATCGGATTCCACGGACAACCGATGAGCCGGTTTTCCCCCACGAGATGTGTCGAACAGTCTCCTCGTCGGTTGTCGTGATAAAATGTGTTGTCTTAGATAACCAACTCGCTGTCTAGCGAGATGCCGAAGCAAAATTGCCAAAGATGCCTGTTTCATGCTTGTGTGCCAGACGACGGCCATACCACGTACATGAGATCATTCTGCATGCCGACCCGAAGGCCACGAACAAAAAAGATGCATGACGCAACACACTCATAATAGAGCTGTGTAGGTACTGGAGTTGTTGAACGACCCCTTGGCCTCCAGAATTACATGAGAAATCTTTTAAATAATAATAATAATAATTAAAAAAATAATTCCCCCAAAAAGGTAAAGAAAAATGGACGATATTTTCTGATGAACCGGAAAAGAAATGACTCCGCAGGATGCAATGTACGTTTGAGGCTACTGTCCAAGTAGTCCACGCCAAGCTTCCATCCACATCGATACCAAAGTATATGCAAGCAAGCATTTAAGCATATCGTTCATATCCCTGATAGACACTGCTGACACACACGCGTTCTTGATTGTCACAGACAGAAAGAGAATGTCGAAACTTTCCAACAAAAAAGCAGGAATCTATCTCCTCATGTTCATTCCAGTATGATTAGCAGACCAGTTTGCTGAACTTGGAAGCATGGGCACTGAAATTACCACAAGGAATCAAAGCCTACACCAATATCATGTTCAGGGAGTGGAAACTAGTAGGCCGAGAACTACACAATTGTTAGGGATCAGCTGAACTGCAAACTTTACACATATACACACAAAATTACATTGATTGCCTTTTTGCATCGGAGGTCAAGAGTGCGAGCTTTTTTTTTTACAGCCGCCATCTGCCATCTTTTGGATACAAAATGATCATGAGAGATCAAATATTAGACCACAACCAAAGCTGAGGGTGAAACTAATTATTAATCCATGTTTACTACCTTCAGTGCACCTCCACTCAGTGGAAAAAAGAGGTTGGTTATAATGTCAGCATTTTGAGGTGAGTCACCAATTGAGATCAGTTCTACCCCTGTGTTGTCAGGCTGCCAGTAGGTATATGGTTCAATTGTGTTAAATGTGTTCTCAAGCTACAATCCTTAACCTGTTTTATATGAAGATTTCAAGCACATAATCAGTGTATGAATAAAGGAAAAGTGCGATTTGCCAACTTTTACAAGAAACAAGTGCATTTACCTGCATGGCTGTTAAAGTGGACAAGAAATCTCTACACTCTGCAAGCAAAACTCTTTCCTTCGCACAAACATTCACGAGTTCAGCTACCAAAGAATTTGTTTCTTCCACCTATTTGTGCACATAATTTAGTATGCACCAAATATTATCCATGGAAGTCCAAGGATAAACACAAAATGAATGATTTCAAGATCAATAATCTTTAAATATGGTATTCATTTTCAATATTAGTAAACTAATGACTCACATTTGATGACAGCAAGCATATTGAAGATGCCATTGCTTGCATCATGTAAACTGCTGAGCCAACAGCATCCTTTAGATTTTGCACATCAGCCTATAATATAAGATGAAAATTAATTTTCTCAAACTGGCTGCCCATAGATTTGCAGTGTGTTTACCTTGAAACACAAAAGCCCTGGCACTTACTACAGCTTTTCCAACAATTGGAAGACGAAGAGTACTGGCTTTCAAAGCTTCAGTTGCTCCTTCCAAAGAACTAAAGTGATCTCTATCTAGAAGAGACCATTCTTCTAAATAAGTGATCTGCAGTCATGAGAACATCGAATTTCAGCGATGAATAAGAGAAATTGTTCTTTGCATCTTCATATCCCAACATCAATATCTGATATAATAATATGTAAAGCTAAGATAGCTATATATGGATTACTGTAAATTATGGCATCCAAATGCTTTAATGTGCAAATCTTACTTGTCTGTTGAGTATAGAAGTTAGCTTCAACTTTTGCCTCAACAATAGCAGCTTGATTCTTTTAAGAATGACAGAATGCCGCAGTTCTGAGATTGTCAACCAGGCATTCCACAAATATTTCTGCACAAAGAGCGAAGTTAGGACAGTCAAATCACTAGATTGTCATCCACTCATTACTCCTGAAAGACTTAGCAACAAAGTAGCTCAATTCAATATGTTTCACAGGCAGAGAATGTAGTAAAAATTACAAACAACATTTTCTGTTTCTGCCAAAAAATCAAAAATAAATGAAATATATCATTTTCTTCAACAGTAGAAAAAAAAGTCCTTGAATGGCTACACGAGCAAAAGACACCAACAAAGTGTTAAGGGCAAAATTATCAAGTCATAAGGGATAGTTGATACAATGGTATCTCTGCAAACCCAACTAGCTTTTGCCCACCAACAAAGCAATAGGAGATAGTTGATGCAATGGTATCTCGGTCAATTTTCATCCTTACACGAAGCATTAGAACATCTAGACTGTCAACCTAAACATGGTGATGGGATCCCACATTCCCCTTTCCAAAATTTCAGAAACCAGTAGTTCAATCTTAAACATTAAGACCAGGGAGTCCCCTTCATTTTCATCAACACTTCTTAACATTCATGCACAACATTTGATGGTGTACACCTTATTTAGCTAGAAACATTGTTTTATCATGTCTATGCAGCCAAATGAAATGTGCATTAGGCAGAATGAAACCCACGATAAATTAGTGCTTAATTTACTGCAAAAGAGACTAAAATCAATGAACAGAAAGCAATCATGACTACATAGACAATACTTTGATTACCACACCTCAGCCTTCAGTTTCTGGACCATGAAGACAGCATCCGCCCTTGCATTTACAAACCGCCATTGCAAGTAATGATTGTATAGAAGCCTCAACATATGTGCATAAAAAATGCGGTCTTCCCCCATTTTCCCTCGCCTTAAATCAACAGAAAAACTAAGGATCGAAGGCGAGCTACTAAAATCATAACTCATTGGTCTTGCCCTTGATGGACTAGAAATCCCTCTTGATGGAGAGGAAGCAGAAGTCCAAACATTACTAGGTGATACAGGTCTTGTTGCTGCCCTAATAGGTGAAGAAGCAATTGTTCGTGGAGATGCTAGAGGACAATCACCACTAAATCTTTTTGATTGAACTGCCTTTGAAGAAACACCCATTCTGGAAGCTGGACTACTAGACAATGGCGAGCCTGGATCCTGCAACCGTCTCAGCCTGCTATTAGTTTCTTGCCAAAACCTCGCAGAAACAGCCATCCCACGAGCCCCATTCTTTCCTTTAGAAATCACACCACTGCAAAATTCTTGCATCCCCAAAGTGCTGCCAGAGGAAACACTATCAGTATCGGACGCAGTGAGATCACCCGTAACAATAGACTCATTCACAGAACTGGCATCTGGATTCTGCTTAGCAGGGTCCAAATCCAAGCTCAACCTCCTACTCTCATCAATCATCATAGATTGCTGCAATGATAGGATCCCCATCAACCCAGATCCCATGATCCTCTCATCACCACTGCCACTATAATCCAAACTCCTGGACAATAACGCATTTCTATCGCTTGAATCTGAATTCCAATCTCTACTCCTTCCGGGCCACCTGTGCTGGTCCAGAGGCCTCGAATTCTCCACCTGATCTCTCACAGGAATCGCCTTCCTCCTCTCTGCACTGGCTTTTTTACCAGCATTTTGTGGTGACACAGCCTTGGTCCTGCTAATCGGGAGGGAAAAGGCTTCACCTTGGAAAGAAACCGATAAACTCCTTGTAGAAGTGATCAACATCTTGGTTGCAGCGGACATTTCGGTAGCATTGCCTTGTTTACTTTCTGGGGTTGGCCTTGGAGTGACAGAACGCCTTCTATCCACAGATTGGGATCTCTTTGGTCCTGAAAAAGATGGAAAGTTCGCTGCTTGGGAGTGATGTGGGCCGGAATTTGTGGAACGAGATAGCAGAGGAGAGGGAAATCTCTTTGAAAGACCCCTAAAAGAGGAAGCTGAAGTACTGGGAGTAGAAGTTGTGGTTGAAGTTGTTGTTGTTGTGGTTGAGGAAGATGGGGAGGGAGATAGGTACCTAGAAGGGACTTGTTTTCCTCTAGGCTTTCTGGTTGCAACGTGGCCACTGCCATTGTTTCGTTGGTCTTTCTCTGATGGCAAAAGTGGGTGCCTTGTGGTTGAATTAGGTGTCTTGTCAGCAGTGGATGTGGCAGCAGCTGCTTGGGGAATGGCAGCCACCATAACCATTATGTGGATGAGGGTGAAACCTGGTCTCTGTCTGTCTCACATTGCCTCTTGAAATTCTGAGTTTTGATTCTTGTGGCTCTCAAGTTGAAAGCAGAACACTGGGATCCATATCTAAACCCTGGAAAAAGAACTGAGTTAAAGGTCAAGACTTTGAGCAAGAAATTGAAAACCCAGAACGGGTTACTGCTTTTTTATCTTGCATTTTCACAGCAACCCATTCTCTGGCTTTTCTGGGTTTAGAGAGAGAGAGTTGGTGAGTGAGAGATGAAATATGGGAATGGAGGGTCGCGGGTCGCGGGGGTGGAGTTTTTTTTTTGGGGGGGGTGGGGTGGCCGGCCGTCTTTTGGTGAATCATAATCGTTAGAGAGAGACGTTATGTTCTCGTTAGTTTGATTTAGTCAAACATTTCTGGCAAGCTTTCACGCATTTGTGGAATTTCAACTTCTCCATCGACTTCTAATCTGGTGGTTAGGATGTGGCTTTCACCTCACAATTTGCAAATTATCTTTCGACATTAGAATACAAAATGCTATTGCCCGGTAGTTCAACGGTCCAATGCACAAAAGAGTTAAAAAAGAGGAGGTCGAATGCAAAATATTTTTTTCCTTCCCTCTTGCTCTCTTAATTAAACTTTACACAGAAACTGTGACTGTGACAATATGAACTTTTACTTGCTGAACCGAATTGAAACTTAATAAATTTAGTCTTGGCTTGATGGCCAATTTAAGTACACGGATCACGATAATGTTGCAATTAATTGGTAATTTAAGCCCACAAGATTACATATACAATTTGGCCCACAAAATGAACAAATTTTCAACAAATTTCAGAGTATAAATCGAACGGTTTCTTAAAAAATTCCTAGGGGCTTCTTCTAACTTGATTGAAAGTTCAAACACAAAAATCAGTAATACGGGAAAGGCTTACTCGGAAAAGATATTGTGAGCTTGTCTTCTGCAAGATCCTTAAAAATAATTCCCGAAATGATCACTATTTCTCCTCGGTGGCAAGCATAAGACGGGTGGACAAGATTTAAACTTCGCTAGTGTTGGATTACATCCCGGAACAAACAGTTAACTAAGAGCGGAGACTTAGGAGTGTGTGTGCGTGTGTAAATTTTTGTTACCTTCAATAACAAGGTAGGTATATTTGGGTCGAATTTTGGAACTATACATTCTTCCTTCTTTCTTTTCTTTTTGTTTTTTTTTCTCTTTTTGGGGGGGAAAGGAAAATGAAGTGAAAATAAAACATGGTGGCATGCATTACTGAAAGATAGGTGGCTCGTGACCCCAGTTCGTTTGACCCAAGTTTCATGATTGACATCAGTGTCCAAAGAGCCCATACTGACACGACTTTTCTTATTACTGTACAATTCGTTGATACGTTAAGGAAATTGCATTTGTTTTTATGGCAATTCATGTGAATAATTATCCTCTTTTCAGTCTAACGATATGAGTAGAAAGATTACGAAGCTTTAGAAATATCATAAAAATTTATCTTCTGCTCATTCGACTACGTGACATGCGTTCCGCTGGAAAGAAACTAATCTAGAGGAGTAAAGGAGATCCTGAGCCTTGGTCACAACTTCGATCAAGCAAAAATGGCGTCGTCAATGAAATTACAAGTTGCAACTAATCTAGAGGAGTAAAGGAACCCCCCACAGAAAAATTGTCCTTTGTGGCTTTTGCAAGCCAAGCTAATAACAAGCTTGTCTCTTAATTGGTTCTATTAGAATCAAAAAGATGAAACATCCCATTCGTCTTTCTCAACCCTTCGATCCCTTGCTTTAAACGCATGGTGGTGTTTCACACCAATTCCGCTCCTCTACCATCTACTTTCCATTTCTTCCAATGTTCCAACGAGAAGCATTCTTCCCATTTCTGTTCCTGTCAACCTCCCTAGCAAATATTGATTTCTTGGGTCTCCCTATGCTGTTACAAAATAACAATTGATGTTAACTGGTGGAGCTTTACACAAATTTCATTACCAGTAAAACGTGAACAAGAATCAACATTTGTCCCGATTAACAAAAGGCGCAGCAAATGGGATGAAAGTCAATGTCATTTTAGTTGATGACAATGTCAGTTGGGTGTACGGGTACGGGGCCGAAGGGGGGTGTCCCTTTAAGGCGAAACCAGGTTCACTAGCCTTCTAGCCTTGACCTAAGAAAGCGGAGACGATCAATGAGGTCAAAATGTTGAGATAATACTTTTGCAAGCTTTTTACACGATTAGGGTGGGTCACGAGTGATTTCACCATAACCTTATCTGTTGTATTATTAATTTTTTTATCAGTTTATTATATATTTGAATTAATCGTATTATACATTTCAAATAGTTATATTGCATACCCAACTATTTTGATTGGAAACTTGATTCTTAACACAGATGATGAAGTACATAACTTTGACCACGTCTTAAACCTCCGCCTCTTTTTTTTTCCTTGCAACAAAGTGGAGAAGTACAGATAAGTGTACATGGGCTCCATGCACAGAGAGAGAGAGACTTCAGTCACACCAACTTGAAGATAGCTTTTGCACTGCTTGATTAGCTATTGGATACCAAACATTTCTCATTAGGATGGATCAGCCCAGGTGCAACAAAAGTACTGGTAAATATCTTCGAAATTGTGACTAATTGTACCAAGGCAGTCAATGACCAAACGAACAAGACATCTTGGAGGCTCAAAAAACACCAGAACCAAAGCTTCCATTTCTTCCTTGCATTTTCAGTAATATACTACAAGAATTGCATGCAGATGACAAATTCCAATGTCGCCACAACATTAATCAAGACCAAAATGAGAAGGGAACAGCTCGGGAGATGGAAAGGATGGAAGTGGCTGCCCACTCAATGGAGTTCTCCAAGTAAATTAAGGAAATTCCAATTCTCTCTTATTTATATTGCTTTACTATTTTATTGTTTACGGGATAGAAATAGAGTTGGCATATGCTAAGCCTAGAAAATTTATATGATATAGAAAAAATATCCAAAGTTGCATTGTAAATTAATGAAATTGTAGCAAAAATCAAATGTCAATAAGACAGACTAGACATGAGCATCAAGTTGACACGCCTAAGATTAATTGAACCTTTTGTTTTTTTCTTTTTCACGTGCCTGAGATGAACTGACTTGGTTCCAGTAAGTGTGGTGCCCAACGCACGCGAGTGAATTGAAAAATACAATCTCTTTTATTTATTTATTTATTTTCCTGTGGCTTATTACTTTTATGTTACTCGTAACTATTTTGGCTACAATCTCATATATTTTGTACTGTAGAATGTCTTTTTTGGCGTTGCTAAGCATGAGTCCAGAAATCAAATTTGAACTTGCTTCCCCGACTAATTTATCTTTCTTCAATGCCTCCTCTGAAGTAGGAATGAAAACACTTAAAACACCCATTCAGAACCCAATTCGGAGTAGGACTTAAAATTTTTCTTTTAACAGGAAATTAGTCTTTAAGATTTTAGCTAAGATGATTAATTGAGTGTATTCCTCAAACTAATGAAGCTGGTTTAGATTTCAGGCCAAGTACCCTGAAGGTAATTCTTGAATGCACCAACATAAATTGAGAATATACTCTTTAAGATCCTCTTGAGATGGACTTAGTGCATATTGAAGTATAAAATGATCTCAAAATATTACCTTTAAAAGAAAAAAAAAAAGATGTCTGAGAATTGACCCATCTTTTCTTCCCTTTTAACTACTAGACTCACGCTTACCTCCAGTTAATTTGTGCATTTAGAACAAGGAGCTTAACATAATTTAAATTAATGTAGAAGAGTCCCTAATTTCAACTAAGCCCGTGACAAATTGAAGGGGTCTTTATGAAGTTAAGAGGAAGGTGAGACTTGTGTGCATTTGTGCCCAATGGAGGGACACTTCCACGTTAATTTAAATTATGTTACGGTGCTTGTACCCGCAGAGACACCGAGAGTACGGCAGTATGGAGGCAGCGATGAGGTTGCTGCAACGGATCTGAGGGAAAATCATGATGACCAACACCTCACCATGACTATGAGGAATAGCCTGGGGACAAAGTGGCAGTTCCAACGACCAGGACTGGAGGCCAAACATCTGGATTCATTCAACATTTGTCATTGTCAACATTGAAAACGCATCCGTGTCTCACTTTTAGATGTCCCCAAGGAACTGGTGTGATTAAAGTGGAAAGGACTGATGGTGAGGGTTGCTAGACAATAATTGAGTACTTATCGATTCAGGTGTGATTGCAGGTAGGGGAAGGCTACCGACAAACCATGAAACTTACCAATAGCTTGGCTCCCTCGAAATGTTGTTTTCTTCGTTTTCAATTTACGGTCACTTCTACTACAATTTTGCTACGGAGAAGTTTCTCGTCCATTTTATTGCCTACAGCTCCCCTTAGTAGTTTTAACAGTTCAATAAACCCAAGTTATGGTTACGTTAACATGCAAAATCACCCGTCATCGTTAGGACTTCTCAATCAGATCCTTGGCTTCATCAAAGAAGCCAACGAGGATTCGATGGTTAGCAGTGACAAAAAGGTTCTAATTGGTTCACGTAACGAAGAAATGGTTTAAACACTCAGTTGAATTTGAGACAATCCCACCTTGTAAGTGCAGAAAGCCAAGAATCACGATACAAGAACCTATTACTTACTGGTTATTGAGAACGGAAAAAATGGCTGAGGATCCACTGGTGAAAAACACGCCCAATTTAGTCACCTATACAAGCGCTCTACATTGCAGGTCTTGGTGAACATACCAAAGCTACAAGTCTAAAGCAACAACGCAATAATTGTAGAGAATGATCAAACACTTTCAGTTGTTGATGGTTGCCAAGGTGCCAAACAATAAGCAGAAGCAAAAGGATTATGATCAAATAGCAAACTTCCAAAATTTAGCGTGATTCCAGAGTATCATTTGTTCAACATCAATCCAAGTTCGACAATTCATTAAGTAAAAAGAACATTGTCCTAAAGCTCATCCAAAAGAGGGAAACCACTGCCGAAATCAAACACGCACCACCACCACCACCACCACAGGCCTCACCTTCCTGGTCCATATGGATATCATTCAGCGGTACTGTAAGAGAACAAAGCATGGAACGGGACCTTGTCAGAGGATGTAAAAAAATTTTCAATAACATAAGACGATACTAGATCATAAAACAAACGATTCAAGATCATATTAAATGTGTAAACCTTAATGAAGCCAATTTCCTTGGCATTGCTACGGAAGCATTGTCTGCAGCACATGAGTCCATACTTCCTGATCAACCCATGCGGATTCCCACACACACGACTATTGCATCAACAAAAAAGACCGAAAAAAAAAAAGTCAGAAACCACCTTAACAAACTCGAAGTTCACAGCCACATAGTAATTAAACAATAGAATTTAAAAAAAAAAAAAAAAAAAAAAGCTTCGACTTCAAAATTAGGTTCCACAGTAAAAAGACTATTTGACATAAGCATTCAGAAATTCAAAATAACGTCCAAATAATCATCGTCATTATCATAACAACCATATCGCCCACAATTCAAGAAAACAATCCCAAATATTTAAAAACTTCCGCGCCGCAAAGCATTAGTACACGTACAAGAACAGATCTATTTCAACTTTGATGATATTTTTCCACATCCATTTCCTCCATTTTCTCGGCAACCAAACAGAAAAGAGAGAGAGAGAGGGAAAGGAAAATCACATACCAGGCACGGGAACCAGGGCCGTAATTCTTGGGGTGAGAGTTCCAGACGTTAGAGTGACCCATCGCTCGCCGATTACTTCTAGTACTTTCAGAGATGCAGAGCCGCTGGCAATCTCAATCAACCCTCTAAAAAAACACAGCCTTTGTAAAGGTAGGGGAGATAGAGGAGTATTTATACGGCTTCGAAAGAAACCCTAGTTTTCTAAAGTGCACACGGCGCGCATTACGCGTGATCAGACAAGTGAACCGCTTTTGTTTTGCGACCGGTTCGTTGTCCGGTCAACCCGGCAACGAGATTGGGGAAATAGCCTCCCAAAAGAAAAAATAAAATAAAGGGGTAAAATTAAAACGGTGCGTTTTGTGGGGCACAGCAGGAGAAATCGAGGAAGCGGCACCATTGGTCGTATCGTGAAGCCAAACGGAGCAAGTTGAAATTTAGGGAAGGCACCCTGCTTCGGACAATTAAAAAGTGAGAAAAGATTTGTATAACCGATTTCAATTGAAATTAAAATTAAAACTTTTTTTTTTTTTTTTTAATTTCAAACCTGCCGTTGTTGCTTGGACTAGTTCTTGAAACAGCTATATGGATAATTGGGAACCATAATGACATAACCATAATATTGGAGATGAGGTAAAAAAACACTTCCCTTCAATCTTTGGTACAAGGAAAAATGAAAAGAGTGCTTTTTGGTCATCAAATAACTAGCTTTTACTCTCTTATCTCTCCATCATTAGACGGGATTCCTGAACAAACCATTGCTGAGTAATCATAATCAGAAACAAAGGTCATGTGTATATGCCTCATTGGCAATAAAAAATGTTCCCTATATGTATACATGTTTGAGCGAACCAATTTTCACTGCATGATCTAAGAATGCGGCGGATGGATGCATTAGACTTTATGAAATGCCGGAGTATCTCCTTGGACATCGCATGCTCGTTGCTCGCACTCTAGTTTGCCCCACCTTGCATCAACTCGCTCACAAGGGAATATCAATTTTCCAAGGCTGTACAAAACACTAACATGTCAGCAAGATAAAACAAACTTTTGCCAACAGTTGTTCTAATTTGATATGCATATTCAAAAATTAAGACCCGTCTGTAACATGGTACCAGGGGATATACAACGATTCTACTACACAGCTATGTAAATTGGGGAAAGGAAGATATACAGACACCTGGAGCTTAGTTTTTATCTGTTGGATAGAGAAAATATCATACCATAAGGTGAAACAAATTATGCAATCTGGGAAACCATGACTCAGTCTTTGTCAACTATGCTAAAAACTGCTGCTGCATACTTTTCTATGACCAACCAGATATTCCATTTTTTTTCCCTTGAAATATCATTAAATTCTACATGCACTTAAATCATCGGTAGGAGACATGAGTTACCTTCTGTTAACAACATTGTGCACATGACATAGCCATTGTGAGAACTCAGCTTGAGATCCAGCCTGTACAGGATTTGCTCTGTAACAAAAGGTAAATGCAACCATCAATAAGGAAAACAGTTAGAGACGTCCCATGGCCATCTAATTCCAGATTTAGGTATACAGTATATATGTGCTGCATGCACAGAAATGCCCCATATAGAGGAGTGTTACAGGAGAAATGGAAGGAAAAGTTGATCACATAGCGTGACTTGAGAATTATCTATCTTAGAATAGTCTCGTCTTAGGAATCATGAACAATGGGGCAGAGTTCCACCCAAAGAGATGCCAAATGTGGCCCAAAAATGTTCTTTAGTAAACAGGAAGAGGACCAATTGCCCTCACCTTCACCCCTACCCCTTGTTTCCATCCCATATTTATTCTCTTCAAGAACAAGCTAAATTCAGCTGTGGTAAAGAGCATACCTCAAGACTTCTTTAAAGTGATCAGCACAGTCCTTGCAGGGGTACATCCGAGACATTATAGCCATCTGCGTGCCCATTGAAGTCTAATTAATTGGAAAGAACTAACAGACATTGAGCAGTTCCTCTGCAAATCTTTACACAACTTGATCTACAAGTGGATACATCTAAACGGCAAACAGCACAGTTGCCATGATTCTTGCTAAATTTTTAGAATAACTGAAACACTATCTTCCCTAACAAGAATATCAGTGCCTACCTTGCTCCTATTTGTTCCAATAAAATTGCAGCTTTATATGATAACATTACAATTAGAAAAAGGAGAAGCTCATCAAGAGAAACAGTCTTGGAAAAGAAAATGTTCCGAGAGTACCGTACCAGTTCTTTTATATCCTTCTTCTGTTGTCTTGTTGGATTATCTGGATACTGTAAAGAAAAATAGACTTTGAATTACCATTATAGTTCTGTTGGGAAAATCCTTTATGATCTGAAACTGAGTGCGGTAAGCTCCACTCTGAACATCACTAAATGTTTATAAAGAGCCTTCCGACTTATGGTCTATAAATTAGTGCAGGATAATAAATGAAAAACAGTATAACTTGCATTACCCTGCTCCTTAAAAGCAAAGGAAAAAACAGGAGGCCAGAGCAATGGTTCAGATTCAATTAATTGATTTTCTTGCTAACCAATAACAGTGACTATACCTGAGCAGCAAGTGTGTGAAGAAAAGTCCAAGTTGCTCTTCCAAGCTCTTCTTTAGTAACTGGTGCAGTAGATTTTTCCTAGAAAAATAAGTACTGAGAGTTTATCCAAGCAGCGCAACAAAATTGCCGCGAAAACATCATCAAATACATGCTTAGCTATAATTGGAAGCCAAAAAAATTCAGTCCCAACTGACACGATACTGGGGTCACTTCTTTCAATAATTTCTCCCATCTGTCACGCAAAATTATTTTTTTTTTTCTTCTTTTGGTAATTTCATCGAACAATTAGCGAGCTCCAACGCTACGCAACATAAATCCCGAAATAAAAAATTTTTTTTAAAAAAAAAGAAGAAGAAGAAGAACAATATCGAACACAAAACAAATTTCAGTGCATGTAAGAGACTGGACAAGACAACATAGCAAGTGGGCATACCTTGATAAGGATGTCCTGGGACTGGACAAGGGCAGTATCTCTGTTTGTTGGGCTTATCTTTGGCAACGACGAAGAAAAAGAGAAGACAAACTTTTGACTTGAGGGCGATGGGTGATCGGATTGGCCGGTTAAGATGGAGAAACGGGTTCGGACGCAGTCCGAAACTTTTTGAAAGGTTTGGAACAGAGGCTGCAATGGATTTTCTGACATTTTTGTCTGACAGAAGCCAGTAGGCCAGGAACCAAGAACTGGGTCAGCTTCATTATTAATAGTTTAATAATACTGATTTTAGAATAAAAAATACATATTTTTAAAAATATAAATTTACATTTTTCTCTCTTTATCTTTTAAGATTTAATTTAAAATACTAATTTCCTTTTTTAAAAATATATTGTGAAAAGATATAGAAAATTGTAATTAAATAATCTGCCAAATTGTAGGTTAATAAAGAATTGCCGAGGGGTGCCAACTGCCCATCAGTAGAAGTCAGATCATCGCACGCGAATAACGCGTGTCTCTAAGAACTCGTCGTTGACATCTGGGGAACGCCGTAGGAAGGAACCGAAATGATTTTTTAACGATATTACGGTTATGTAATTATTAATTAATCAAGCCCATAGGAAAGATACACACAAAAAAAAAAAAAAATTAAAATTTATTTTTTATAAAATTTTATAATTAAATTTTAATTTTTTTAATTTAAATTTTATATTTTTAAAATTCTGTTTTAAGTTAAGATTATTAGAAGTCATAAAGCAAAAATTTTTAAATTTAAATATTTTCTGTTAAAAAATTAATTTCGAACAAAATTAAAAATATAAAATTTAAATGAAAATAAGAATATTAAAAATTTAATTATAAAATTTTAGATTTTTTTTTTTTGGCTTATTCTAATTGAATGGATGGCGAATACCATTGTAGTTTGTACGGTAAATTTTGAGAATCTGCAGATTAATTTTGTAAGGTAATGGTAATTAAAAGGAGTATTTGAGACTCGCATTCGATCCAAAGACCTTGGAAAGTCCCAACTCCCAACCTCCTTCCCCAGATTTCCATCTGAGAGGAGAAAGAATATAGAAGGAAAGTTAGAGAAAATGTCCATGGAAAACATCAAAATTCAATTGTGTTATTAATGAATAAAGATCAGATATTTCTTTACCAAGAATCCGGGAAAGTCCAATCTCAGACAGGTAGGTTCCTTGGAACGATTTCTTTTACTTTTGTTGCTCTGTATAGAGAATCTATACAGAGTTGGTTTTTTATGCACAATACAGTTCATTAACTCGTCTGTACTGTTTTCTTGAATTGCTTATAGAGTCAGATTCGATCTTTTTGACCTCTCTGTCCCTGTTCTGAAGAGAAAAATGTCAAGTCATACAGAAGATAAAGCCAAAGCCAGTCCAAAGTTAACATTATGGCCTCTTATCGCTTTAATTTTCTATGAGGTATCTGGAGGTCCTTTTGGCATAGAAGATTCAGTTGGGGCTGGAGGCGGCCCCTTGTTGGCCTTGCTTGGTTTCTTAATATTCCCCCTCATTTGGAGTGTCCCAGAAGCCCTGATCACAGCGGAGCTGGCCACAACCTTCCCTGAGAATGGTGGATACGTAATTTGGATATCTTCAGCTTTTGGTCCCTTCTGGGGTTTTCAAGAAGGTTTCTGGAAATGGTTTAGTGGGGTTATGGATAATGCCCTTTACCCCGTGTTGTTTCTTGATTACCTGAAGCATTCATTTCCCATCTTTAATAGATTAGTAGCTAGAGTTCCAGCTCTTTTAGGCATTACAGTTTCCTTGACTTACTTGAACTATAGGGGCCTACATATTGTTGGGATTTCAGCAGTCTCTCTTGCTGTTTTCTCACTATTTCCATTTGTTGTGCTCAGTATTCTTGCAATTCCTCGAATTCAGCCCAAAAGATGGCTGGTTTTAAATTTTAGGGATGTAGAATGGAGGGGCTACTTTAACAGCATGTTTTGGAATCTGAACTATTGGGACAAGGCAAGTACTCTTGCAGGGGAGGTGGAGAATCCCAATAAGACATTTCCGAAGGCAATTTATGGGGCTGTGGTTTTAGTGGTTTCTTCGTATTTGATTGCAATTCTTGCTGGAACGGGAGCTTTGGAGTCCTCTTCAAGGGAGTGGAGTGATGGGTACTTTGCAGAAGTTGGGATGCTAATAGGAGGGGTTTGGCTCAAATGGTGGATCCAAGCGGCTGCTGCTTTGTCAAACATGGGGCTTTTTGAAGCAGAAATGAGTGGTGATGCCTTTCAACTTCTTGGTATGAGTGAGATCGGAATGCTTCCAGCCATATTTGCTACAAGGTAAATCATTTAACATGGTTTTAGTTCATCGTATTCTTTTCCCTCCTGGAATTTAATAGTATTATCAACAAGTAAGGCAGGAGCTGATGGAAAGCCATCTTTGGATGAACTTTTCTAGATCAAAATACGGCACTCCCACAATTAGCATTTTGTGCTCGGCCACTGGAGTAGTGTTTCTGTCATGGATGAGTTTTCAGGAAATCCTAGAATTCCTCAACTTCCTGTATGCTGTTGGAATGCTTCTCGAGTTTGCAGCCTTTATACACTTGCGAGTAAAGAAGCCAAATCTTCAAAGGCCTTATAAAGTGCCCCTGCAAACTGTCGGTGCAACACTGCTTTGCCTTCCTCCTGCAGTGTTGCTCGTTCTTGTTATGTGCCTGGCTTCTGTGAAAACATTCTTAATCAGTGGTGCAGTAACTCTTCTGGGGTTCTGCCTATACCCTCTTTTGGTTAAAGCCAAAGACCAAAAGTGGGCCAAATTTAATACAGAACTACCGGCAGCGCCTTCTGATGGTAGTCTGCAAAGCAACTTGGTTGTTACACAACCACATCCAGAAGTTGCAGATGAGTCCGCAATCAGCCTACTTTCAGAATTATCATCTACCAAACTTAAACACAACGGCCATGAAATTCTGGTGGGAGGAGACCTGGAGATGGAAGAGGGAATCTCGTAACATCTTGTACAATAAACCAAGATTAAGATTTAGATTCAGCAGTTTAACCCTGTTTAGAAAAATATCTATATTGAGATTATTTTCATATTAATACGTATCAACCATTGCCTCAAACTTGTTGCAAATACTTCTGTTGTTAGGTCCAAGTCACCGGAAACTAAACTAAACAAGAAACTTTTGAGAGGAACGCAAGCCCGTTCTCATCAGAGCTCTTCCTGATCGTCCGAGTCCAATCCTCTGGCCACAAAATTTCTTTGTATGCGTTTCTTTGTTACTGCATTAATATACCACGTGAAATTTCCACTTTTTCTGAAAATAAAATGCATGTACATGTAAACTAGAAAACAGTTATTGGATAATGAAACAGCAAAGGACGGGACTTCTACACAAACGAACTTAAAAAGTTGTGTCCTAAAAACCGACCCAACAAAGCCCCGGACAGCCCTCAGAGTTTGGTCTGTCTCTCTGTATACGCACGCCAAACGTACCGGACAATAACAGACAAAATCATCGATCACCAAGAAACCCATTCGTAATCGTACTGGAAAAGGAAATCTTCGTCCGTGTTTGGTGCGTATGCCGTTCTGCCTTTCTTCCAATCTCAATTCATTCATTGGGTTTACTATTTTTATCGTAATCTCAAGTGGGTTTCGTTTGACTTTCCACATTGTTCTTAATTTTCCCTAATTGCATCGATTTCTGTGTTCTGGTACCCCTGTTTAGGTGTAATTCTTGACTGCCAACTGGGTTTTTAAATTTTGGTCAGAAGGTTATTTTCTGTTTGCTCTCTTCGTTCCTCTCTCTTGCTTTCTTTTTTCATTTTTTCCTTCTGCAATTTGTGACTATTCTTGTTCTAATTATTGCAAAGTTGTGTTGTTGAGCTAGATTTATAATTGGGATTTGTTACAATTCGTTAGAGTAAGAAACATGCGTGATTTTGGTTGAATTACTGACGTGTTTCTGGTTACCTGGCAGGTGGAGACATTCTTTTGGGAACTAGGATTTTATGTTTTCTATTTTAGAGGGAATGTTTTTAGGGCAGGTTTGCCTGAATTTAAGTGATTTTTGGCTGTGAAAAGGATGGTTTTCAATCAAATGTACACTCTAGTTAATACCTTGGAGCTCAAGTTTCTGATTATCAAAAAGATTGGGCATCAAAGGCCAGATAAGTATTTTGATCAGCTTAGGAGATTGTTTAGTTTCAGGATTAGTAAGTGGGAATTTGATAAATTCTGTGTCAGGATTATTGGTAGAGAAATTATCCCCCTTCACAACCACCTTATTAGATCGATAATTAAGAAAGCTTACCTCACAGAAGTTCCCCCATCTGAAGCTGTTGGAAAAGTAGGAAGCAGCCTAAATCGCAAAACTGTCAATGGTTATCAGAGATTTGTCTACAGTCACCTTATGGAGATGCCTTTCTTCCTTCCTCTCGCAAGGGCAGGTCTCCTGTTAATATAGATCGCAAGTTTAGTGACCGCCCAAGTCCTCTGGGGCCACTTGGCTAACCCCAAAGTCTGGTGTATGAAGAGCTGAATTCAAGGGTGCAGGAGCAGCAAAGTGCAGCAGAACTGCTTTCACTCGGTAGCAGGCCTCCACTCCAAGTTGATTCTGTTGAACAAAGGGAAGTTCAGCAGGTGACTGGGAGTCTAGGTGTTCAAAGCAGAAGCCCAGTCACTGCACCTCTTGGTATTTCCATAAAGCTTGGTGGGCCTCATAAAGCTCTTTCAAATGTTTCTCTATGTAGTAAATATCTTCAAGAGACCTGCCTTAACAGCGGTGAGCTAGCTGATACTAGATCATTAAGGGACCATTTGGAGTGCATTTTGGAGATGGGAGAGTATCAGTGTGTGTCAGTCAAGTGCGTTGACCTGTTGAACATTGGATTGGATGTGTTCTTGAAGAGAATAATTGAACCTTGTATGGGTTTGGCTGCCACAAGGAATGGCAACCAGCACGTGGGTTTGAATGGGATTTTACCTGGGAGTTACAGGCAACGGTCAAGCAAATCTCATTCTGCGTCTTTGTTGGATTTTCTTGTTGCAATGGAATCAAACCCACAAATACTTGGAGAAGACTGGCCCATACAACTTGAGAAAATTTCCTTGCGTGCTTCTGAAGAGTGATGGATACCTGCTTCAACATCATGTTAATAATTTATTGGTTGATAAAATTGGACTTCCATTTTAATTCGGATTACATAGTAGTTTGGGATCGTTCATCTACCCCAATTTTGCTCTCTACTTCTTTAAGTGGCAGATCATTGGCATGGCAAAACCATCTGGAAAATGTTAGATAAAGATTATTGTTTTCAAATACCATCATTGAGAGACTTGACAGTTACTGTCTTTGCTATAACTTCGTAGTCGTGGGAATCTTAGATTATGCAACGCATCCACTGTTGCGTATGTTCGTAGAGTACAAAATGTAAATGGCTGTTTTTATTGTATGCCGTTAATTGTAGCTCAAGGTTCATGCACGTGAGATTACTTCATCTTTTAAGTAGCTCCTTTTTCTTCCTGGTTATGCGCCTTCTGCATTACCATAGGAATCACCCTTCCATTTATACACTTTTGTTCATGCCTTATTTCGTTGGTGCATGTGTCTGCATTACCATAGTATGCTACCGTTTAGATATAAATTTTTAAGAGTGCAATTACCCCCGAGAGCAGAAATGACATGAGTAGAGAAAAACTTTCAAGTGGTTTGCCAGGAGTAGTGCCTTAAATTGCACTAAGCTCTTTACAAGTACAATTACGAAAGAGTCTCAGTGATTCATCTAAAAACTGTGATGAGAAACTATAATTGAACATCATGATTCCTGCTCAATTACACCAGGAAAGAATGGAACTCCAAAGTTTGACCCCACGTTTGCTCCAGAACCATAACAGTGTTCCCGCAAGGGCATTCCACGAGTTTGGTTTAAATGGAAACCAAATGATTTCTCATGCAACCAGAAGTGCAGAATGTGTGAGGTTTGAAGTAAAATCTGGAATTTGATAGGAGAGGTCTCCAGAGCATTGAAAGTCTCAGCTAGCTGGTGGTATCTACTCTTTCTAGGCTTGCCATAGACGTCAAGTAAATGGTCCATATATACGAAAATGAGTTGCTCACAAGTGGCTGTACAAACGAAAATAACAAAAGAAGATGTTATAAGCACAAAAATCACGTCATGGCAGTATGCAGATGAAGCACAGTTTTGACCACAGTATGGCAAGGAACACGCAAATACCTGTAAATGGACTGGAATGGATCTGAATGTGATAAAATCACAAGCAGGCCAGTACATAAGACCACCAATCATTGTTGGCAGTAGATCTCGCTTCAATCGGGCAACAATCTCAGTGCCATTCTCACCTGAGCCAGACAGTGATGGAAAGAACAAAAGGCATTATTATGAGACTAACTCTTTTTCTAAGAGCAGTTAGAGTTTATGCAGTCTTCTGCAAATCATAAATTGGCATGTGATCAGTGTCATTAACAATATTTGAAGAGAAATGTTCTTGATTAGTCATAAAGAAGAAGATCAATGGCATGAAAAGCCAATGTATCTTGATTGGGAGTAATATGAAAAGCACCCAATAAATCGAAAATGCAACAAACAAAGATTTATCTTTACCCTGCAGGAATGCATTTAAGGAGAAGAAAACAACATTCATGACGGGTCCATAAAGAGTCTGTCCCATGAGAATTTTCTTAAACGTTGATATTAAATCTTTCTTGGGAAGGACCTTTGATACAAAGTTGAACCAAAAATGAAGGGATGGCCCCAAAATTATGATCCCATATCCAGCCATGCGTAATGTCCTCATGAGGTCATAAGATTCTGAAGCTGGCAGTGTAATTGTCTGAAAGAAAAAGTGAATAAGGTGACCATCAGATAATACTCGTACAATATGAAGCCCAAATTCTAATGAAGATCAATAAATATTATCATTTGCATACATTTTACAACTCTCAATCATATCCAATAAATATTCCACGGCTATGTAAAATTCTTGCACTCAATGCAGATATTGAGAAGAAGGCTAATTTAACTGAAATTGCACAAAGGATAAATAACATAGAGATGCTTTCAGCTACGATGAATGATGACAACCAAATATAAACATTTTGCTAGGACACCAAATGAAGAGTTTCATGTGTCTATAAACAACTATTTTTGAGGACATTTTCCTGGATGGTTCAGCTGTTTTATCCCAGAGAGCATGACTTCTATTCATGTGCCTTCTAATGCATCAAACTTAACCAGGGAGGACTGCATTTAAAGTTAGAATACAACCAAGCTTCTTGAAGGCAGAATGAACAGATGGTAAGAGGAAATGTAAAGAAGATAAAGATACGATGGGAAACTTGATAATCCTCAGCCATTAGACAACATAAACACCCAAATGATGACCAAGATTTAACTCCAAGTTCGTGCAATTAATTACAGGTGACCATAGTTAGCATGAAAAATCACTAACAACTAAGAGATGAAGAAATTGGTGGGAATAATCCCGGCCTTGTGAATAAAGAAACAACACCTCACACATAATCCTCCAAAGAATGAAGATAAACCATAAAGGGCATTGAGAAAAAAGAGCTTTCCACATTTTTCTTTTTGGAAAGACTAACATCTAAATAAACTCACCAAGGAAAACAGGAAGCAATAAAAGATGATGCCCGCTAAAGGGAGATGGGCTGCTCCCCATTTTTCATCTCATTTGACTCAAACCCACAAATTGTTTCTATACAAGTGAACTTCCACTGTTTCAAGGGTTAATTCAAACCCAGAATTCCAATGATTCTGATGTGATACTTCAAGAGCTAAACCAATTCAAGGCCTGCATCAAGCAACCCAGGCTTGAACCCCCCATGCTGTTGTAATATTCTGACAAAAGCAAGGAGCTCTGAAAGGCCAAATGTACTTATTTAAAGGGGCACAAGAAGTTGATCATCAGAAAAATCACGCCTTTGCAATTGGAACAATTATGCCTCTGTGCCTCTGTGTCAGACATATAATAACCACATTAGCGTCCATGATAATCACCTCTTGGCCTTTTACATCCCTGTCTTCAAGACAGCCATCTGCTTATCATAATTTAGTCATTAAAATATTTACCCTTGTCCTTAGATTGCAAAACCTACCCATAACTCTTACAAACACCAACCTAATCAACGAGATCAATCACAATGTCTTCTTAAAAGAGAGAGAGAGAGAGAGAAAACAAAGAACCAAAGAAAAAGAAAAGGTGGGGACTTTGTACTTATGTCGGTTAAATAATTAATACCTGAGAAGACAAGTCAGCAGCAACGTAAATAACCGAAGTTGTAATGCTCTTTGTTAGAATAGGCCGGGACTTTACCATTCCCAGGTACCAACTGACAAACCCCACTTTAGATAACGCCTCCGTCGCCGCCGCCGCCACCGAGGAGGAGGAAGAGGAGGAAGACGAAGAGAAAGGAGAGGTAAAAGGAGAAGACCGGGAGACCTCATTATTGCAATCCCTCAATCTCCTGAAAAATTGAGAAAACCCATAAAAACCCCTCGACCGTGTGGAACTTGCTGTTGTTGTGGTTGCTGCCGTCGGTTGGTGTCTGAGAATTGCACGGATTGTTGTCGGGTCGGAGATGTGGGTCACCGTTTGGCTGCGTAACGCCCGCAGGACGCTAGATTTTCTCGAATAGGAGCCGCTCATCTCTCTCTCTCTCTCTCTCTCTCTCTCTCGCTCTTTCTATCTCTCCAGTTGTCCTGGAGGCTTTTGTTGGGGTTTATGCGGGGCTCCGTTTCCTTTAAAATAAAAAATAAAAAAAACCGACGCCAGAGAATCTTAAAGACTTTTCCTGGAGTTTGGGTAAGCCATCGGTTTTTTGACATGTGTAACTCCTCTTCCGTTTTCCTACCACATGTGTGGACCGTTTTCCCACGTTCCCTTTTTTTTTTTGGTCAACAAATAAATATTCCTTAAAAATAATTTGGAGATAAAATAATTTAGGGTCTCTGTCTGTCTACGCTTACGAGGAGAGAGTATCTGCGAGGCAAAAAGAGGAAGTCATTGGCTTGAGAAGTGTGTTTGTAAAGAAGAAACATTTGAATTATACTATATACTGTACATAAATACATAAGACATAATGTTTATGAAAACACAACTATTAAGAAAAATAAAAGTGGTCTATGCCGCATTTGCACTGGCAAGCTCAGATTTTTTAACCTCGAGCCATCGGAACTACAGCAATTTTCTTTCATCTCATTGGAAAGCAAAAGAAGGAAGGAAAACTGAACAGGACAGAAAATGAGAAGGAAAAAAAAAAAACATAAACAGATTGCAACAAACAGCAGCACTGTATATAGGAACTAGACTAGACTGTTACATAATTTAGCACATTGCAGTCAGTGGTTCAGATAAAATGTTAGTGAACGTGCAAATCTCGGAAGCAACCCCTCTTTATTCACATTCATTTGCTTTCATTATATATATATATATATATGTAAAACGATAATGGTCTCCATGTCAACCTTGTGCATTATCATATGTCCACTTACATAACAAAAAAAGCCTTAATAGACTGCTATCGTAACATAGACAAGGCCATTATATTCTTCATCATTGGGAGATAGAACTCAGACTTAATCCACCTTACTTTCAGCATCCAAAATCATAAGGTACAAGTCCCTTCAGCTCTGGTCCGTTAAGCCGGTTGTTCTCAAAGCTGAAACAAATCCAGAAAAGGATACATTATTGACAAGAAAGAAGCCCAGGAAACCTAAGCCTAGATAAAGATGACCCTCTGTTAAGTTTTGAACCACCTTGTTACCGATTCGTACATGTTCTTGGAGTGAATTAGTTACTTGGGAGAACCTAGCTAGTTAAAGATATTTCTCATCAAGATGTTTATGAAATCAGATACTAAATGTGGCACCTAGGATAATTAGACATCGGAAAATTTGAGTCCTATGGACAGCATTTCAGACCCTTCATCTCAGCTGCAAATTTTTTCACCTCGTTCCATGAGCATGTGTTGCAGGGTTACTTCATTTAAGCCTTACATTCATATGAATCTATTGAGAAACATCCCAGTTCTGTTCCAGCTACAGAATACCTCATTGAATGGCTCCAATGAAATACTAGCAACATGCTGCAACTGGGCAGTAATGTCCATTCCCCAGTAATTAAAAGTACAATATGGCATAGAATATGAATTTGACAGGAACGTGATACCTTTCCATTGGAAAAGTGGCAAATGGACCATCCACAGGGATTGTTCCGCAAAGATTGTTGTTAAATACATCACTGCATATAGAGAGAGCAGAACATAACAAAGAGGAAAGAATGAAAATGGGATCAAAGAAACAAGACTAAAAATGAATTCTTAAATATTTTGGTTATACTTACAAAACTTTGAGGTTGTTAAGAGTAGTGAGCTCCCGTGGAATTGATCCTGTTAGCTTGTTATTGTTCAGACGACTGCTCCATAAATTCAACCAAATTAAGATAAGAACTACATAGATTGTGCTGCTCGAAGAGAAAATGGAAAAAAGAACTACATAGATTGTGAATTGTGAATATCTCAACCTATTATGGCTAATCAAAAGTGAAATAACTTACAGGAATCTGAGTGACTTCAACTTGGCAAAGGATTTGGGTATTTCCCCTTCAAATCTGTTGTTGTACAAATCGATGCTAATAAGGTTGTTCATATTTCCCAACTCTTCGGGGATTTTCCCTCCAAAATCATTGCTGTAAAGCTCCCTGTAATCCGTTCAACACATTTACAACCTTATTTCTTCATAAATTCACAGTTTTTTTTTTTTAATAAAAAAAAAAAAAGATGACACACACACCAGCCCAAACTAGCAAAAAGAAAAGAAAATAATATACAGTCCAGTTGGTTTCCAAGAAAAGGCAAGCAAGAGATTTAACTCAAAGCTGAATGCAAGGCTAGCACAAGGATCCCATCATAAAGAAACATAAACACTCATTTGATGGGCCACATTCAACAGAAATGGAACAGCTGTACTGATTTATTTTTTTTTCTCCATTTATTTCTCCAGAAAATCGAGACCCAAATAGAAGATAAGGTCTAAAATTTCTTCTGTGTATAATTTTGTAATTATTGCAGTTATTAAAGTCATAATAATTGGTAACTAGTAGCAGTCTTTGATTGAAAATGAGACTGGGTACTGAAAACTGAGAAGTGCATACAGGTACTTTAGATGCTTGAGCTGGCCAGGCTCTGGTCCCAAAGTCCCAGAAATATTGGAATTTCCCAAATCCCTGAAAATTAATAGCACACAAGATCAATTACAAAAAGTCAAGAAAACCACAATTAAAATGAAAATAAAAGGTTGGTTAAGGAGAGAAAAACAGAGGAAATAGAGATAGAAGGAAAGAAGCGTACAGACGAATCACATGGCTGTTGGCATCACAGGTGACATGGAACCAGGTGCAGGGATTGACCAAGGTTGGGTCCCAGCTCTGCAACACATTGGTTGGATCAGAGAGCCTGCTCCTCAGAGCATGCAAAGCATTTCCTGAAAGCACCCAAAAAAAAAAAAAAAGAACTTGAGAACCCAACCACGTCTTCTAACCAAGAAAAGCAACAGCAAATTTGAAACCGAAATTCTAAGATAGAACATAAAATTGCTTCTTTATTTTTTTTTTTCCTGCAGATATGAAACAAAGGGTATGAATACAATCTTCTTTTGATTGGGATTCTCCCTTTTCTCTTCCTGGGATTTAAGCAAACAGAACAGAACACCAAGAAATGGAGCAAAGAATTGTAATTTTGTCAGACTAAAGTTAACAATTGACGGAGAGTTACCTTCGGAGTTGGTGGAAAGAGAGGGAAAGAAGGAGACAAAGAAAGAAAAGCAGAAGAAGAGAAGGGAAAGAGAAGCCATGTTTTGCAAAGAGAAATGTCAAAGAGCAAATTGATGGGCTTTAGAGAATCAAACAAGACAAATATAAAAACGTTGTATAGATACACAGGACCAAAAAGCGTGTCAAGTCAATGCATGCGCTGATTTTGGGTGAATTGTCTGTTTAAACTTCCAAAGGATCTCACTGTTATAGAGAGAGAAAGAGAATGGAAGGGAGCAGGAGAGAGTGGCATTCACATGTTGGCCGTGAGTCGTGGCAGCTCTCCGCGTCTGGTCCCACCATTAGTCGGGAACTTCAAACTTCAAAGTTCGACTTTTAGAAACTGGAGCACTAAAAAGTTACAATTATTTCGCCTCATTGACTCTAATTGTGCGATGGGGGTCTTTTGCCGACCCGTAACGCCGCCCCTAGCAGTCCACTGTAATGTGGTAGGCGAGTGTTTCTCCCGATTAATTAAAAATTTATTCTTTTTTGAATGATCTGAAATTAATAAAAAATAATAAACATCAAAAGTTCTGCTAAATTTGTGAAACTAAATAAATCACAAGGCATAAGTTCACCAAGGACGTCTCGTTGCATCTGCAGCCTCTGCGATAATGAATGCACAGAATCAACCCACAACGGCAGGTTGCAGAAAAGAAGAAGCCATATCCTACACCCTTAAAGTGGATGTAAACAAGATCAAAACGAAACGTTTTCAGGCACAAAGCTCAATAAGCACTCGCTAGTACAAATAAGGCTATCGGAGATGCATAGCAGCGACAATATGCAAGCTTTTGTTTTGCAACTTTGGAGTCATTTCTTTAGATGCGGGAAAGAGGTGTATCCGTCAAACTTGGGGTGCTTTGCCTCAGCACGTTCCCGGCACTTCACCTCCGTTGTGGTAGACACGAATGCCTGCATGCACACTTTGCAATGTTTTCTGCTTCAGTGAGCTATCAAATGCGCCACAGAATGAGCCAGCCAGACCGAATTCAACAGATCAAATCACAAACTTTGTGTAACGACTGAATAAACTCTCTGTATTGCTCTGAGACAGGGAAAATGAAAACTCAAAACAACCACATACCAAAAAATTAAAAAAAAAATAATAATAATAATAATAAAAAAGGCCAAGCCTGCCCTGGACAGTGAAAGAGACCAAGACGCAATATAAATGAGAAATTACACCCACATAAGCTCAGTCCATGGCAATATGGAGGTATCACGAAGCTATCAATGTTAAGAATACTCTTACGTAAATCAACGTATCTGTGTAACCAGAAACACATCACACATATGTAACTCGGAATAATCAACACATCCAACTTTGCAATAAGACTCAATAATTCGAAATCCAGGCCAAACTTTATAGAATTTTAAAGGGCAACAAAGAAGATTCGCTATCCATATGGCATACACTTTCGTTCTGATGGATACTTGCAACTCGTGCATTCGTGGTGCACAGTGTTATATCCATATTCATGTAACCAATTCACAGAGCAATAACAGCTGCTTGAAGGAATGATGAATTATAATGATATAGACAAATAAATGCATACCAAGCATACGTTATATAAACATGAATAATAATTGATGCATTTTTGGTAAAATTTGCTGATTGCGACTATGGGGCCTGCTTAGAACAAACGCCAATAGCCCACAAGTGTCATGTGCCGCGAAAGAACTTACCCTTTGTCAAGTTTAGAGAGATGTGGCCGGATGGAGTTTCATAAACATTAAGTCACCCAAAAGTCTCTTGTGATTCTCTTTCCGTTGCCACTCTACGAGATTCAGAGAGCCTATCCGATATCCACATTGCTGAGCAGGCATCTTACTCCTCAAGTCTTGACTTGTGTTTGACCAAAATTTGGTCCAGACCACCTTGTTCATATTTCTGCAGACGGCACATTTCTATCACTTCTCTTCATCTTCACATCTTCTTCTTCATATTGACACTCATTTTCTCTTTCTCCCTGAAGCATTCCCAGTCTGCATCAGTGTTTCCTTTTCGATTATTTTGGTGCTACCGACTGGCGCAGTTGCTTCCTTCTGACAAGGATTGCATATTCTCCATTTCCAGGCTGTGTACTGGCTTCATCAAGATTATAAGATATCTTCTGCGCTGTTAGTTTCAGCCTCAACGATCTCACCCATTTTGGATTTTCCATTCTCCTCCTCGTTCAAGTGGACAGTTTCTCTTCATTATCAGGAGGATTTGTGCTTTTCTCTGAATGAAAATCTAATATTTTTGCTTCAAACAAGTCATTTGGCATTCTTTAACTGGGTCATTTTGCCTTCTGCCCTTTGCTTCCTGGACTTCCCTTTCGAGCTTAGGTACATGTTTCACCAGGAACATATCCAAGCTAGGGACTGCTAGGGCATACGACTGTCCTCCACCTCATTTACCATTCATCCAACTTCCTCACCATTCACGTCAAATGTTTTTCCGGGGCTTCTTTCTCATCTCTTGATCCTCTTTTTTCAGCTTTGATGCATGCTCAGGAAATGAAATTTCAGGTCAGGAATGGCGTCAGATAGAGTCAAATAACTAATGATCTTCACACAATACGACTGAAAATCCTTCCCCCAATTCCTTTTTGTCTTTTAAATCTCTTTCTCAAACTTGGAGGAATGCTGCACAAGGATACTTACAAAGTTAGTGGTAGCCTCAGTTGAATGTATATTGTGATCTCTATTGACCTTTTTGTTGTTGGTTTCATCTGTATCCACATGTGCTTGACCAAAAACTTGGTCCATGCTTCAGGGTTTTGCTTAGCTTGTTTCCTTCTCATCTGCATGACCACCCAAAAATACTCAAGGTTCAAGTGTCTCGTCATTGCTGCACCCACAGAAGGCATTGGTTGAGAAAAGTTAGGACCTCGACTTGAGGTATGATCTTTGACAAAGCCTGGATCCTGCAGCATGTTGCTTTCTACTTCTGCCAATACAGCATTTAAGCTGCATGTTACAACTATGGTGACCATAGAAAAGAAAGTTTTATCCTTATTCAAATTGCTAACTCTCTCAAGCATCATATCCACAAGCTTGATCACATTAAGCCTCTCCAGAGACTGCCTCCTCTTGTATTTCTTCTGTCTTGCATCCAGAATTAACAATTTACGATCCATGTCTTGGGAGCTAAGGCCATCATTTTGAGATGTTGTTTCAAGTTCTTTCTGAGGGTAAAACGCAAATTCAGAAGAAAGCTCTGATAATTCATGAATTTATTAGTAGAGTTCCCTCCATTAGTAGTATATGTTTCCATTTGGCAATACTTCTGAGGACAATTTGGTATGTCATACATCACTCCCAGAGCTGATGCTGCTTCAAAAGCTTCAGCAGCAATTTTCTTGCTTTTAGCAGTAGGCCTTCTGCATCTTTGCTCTGGTTCTTGGAAAGACAACTTGAAATTGAATCATGAAAAAAATAAAAGAAAAGGATAAAGTTTGATACTCTTATGCTTCATGAAATTAAAAAGGTACCTAGTGGCTCAACACCGATATGCTTCCAACAATGCAGCCTTTTGGGCCTCCATTGCCATCTGTGTAACCTATCATGCTGCCATTTTTTTTCTCTCAATACTCTTGAATTATGTGGATTTGAATCACCTAGAGTTTCATGAAGAGTCAAGTTCATGCCATCTGCTTCCTGGAACAAGAATGCAGTTATTGGTAAGGTAGTAAATAAATCAGCATTTTTGTGCATAAACCAATGTAAGTCCAAAATAGAATAAAAGTGAATTGCGGCATCACCTGTTCCCCTGACTCTACACCGGTCACCTAACTCACTCTTGACCCCACTGGCTACTCTGGCCAATTTACCCCTTACGTTTCCCAAACCTTGACCTCTCCGCTAACAGCTTCTTTAGCACAATCCCGTCCTCTAGTTCCTCTCTTATCAACCTTCAATCCTTGACTCTCCTTTTCAACCCATTCTCTGGCTCAGTCCCCAACTCGATTACCAACCCAAATTCCCTGGAGTCTTTACAACTTTCACGTAATTCTTTATCTGGGTACCTTCCAAAAAGCCTGAATTCGATGCCCAGTTTGAGGAGACTCGATCTTAGGCACAATAAACCAACTGCTTTTTTACCAAAACCGCCTTATACATTACTGGAATTAGCTATAAATGCAAATTCTTTATCTGGATCACATTCAAAATCGCCTTTTGATGGATTAACTCAGTTGGAAGTGATTGAACTCGGTGAAACGAAAAAATAGCCGTTACAGTTGAACAAAAGGGGCAACGGTCGAGTCTTGCCAATAACCCGCGCGGAAGGGGATTCGGGAGTTGTGATTGGCTAGTCTATTGACACGTGGAATCTGTGGTTTGACGAAAAATTGAAAATACACCGAAAAGGGACATTGTACGGTCAAACAAGCATTCTTTACATTTGTGCACCGAACCTGTCTTGTAAAGTGAATCTTCAATGCCAGAACTTTTGGATCTCTTTCAACATGGGAAACGTGTCGATCCCACCCCATCTAAAATGAGTTATGGTGTGAACCTCGTCCTTGAAAGGACTATAACTAGTATAAGTTGGTTCTTGGACATGGAAATATGGAACGATCAATAGAACAATGTCACCTTCTATTGTCAAAATAATCATTGATTAACCATTGATTGTTGTTATCATGCAATTAATGCTAAGTTGAACTAGCATTAGCATAAATAATGGTAGTTCGAATTCAGACATGATAAGCTAAGCCCATGGCCTTTTGGTCGTTGAACCATTTCCATAATACCCACTTTTTTTTTTTTTTTTTTTTGACGTACGCTGAGAGAGTGAGTTGTTAAAACATGTATTTTCAAGTTAGATTGCATAATCTATACATCGTGTTCTGTTGCCACTACAAGAACAGAACTTAACAGTGATGACAGTAACTCCCTGTTTGATGCAGATAGAGCATATAGCCATATTTACTCTCTCTGTACTTGATCTCTAATCCATTTTGTCGCCACCCATTTCACCCCTTTGATCACAGGACAGCTTCCATGGAGAGAAGTCTGCACATTTTGCACCGCACTATAAATTTAGCTTTATAAACAACTTTATATCGCTAGAGGAACCCAAGAACAATAAGGTGGCTCAGCTACGGTGATCATTAGTCGAGACATAGATGAAGTCTCACGAGTTGTGTTAAGATGTGCAAGATCAAGTGCCTAATTAATTGGTCAAGTGTGGAATAAAAAAAGGGAAGGAATAGGTAAATCAGGAGATCCTCGAAAACATAAAAAATTGGTGGTTGTATTCTAATGGAAAATGATGTGAGAAAAAGTACATTACCCGATCAATTGTGCCATTTGGAAGCAGTGAATAAAATAGCAGTCCATCGCCTTGCTGAGGCTTCACTTTTAAGCCAACGCATTTTCTGAAATCATAGCCTAAGCGGATTTTTGAGTCATTCTACAAACAAAGGAGTAGGGAGATCATAAGCATGCCAGATGACAAACAATAAGGCAGTGTAAGTGGACAAACATTATTACACACCTCGAAAGGGAACATAGTTTCTCCACCTTCTTCCACATCAGATAAGTACAACAAAAAAGAAGCAATCTGCATTATATTTAATATACAAAAGCATCAAACTTTTGAGCAATAAGAATGTTCAAAAGAAACTTTGGAGCTAGAAGGCCTCATGAATAAAAAGCATGCTACTCACTGTGCCAAAGAATGTTAATGCTATGAGAATACACACCTACATCATTTTTACAACGGCAAACAGACTGATTGGCAGCAAATAAGGCTGAAAGCTAGACAATTAGTGAGATAAGAAGAATCTTCTCCACGCCAAAAAGGCATAAGGAAAAGCATACTATTAGAATATAACAAATGCTTGAAAGTAATGTTGATCTCGTCAAGCAAGCAGTATTCTCATGAGGGCTCCAATGATTGTTGCATCCACTAGGGATTATAATATTTAAGGAAAAAAAAAATTATTTACAGAAGAGTGCTGGTTAACTAAACAGTGAAGAAGTCGAAGGGATGATTGTTACATACCCTTTGACTTGCCTGTGGACCATATTCAGCTGGATTAAATGAGTCATAGTGTGAATCATACTTCTGTCCGATTTCATAGCGCAAAATGTTGAATGCCTGCAATAGGATCATAAAGTTAAAAAGTTCATACAATGTACTGTAATGCTAAGCATTCTTTGGCCAAAAGATAAAACGAAATCATTCTTGTCAGAATATGATTTTACTAGTACATTTGCTCGCAAGCACCATCAAAGCAGTTCACCATCATTTAGATCAAACAAACTATAGATTAACTAAATGCATCAAGCATTCTTTGGCCCTTTTTTAACCTTTTGGAAATTTCCCATCTTTTATATAGAACACACACAAAAAAAATGGAGTTAGAGCTCATACAAAATTTTCAAGGTATAAAAATTCAGTAACTAATAATATAACTGTTTTACCCCTAAAAGGTGGAGACACAAAAAGTGAAGGAAAATAACAAGCAGATGCCCAGGAGCTAGGCTCTGTATGGACAATTACAGACAACAGATCAATCTGTGGCAAAATAAACTAGCTAGTCTCATGGGGCAAAATCGCAACACAAGGGTTGTGGCTTTTCCCATTGATACAGCCTTTCACTTATACAAATGCGCATTGGTTATTCTGTTGGTGATGCATTAATGTGCTAAAATGTGGAACTCACTGGAGAGAGAGAGAGAGAGAGAGAGAGAGAGTGTTCTTCCTTTTCATTAAATGTGCTTAATGCTGTTAGCAAAAGTAGACTCCAACATTTTGCCTGATTGCATGATTACAGCCTGCAAAATTAAGGAAAAGTACCTCTCCATGAGACTTTGGGAGCATCGTAGCTCTAGCAATTTTCTGCTCAATGAATTCCAAGGTTCCACTTCCATCTTCTGATGCACTGAGAAATGTGCCTGAACTGTTGTGAAGAGTTGTAGTGTCAACAGTATAACAGACCCATTAATCTAAGTTCTTGAGAGTTGTAATGTCTGGGTAAATTTTGCATTTAAAAGTAAATAAAAAATCAACAGAGATACCTTGTTCTGGTCCCCTGGGTGCTCTCAACAGTTTCTCCTTTTCGCAAAGCCAATGCAGACGGTCTCAGGTGAGACTTTGCCATTTCAATTATTGTGTTGGATTGTTCTGAAGTTGCAAAGCTCGGAAAATAAAGAGCTCTTGGCTTCCAACTTAACACCTGCAACAACAAAGACAACGAATGCCAAGCATCATCCAGTGACAGCTAACTTCAAAATTTTCAAACTCGGGCCATATATAGCTTATTATCTGTTTCCGCAAAAGATGAACATTATTTATACCAATCTATACTAATTGGCAATCTTCTATTTGAATTTAAGTATTTACGGTGACACACGCTGATCAGATGTTTTCAGGGAGGCAAAAATCCATAAATATCAAATTTTAGGGATTCTAAAATAATAATGTTCCAATCAAATCTCAGGACCAATAACGAATAGACCCACACAAATCCCCTAAAAATTCTAAATCTAACAAAAACCCACCATTATCTGATCTCAATTGAATTTAAAGCCTTGAAATCCAATTCCAGTCTCTTTTTGCTCAACCCGCACTGTTTAATATCCCTAAAATGCATAAACTCAGTGAATGTACGAACAACTAACCTGAAAAGGAATGGATTCAATAGCAGGCTCTCCAGTGACGCCATGCGGCATCGAACCGTGCTCCCCCTCTACAATTTCAAGGCTTCTCAACCTCGGTCTAATAATCGGCGCATCCTGGAACCCAAAATCCAACCCCAATTCAGCCCCCAATCACATACATTGTCACACACACACATATTTAAAGGGTACCTGAGGATGAGAGAGGAAAGTGGAAAGGTAAAAGCCGGCGATGAAGAAGAGAAGGCATAGGAAAGAGACCGCCGGTAACCCTAGCTTCGTTTTTGAACGCTTCGTTTTGAGTTTCATCTAACTGGGGTTTTCCCTCCTTCTTCTCCTCCAACAATGGCGGATCTTGTCTAGTTTTAGGATCAAATTAGTGGGTTTATTCGACAAAACCTAGAAACAAGAGTACAAAAAGTGTCAGGAAAACAGGAAATGCATGAACTTTCGGTTTGGCAAAACGCGTTAAAGGTGGCGGGAGACGGTTTCTTTGCCTTCCCACTGACCTGTTCCGTCCTTTTAATTTTAATTTTCTTTCCTTCGACGTCAGGACTCACTGTCGCTGTCGGTTTTTGTCGCTACCTGGGAATCTGCGAACTGAGCGATGTCCTGCCGACGGCCCCACGTACACACTGGTTTCTTCTCGTCTTTCGAGATTTCTGTCTTTTCTTATGCTTTCGCTGCTTTAAAGTTGCCATGTGACGTTCTTTTCAATCGAAACCTTCAAAATTATAAAACCATTTCTTTGGTCACGCACCTGTTTATTTTCTTACTTAACAGAGAGACATTAATTTTTTATTTGCAATTTTCAGTTTATTCCTTATCTTTTTGATAATATGATAGAAAAAATTTATTAGATCCCGCTTCTACTTTCAATCAAGACTTTACCATTAGTTTCTCAATGATGTGAATTTATTATTTTTGGGTAATAAAATTTGGTAAAACCAAAATAAGAAGAAGAAAAAAAATTTAAATTTAGCTTAAACAAAACATAGTAATTTTGTTCATAAAAAAAAAAAATATATATATATATATATATATATATATATAATATGTGGGTGTGCCCGCGCTCATCAATCATATTTATAAAAACACACGTATGGCCATTCCACAATCTATGGTGATTTATAGATAAAAAAAATAAAAATAAAAATGGAGCACCATTAAATAAGTATTGGTCAGAGAGATACATGAAAAAATGAAGATTTTTTAGCAATTTGGATTAGTTATTCTAATAAAAATTAAATTAGTTATTTTATACTTATAATTAGTTATAACTTTTGAAAGGTAAGTCAAATAATTTTTTCAAATAAAAAAAAAAAACCTTGATGGGCTACACGTGGCTCTATGAAAATCCAAATGTTTGGGTGCCGAAGCCCAATCTCGTCGGCAAGAGCAGTATTCGTTTATTTTATTTTATTTTTGTTTTTTTTTTTAAGGACTAGTCCATTTCTTGTTGTACTAATGAAAGAAAATAAGGAATGATAGTTAATTTGAATTAAGACATTAACTCTTGGACGAGCGCACTGACAAACCTGTTTATTTAAGGCTGGAATTCCAAGTTTTTATTGCTTTGTTGACTCCCTATCTTTCAATGTAATTAAGACGTGCTAGATTGAGGAAGTTTTAGCATGATTTATTATTTAAAAAAAATAAAAATTATATTATAAATATATTAATTATTTATATTAATAAATTAAAATTAAAATTATTTATTAATATTTTTATTTAATTATTTAATAACATTCTTAAATTTAAATATATTCTTACTTTTTAATTTTAATTTTAATATTAAAGAATTTAAAATTACAATCCAATCACTTAAATTTATTGTTATTTAAAAACTTAAATTAATACTAAAAAAATATATATTCCTTATCATTAATCAAATTACCTCACGTGACCCTACTTCTTTTAACCGTTGATCAGATATTTTCAAGTTTCACTTTCAAACAAAGGATAGACAAAATTACACATATTTGCGACCTTTATGATTCGTTACAGCTAACGCTTCACATCCATTCAAACGTCTTTACAGCGAGTCCGTAGCTTTTTGTCACGCTCTTTCTCCCGCAACCCGAACCATCTAGAAAAGCCAATTCTTTTTGACCAAAGAAAAAAAATAAATAAATAAAAAGCTAATTATTTTTGTGCACTCAAAACCCAAACAAAAATCAGCAAAACAAATCACTTTGGAAACTCGGTTGGCCCTTTAAAAATCGAACTATAATTATATTATTTATAAAATTGAACCCAAATCGTCGATTAGAAACTAGCATTTCTGAAAAATTAAAAAGAAAAAATATAAAATAATTACTTCGTCTTTTATTAAAAGAATTAATAAGACGTGGGACCAGAACTGTAAAAAAAAATAAACAAATAATAATAATAATAAAAAGAAATTACATCCGAAACTGAAACTGATATTTATCGTTCATTTCTAATGATATTATATATATATATATAAAAAATCTCACCATCTCTCCGCATTTCTTCGAAGCCGATTGCTATCTCGTTGGAAAGTCCACTCTTCACAGTTTTCAGCTTCCGCTGCTTCTTCGAATTTCACTAGAATTTTTGCTTAATTAATTCACTTATTTATTTATAGTATCTATTTTAGTGTTATTTCTTCTCCAAAAAAAAAATAAAATCCTATTTTAGTGTTCTTGGATCGCCTTGGATCGGCCGCTTGGTGGTTGTGTCTGTGAGAAGTGTATGACGAGCGTGTCGGAGCTGTTTTACCAGAGGAGGTCGCGCGTGGGACGGGCGGTCGCCGATTTGGGGATCGAGCCTTCGATTTCCGATCGCAATTTGCCCCGCGGGAGTTATAATCGTCGACACCATAATAATTATAATCATCATCAGGAGCATCAGGGTCGGCATGATTTCGATGGCTTTGATCGTCTCCGGAGATTGTCCCCGCACGTGCGTGACCAGCCGTGCCATCGGCTGTCTTCCTCATCTGTAAGCATTGGAAAATTTTAAAGTCTGGTTTTATTTCCGATTGGTTGCCGAGTAAATGCAAAGAAAGAAAGAGAAGAAAATGCCAATATTAATTTTTTTATATATTTTTAATGTAACTTAAAAAAAAATATATGCTACTTGAAATTGATTTTTTTTTTGGGGGGGGGGGGGGAGGGGGAGGGGGACTATGCATTTGTTTGGGAAAATTGCAGCTGAAAACTGTAAAAATTTTTTTGTTTTCTCAATTTTGGATCACTTTCAGGGGTCTCAGGAGCGCGCGTCGGTCTGGCTTAATCAAAGTACCAGTCAAATTGTACCTAGCAACGTTATTAACACACAGAGTTTAGACAGCACAAGCATTCAAAGATTGACTAGAAATGAGAGGCTTCCTGGGACTGTGCTACTTGCAAGGGCAAGGCTTCTTGAGAGATTGAGAGGGGTGTCTCTTTCAGAAAACAGGTGATTTTATTACCCTTTCTGCCTTTCTTCTTTGCGTAGTTCAAATTTTCGCATTGCCCATCACAGATTGGCTTGCTTGGTGAGAATGATGGTAAAGCATGGAAATTTCAAGTTTTGATGTTTTCACATAAAGTGTTACTGGTTTTCTTCCAGGTGCTTCCATTTTAGTATTTACGTAATATTAGTCTTTATAAAGCCATTAATTGTGTATACTAGAGGCTGCCCGATGCTGTTGCTGCTCTCCTCTAGCCATTACCACTAAAATTGCTTCTCCTCCTACTGTTTTTGCTAGGGGCTTTTATAATTATCATCGCAGTTATTATGTCTATGATATTTCCTTTTTCAGTCGTTCTTATTCCATCTATGCTGCTTGTGGTTGTTGCTTTCTGCTGCTACCCTTTCTGTTTTCACTTGCTACTGGCAATTATTTGTAGTTTGTAAAGATTGTGATTGTTTAGAAATACACGGACTACATCTGTCATATATTGCGTGAAGTGTGCATATTCAGTACAATGACAGCATTCACTGCTGCTTTCTTTTGTAGTTTTTCCATACTGCTCTTTGAGTCATTTGTAAACTTTGTCATGTGTTGAATCAAAGGTGCCTGTGACCTTGGTCTTATACAGGCGAAATGGCAGAGCTTCATTTGGCATTTACAACAGGGAGTATACATTTGGTGATGGCCTAAGGGTTAGAGAAGAAGGTGACAGGGGAACTGAAATTTCTAGTAGGAGGTCTGGAAGTGATTCCCCCTTTACAGATTCAACCTTGCAAATGGAAAGAATAGCATTGGAGCAGGATTCATCAAAGAAGAAGCCACCCGGTCCAGCTCAAGAGGCCTTTGAAGGTTTGAGGTTGGAGTTATTTAGCCACTTGGAAGAAGGTGCCAAACGGGAAGTTTCACTGTCATTGGATTGTAGCATATGTCTAGAGAGTTTCGTGGAAGGAGATGAGCTGATTCGCTTACCATGTGAGCATAGGTTTCACTCCATCTGCTTGGATCCTTGGGTTCGAACTCGTGGGGACTGCCCATATTGTCGAAGAGATATTGCAGTGAATGGTTGTCCATCATGAAGAGGACGGAAACTTTCCCGAGAATATTTCTTTATTCTCGTGTGGATAGCATTCCATTAGAGCGGAAATCCTCACTTTGGTAATTTTAGCGTGCATGGGTTTTGTTTGGCTCTCTAATCTTTTGTTTTAAGCCTGTATCCATCTATAAGAAGATTTGATCTTTGGTTTTGTTGCAAAACATTTCTGCCAGTCCTGTTTTGGGTTTATTTTTTCTTGGTTTGCTTCTATTTTCATTTCAATCACAATTAACTCAAGTACGGACTCCTCCAATGTGCGAAGCACCCTCCTTCCAGCAATGCAGTCATTGAATCATCTGAAAACCCGTTAGTCATCAATGCTTAGCTGCCCCCCAAACTCAAGCCAAGATCTCCACTCAGATTCTATGACACAATCTCTCGCATGAGTATATATCCTCTTCTAAGTGCTCCACGCGCCCCATAGGCACATTGATGCCCGATGGAATACCTTGCGGAAGTGCAACAACACTCTTTTGGATATTCAGTCGTCTAGTGTACCCCAATCTCCTCGTGAAGTCGATCTCGGATTTCAAGATCATATCTTTTTTCCCCAGAAAGCTTTTTGGATAGCAGATGGTAGAGACGAGACATGGAAAGAGTTACGGCCTGTACGGGAAGATAGGGTACAAGACTGTCCCTCACCGTTGATAGTCCAGAATTGGTCGATAGTCCAGTGGATCGTCACCGTTGAGGAGTGCTGGTTAAATAATAAATATTAAAGAAACCTTATTAATGGGATCTTTGAGAAAGAATTCCATTCCACCAATGAGTATTCGCAGAGTGCTATGCGTACTGAGAGGCTGTTTCCAAAAGCAGCAGAATTGATCACTTGTGCAATAGCCAAAGATGATTTCGAGGGATTGACTTGCTAACAAAAAGGGCATAAAATCTTTTGGCCATATTCTCTCTTCTCATCCGTGTGCTTTGGTGTCTGCCATGTTTTACTGTTGATTAAGCCAATGGATAATTTACACATGTTAAGAGGATCATTTCGTTCTGAAATGAAATGACTATACTGAATTTACCAATTTGCCTTTCATAAGGATGCGTTTTGGGTCATCCTCTATTGTGTGGAAAACCCCAAAAAAAAAAAAAAAAAAGGCATTCGAGTCCAATCCGACCGTAGAAAAAAATGAGCATCAGCCGCAACCCCGAAATCAAAATCAATTGACAAGTCATCTTTACCCACCAATTCCAACCGCAACTTCCAATCTGCAATCCAACCAGACGAACAATTACGAACCCTGTTGCCAACAGGTTTCTTCTGGCCCATCCATATATGACACAACCCTTCTTTTTCTTTACAATTTTTTTTGAAATGATTTAAAATAGCATCGCTCAATATTTCAGTCCAAAAGTCAAGACAAGAGCCGTTGTACCAAGACCAAACGTGAACACAATATAAGAAAAAAAAAAAGGAAAAAGAAAAAGAAAAATTGCCGTCGAGTGTTTGTTGTTGACTCAGGAGGACTGAAGCATCAACGAAGACCAAAAAAGAAACAAATTTTCACAAATTGGCAACGAAAATAATACGGAGAAAAAGAAAAGAAAATAAATAAATGGGAACTGAACGGGAAGTTACTAAGCCGCGTAGAGCAGAGACTAAAAAAAAATCGGACCTTTCCTTCTTCCTTCTGCTTCACGCGGCATCTCCCATTCTTTCTCTTCCCCCTTTATCACCCCTCCAGCGGTTTTATATAATATATGCCCAATCTTTTACAGAGAAGAGAGAGAAAGAGTTGAAGAAATAAATTTGGAGAAAAATAAAGGAAATTGACCGAAAACGACGACGTGAGGGGGAATTGGCTAGAGGATGTTGCGTGCGTGTTACAGGCCGCTGGAGCGATGCCTCGGGAGGAGAGCGGGTGGCGGCGGTGGAGATGTGTTGATGTGGCACTCGGATTTGAGATCGCACGCGTCCGGGGACTACTCGATTGCGGTGGTTCAGGCGAATTCCAATTTGGAGGATCAGAGCCAGGTCTTCACGTCTCCTTCCGCCACTTATGTCGGCGTCTATGACGGCCATGGTGGGCCCGAGGCTTCTAGATTTGTTAACATGCATTTGTTCCCTTTTATGCACAGTAATTTCCTGTCTCTCTCTCTTTAGATTTTTCTAATTTTATGTTTAGCTTTTGCTTTTGTGGTCTGTGTGTCACAATTAAGTTGATATTTAATAAAAAAGATTGAAGGGGCTTTAACTTAACTAATTAGTTATGGTGCGAGGAGTTGATTTAATTGAGTTGGGTTTTTCTTTTTTGGCTTGTTTTGTGCTCCAAAGGCAAAGGATTCTTCAGTCATCTGAATTTAGTTGTTTGTCTGCTTGGTGGGAAAATATTAGGATGTTGAATTCTGGAAAAAGATCAAAGTAAACTAGAGGTATTATGAGCAATGGTGTTTGTCTTCAATTAACTAAGGACTCGGTTTTTTCTTATTCCAATGAAAGTAAAGATGCAGAAAGGGTGAGATTTATTTTTATTTTTTTGTTCTTTAGGAAAATGGATTGCCAAATATTTGGATTTAACTTGCCTCTGAGCAACAGAATGACGCCCAGGCGAGTTTGTCTCTTTATAGATCTCTAAGACTTCTGTTTTAAGTGCAGAATTCGCTACAGAACAAGGGGGTTTGTCAGCAGATGTAATAAAGAAGGCATTTAATGCAACTGAAGAGGAATTTTGCCGTTTGGTGAAGCAATCATTGCCCGTCAAGCCACAAATTGCTTCTGTTGGATCATGTTGTTTAGTTGGTGCGATATCGGATGATGTTCTGTATGTTGCAAATCTTGGAGACTCAAGGGCAGTTCTTGGCCGGAGAGCTTCTGAAGATAAGAAAAAACCTGTAATAGCAGAAAGATTATCAACAGATCATAATGTTTCTGTCGAGGAAGTTAGGAAGGAGGTTGAGGCACTTCATCCTGATGATTCACATATTGTAGTTTATACACGTGGAGTTTGGAGGATCAAGGGCATTATACAGGTAGGAAAGCCTCCCATTCATATTCAAATTTTGCCTTTGCTAGCTAGATATGGGAATTTCACTAATTGAAAATTTGTTTGTTGGGAAGAATGATGTATGGATTCAAGTGTTTCAGCAGGCAATGTGGTTATACGACTTCATCTTGGTTTATCTGTGTCTGATGCTTGTCTGTTTGATTTTACATTGATAAGTCTCTGTCCTACAAGCTTAAAAGTATCCTACTTCGTTCTCTCTACCTTTATCATTTTTTTCCTTCCTCTTGTTTATGCGTAGGAATCCATCTGGTGATGGAAAAGTGCTACAAGTAGAGTTTTCCTAAATCTAGTTGTCTGCGGCCTTCATACTTATTGAGGAACTCGATGCTGTTCTTCCTTCCTGGTTCAGTATCTCATGCAACCAAGTGAAGCAGTTGGTCTTATATGCATGAGATGCACATGAAGAACCAATGGAGGGTAACAATGATGCTTATGTAAATTGTAACTACAGGAAGTCTTTTTATTTTCATTCTCTTTCCTTTTCTTTTCCCTTCTTCCTGTCATTATTTTGTATGAATGAAATCTGTTGTCTTATTTTCTGGTGAGCTGGCCTACAATCCTCAGGCATGTAGTGGAAAATATTTGTCTGAAAGTTTTCTTTTGCCCCATTTCAGGTATCTAGGTCTATTGGTGACGTCTATCTTAAGAAGCCTGAATTCAACAGAGACCCAATATTTCAGCAATTTGGAAACCCTGTACCTTTGAAGCGGCCTGCAATGACAGCAGAACCCTCAATCCTCATTAGAGAACTCAGGCCACATGACTTGTTCTTGATCTTTGCTTCTGATGGTCTCTGGGAACACTTGAGTGATGAAGCAGCAGTTGACCTTGTTTTTAGAAACCCAAGAACTGTAAGTTCCTATATTTGATGTGACTTCTTTGTATCTGTAGCTATTATTAGAGGATTTAATGGTAGACCAAATTTAAACTTTGAAATTAGATAGCTTAAACTTTGATTGGACCAGTGAAAGTAGAATCATTCAATGCCTATTGCTAACCCACATGCTTGAATGAAGATTTGCATAAAATGAATTAATCACCCTTAGTATGTCAGTATATATTATTGTTCAGGGGCATTTCTAGTCCTCTGAAATGGAGTTTCCTTAGACTGCTTTTTTCAACAATTTAAGATATTCATTTAATATGCGTTTGTTTCAGCTTTTTATCCTGCATTAGAGTTGTGTGACACTTGGGAAGTTCGAGTAGTTTGCCGAACAGTGCCATTGATTTGTGTTGTGGGAACTTTGCAGGGGATTGCCAAGAGATTGGTGAGAGCTGCTCTTCAGGAGGCTGCAAAGAAAAGAGAGATGAGATATAGCGACATAAAGAACATTGAAAGGGGCGTAAGGCGCCATTTTCACGATGATATCACTGTGGTAGTGATTTATCTTGATCACGAAAAGAACACGTCCAATGGTAGATCAAAGTACGGTGCCATTGGCTGCATCTCTGCTCCTGTTGATATTTTCTCCATTAACACGGATCAAGCAGAGAAGGACCTGCTTCCTGCAGTATTTTGAAAAGAGGAAAAAAAGAAAAAACACCCTTTGGAGGGCTAACACTTAGCTTACATTATTTATATGTTACATAATTTATGTAACAGCATACGTGGAATGCATGACATTGTTGGACATAGGGATTCAAGGAAGTAAAGATTACAATTGTGTAGATAAGTGGGTTGGTTGTGGATTGGTGGTAGATGCCGATGCAAGCAATCTCTGTATACTTTTTTTTTTTTTTTTTCTTTTTTTGGAGAGTGAAGATATTTCCTCGGTTCTGTTCTTTGTTGTTGGTCACCTCAGAAATTTTCTTGCTCTATGATGGTGGTACTGTGATAGCATGGATGGTTCTCGGCTTTAGCATTAACCGGGGACCGTGAAACTCGTTTTCTGCAGACGGATTCAAGGTTATTTGGTTTTGGGATGCCACTTGCCAGTGCACGGCCTCATCTTCATTTTACTCCAGGCTTCGTTGATGACCAAAATAATCAAAGTTCCAATTTCTAATGAATCTTTACCTAAATTAATTTCATGAGAAAATATTGCATGCGTGCTCTTTATTTAATTCACGCCCTTTATTTATCTCATGACACATGGAAAAATAATGTTGGGAAAATTGAATTAGTCGTCAAATCAAAAGAGTCAAAAGATGAAGGGTTAATTGGTTCAAATTTTCGTGGGTTTACTTAAGAAAAAGAATTATACCATAATTTATATCTTTTATTTTATAATATTTTATATAATTTTTTTAAATTTTTAGTGACAGGTAAGATAGTGTTTTTTTTTTGGGTAAAGTTAAAAAAAAAAATTGAGAAGCTACAACAACCTTTACTAATAAATAAATAAACAATGAACAATAAATAAAAAAAAAATTATGTAATGGCTTTTATCATTGAAAGTTACGAATGTGCAAGCGAATTTAAAATTAAAAAAAAAAAAAAAAAAACCTCTTACCAATAAATAAATAAACAATAAACAAATGAATAAACAGAGGGCCGGAGGAAAAGCTCTTGCCTTGGCCAGAAGCCTAAGACACAGAGATGGGGGCTAGTAATTTGGTTGCCGATACAGTTTGGAAAAGCATCGAGTCAACTTGCTCAGGTCCCCCTTTTTTTTTTTTTTCTTTTTTTCCCTTTTGTTCCTTTTTATCTCCTATTTCTAGAATCTTTAAACTTTTGATCTGCTGGTTTGGTTGTATAATTGGCGGCAGTGACTGAGGACCAGCTCTCAATGTGAGTACCCAGTCCATCATCCTTTTTACCATTTGAGGGTTCAAAATATGTTTTTTTTTTTTTTTTTCTTCTTGCCTTATGCTGATTTATATATTTATTTATTTATATTTTTTCGTTGGTATGGATGAATTGTAGTTTGCATTTCTTGTTCGGTAAAAACTTTGAGAGGGCAACGAGGATATTGGATCAGAAGGGTGTCAGGAGGATCACTGGCGAGCCCAGTGGCCGCTCCATCTTTCAGGTTCATTCATCACCTTTGTGTGTATGACCGATGTTACGTGGGCAGTTAGGGGTTTGACTTTTCCTTTGTGCTTGTGGGGTTTAGGTGGTGGGAGAATCGCGGAGGAAAGAGGAGTATCTATGTTTTGCAGAACACTACTGTGCCTGCTATTCATTTTTCTATGACGTGGTGAACAGGGGAGAACTGCTTTGTGTAAGAAAATGTGCACTTCTTGCCTTTTCACCATTTCCTGGTTTGATGTGTTGTTCCTATTCAAGTTTAACGCTCTGGTGATGAGCTCCTCCATTTTTTCCTTTGCTTAATCTCTTGCAGTGTAAGCATCAACTGGCTGCAAGACTTGCTGCTGCATTGGGGTTATGCGTGGAAATTAAAGTTTCTGATCAGCAACTAGCATCGTCACTTGCCAAACTATAGCATGATTGTCTGAAGTCAGGAGCATCACAATCAAAAGCACTGATTACATTTTTCTATGTGTTTTTCACTTTGTGATTATTATTAGTCCATGAAATCAACTCGATTGCCTCAAGCTGTTGTAGTTGTAGTTGTTCTCAAAACAGTCTGAGTTGAAGAGCCGTCCTATTTTATTCAATCAAAGCATCTTTGATGATGTTGTGAAGTACTGGCGGAGAGTCTCAAGTATACAGTATTTGACCATGTAGTTTGGATTAATGCTGAGAGCCCCCACTTCGCGGAAGTATATAATGGAGTTACAACGGCTATAACATTAATGACAAATCGAAGGGCATGAGCAATCAGCAAGTTACCATCTTACTTGAGATGGCACATAGCATCTTTTCCTATATGTCTATAAACGTGCATGAATGAACAGATCTATTTGTTCTTGCGTCTCACACAACCCATTGAAAACACACACAATTTGCACTCTCTTGGAGCCTTCTCTCTGTTTTTTTTTTTTTTTTCTTTTGTAACACACTACAATACATCATGAGGCTTCCATGGACATCACTTGACAGCAGAGTGGTAAGCTCCCGTGCATTCAATCTCCTTTCTTCCCTCACTGCCTAGGTCAAAATTAATGGCCACAATTCTGCATGAACAAGTGAATTTTTGTTGACACACGGGAGGCTATAATTAATGTTTTCACGCGATAGATATTTGCCTGTAATATGTTTCAGAAATCCAAGCCAACCTACATAATAGCACAGAACAGTCAGCAGCCCTCACCAAAATTACCGCATAGGTAACGTTTTGGACAAGAATATTGCTTGACAGGTTAAATTAATGCCTGAAAAATTCAAATGCAAATTGTATGAGTTGAAATTCTTATAGTAAACCGTGAGATCAATAATTCATAATACAGGCTCTAAATCTCACGAAGGACTCAATCAAATTCAGTTTCAAAAAGGAACTCCACAATTAGTAATGACGGGATGTTATGTAGCACAAACTTGAGTTATCAAAGATGCATATTTAGACAAAAATATAATGACCACCACAAATCAACTGCACAAATGCACATATGAGTAGGATCCCATGCAGTAAAGCTTATTGTGCACACCATGAAGTCAGCTTCTCCTCCCCACTTGTCCAGGTACAGATCTATGTATGTCCACAGTTTTATCTACATTACTCCCCTGTTCAGGCTCCAACATGAACAGAATCATTTACAATAGCATTGATTGTCCCGTCATCTTGATAGCCAGAAAAAATGTGAGAGTGAACAATGGACAAACAGCTGCATGTCAAAGGTTCAAGGCACACCGTAAAGTCTGTCAAACCTCAATTAACAATGACTGCCTATGACCATTTGTTTATTATACGTTCTAATAACCTGCTTTCTTCTTCACTAGAGACATGCGGGTCAAGCTTGCAAAGGCTGCTAACAAACATGCTTGCATCATTCCGGCGATCATGTTTGCAATACGCATCTATAATTGAGTTATATGTATTCGTGTTTGGCTTACATCCATACTTGATCATATATCGGACAACATCAATAGCCTCCTCAAACATCATGTCAGCTGCATAACTTGCAACAAAAGTATTATACGTAATTACATCTGGAACTAGCCCACAATCCTTCATTTCTGAGAATATCCTTGAAGCATCTCTCATTCGACCATTCCGGCAATAGGCAAAGATAACAGTGTTGTATGAAATTATATCAGGCTTCATTCCTTTTGCAATTATCTCCTTCAAAACAGCTTCCGATCTCTCAAAATTTTCCGAACGGCTGTGCATATACATTAAACTGTTGTAAGTTGCCAAGCTAGGAGTGAACCCACTTTCATTCAGGAAGTTCAAGATTTCATTCATTTCATTAATCATCTGCCTCCTGCCATATATAGATACCATACCATTCAGAGTATTTATATCAGGTGCAAAACCTCTTTTCCTCAACTCCGAGAATGCACGTTCAGTTTCCACTAGAAGGTCACATTTACTATTAACTAAAACAAGGGTCTTCAAAAGCAAAGCATGGGGTTCAATTTTGCCAGAGTATATATCTTCTGCAAGAGTCTGCATCCGTTCAATCTCTCTGTCATTGGCATAAGCATGAAGTAAAGAAGAGTACGAAAGTTCATTGGGTTTGCAAAAACCATCTTGCATTTCAGTAAGTATTTTCTCTGACTGTTCCCATAACCCTCCACGAGCCAGTGCTGCCAACACAGCATTATAGGTGGAAAGATCTGGCGTAATACCTGCTTCCAGCAATCTCTTATACACAGCCATAGCCTGGTCAAAAGAACCACACCGGCTGTATGCACTAATTAAAGTGTTGAATGTATCCCTCTCTGGAACAAACCCTGCCCTCTTCATCTCCTTAAACACTCCAGACACTTCTGAATCCATCCCATTTTGCCCAAACACTGATAAAAGCGTATTCCAGGTTACAATATCTGGTTTACAATGGCATGTTTTAATGTCCTCAAAAACCTTCATCATTTCTGCAAAGTTCCCCCTGTTACCATGCATCTTAATAAGAGCATTGAAAGTACAAATATTTGGTTTACAACCTGCAGCCCTCATTTCCTTGAAAACCCTCATTGCAGACTCATCCTTTCCAGCCTTCTCAAATCCTGATAAAAGAGTCGTGTAAGTAAAAACATCTGGCATTATCCCTTTCTCCATCATTTGGGTTTTAAGCTCCATTGCTTCCTCTAGTAGCCCATCACTTCCATAAGCTGATATCAATGAATTGTAAGTAACAATAGTAGGAGAGAAACCATTAGCTTCCATTTCCCTCAACACCTCCATGGCCTCCTTAGGCCGCCTAGACTTCCCATAAACATCCAATAATGCATTATAGGTAACCTTGTCTGGGGTAAAACCTGCCAATTTCATCTCTTCAAATACTTTGGCGGCTTCTTCATGCAAAGACCCTCGCCGACAACAGCTTATAAGAGTGTTATAAGTATATTCATCTAGGGCAACCCCAGCACTCTTCATTCCCCCGACAAGACCTATAATCTTACTCCAAGGCATGCCCATTTTCCCATACACATTCAATATTACGTTATAAGTTATCAAAGTCGGTTTGCACCCCTCTTCCTCCATCTTGTTGAACACCATAACTGCATCCCTGTACCTTCCATTACTAGCACAAGCAGTTATCAAAGAAGTATAAGCATAAACATCAGGTTGGAACCCATCCCTACGCAAATTGTTCAACAAAGAAGTCGCAGCCAAAACTTTACCCTCTTTGCCAAGCATAGTAATAAGAACAGCCACAACAGAATTATTGAGAACCGACAGGCCATTCTCTCTATTTTGTACCCAGTCAAACACACTCATCGCCAAGTCACATTTCTTGTAAAACCCTAAACCCTTTATAACGCCCAACACATCCAAACTCAAAGAATAAATATTACCACTATTGAAACAGGGCTCCGCTTGATAGTACTCAAATAAATGCTTCAGGAGTTGGTCTAATTCACTTCCTTCGAAAGATGGGTCAATTAAAGCATCGAGAACTTGCTGACCTTGAGAGGAGAGGCAGCGATTGGACCAGGGCTTGCCACGGTTCGGGTCCCGGGACCTTCCAATGCGGGTTCTCCGACGATGGGCATGTGGGCCAATGGATTTTGGAGAAATTGAGGGTTGCTTAGTAAGCAAGTCCTGAAGAATAGGGGTGATATGTGGCGGTGGATGTGGAGGGGGAGGTGGCGGTGTACGAGGTGGGGGAGATGGCGCTAAAGCGGGTACAGTGGGCGGTGGATGTTGTTGTTGTTGGAATTGGTGGCTTTGAATAGAGAATAGGAGTTTTGAAGGTGGCGGGTTTGGGAGGAGGAGTGGAAGTGCTAGTTTCTCGGCCATTTATCTCACATAAACAAACAACCGCGTACCCAGAGAGAGAAAATAGACAGTTTTGGTACTTGGGTAAGGTGAAGATGTTGAATTGCCTTGCTGAGAAGTGGAGAAGAGAAGCTCTGTGCTGGGGAGATAACTGACTTCAAAGTGACGAAATACTCTCATACAAACTACAAATAAAAACAGGGCGAGTGCGGGAGATATTTTATAGAAGAACCAATTGTTTCAAAGCTTCTGTGGTGTCGGGGGGAGTGGGGACTACCCTGACTTGTCGTTAAAAAAAAAACAGAGAGAAACTGGCTTCAACTGAGCTTCGGGCTTCGGCCTACGCTTTCTGGTTCTGGCTATGGACTCCTCCGACATGCTTTACAAACCCAAACTTTAACAAGAACCCATTGTGGGTTCAGACAAGATTTATCACGAAGGCCTGTCGGGCCTGAGCCCGATGTTTGTCCGGGAGAAACCGAAGCCCCGTCTCCCTCAAATCTGTGTTCCTCCATCGTTTTTCCTATTAGCGTGTTTGATTGGAAGGAATTAAGGAGGGAAACTTGACGAGTGTTCAATCAAGTTACTAATTTAAGTCTTTCCAATTTACCATGAATCCGCGGTTGTCTCTCCATGTCATAAGCACTAAACACGGTATTTGGACAATGATTTTTTCAATGTATGTATAAATTGAAATTAAATATTACATTTTATTATATTTATTTAACTTTTTTTACTAAGAGAACTTATCATTTTAAAATTGTTAAATTTAGATAAATTTCTCTTATATTTAACTTTAAAATTATTAAATTTAAAATTTAATACTATCCTATTAACGTAAATCCAGCAAACAACTAAACCAAAATCAAAGATCACATCCTAAAGAAGAAAAAACTTAAATTCAAATCATTGCAAAGGAAAATAGGGCGTACCACCCCGACCCAACTACATACTACCCTATAACTCTCACACAGGCTGATACGCATTTTATTGCTGTATTAGCCATCACATTGGGAGACCGAAACTGCTGGCCGGGGCAAAATTTTAAAAATTAGATTAAACTAAAATCGGATGAAACTTATATCTCGTATTAATAAAATCAAAATCTAAATTATAATTCAATTTAATTTATTTTAAAAATTAATAATCAAATTAATAAATTAAATAATCAAATTATAAATTTATAAAATAATTATATTTTTTATTTAATTATTTTTAAAATTTTATAAAAAAAATTAAAATTATTTTTAAAACATTTTATTTTAAAAAAATAAAAATTATATTATTTAAATTTAATTAATATTAAATTAAAATAATCGAACTAATTAAATTTTAAATATATAAAATTTTAAATTTAACATGGGATTCATCCTCAAGAAAGCTTTAAATCTGTAAATGCAATAACCGCGCTTCCACTGGGACCAGGTTACATGCCTTTGCTGGCCCTGTTAAACAAACTTTTTAACACATTTAGGAGAAAAAAGAGATTATCAATGGCAGATCTAATGCCAATAGTATAACAGCTAGAGCAGAACTTTTCTTGCATAGACGAGTCATCCACCCAAAACTTAAGATCTTCATATAAGCATAGAGGGCTAGAGATAAAGAATTTGTCTTGAAATGCCTGCTTCCGGGAATCTTAAAACAAAGCTACCAACATGCTAGTTCAATATGCATGTACTAATTAGACTGAAAACACCGACAGATGATGAAAAACCAGCATTGCACTCACTAATCCTCACACAGAAAGATAGCCTAGGGAACGAAAAAAGTAATCCAGAATCCAACTCCTTTCACTTGGACTTCATTTGAGAAAATGAGGACTAATCAACCCTGCAATCTCGAGAAATCCAACCTGGTCTCTGCCACCAAATACCTTCTTCAACTTCTCATCACAAATTATGATCTTCTTGTTATTGGGATCCTGAAAGATAGAATGTCAAGCCAGCAATCAACAACACAACATCCACCTTCACAGGGGTATTAATGATTAAGGAAACAGAAATGCCAGATTTCCAAAATAGAAAGTGCGCCAATATATGCCATTTAACCTGAGTGGCAGGATAACTAGAAAGTCCTCTCAATGGAACAACAACTTCAGATAAATTATGTTGATCAAGCCTCTCACTGGTTATGAATGATGATTAGGCTTTTACTACCAAAAAAAGAATATATATATATCCTTCTCGTCAAACACAAAATAGTCTTTCAAGCTAATTGTTCAGCTACTTCACCCCAACAATGAAGCAGCTCCTAATTATATATTATTTTATTTACTATAGCATCTATATCACATTTAATACTAACCTAGAAAACATGCAACCCATGTGGAAACATCATGCTTCCTCGCTCGTCTGCAACCCCAACCCCTCAAAACACACACCCCCAAATACACATCCATTGCCATTGCAAAAACTCAGTGTACAACCCATGATGCAGAGGTAAGAGCACTCACAAAACTTCTCTTGCAACTTGATTTATGGACAATCAGTTACTGGAAGTGTAATAGCACGTTCAACGACCACCGACCATGGGAGAAAGGAAAAAAGAAAATTTGACCAAAAAAAAAAATAAAGGACCTTGTTTACACAGACACAAAGGCAGAAACTGCAGCGTTATTGGCATAATTCGTGCAAAATAGCCACCTCTTGAGGGACCAATACAGCCACTTTCACAAACATAAACATCCATCTAAAACCCTAACAACCGAACTCAAAATAAGTGACAGAAACCAACTGAACATAACATAATCAATTGGAAAAGCTAAATCCACTCACAAAAATTGGGAACAAAATGAAACCCAATTATCTTAAAACAGATAGTAACTAGTCAAGAAACCCCAAAATGCCAAAACCCCACCTCGTAAAAAGCAACAATATTGAAAAAAAAAAAGGCTGCACAGTTATTGAACCCCAAAATGAAAAGAGAGCACGGCACCTGAAGATTATGCTCCTTGATGTAAGCCCAGATGAGCTTAAGCGCTTGGGTCCGAGGAATCTCAGACGTCCCAACAAGTTCAGCCATTTCGGGAGATACGCGGCGTGGCCTCATGATACCGCGTGGCTCGCGCTTCCCAGTTACCGCCTTCGACGACGCCGTTGCACACGTCACCGTACGCACCATTCTCACGCTCGTTGTGGTCACACGAGGCAGCGGCGGAGGACAGAGTCGTACGCCCAGAAACGACACCATTTCAGGCGGGGCAGAGGCAGAGAAGATCCGCGCCATCCGGTCTATTGGACAAAGGGCCAGTGAGCTACAGGGATTCTTTGTGCTGTTGCGTTATCCTCCAATTTCTTTTATTTTTTCTGAGATAATAATTATTTACAAAAAAAAAAGTGCTTTTGGTGTTTTTGTGTGTGTGTGTGTCAGAAAATTGTCTGAGCCCGCCTTAAATCCAGATGTACGGTTCTTGCAATCGGGTTTTTTCTGTCTTTTAAACTTTTGGCAGTCATGAAATGACGAGAATACCCTGCTATGGGGGTTTGTGATCGGCTCTTTTGTAATGGGTTCTTCTTCAGACTGCTCGTGCAGTCGTGTCCATTTTGTTTGCTACCCCAATGAGCTATGTTAATTATTGTTTCGCTTTGATGTAATCTTTCTGCTTGAGTGCTTAAATCCACTAAGCGAGGAACGCTAATCAAGTTCATCTATTGGGCCAATATATTCTCGAAAGCCCACTTTCATGTTTCTTGGATCGCTCTTTCCCAAAAGAATGGACAAGAAGGCCACGGATTGCATATTTCACAAGGCCAGGAGGAAAGCAGTAGTTTAGTTTTCTTTTCCTTTTCAATTTTTTTTCTTTTTTTAAAATTTTCCGGTTTGGAATTATATTATAGAAAAATATTATTAAAAAAAAAAAAACTGGGCCCTGCCGAAATGATTAGAGTAGTTATGACCTAACTTCAAAACGTCCATGCCAGTTCGAAAACTTCCATCTTCTTGCAATTGAGAACTCGTGAAGAAGTCAGCTTTTAGCTTTATGTTGTGTTAACAGCGGGAAGGGAGGTCAATTTAACCCCAAGGAAAAGAAATGGGCCAACAAAAGGATGCTGCCAAGTTAACATCATTGAAATTTCGGGACATGATCGTTCAGCCAACTTTTCCACCCTTACTCATTTCTTTTACTCTACGCTGCTTACAATCAGGGCCCACCCACCCGCACACATTTGTTTGTACCAGTCTCCTTTGAATCTGTGCTCCTTCATATGCAATTGATTTAAAATATTTTTATTAATATATTTTAATTTTGTGTCGGAGACTAATGATTGCGTTCGAATTTTCTCGTAACCTTAAAATTGTTTTTTTTTTTTTTTAAATATATATATATATATTCGTGAAAATTTTAACTTACTCATCAAAGAGATTTTTAATCTTTTTATTGGTAATGATACGTAAATTATTATTAACTCCGGAATTCTCGTTTGGCAAGTTTGAGGGTAGTTGCAATTTTCAACTCTTTTTTTTTTTTTTTTTGGTGTCCCAGCTGTAATGCAATCTTCAAGTTTTATCGAATTGCTGGGATGTTCAAGCTTAAATTGATGGTTTACCATCCATAAACCAATTTAATGAATTCTAACGAAGTCCATTAACTTAATCATTTGTAATCATCCATCTGTCCCGCCCAGTCATTGTGCTTTTTACTCTACCAGAAAAAATGGTTTAGAAGAATTGCAAAAACCTAATAATCTATCATCATGATCATTAATGGAAATTAGAAAAACTTGTTGGCAACATGCAAATTCTGGTTGGCTAACGACCACTGAGCAAAGAGTTTGGCAGTTATTTGGCTTATTTATTTTTAAATTGATTTAATTTATTATGTATTTTTAATAAATAAAAATTTATATTAAAAATAAAATATTAATTTTAAAATTTATTAATATCAAATAGAGATAAATAAAAATTTATTTAATTTTCATGATATTAAAATAATTAATTATTTTTATTAAAAGACATTAAATGAATGTCTTAACTTCTAAATCCAAGGAAAATTTCGATGAAACATTTTTGTTTTTTACTGTTAAAAAAATTTTTTTTTTTTTTTTTTAAAAACCAGTTGGCTACTTCGTTGCACCATGATCTTATATCACAGTGGACCTACGCCAAACTCAATCGACAATCCGACGGTGCAGATTTGTTTGGTTGCTTGAATGGGCCCACTCTATCTTTTTTTTTTTTTTCCTCATACTACCAACCCCATCAATCAAGCAGTGGAGCTTCCTTTACACTTAATTAATCCCTTTAAAAATTCCATCCTCCTTCTATTTATTTATCCTCTCACTATACTCTTTAAGTTGTCGCAGCTACTCTCTCTCTCTCTCTCTCTCTCTCTCTCTAACCAAAGTGACGGTACGTACAGAGGGCTAAAGCAAAATGGTGAATCGGAAAGTTGTGATCTTTGCTTCTTTGCTCTGCATTGTCGCCGCTGGCGTCAATGGCCAATCTCCGGCTACTTCTCCTCCGACCACACCTGCACCGCCGACGCCCGCCAACCCCACCGCATCTCCACCGCCTACCACCCCCGCTCCGCCGACTCCCGCTCCTCCCGTTTCAGCTCCACCTCCAGCGACCACATCCCTCCTCCTAATACGTCTCCTCCGGTTTCAGCACCACCACCGTCCACTCCACCTCCAGTCAGCTCTCCACCTCCCTCATCACCTCCTCCCTCCACGCCTCCACCCGCATCACCTCCTCCCGCAACGCCTCCACCCGCATCACCTCCTCCCGCAACTCCACCGCCCGCATCACCTCCTCCGGCCACTCCACCTCCAGCTTCTCCTCCGCCAGCAACGCCTCCTCCAGCTGTTCCTCCACCACCAGCCACTCCTCCTCCAGCCGTTCCCCCACCTGCTCAGGTCCCGGCTCCTGCTCCAAGTAAGTTGAAGTTGAAATCTCCAGCTCCATCCCCTGTGGCAATGAGTCCGCCGGCGCCACCAATGGGTGTTCCAGCTCCGAGCTTGGGCGCAATCTCGCCAGGACCAGCAGGAGGAACAGACATGGTGCGTGTTCCATGTCTTTTTTTCCTTTCTCTTTCTTCCTTCATTGGCTTCATACACAACCCGTGTTGGTTAAATTATTACATCAGATCCTAGCCCATTGTCGCGTTCTTTTGCATTGCATTGCTTAGATTAAGCTATGGACATCATCGTAGTTCCTTGTTTCCAGTTCGGACATGGTGTCATGTAGATAATATAGGTTGAGAATTGCCAACGTAAGCCCAGGTGATGCCACTTGTCGCGTCGCCCTTGTCTCGAGCATGGACCAATCAGAAAGTGTGTAGGTCCACTTCTCTTACAGGCAAAGTCAGACTTTGACCCGATTTGGTCCACAAAGTTCCCAACATGTGCAATTACAGCTCCAGACTCCCTCGACCGTCTGATGACGGTTCGTGTCATCGACGGTTGAAATCGGAAAGAATTTTTAAAGGTTAACCAGTTCCCATGGTATTTTTGGGCAGCAAATCAGGTGCTTTTCACGTGATGACATTCGATAATAGTAGCTGGGGTAAAGGTATTAACTTCCAGTCTTACCCTACTGAGTTACACATCATGTCGTGTAAGTCAGTGGTAGCTGGCAGCGAAGAAAAATTTAAAAAGGTGAATTGAAAAAAAATTTGAGCAGATCAATTCATACATGGTAACTTAATTTTAAGTAAATAAAATTAATTTTTATATTATATATAAAATAGTAATATAATATAAAATAAAATAATTTGTAATATAAAAATTAGATATGTTTATTATTTTTAGTGTGCTTAAATATTTTTCTTTGAAAAAGTGAGAAAATCCTTGTGGATGGGAGCACGAGGCACAGAATCCCAAGGAGTGGTCTGTGTGAGTGAGGCCTAATCTGACTATGCTAGTGGCCTGTTTCTAGTGAAGCAGAGATGGGATGTGACCTTTGACCGTCGCCTGGGGGTGCAGGGAAATGTTGGAACTAGTTGGGTTGGTACATGGGTGTGCTCTTTCTCTTGTGGAATTTTTGTGCAGGACCAGAATAAACTGAATCCAACAAGCCCAACTTTGCCTTGCGCAACCCAAGTGGATCAAGATTTGTGGCGTTTGGTGGCTCCTCTGACCAAGTTAGAGTTAAAACTTATAAAAATTAGTATGCCAATATTGGGAATTTCGGTTCATAATTTAGACTATGTTTAATTTCTTAAGACGAGATCCTTCATCAAATTGATTTCTACTGAAAATGGCAATTATCGGCTACAACCGTTTGACACTAGCAGAATGTGTCGTGCAATTTTATTTTATTTTATTTTATAATGTTCTTTATAGCCTTGCATTTGCTCGTCCGTGTGTGTGTGTGCATATACTTATTTTTGGAAATTGCTTTAATTGCAGAGTGGAGTAGAGATTTTGTCTGTGCAGAAGATGATTGGCTGCTTGGTATTGGGATGGGCTTCCCTCTGGTTGCTGCTCGAGTCATGTCTCTGAGTCTCAGAATTGCATTCCTTCGTTTAAATTCTGTTGTTGCGACTTTTACCCTGGCTGCCATTTTTGCCCCTGCATGTACACGATTATTGCCTGTATTTGAGCTTTATACCTATACCTTCGGTTGGATATTCTTTGGGAGATTTTTGAGGGGAGCTTTTGTATTTTGAAGTGGGGAATTTGTTTTTTGTATCTGGGTTTTTATTCTGTAGCGGCCTCTTTTTCTCATTATTACATTTCTTTTCCACTGTTCTTGTCTCCTTTTTCTTTGTTAAGTTGCTCCTGCTTTGTCGAGCTACAATCTTTATTGGCCATTTATCTTGGATCTCACGAAATCAGGATTTCCAAAGACAGGGTAAGTAGGGTAAGTAATAGTGTTTATTTTATAAAAAGCAAGTGTCTTTGGGCCTCTCCTGTCCTTAAAATGCCTGTCAAATTTGGAATCGAATCAACTTCAAGGTATCTAGAACAGCATCTGTGCTTTCAAGTTCGATGACCTTATAGAAATCAGGATGCATTTCAATCTTGCAAATGGTTTGAAACTCAACTTTGCAATTTCCTTACCGAAAAAGGCAGCAACACTCAACTTGAAAATGATTAGAAAAATGACATGCTTTCGAACTTGGGCAGTCTGCAAGTTCATATCTGTTTACACAAAATAGGCTGGAAACACGCAAAGCGTTTTTGGACCAAAAGTCAATGGGCCATCGATTGGATCATCGTCCTCTGACTTAGTCGACGTGCCCTTTATGCCGAGGCTGAGGCCCAAGTAGACCGCAGCTCATTTGCTCATCCCGTAACGATAATTGATTATTGCCGCCTTTGATTAAGATTTTAATATTATATCATCCTAATAATTTCCCATAATTTTTCTGATGCAGTTTCAGTTAGTGACCCTCTTTTTTAAAAAAAAAAAAAAAATTATTATTATGCTTTTATTTTTCATTTTTTTAGCGTACCCACAAACTCGCTGGAAAATAACATTCTATGCCTTCCTCCAAGACCCAAATCCAACAAGAGTGAAAAGTAAAAAGAAAATTGAACTGCTTGTCACCAGTCACATCCTTGGCAGTCTAGAAAATTGCATGTTGTCTTTAATACATTAACTAACTGCGGTCGATGTCAACAATTGCCTCGCTCCCATGGAAATTTTGTTTTATGGGATACAGTTGTATCATTTAAGTAACCGAGTTGAATCGTCAACTCGGTTACTTTAAAAACAAAATTTATGAAGCCTTTGGCGCGGTACCGCCGATGTGGATGCCGTGCTGGCTAGTAGTAGTGGCAAGAAATAGCCTCTCTAACCTACACTTCCCCAGACTGTGCTGCGTTATCTTTATGTTTTGGATATGCCGCCTGCACACGGGCTAACGTTTTTGGATCCATTTGATTTCCTTGGATTGGCCTAGGTTATTGTATCTGGACGAGGAAAAGAGAAAAAGTAACAATAAACAATCATTTTTTAAATTGAAAATCTTGAATTCGAGTCTCAATCCATTCAAATTAAATCAAAGAAAATTAGAACAAAAAATGAAAAAAGAAGAAGAAATGTTACGTTTATTAAACATTGGAACCAGATTGAACCAAGCAGATCCAATAAAAGTATACAACTAAGCCTAACCAAAATCACTAAACGGGTCTAGAACGGGTTGGCTGGATCAACCTGAAGTTAAAAATGATGGTCCACTCATCCAGAGGTTGGCCAGGGGCAGATCGGACGGACTCCTGAACTCATGAATTGGTCTAGTTTGTATTGACATTCTTACGTTAATTACCGCATGCACATCTCTGCGGTAAGAAACAGAAATTATCGGTTGCCAATTCTAACAGGGCAACTTGTCTCGCTTGTCGGTATGGTATGGGACCATATGTAGTGGTACAGAGAATTATAAATATTGCATCAATTCTTGGGTACGGTCTCAGTATCATTAATGCCGCAATCTACTTTTGCCACTGCGTATCAGGCAGGATGGGAAGGTTCCTTTGCCGACACTGCTTTGATAATTATTTTCTCCCGCAGCGGCTTCCCCACTTTCAACATATATCCTACAAACAATTGTTGAAATGCTCAACAATGTAGAGCAATTTCAGAACATTTCCTAAGATTATGCTACAATTTAATCAATTATACTATTAAAACCCCACAAGTAGGGTTCTCCAAGTCAGAGTAATCAAGAAATTGATGGCCATTCCCCATGTGTTATTCGCATAAAAATTTAGTCGCCGGAACCTAGGATAAAATTTTCCACTTTTGATGTCATACTATTATATTATATTGCATAAAACAAAGCAAGAGCCGAACGAATCATTTCCAATCAACCTGAATTTTGGCTGAGGTTAGGCTTTTGATTTAATCGCTTGATTCCTTGCTAGCACATGGGGTTGAAAGAAAACTTATTTGTTTCAATCATATTGTGTTAATGTGTTTGTTAGGACAGGTAAGCCATGTGTGTACAACAATTTGAATTCACAGTACCAAAGTCAACTCCAGTATCCAACAAACAGATTAATCCATGGGAAAGAAGGATGGAAGATACCCAGCTAATGTTACATTATAGAAGCCTAGATACTGTTCCCAATATACAAAACTGGAGGGATAATATATATCTATCTATCTATATATATATATATATATATATATTTTTTTTTTTTTTTTTTTTTTTTGTGGTCAATGTGGAAGGCATATATTCAACTTACGTTACAAGGGAATTACATTTGTAATTTTATAATTTTCAAGTTTCACCAAACTCAATGGAACCCTACTTCCCACTTCCCAGACAATTAAGACTAACCTTCAGCACATCTCTTGACTCCTTAACACTGGATCTTCTACATTTAATAAGATCGTACAGGTATATCCACAAATTAAGATCGTACATTTGTAATTTAATTAATCAATGTATAGCCTAGGGTACAAAAATACATTAAGAGTGGAACCTTACGCTTGCAATAGATATCATTCCAAAGATTTCATGCAAAAATTCTCTGAATCTAGGTTTGACAGCCTACGTGTAAAGCCTTAGAAAAGGAAAACACATATGAGCTTAGGAGGTTGGGTAGCTAAGATGTCACAGCTCATTTGACCTTGACTACCAAGGACCCCACCCGGGTAATCCTATGCGTAGCCCCAAATTGTACGGTGGACGAGTGTAAATAGCCACCAGCTGTAATAATTTGGTGGAAATTTATTGGGACTCTAGGGGGCTCTTGGAACGTAGATTGATCTCCACATTAATTAGACCTATAAGATCAGCATGCCATTAAATTTACATGGGTTTTTGTACTTACGTGTATATGCCTCTAACTACAAAGTCCGCTAAAAAACAGAAAAGGGCCCTCATCAATTGGGATTTTGACCATTCAGGAACATCGTCATAAGTAGGAACTTTCCTTTCACTATAGCAAATGTTACGGAGTGACGTGCAGACGCCCAAAGCGAGTAAAGAAATGACCCTCAGTCTCTGCAAAAGCAGGATAAATGATAGAATAAAAGGCAGCCAACCAAGACCGAGAAAAAGAAGATGAAAGAAATCACATGGGGTTGAAGACATTTTCACCCCTCGTGCCTTGCTGTAATGATGTTTCACACACAAGCTCCGCCTCCAACGATGCGAAACCCAACTGTAATTTAACCCTCTAGATTAGTTTGCTCATAGGTAATCGGGTCTAGGCGTCAGAAAAGGGTGTTTCTAAATTAACGAAGTCCTAAAAGTAACTAAGTCCTGAGACCCCACCAAGAAGCCTTCTCAATTCTCACCAGTCATCACAACAGCGGCCTTGTGACCAGAACAGGTGCTAAAAGCACACTGATAGAGTGCATTCCGACGCTTGCTGTCAAGCACTACAGGAAAGTAAAAGACATTTCTATGGAAATGGGGGCACTAACTAGAAGCATAAAACACGTGTTATCAATCGACCCTGTTTATGCCATGGATCAAACATTCGTAGGTCCACAATGGATAGATGAAAAGCTTTGAAGAATGTTACAGTGTGCAATGTATACAGATCTGAGAGACAGGCTCAAAGCTGATCATCCAAATGTTTTTAGTAACATTAACATTCAGAAGCACCAATCAAATGGGAACAGAGGCATATTCTTGTGATATCAACCTTGAACACAGTTCTTTCCATTTACACAGCCCTCTTCGATCAAATACAGCAAATTTCAACATCCTTCAAACAAATCAAAATCTTGAATACATAATTTATGTCTATTAGAATCCAAACAAAGAGCAACAATTCCACAAACAGAAAGAGGAACCAGCTAGACATTGGCGTTAAACACATGTTGGACAGTAGCAGTTTCCCTCGTTGCTGCTACAGCTGTAAGCATTAGTGCAAGATATTAGGACTATCAAAAGGTTAAAGGTTCTGCTATGTTAAAGCTTTACCTCCTTCCTGCAGGTATGGAAGGTACTAGAAAAAATAACCTCCATTTGCTCTGTCCCTAGATGGAAAACTGAGCTCCAACTCCCTAGTTGGATTCTGCATTGAGAGTATAAAGATTCAGACAAGCCCAATTAGGACCTGTGAATAGTTATGCTCTATTTACAGACTAACAGAGGAGTATCCAAAAGTCCAAAGTAATGAAAAAAAAAAAAAAAAAGGACTTGAAATCCTACCTTGTAACTTTTAATTTGTTAGTTAATTAAAACTAGCTACCAGTATAAACAATTGCCCTGACTCAATCCTACCCTTGGCTAGACCTCCATATTCCATGTGATGTTATTAGTGCTAATATCAAGTGGTTTCTCTAGTGCTGCAACTTTAACCCTATGCCCCGCTGAAGCTGTGGCAATCTTTCCTCTTTCGTCCTGAAGGAGCTCGCAAGTTTCGCTGATAGAACCTGATCTCAAGTCGGCTGGGGGAATAAAACAGTCGATTGACAGACCTGGAACATTGAATGAAACCTCTTCAATTGTCCAGACTTCCTCCATCTTTGTTTTGGAATGACTCATAGCAACCTCACCAAACCTGTAAAGGTTCACGACAGATCGGCCTGAGTGGGCAATCATGATCCCATCAACGGGCCTATAATCATCTAGGAATGAGTTGATTGTGGTTTCCCAGTAAACAGCATCACCGCCTAAGGATTGGATCCTGGTCAGATGTGAATCCTCCATATGAACGAGTAGTCCAGTCTTTTGACTGAAGTAACCAAACAGGACATGCCTAATGATCTCTGCTGGTCCTTCGCTTCTAGCTTTCAGTGTCTGTGGATCAGCACATAGCTTGAGTATGAAGCAGTCGTCGCCATTAATCTTTTTCTCCCCTATGCACCTTGCATCAGCAAACATGCTAGCTGTAGTTCTTGGATCCAGACCCTGAAACAGTTAAAACCAAACAGATAAGCAAATAGCAGACATAAACTAGGGATGAAAAGCATGGTGCAGCAATTATTGGTAATTAGAACTTCACCTGAAGAGCACGACGCAGGGGTCTAACGGGGCCTTTTGCAGTATGGGCACCAAGCCAAGGTGTGTGCCTCCAGACAAGTTTGCCATTGCAGCCAGCATGAACCTTACTACCTCCAACAGCAAGCTCAACATACCACATGTCCGGATTCATCTGCCAGAGCACAAATCCACCTGACTCAGCCCCTCTAGACCCATTGTGGTTCTTCACAGCCTTTGTGGCTATCTCAAATTCTGAAGCTATCATTTTAACTTTTCCCATTGCATATGCATTTCGAATCGAGTTCTGCAGTTTCTGCCCCCCAGATGCAGCTGTGTACTGCTGCAGTATGTATTGAGCAGAGGAAGTTTCCTGCAATAGCACATCCCAGAGAAGACAAAATATTTAGGGTGTTTATTAATGAAATTGGAGAAGTTTCCACTAGATTACAACAAGAGCAGAAAAACGAAGCCATACGTCCAGATGTACAAATAATACTGACAATGAAAATGGATTTGAAGTTGTAAACAGAACCATGCAGACAACACAAGATAAGATATGCCCAATATTCCCCCCGTACTTTCTCAATGGGCAAACACAAGTCAGTGAAAAACTAATAATTTTAACATGAATTAATGGATCTATTATTCAACAACAACAACAACAAAAGGACACTCAGGGTGTCCAATGACTTCAGCAAAATTTTTTTTTTTTTAAAAGATTATTCATGCAAATGATCTTCACAATGAAAAAGTTTACAAAACGCAAACTCTTTCCAACCGTCAAAACAGTTCAAAAACTTCGTGGGTTCCAAGGCAAAAGAAACAAAAACAGGGGGAGAAAGAGAGGGAGCTACAATGGGAGTGTCTTTGATGCAAAGGTGAGGCAAAGGGTCCATGAAGCTGACATGCACCGGAGCAAGCGGAGCTCCCATGACCCCAAGCAACAGCCTCAGATCAGACCTCTTGTAAGACATGCCCGTAACCACAGGAGTCCTCGACAAATGCCCTTTCATCCACTGCCCCAAACCCGACCCGACCCTCTTAATCTCCCCATGATCCGCTCCATTAGGATCCGGGCCCTCCATCAGTGGAGCCAGCGCCAGCCCTACCCCCGGCCTCAATCTTCCGGATCTCCCAATCAACGTCTCCGGCAGCCCCGCACAGGAGCCACTATTCTTCTTCCTCCGGAGCATACTGGTCATTGGAGAAGCCGCTCGGGCTGGGCTCCCGGCCCGAGAGCGAGAAGGGGAAAGGCCGCGGACCACTTCGTCCTTGAGAGCCGAGAAGAAGCCTTGCTTCTTTTCCATTTTTCAAACACCCAATAAAAGTCACACAAAAAGATAAATAAATAACCAATAAAAAGAAACAAGAAAGTACTTCAAGAGATTGACAGTTAGTGAAGCGAAGGTTGCGAGAACTCTGTGTTTGCTAATATACGATCCTTCTTCATATAATGAAAGAGAATGCGTTGGAAAGCATAGAGGAACAGTGGCAAAAATCGTTATCGAAAGGTGACTTCAACTTCGAGAGTGTGATTTCAAGAGTGAGAGACGAAAACACGTGAAATATATGGAGAGAAAGAGATGATGGATAGGGAATATTAAACAAGTTATTAAGTTAAAAATTTATGACATAAATTATATAACAAAAATTTAATAATTAATTTATTATTAAAATATAAATTATATATTATATTTTAATATATAATTTAAAAAAAAAAAAAGAGGGGTGGGGGTGGGGAGAGAGAGATAAGAGAGTAGAGCGGTGAAGCGGATACTCTGATTCACAGGCCAATTCCCGTCTTCAATGGCCACTTTCCCTACGTTTCACTTACGTACACATCTTCCCTCCTCAGCCACCGCCACAGCAGGTGGTGGGTGGTTGGCGGTGGGTGAGTCATTGTATAGTTATTCTATTCGACCAACAATCAAAATCAACCTGGGTTTTGCTCAAAATGCTGTTAATTCAACTTCGATTAATTAATCATCCACCCACCCCTATTCGGTTACCTATATTTGAACCTTCTGTTTTCGGAGCTCAGTCGTCTCGTATATGAATATGGTTTCTTACTTCATAAGCCCAAGCGACTCCCCCAACAATTTTAAAAGCCTCAATAAAATATTGTATTCGTACCATCTTGGAATTTATTAAAAGCCTAGTCTCATGGTTCTTTGTCAATTAATTCAACCTTTTGGATTTTTTTTTTTTTTCAAATCCCCCCATTTTGCGATCTACCGATAGAAAACAAATCCTCCATAATATTAGGACATCTAAACCGTCTTATTTCTCAAGGGAGCAATTTTTTTTTCATCCCTCTTGTACTTATATAGGAGAAAAGAAAAATGCACACGAAACTGTTTGGTAGTGGCCGGGAGTAGACAACACAGGGAAATAAAGAACGTGGGAAAGCCCAAAACGAGCGGGGATATAGTTTTATTCCGCTTTTATTAATAAATTTAATGAGTTATAAATTGTGTAATAAAAATATTTTTTATTTGTATAAATTTTTTATAATTAAAATTTAAGATTTTAAAAATAAAATTATTAAAATATGCCTCAGCAATCTATGGCTCCATTCAAGTGGGCCATAGACGCCGACAGCAAAAAGCCTGTTGTGGAAAAGAATACCGTTCCTGGAAGTGGTTGGAGCGTAGTTTTCACATTCTCAGGGAGGCGCGTCGTCTAAGTAAAATCTGAATCGTTTAGCAGCATATATTCTGGAAGAATAAGAATAAGATAGCCAACTCGCTCAAGTGGTGCCCAACTTTTTACGCGATGGCATTTTCACGTTACAATTCCGAATTGGACACGTGGCAACTATACAGAGAGTTACGGCAAATCGTTTTACATTTTTTGAGATGGAAAATTTTCACCGGAAAGAATAAAATTTGTCGAGTAACTTGTCCGTTGCACAGGTCACGTTTATCAATTTTTCGTAAGTCATAATTTATCATTTTTTATCCGTCCTAATGTACTAGGCATTAATTTTAATACTATTATTAAATCAGAAATATGGAGTTCTTGAGACTCACGATTAATTTATTTTAAAATAATATTTTAATATATTTTTATTAATTTAAAAATAAATATTAAAAAATAAATTAATTTAATATTATGTTTTTTTTTAATGAATAAATAAGTTAATAAATTTTATATAATAATTAATATTTTTTTTATTATTTAATAAAATAATTATTTCAAGACACTTGTTTTTATAAAGAAGGGGATGTGAAGGAAATTTTCTTTTTTTTTTTTGTCAAGTGACGAGGAAACACCATCTATTATTATGACTTATATATATTGATCACAACGACGAACTAAATCCCAACGCACAGCCAATGGTGGTTATTGAGAAGTTTTCCTCTCGATCCAATCGAATCGCTCATTGCGTGTGGATTCTCGTGCACAAACACTGTCAATACCTCCGTCATGCCCAAAGATTGAAAAAAATAATTTTTTTTTCTTTTTTTTTTTTTTTTTGGACCCAAGATAACAAGATCGCACCTTTCTAATCAATGTGATTTACATATAAATTCACACGACTTGTCATTTGTCAATATTTAAGAGAAATAAAAAAAAAAAAAAAAAACGATAAGACTGGTATATGCGTATTACTGAACATGAGAGCACTCTTAAAGTTTCTTTCTTATTTGGAATGGTATGTGCTAATATGGCAAACTTAGCAAACCATTAAATAAGTATATAAAGTAGAAATTAATAATATGGAAAACCAATAAATTGGTTGCCAATCACGTGTTGGTCATCATGGGATCACATGTTCATGCTTCGGAGAGAACACGCCTCGTTTGGCTATTGTTGCAGTTGGCCATTCTACAATATGTGCACTATCCACAACATGTTTCTGTTTCTGTTTTATTCCTTATGTCATGTCTATTGCTTTTAGAGATTGGTCTGTTCTCTTGAACGTGAAGATTCCACCAAAAGAGAAGTTTCAGACAATGGTCTTGCTATTCTCTTGGCCCATATCTAGATGTTTTTTCTCTTTTGATCTGCCAAAGTTACCCCTTCCTTTTTCTGCCAGTTCAGGTTGGGAGATAAATTCTGCATCAATGCAGTTAAATAAGACGTTGATTAAAGTTTGATAATAAAGTTAAATTTAAAAATTAAAAGGAGACACGAAGTTGTGACTTGACGATCTAATCAGACAAGCCACGATCTCAGCTTGTGATAGTACTAATTAAGTAGTAATATGAGGCGACAAAGGTTTTGAGCATCACTTTTCCTGCTTCTATTGATTTACGAGCCGTATGGGCAATGAGACAAATAGTTTGGAGGATTTTTTTTTTTTTATTCTGCGGATTTTACATTGGGAAAATGTTGCTAGATTTTAATGCGCAACAAAATCGAATAAACTATATGTGATCGTCATTCAATTCAGAAAGTTTTACACAGGAACTACGCAAAAAAAAAAAAAAAAGACATCCAATTGTGTTGTTTTCTTGTAAGATAGCTCCAAAACAGACATTGATGCTTCCTATCACCAAATCTTTATGACACGATTTGTGTTCTTTGTGTGTCGGGCATCTCATGTGTGGAATTTTTGTCCCCACGAGTCCGAGCATTCGTGCTTAAAATATCCTAGCTAATGCCAGGTCCTTAATAAGCACCTAAACAGTCGCCACTTTTTTTTGATCTGTTACAATCCCCGCTTTGATGAACACACAGCAGACGTGGGGCATTGTGGAAATTTTACAATAATTGAATTGGCGGGCCATTGTGCATTTATAAAAGGCCATGGGCAATTGGGCATGCAGTAGATAAAAGACAATGACCATATGCCACCTTTATTACAATTGTCTTTTTTTTTTTGGTTTTTTGGTTAGTAAGCCTATTAAAGATGGAATTTTAAAATGGAACACTGGCATGCATATATTTTATACGACTTTTTGAGGCCTGTTTTCATTTATAAACTTCTTGCGGATTTAACGGTAACTGGAATTTTCCCACTTTAATAACTATAACTGTATCTAATAGAACAGACACAAGCGCCCAGTTTTCTGGCATCAACTGAGGTTGTTGCGCATACCTTGTCTGATTCAATAATGGTTTCATTCGTTGCCAACTGGCCATTACATAATTCTTTCGTGGGTATAGGTCGAAGAAAATTACCTTTTTATAAATCAAAGTCATGGTCTTCCCTGGGTCGGAGCCATGACACCATATATGCTTGACTGGCGTGCTACCAAACAATCTCTCTGCATCCCCCAACGCAGGGCCACTAGTGAGCCGGTAAAGTTCTACATACTGCACACCAGAGAAACAGATGGCTGGAATGGTTGGTCATAATCGTTGATGATGAGCTTTCGATCCCTTGGCACAACAGGAAAGAAGCATTATTGATAAAAAAAAAAAAAAAAGGTAACTTTGGGTTGACAATAGACCGAAGAAGCATTGACGAACATTATTTAAACAAGCGATTGGAAAATTCTTATAGAGAGAAAATCATGCACGCGAGGTCAAGTTGCACATCATTACTATATATATATATATATATATATATATAGTTCGAGGGTGCGGGATTCATACGTAAGGCAAATGTGCAGACGTGGATTAAGTTTCCCTAGTTTGACTTTACTGCTCGAATGATCAACGGTAATAATTTCTCTCGAGTTGGAACCCAAACGAAAATGTGTTGACCACTGACACATAGCATCCTCTATTTACGGTGATTAAATTCTTTACTCGCAAGTATTATTTTGACATCCAATTACGTAGGGTATCGTTTTAACTAACAACCACCTCGTAGGTTAAATTATCATTAAGATGAAAATACTAGGTGGGGGACCTCAAGATTCCTCTGCAGTCTTCTTTCTTCCTTCAGAGGGTATATTAATTCAAGCCCGAATCAAATAGGGTCGGCAGCAATAATGGTCCAACTAACTAGCTTTTACTCGATTTGTCCATAAAGCCAGCTTTATGGTCAATAATTATAATTTTAGAGCTAAAGTTTTACTTTTAATAAATAGCGCTTTTTTTTTTCTTTTTTTTTTTGGGGGGGTGTAGGTGAATCTCAGAGGGGAAGATGACTAAGAGTAAGACATGACGTTAGACTCATTTTCAAGTTTTATACTTAAAAGGTTGCCAGTTTGCTTTAATAAATAGCTTGTAAGTTGGATAAGCTTGAGAAATATGACTTTTCATCTTCCTCTGGGGGTAGTGACCTCAACAGTTTTGACTAAAGCCATCAAGTCCCTTAACGAATTTAAATCGACGATTTACACCTTATCATAGCGTTACCCTATATCTGAGTTGAATGACCTCTTTGATTCAATTTTTGAATCAATCATTATGTAGATAGGATGTATCTATGATAATTATAAATCAAATTTATGTAAAGTAGATATAGAAAAATAAAATAAATTTAAATATAATTAAGTATATGGAGTAGTTGTAAATTTATAGTATTTCCGTCATAAGTGAGAAATTTGATTTACTCGTTTAGTATAACCAAAATTAGTAAATAAAATATGGGTAAAAAATGGTTTATTGAATTTCATAGATATCAATTTGATGAATATTAAAGTAATGAATTGTTTCAAGTTACATCATTTTATCCTTAAATGGACATTGTGAGTTTGTTTCAAACCTCAAAATCATTGTCAGAAATGTTATCGTAGCTACCAAATGGCTTCGATTGACTTCAGGAATCACCTTTCATTTTGTTTTGGTGCTGCTACTTCCACAGCCATGGTGATTTCTGGAGGTTTGACTTTGTTTGGGTGATTCAGCGGCGAGGAAAAACAAAGTAAGTTTCTATGTTATCCACCCCTTCTGAACCCACATGGGCCTGGGTAATCAGATAAATTAGTGTGTGAGCGGGCAGGTTTGGTATAACGGGTTCGGGTCGGGATCTACCCAACAGGCAATTTTGTGAGAACAAACCGAGGGGACTTCAGCCCATGCCACTTTCAAGACAATTCCCATAAGAATCCCATTTAATCAGATACGAAGAACTGCTTGACTGGGCTCAATTTACAAACAACTATAGACTTTCTGACCCGTGGGACTGAATCTTAATCAACGGTCAATTCGACGCAGGAGAATTTCATTTTTCTAGAAAGACAAACAAAAGAATTAAAAAAAAAAAAAAAAAAGGAAAAGAAACAGTTAAACAGACTTTAATAGAGGACGAACCGTGCACTGCTCAGATCCGAAATGCACTTTTACCCTCTTTGAAATTTTAATTAAAAAAAAAAAAAGGAAATTGCTGGTTAAAGCTGGAAAGGGACTGATCGTAACATGGACTTGCGTCCAGTACAGATGTTGGGCTGTCGTGTCAGAGCTTATACGGTCCTCCATGAAAGTATGATCGGCCCACAGATAAAGAGTGCTCTTCTGTTAATCCAAATCAAAAGCTGTGACTAATCTAAAGCCCAATTTGCTGGTTATTAACTAAAATTTAATTTTTACATAAGAAGCGTAACTCCCAATTTAAATATGGAATGTCCATTCCTAGAGTTCTGTTTTTTTTTTTTTTTTTGTGGGGGAGGGGGGGAAGGGGGGAGAGGGGAAACGCGAAAAGTGAAAAAGAAAATAAAAAAAAAAAATCAAAAGAACAAATGATGCAAAAGAATTACTGAAACTTCGTGGCCTCAAAGTTCAATTACCATTAAATTGGTGCTGGGGTTCGCATTGTAATATTATATACAAGAATAGTATTCAAACACAAATAATGAATATTGCTGCGCACTAGAAAAGATGTGTATTGAGAGGGTGCAACATCAAATTGAAATGAGGTACGGTGATCGATTCTTAATTAGATTTTGTAAAAGAGAACATAATTAAACATTGGAATTAGTAGATGATCAAAATTTTTTTAAATAAATGAGTAGAAAAAAAATAAGAATTATTTTTAATAGATGTTAGTTTCACTTATATATATATATATGTTTAGGTCCCAGTTCTTGACATAGAGAGTATGGAAGGACACCTCTTGAACCCTTTTGAGTCCCACGAGACTGGTGTCGGACCCAAAGGAAGAACTTGTGCTATTCTTGGATCCACATGCTCAGGAGTATTTTTGGGTTTAATGTGGAGTGGCTATTAGACTATTCTAAGCCTCCTTATTCCGTAGGAGTATTCTCCTCGAAAATACCCCTGTCGATTTGTGATTTTTATTTTATTTAGATAGACAAGTGGCCGAAAATGGAACTCGGTTGCGATACCTAACATGGCTTGCAGCCAAGATATTGCACAGAAAAAGGCATTTAGCTCAAACTAAAGGTTTGTGCAGAATGATTCCTTCTGCAACTGACCAATGTTATAACTTTTCTAAGCTTGATTAAATGATACGGGTAAATCCATTTATAGTTTTGTTAGGGTGCCATGATATTAGAACCCGATAAACCCATAAAAACTATAAATGCGTGATGTTTAATTTGAATCATAAACTAATATCTGCAGTACCCAGTTCAAATTACACGACAAGTTTGCGAAAAACAAGACACCCAAACATGGCATTCTTACTACCAAGGATGCAGAACGGCAGAAGAAGACAATGAAAGTACTAAAGAACCCTCCTTTGACAACTCACGACCATATTCCCCAGCGGACACCACATGGACACAGTCGCGGAGGGCCCTGAAGCCACCTGCTCTTCCCAATAATGTGCCATGAAGAGCTACAGCTGTCCCCTCTGCCACCATTATATTCTGCATCTCTTTTTAAGATTTACCCGCTCTCCCTCAGTTGCCAGTCTAACCAAAGCTAATGACTTCAGTACTTTTTACTTTACTTCCCTTTCTACTACAAATACCCACTTGTCTCTCAGCTCTCTCTTCACTAGAACTCTCCACTCTCCTCTACTCTAGACACATTGCCACTTCTTTTTTAGCAGCTTTTACAGGGGGCCAAAAGCAGAAATGAAGCTACTATTTGCTACTTTGCTACTATGCATGCTCCTTGTAACTTCATCTTTCATGGAGCCTGCCATGGCTAAACCAAGTAAGAACTTGCGTTAATATTTTAACCCAAATGAAAGTTAATTACAAGTTGATTTTTGTGCTCTCTACAAAGATGAAAATTACAATCTTAGTTTTTTCTGGATCTTGTTTCTTTGCACTTTTTTCGTTTCACATTTCTTACATTTCTTCTCCTTGAGAAATATAAATTACCAATGCATGCAAACATATAATCTCAAGATTTTTTTTTTTTAATGATCTATTAATATTGTACTCATGCGTGTGCATTTTGGTTGTTGGGTGTTTAATAGTTTTCTGTACCAAAAAGTGCCAGCAGAGGTGTGCGAAAGCAGGATTGAAAGACCGGTGCTTGAAGTACTGTGGGATATGCTGTGCAAAGTGCAAGTGTGTTCCCTCTGGAACTTATGGGAATAAACATGAGTGCCCTTGCTATAGAGATCTGAAGAACTCCAAGGGCCAGCCCAAGTGCCCTTAAATTTATGTCCCATGGAGAGAAGCGAGACCTGTCACCTGTGTGTTATTCCTGCAATAGACAGGAGGACCAGCCTACCATCCAAGACTGCCTGACGGATCTTGATTATTAGCGAGTGGGCTCTAGATTTGCTCAATAAAACCACTGTTTTCATTTTCCGTCTTCTTTTGTGTGAAAAATTATCATGGTTGTGATCGTGTATTAGAGATTTCCCATGTGTGTGCTACATGTATGTTTGAATAAAACCAATTCTGTTCATCGAGATGCTCACATTGACCTTGCTAAGGTTTTGCCTCGCCATTTTGCTTCTAAGAATCTATTGGTTTATATTTTGGTTAGAATAAATCTAAAAGAGTTTCATGACTAATATACATAAAATAAACACAAAACACATATTGATTAATTATAAACATTAGATGATAATTACGAAAAGATAAATCAATAATTTTGGAAAGATTCAATAATAAAAAGATATGACCCAACTGTTTAGCATTTTTGATTTTGCCCAGTATGCTTGTGTACGAGGTTTAAACCTAACATCTACAATTTTGGGGATGACTTGAATCTTGTTGAGCCAAATAGGTTCATAATTATCCATCAATTTAAGAAAATAAATGGCGTGGATTGAGAGGAGGAAGAGCACGGGCCACACCTGGCCCTCCACCCCAGTCCTCCCTACAACGCACGGGTAGCTAATGCAATTGCACATGCTGGTGGACCTTCCAAATTAATCTTGGTGGGCCCCCCTTGAAAAACGCCGCATAGGTTATTATTACAATGAAACCGTGGTTCAACCACACCGGAGTGACCCAATAGGCCTTCTGGTGGATTGTGAAGAAAAGCCTACGCCATGACTGAGACGCAAAGGCCAATGTCGAGTGGCCGTACATCAGCCCATTGTCTACTATAGATGGACCCAACTCCAAAACACGTAATCCGGTGTCGATTCAGCACTTCGGCCCGTTGCCATTCGAAGCAGTCAGCAAGAGGCCTCAAACCTCACAAAGACACCCCACCGCTCTCCTTCCATCTCCATCCAATTTTCAAACTGCCGCGACAGGGAGAGAGAGAGAGAGAGAGAGAGAGAGAGAGAGAGAGAGAGAGCAATTTCCTCCAAATCCCGCGATGGAAAATCCTAAGGTTCAAGAGGTAAATTCTGATAGCTTGTCGTGAATTTCTAACATTTGGAAATTTTCGATTCAATTATGCATTTATTTACTTATTTATTTTTTGATCTGTTGTTTCGCATGTCCGTGCCAGATTCTAGAGAAGCAAGTGCTCGCAGTGGCTAAGGCCGTGGAGGAGAAGCTGGACGAGGAGATCACGGTGCTTGATGGGCTTGACGAAGACGATCTGGAGGCGTTGAGGGAACGGCGGATTCAGCAGATGAAGAAAATGGCGGAGAAGCGCAGCCGTTGGATCTCCCTCGGCCACGGCGACTACTCCGAGATCCCCTCCGAGAAGGACTTCTTCCCTGCCGTCAAGGCCAGCGACCGCGTCGTCTGCCATTTCTACCGCGACAATTGGCCGTGCAAGGTACATCGCCAATGATAAATTAAACTAATGGAGAATTGTGAATAATTATTTTAAAAATAAAGATTCGGTTAATTTTCCAGGTGATGGACAAGCACTTGAGTATATTGGCGAAACAACACATAGAGACACGTTTTGTGAAAATACATGCCGAGAAAAGCCCGTTCTTGGCTGAAAGACTCAAGATTGTTGTACTTCCAACACTCGCCCTTATAAAGAATGCCAAAGTCGATGATTATGTGGTATGTTTTGTTGTCCGAATTAATGTCTTTTGTCCTTGCATTTGGCATGATGGGGTCGGAACCTTTGCAGGTGGGATTTGATGAGCTTGGTGGCACGGATGAGTTTAGCACGGAGGAATTAGAGGAGAGATTGGCTAAAGCCCAAGTCATTTTCTTTGAGGGGGAGTCGTCTCTGAATCAATCCAAGCCTGGCACCCAGACTAGGAGGAGTGTCCGGCAGAGTGAGAGCCACCGTGATTCATCTGATTCAGAATAAGAATCCTTGTGTTTATTATGTCCCATTGTCAATGGCTGTAATCTGTATCTTTGAGTTACTGGGAAGCTGAAGGGATCAATGGTCGTTCAATGGGTCATATTAAGGTTCCATTTTCTTATGGATAGTCATCTATTCAAATTCCAATGGATGTCATTGTGTTGCTACTGCCATTTTAGCCCATCGGAGTGATTACTAATTGTTATTCGAGCTAGTGATTTGTTGGATATGTGATGAAATGTTGATCATGTGGTGGAAGGTCTCTTTGATGACAGGAGCATTAGAGTTGATTTTATCTTTTTTGAGTTTTCAATTGATGTAGTTTATTTTTCTGAAATGCCCTTTGTTTTACAATTTCTCCTCTATTCTAAGTCATCACCCCTCTCCATTTCGATGGAATGAACTTGAAACTTTGAAATCTGGATTGTATGTCAAGAACTGGATAATGGGGATGTTGTCCGTGCATCTGATATGGGGATAACTTTGTTCTCCAGAGATATGAGGAGAACTTTGTTGAACGCAAGGCTGACAACATGAAGACATCTTTGCATTTCTTCTACATAAATTCAACCACATTTTCTACATCTCCGCACCTTTTTCCTTGGATGCACGGATGAAACCCCAATGAATGGTTGTGATTACAATTACTTCCTGTCGTAACAAAAGTTGAATCATAAAAATATCTTCTCTTTTTTATCCCTTCTTAATTGTGTTGGTAGTTCCTTAAATTTGGTATTAGACTATTTATGCAAATCATGGTTGGATATTACCTACCGGTAATTCCTTATTTGTTATTTGTAGTACAAGGTGCGCGGAACTCAGAGTGCAAGGAGAGTCTAGTGTCTTTTTCTTTAGTTGAAGAAATAAGGATATTGGAGATAACTCTGATTAAGACAAAACAACTATGGGAAACATCTCGATCCCCGTGTTCCTGATTGCATGGAGAATTGAGTGATTGATTGTGATTTTCTAACATTTTTGCAACTAAATAGTTTCTTATTACATACTAATTCTTTTGAAATATGTTAGTATTTCTGTTTTTGATTTCAAGTATTAATTCTATTTTCTTTTTTCCTACTTCCAATTGTTTTTGGAAAGAAAAAAAAAAAACTCGGAAATTTTCATTACATTACATTATCTAATAATTTAATTGTAAATGAAATATAACATAAAGGGCGTGGCATAGTAAAAAAAAGAAAAAAGAATAGCGTTCTTGCTTTACTTTTTGGACAGTCGTCGTGGGTTTGATGCCGTTAAAGGGTAAAAGTGGAAAAGTGGATGTCTTTTACAGTCTTGGCCCTTCGGCGCGTGTGTACCAAATGGAAAAAATAAAAAAGATAAGGGTAGTAGTGGATAACGAAAATTTAGCGTGGACTTGACGCCCGAGCAACTATTTCTACCCTCTAGGTATAGCCCGGCCCAGTCCAGAGTTAACGTTACAGATATTTTTGTTGCCGCCTTTTTTTTTTGAATCCCCACCGAGAAGAAATCCTTTTTTTTTTCCGCTTTCTTCGGTTTCGTTTTTGAGTTTGCAGTAGCAATTCACGTTCTATGCAATGTTTTGCTGGATTTTCCAAGAAAACTTCGATTTCTATTCGTTTAAGATGAGCGAAAGCAACTCGATCTTCAGAATATTGCATTCCTGGTGGTTTTTGTTGTCGACGACGGCGGAAACTGATCGGCGGCGATTCGTAGCCGTCACGGTGAAGCGAACAGTTCCACGAGTTCTTGAAGCTTAAGAGGCTTTCTTGATTTGTTTCTTCAATAGACCTTTTTTTCCCTTTTATTTTCGATTTTTTTCCCTCAAAATCCCTGTTTCTTGAAGATTAACAAGCGTTCTTGTTTCTTAAAAGCTGCTCTTTTCTTTATTTATCAAATTTTAACTGAAAATAACCAGGTACTTGTTTCATTCTCCCCTATTTTTTTAATTTTATGTATTTCTTTCTTTAATTTACTTTTTTATTTTATTTTTCGATTCTTTTTTCAAATTTTTTTTGTTCTTGAACATTAACAAGCCTTATTGTTTCTTAAAATTTGTTCTTAGTTTCTTTATCATTCAACATTAGGAATAACTCTGTACTTTTTTTTTTCTCGCCTTTTTTTTTTTTTAATTTTATGGATTTATTTCTTTCTTTCTTGTTTCTTGAATAGTCTTTTTGCCCTTTATTTTCCTTTTTTTTTTTTTTTCATTGAAATCCCAGTTTTTTCCTTGAAAATTAACATTGTTTTCCTTTTTATTTTCTTTATAATTTTATGGATTTTTCATTTATTTCTTTTGTTTGTCCTTATGTTCTACCTGATGAATTTGTTTCCTTAAATCCATTCTTGAGTGATTTTTAACCGCTAAGTCTAAAACTCCTTGATTTTGAGCTTTTTTTTTTTAATGTTTTAACCCCCTGAAGAGTTTATTTCTATTTTCACTTTGTGTAGCTAATCATGCCTGCAGCATGGCGAATGATGTATAAAGCAATTATTGAAAATGGAGAAGCGTGAATTGTCTGCTGTACTGCTGAGGACACTGTTGAAGAAGCTGAACTACTGAACTAGTTAGCCTGCTTGTGCTTTATAATTCGATTCTACCGTTTTGCTTATCATCGTTGTTGGTTGGCTCACTAATATTAATGCCAATATATTTCATGGTTTCATGTTTTCGCCTGCAGACCCAGATTGCCTATTAGCATTGATCAAACTCCATAGAGCTGGGAAAAACATAACAGGTTGGGGAACTGGAAAGTTGAGATACATTCTGAAACATTCACGGAGTACTTTAATAATAATAATAATAAAAGGATTCTGGTAAGATAACCATAATCCTTCCTCATTCCTCACAGCAAATTTTGGATTTCTTCTATTGAAATTGGGTTCAAATGTGACAGTTCACTATTGTCCCTGCAAGTCATTTGAGTGAGCCTATATACATGTATGCCTGCAAATGTATTCTCCCCTCTTCTGGTAACCTGCTTCGTGCATGTATTCTCGTGGGACCAATCTTTTTTCAGATATTGGAACACATGGTGACGGTGAGTTTCTAATCTTCTTAGTTCAATTCTGAATCCTCCTAGTTAGTCTAAGAACTGAGATTTTTAATTTGGTTGGAAGCATAATTGGGAAGAAGAATTAACTATCCTTCACAGTTGGAAGATTTCAACTCCCTATATGCAGGGCTTAGAATTGAGGGTTCTCATATCCTTTTGTTTTATAATAGCTAACCTTCTTCTTAAGAATGTTCTTTACTCTGATATCAGCAGTCTTTCTGGGCTAACAGTCAGATCATGGAACATGACTGTATTGTTGCCTATGGTGCAAGCATGTTGATCATTGAACACGCTACAGTCTGAACTGATTCTTTTGAGGTTCCATGTTCAGCAATCAGTTTTAATGATGACATAATAAATTGATTGAGACTAACATAATTGCAAGTGTTGTTATTGTTCTTATAGTTTGCAATGTTTAAAGCTTGTGACAAATTGGGAAGCTGATGTTAAAGGCTCCAACATGGTCAAAGCATGAAGGTGAATTGAGATTAAGGCAAGCAAGTTTGGTATGATGTTCATGCATTGAAATTTCTTTTGTTCATGTCTTTCTCTTTGGAGAAACTATGAAAATCTTTACAAATCAATCTTAATTTGCCCCTAAATATTGCTCTTGAGAAGTGTTAAATCTTAGAGAAGTAAAGTTAGGACTTACCTAACTGATTTGAGACTGGAACAAGAAAGAAATTGCAAAAGGTGGTCCATAGAATTCTGCTAGGTGCAGAATGTGTGTATCAAGGGTCCACCGTGATCAACCATGAAAAGTAGGCAGAAAGTTTTTCCAGTCCAGCATAAAAATTAGTGGGCATCTGTTGACACTCGAAAAATAGAACTCAATGCCTCATAATGTCTAGAATATCTTTTTAAATACACCCTTCCAACTTTGGAATGGTATAAAAGGGGCGCTGAGAATTATTCTAGGATGTGGAGAGAAACTGGATGATACAACTTAGGTAATTGCAAGGGCAATTTGGTGATTGACACAGTGTTTGTGCATTGTGAGGAACAAAATCAACAGAGTCGATTGATTGTTACTGTAAAAGGCTTGTTGCTTTCAATTGTAAAGGGTTTGATCTTTCTCCGAGTGTAAGAGGATCTTGTTAGTGGATTGAATTCTCTAGGGTAGAACTTGAGGAGAGGATATAGGTCAAGGAAAAGCTGAACCTTTATAAATCTTGTGTTTGTGCTCTCTTTTACTCAAATTCTCTTTTATTTGTTTATTTTCTGGTTAATTGCCTATTGAACATGATCTTATATCAAGTTATTTGCATTATTGATGGAATCATCTTGCTTATACTAGATTGTTTTATCATTGCTTGATTCATATAGTCTCTGTGCTTTAATTTCCATTTTAAATTTGAGGTCAATTTTCTTAGTACATTTTAGAAACCCAATTCAGCCTCTTTTAGGTTGCACAAGGCAACATTCAGCTGTGTATGCATCCTACCAGAGCTTCCTATCTTTCTCCATGCATAAGACACAGCTTGGGCATTTGCAACCTCCAAAGAAAAATTAGCTCTCTTTTTTCTCCAGTTGATTGCTGTCCATTTCCTGTTGTTCTCTCTTTTGCCTTTCCCTTATCATGGATGCCTTACAATTGGTTGAGCATTCATGCCCCTGTTATGTCTCTTCTATTACATGAGCATACCCATGGGTCTTGAGAAGGGTGAGATATATTTAGCCTAACTCTTGTTCTTTTCGCAAAGAAGTTGTTTTTGTGACTCCAACCTGTCACTTCCAAGTCAAAATGGAGTAATCTTTACCATTACATCAAGTCTTGCCTTCCTATATAAATTCTCCATGATGATTAATGTATTTTTACCTTTTTTTTTTTAATGTTTGATGAAAGAAATTTTGACGAGATATCTCTGATGCTGATGAAAAGGCTGTGCTTGTCAGTTGTAAGAAGACCCCATCCTATTTGGGTGAGATCTTTTTTTTGCCTTAGTCTCCACACTTCAATGTGCTTGAAGACTATTAAGAGTAAGACATGAAAAATTCTTCCTAGTTAATTTTATTTTGATGTGGCATATCAGTTATGGGGTGATTTTGAAGTGTAGTCAACTTTAATATATATGCTCTGCTCTACATTTATGTAAATGCTGGCATCAATAATGATTCTTTTCCTTCTTCAGGCAGCACCCTTAATGCATTTAGTTTTGAGGGATCAGTTTAAATCAGAAATTGAAGCACTTATTGTGTTCTCTTTGTTCAATTAGTCCTTCCAGTTAGGCAATAAATGCATATTTGAAGATTACAGGTTCATATCTGTTGTGTCTCATAACAGTATTGTGCTTGGCCTTAGATAAAATGTATGTCATGCTATTGAGAGATGTTCTACTTTAACAAGATAGACTACTCACTGAAGGCGGAGCTTGGAATGTAGATTATGTAATTGTCCCTTGTATGCCTACTTTCTAAATTTTAACAAAGGATCTTATCTTTTTTAGAGTTATTTGCTCTAATAGAGCTTTATTGGTGTTTCATTATAAGACTCAGTTTTAAACTAGCATATCCTACGTATGTGAGTGGGACCTTATATTGATTTTGTCTTGATGCTTTTAGATGTAATAGTTGCCTTGGCATTCACAAAGAACACTTTCAATCAGTTCCTCCACCTCCATCAAGTTGGAATTGGCATCCATTTATTGACATGGACAAGAAAAATTACTTAAGCATGTGAGTATTGAGAGGATGCCTCTGCATATGTCATATGCTTCTACGTAAGGTCCTATTAGTGTATGGGTGATGAAGGATTATGGTGTCAAAGAATCCTGGACCAAGGTGTAATCCATTGACGTAGAAGATGATATGTTCCCTTTTGGCTTGCATATGCAATAAAGTACATGAATGATTGAGCATTATTGCTCTTTCATTTTTGTAACAGCACCCTGATCTATCATAAACCAAGAAAACTAGGATTCAACTATCATAATTTCTAAGGGGTCAAGTCAAATTTTGATACAATTGCTCATGCTCCAGGCTTAATTTTGCTGAAGTATAATGCTTCAAGCATTATAGGCCTAACATCAACTTGAGGCAAAAATGGATAATGTTAGCCGCGTAAAGCTAAAGAAGCAACCCCTTTCCCAGTGAAGACTTTCCAATTTTTTGCATTGTGAATTTTGGAATTTTGTTGTATCTAAAGAATGCTTGGCTATGTAGTTTTGCTGAACTCAAACTCTTGGGGGAGGCAAGAGCTTTTTCGTTGGTAGACGAAAATGGACAATGGTCATTTGATTCTTGCCATTAATGGAAAAGAAAAATGGGAGCATTGGTGGCAGAAATGATGCAAGCATAAAGGTGAGATAGAACTACTTGAGAAATTTTAGTCATATCCACAGACCATTCTAGTTTCATAGATTAACGTTTGGTCTGTTTAGTAACTTCTTATTTGGGGTTCTGAAGTAGTCATTTTGTATGGTTTAGAAGTATGTTGCATGACAATATTACTACACAGAGGCAACGTCAAGTCAATTGTCTATTTTGTATCTGTTTTCTGGGATTCTGCTCATCTCTGAAGTAATGGATCATTGTCTCTCTTTTCTACTGCTGAATTCACCTCTTCTACACATATAACTGAACTAGTAGCACACGTTATTTTTTACATGCATATGCAGCAAGAAACTTAGGGACCCTTTATTAGTGTAGAAGATTAGTGTAAATATGACCAGTGCAAGTATCTCCTTGGAGTTCTAGCTATGTCGGCAGCATTTAACAGATCAATAATTGCAGTTTACCTGCTAATTTAGCTTTTATTATGGATTATTATAAGTAAATCATGCCATTTTAGACCAGGTTTGGAAACTTTTATCAGTAAAATCTGTTCTATTGATATCTTCCTACTCCAGGTGCTCTACTTAATTTGGGTTAAAATCTCGTTTTAATGCAAACAACAAAAAGTATTAACAAACTGGGACAGAGTTTCAATTTGGACATAATTTGCGACAATATTATCATATTCTCAATGTCTTGTGTCACCTCTGCTTATGCAGGTTTAGGGATTTGTAAGTATTGTTGATGTAGTTGTATTACAAAAAATAACAATATGATGTTATTTCATTATTTTAACCGTATCTATATTTTCTGTATGATAGTTTCTTGTTTTCACTTAATATTCTTAGAAATTATTCAGTGACACAATGTTTTTCGATGGTCAGTGAAATATACATATTGGATTTTCTTCAATCTAATATATGCTTACCTTTGATAGGGAAATTTTCCATGCCTACATATCAACACTGGTTCTGATTAAGAATTTGCTGTCTAGAATCAATTATTAACATGGATTCTTAAGCCATTGCAACCCATAGTTCTTCACAGATGAACTAATTAATATGTGTTGCTCCATGGTTTTCTAGCTTATATATACTTCCATTCGGAGTTAACATTGCAAGCACTTAAAACATAGAACTCTGCTGTTGATATATTTTAGCCAAAGAAGGCTATCACAGTAGAGATGTCTCCAGAAGAGACAACTTCTTTACTTTCCCTGGGATTTCCCCTTCTCTCTTATTGGGGCAATTAACAGTGTTCACAATTTCATGAAGTTGAATCTTACAGGCTTATGGGGATCATGGACTCATGGCAGCTTGTGAATCACATGCCAAGACCTTGAAAAAAAGAAAATACCCAAAGCTTGTTCCAATCTACAATGCACAATGCTTTAGGCAAGCAAGCTCAAGGCTCATTCCTTGAATTTTGCAGATGAAACTGCCTTCCTGCAATCAAAGGTTAGAGTCTCCAAAGATACTGCTGTGATTCCACACAAGTGTGTGGCTGGACCTCTTTCTGTGTTGGAAATGAACCCAATGTCCCCTCAAAAGGAAGTCGTACATTGGGCTCCTTACTTCATTAAAATGGTCAGAAGAGAGTCATGAAGCACTTTGAGCTTGCCTTGAAACATACCAATTGATTATCATACGTCTCTATTAAGGCCTAAGACCCAGCTATTTTAGTTTCTTCTGTCAGTTCATGCAATATGTGATATATGCTCCCAATTTGAGGATGTGAAGAGGATCCAACAAGAAATTCATGCACAACTCCATCAATACTGATCCAACTACACCCTGGCTGCTTCTTGACTCCCTTCTCCCTCATAAACCACCTGAGTGCTGAGACATCTGCCCATCTATGATCCACTGCAAACACATTAGCTAACATCACATAGCTTGCAGAATTATTGGGGTCTACTTCAACTAGCATACCATAGATATTTTCAGCCAAATCTGCTCTAGAGTGGAGCAGGCAACCCCCCAGCAATGCTCCCCACACGAAATTGTTAGGCTTGAAAGGCATAGAGGCAATAACATCCATGGCTTCCTCCACTTGGCCTTCTCTTGCAAGAAGATCAATGTAGCAAGCAAAATGTTCCAATTTTGGGAGGATGTGGAAGTGTGTTTTCATATCTTGGAATATCCGTCGTCCTTCTTCTGATAGTCCTGAGTGGCTGCAAGCCCACAGAAGACCAAGGAAAGTGCTGGCATTTGGATACAAACCAAACTTTTGCATTTTGCAGAAAAGCTCAATTGCCTCTTGTCCTTCACCATTTATGGCAAGACCCATTATTATGGAGTTGAATGATATAACATCTCTGGAAACCATCTGGTCGAAAACTTCCTTTGCCTGGTCCAAACTTCCACATTTAGAGTACATGTCCATCAATGCAGTGGCCAGAAATGTGTTGGATTCCAGAACACCTTCACGTCCTTCAGATTTCATGTATTCATGAACCCAAATTCCAAGGTCTAGATCACCAATTTGAGCACAAGCTGAAAGCACACTGACCATTGTGACATGGTTGGGCCTAAGATTGGAGTCCTTAGCCATCAATCGAAACAAATTCAAAGCCTCCAATGGGAAACCATTTCTAACGTAAGCATTTATCATGGAGTTCCACAGAAGCACACTCCTTTTTCCATTACTGCTAATAGCACCAAATCTTTCTTTACTCTTTTCAATCATTCCCCACTTTCCATACAGGTAGACAAGAACGTTGTTGACTGAATCACAAACAGCAATGTTGAGATCAATTGCATCAACATTTTCTGATAACATTCTCACCCAATTCTCAATTTGACCAATATCTAGATTCGAACAAGCGGACAAAACGCTAACCATGGTATCATCTTCTGGCCTAAAATTCTCCTTAACCATGGAACAGAACAGCGCCAAAGCTTCCTCAGAATGGCCAGACCGAGCAAAACCAGCAATCAAAGAAGTCCAACAACAAACCATACTTTTATCGGTCATTTCATCAAACACATTACTGGCGGAGTCCAGATCCCTACAGCCCTTCACATAGGCGCCAATAAGACCGTTGCAGATAATCGGGTCACCATTAAAACCCGTTTTCAAGATATGGGTATGAATTTGTTGCACATGACAATCACTCCCGGATCGAAAGCACGACTTCAGAACAAACGAGAAAGTCAAGTCATTGGGCGAAAAGGGTCGCCGATTTAGTATACGGAAGATCGAGAACGATTCAAGGAAACGACCCTCGTTAGCCAGGACTCTAATAATGGCATTGAACGGAAACAAGGTGGGATTTTGAAGCTGATGAAACACGCGAAGAGAAATAGTAGGTGGGTAGTGACCAATGAGACGAGTTGCCAACAGGTTATCCTGATGCGCATGAAGGCGATAGACTTTGGCGTGGATTTGGAGAAGATGCGAGCGTGGGATGCGGCCTTCCAAGAGAGTGGAGAGATCGGTGAAGGTTAAAGGGGCAGAATTGCTGGAGAAAGAACGGGAAAAGTTAGATAAGGGTAGTTCTAACTTCAAGTTGGCTGTCAATTGCAGGAAAATTGAAAGAAGCATGGCTTGGGAGTCTCAGAAAAAGTGAAGAGCCTTCATGCTGAGATTTTGGATTCTCCTGAAATGACACGTCCGTTTGAATTTTAGCTTGCTTTTGGATTCCCGGCCAAGGACAATGACCAAGAAGGACCCACTACCAGGTCAGAGTCTCGTTACAGTTTGTACTTTGCTCCATCGTATTGTACTTGTTTGAATCCATCTTTTCAGAATGGTGACCAACATGCAGATGCAGTCCAGCTCGTATGGAAACGATTTAACGAATGGTTTTGCGAACACTTCTATCATTATATTTATAAACTAAGGTTCGGTTTACTTATTAACATTATTATTTCATTTTTTATCATTTTTTTATTATTTAAGTATAACTCAATTTAAATAGATTTTTTGATGTTTAATTTTGCTATTAAAGTTCCCTTGGCTTTGCCGTCAGTATTATAATTAAACATGGCAAGCAACATCAACAGAAGGAGCCCATTAGAGAATTTATTATTATTTTTTTAATCAAAAGGAGGAGCCTATTGGAGGCTAGAGGCCACAGCCTCTGTTCTTCTTTTATACATAGGCAAAATATACATCAGTGTAACACCGTAATTGGGGTGTACTTGCATCCCAAGGTTTTTTATTTTGGCAATTGGAAAATTTTAGAAAATTAAAATATTTAGAAAAAAAAGAAAAATGATTATAATAAATTAAAAAAATTGAATCAAATATATATAAATTATACAAAAATATTTTTATAATTAAAAAAATTAAAATTAATACCACTTGAGATAATAATTTGAATAATTAATAAGTATATTTTCACGTAGTGTTCTACCACCTCTCCCTAAACTTAAATAAAAAAAATTTCCTTCGCAATTGCGCGCATATTACGCGGCCGAGGTGGTGGGCCCCTGTTTATAACGGCACCGACTCAATCTTCTATATAAGCAGTTCCGAGAGACTTTTTCAGTTGCATATTGCGCCAAGAGTGCCGTCCAACGTTCTAGTTTTCCTTCCCCGCCATCTTTCCCTCTCCGGAAACCCTAATTCTTCCTTTCTACGATTCTGCTTCCCTTCGTACCGATTGGTCGGTGCTTAGGGTTTTGTAGGCTTTTGATCCTTCCAAGAACTTGAGGAAGCCGTAAGAATGAAATATTCTTCGCGCGGAATGGATGAAAATGCCCACAATATCATCGCCAGGGTTTTAATCCACATCTGGGGCAATTCTTGTTTTTTTTTTTTCGATTTTGTTCAAATTTTTTTATTCTTGGTGTTTGATTTTGTTTCTTTTGCACTGATTCTTTTTAATATTGACAGCATTTAGGGTAAACTTGGGTGATTCAAAACCGCACTTTCACTATTTACGGTTTTGTATTTGGTATCTTTTGATTATCATTCTTTTTCTTTTCTTTTTTTTTTTTTTCTTTTGTTATCCAATCTGAAGATCTTTCTCGAGATCTCTTGATTTTTCATTTTTAGATATTCTATTCAGATCGTTTGTTTTCCTCTGGGTCCTTCCTTTTGGGGTTTCTGGGAGTGGTTTTTTTTTTTTTTTTTTTCAATTTCTTCGGTTTTTTCTTCAGCTTCTTGGCTTTTCCTTGTTCAGTATCCTGATTTTTTTTTTTTGTTCGGTTTCTTAGAACTTGGTGGTTTTCTTGCTCAGGGACTTGGTCCCTCTTGTCGATTTTCTTGGAATTTCTTTTTCAGTTTCTTGGGCCTTCTTATTCAGTTTATTGGTTTTCTTGTTCAGTTTCCTAGAAAGTGGTGCTTTTTTTTTTTTTGGATTAATAAATAAAATGGTGCCTTTCTTCTTAACTTAACTTTTTCTTAACCGTTTATTTTCTTCTTTTTTTTTTCAATGTTTTCTTTGGCTGGTTTTCCCAAACGGCGTAGTCTGGGAGTTTGTAGTTCCCTCCTCATCTGTCAGTTTAACGTCTCTCTCTTTTTACGCACAGTACGGTCTCTGTGCTTTCTCTTTATCTCGGCCTTTTCTTGCTTCCAAACCCTATCTTCTTTTCTAATTTCCTGATTGCGATTCTTTCTGCCTTGCGTCACTTCATCAATTTTCACCCTAATGTCTCTTGTTTTTGACACAAGCCTCTTGCTCAACTGTTCTTGCCAATCTGTGTTGACAGTCGAATCAAGATCGTGAATTTTCCAACTTTCTTGATGGTTACTGACCCTGACGAATAATCAATAACGGAACTCCAGACCGGTTAAATTTAATTTCTTGTAACAAATCTCTCTCTCTCTCTCTCGCTCTCTTTTTCTTTTCTTTTTTTTTTTTTTTTAAATGGAAACTGATCGACCCGTTGGTTTTCTTCTTGTTTTCTTGATTTTCTGCATATTTTTCACACACTTTTTGGTATGAAGAACATTGAGTCAATCTATCATTCGTAAGGCATGTACTTATGTGTTTTAGGTCTTCTAAGAATAATTTTTTCCAATTTCTTGGCTTCTGATGGATTGACTCAATGTTCTTTATACCTTCCCACACTTAACAGTAGCTGATGGATCAAGTGCATTCTGATGTCTCTGGCATTTCAAGTGCTACTTTTTAAAGGTTTATTTGAGGTGGTTTGGATGCGCGGTAAGTTATTGGTGGAAAGTGGATAAATGAGCCTTTGTTGTCCCCCTTATTTTTTGGAATGTTCACACATTTTAAAAGTGATAGAGAATTTTATTATGATTTTCCAGCATCATTATTCTGCATATTAGAGAACTGTTTTTCTTTTCCATTCACCTCCACTTTTTTCTTTTAAGAAACTAATGATGATAATAAAAAGGCATATGACAATTGTTTTATAGTTCTCTTTCAGGAGGAAGATGTTTGGTAATATGCTTACCTTCTATCCTGTTCAGAGGCATTCAGACATATGTTCAGAAAGACACTCATTCCTGGCTTGCATTGCAATTCCTGCTGGTGTAGGTTAAGGACTTCTGGTTTGATTTCCACTTATGCTTTATAAATTTTTTAAGTTTTTTTTTTTTTTTAATTTCTTGTAATTGATTTTTGCTCAATTTGTTAGGATAATGACCTTTGATGACATTGCACATTGTGTGAATATCTTGGATTTTAAAGATTTTGCTGGTCATTGTTTTGGTTGAATACTATTCAACCCTAATTAAATTTGGGATTAAGGTTTTGTTGTTGTTATTGTATCCGTGCAGCCTTATTTGTCAACAAGTACATCCAAATTCTTATTTCTGGATAGTTGGTATCTTTTACTGATATATTGAGCTTGAGCTATGAAAAGCAATGTTGTCTTGAATTACTAAAACAGACTTGTAAGCTCAATGATTTATTTGTCAGCAAGTATAACCAAATTCTTGTTTCTGGATAGTTGGTATCTTGTAATGATATATTGAGCTTGAGCTATGACAAGCATTTTTGTCTTGAATTTCCAAAACAGACTTGTAAGCTTCATGATTTATAGATTACTTGCCTTTATCTGTTGTAACTGGACTGTTAGTTCCCTGGACCTCTGCAATCTATAATCTTGATATGTTTAGACTATCATCTCTGCAAATTGTTTGGGGTTCATTTATGTTTTTTTGCATTGGAAAATATTGGGTGTTTTCTTTTGCTTTTCCTCATCTGTTTAGGCATCCACAATGCTCTGTTCATTATTGGTGGATGGTAGATCTGTAGACCCTATATTCATATTGCTGTTATTTTTTTATTCTTTTGGCAGCAGTATTCATGGTGCAACTTCTACTTCTTTTATATGTAATTCCATTGCTTGAAATGTCATTATGATTAAACAGAAGAAGCTGGCTATAATGCTTTGACTAGATGGTGCATGTCCAAACATGTTTATCAATTTGCCTTTGGAGTTGTGTTCAATAAAGATGTGCTTACAATTATTGGGACACCGCATCACAGCCTATCATACTTTGCTCCTGCTGTATTTCAGATTTCACATCTCTGAGGAATAACAGCATGCCATTATGTTCTTAAAAATATCAATTCACAGTGGGTCATTGAATTTCTCTGTCCTTTATATATATTATCAGTTTTTAGCAATGCTTATGTAGTAATAATTTTTTTCCTCTTTGAATATTTTTATCTTATCACTAAATATGATTCCAGAAAATGACATGGGAATAATTCTTGAAAATATAGATGTACAGAAAATTATTTTGTGTCAGTGACATATTTTCACTGAACCTCTTCTTTCATGGCCTGTGAACTGTGGTATTAACTCTCCCGTGCACCCTCCCTCCCCTCACACCCACACATGCACACACGCGCGTGCACACACAAACACACACACAATATATCATTGTTTTTTTAGAATTTAGTCCCTGTATCATTCACATAAACTGAGAAGCTAGTTCCATTCAAAGAACAGTTGCCATTCTGTCATACTTGAGGGACAATTGGCTCTTACATGTTGTGCACTTATGGATCAGGTTGTTTCTGAAGTGTTCAGATCAAAGTACTTTTCTACTGATCTACTGTATCCTTAGTCAATCTTTTTTAGATCTGCTGACCGTTTGATGCTGGGACTATGGATCCTGGTAAACATTGGTTGTGGATAAGTTTCCTATACAGTCCTGGGATCATTGGTCTGCTAATTTTCTGATCTTCACTTTGTCCAGAATCCTACAAAGTTGTTGAAGGTTCCACATTGTGCTGGTCTTCTGTTAAAGGAGTCTTTGCATACTTGTCTGTTAGTTGGTTAGTTTTGCTCAGAGTATGACAAATTAACTCTTCAGCCTTTCAAAATCTTGTGGGTTGCTATTTTTATGCAAAAATTGCCTTTTCTTTGGTGCATGGAAAGATTGCCATTTGGTAAAGACATACGTGAGTTCAATCCTTCTGTAATGGAGTAAGTACATTTACACATTCTTAATTCAAATTTCACAACTTATTTCTCTCTCTCTCTCTCTCTTTGTTTCTTTTTTCCTCTATTGGGTGGTTATAATTTTTGAATTCAATTGTTTGTTTTTTTTTGCATAGATAATTCTGGTTTCTTAGGTGATGCTTATGTTGGGATGTGATTTGGGTCTTTTATTTTAGGGCTTGTTGCACAGACATTGCAAATGGGTTCAACACACTCAAAGGGGTTCAGATCACACCCTCTGCTGCTTATTGGAGAGGTTATAACCTTTTTTTCTTCTTCTTTCTGTTGTTGGTTTGGTTTAACAATGTTACAGGTTTTCAAGTGAGAAGCATTTCTTTATTTGGTTTAGAATTTTGTTCTTACAGGTTTTCTAATGAGCAGCATTTCTTACAGGTTTTCTAGTTAAAAGAATTTCTTTGTTTCTCCTTTTTGGGCTACTGAAAGTTCTAAGCTTCAACTTTTAGCACTGTGTCAGAGCTCAGTTTTCTTAATCATATTTGTCTGCAACTGTTGTTATGAATTTTGATGTGATATTTTTATGCAATGTCTTTTGAAGCCAGTTTCTTCATCTGGAAATGTTTGTAGGTAGTTGGTGCTTAGGGTTCAGCTTGGGGTTTAAGATGGGATTTTAAAGGCATCACTCAATTCATCTATTTTCTGCTGGCATTTTATTGACCTTTACTGTAATTTAAGATCTACTCTTTGCCATTATAGATTATGTCTCTTACTTTTGCTGTTTACTGTCAATATCATATTCAATCATATCAGAATTTATTTTTATCAGTTTTTCTTTAGCATTCTCTCTTGCACAGCCTCTCCCAGCATGGTCTCTCTGAAGGAGGTATTCTATGATGAACTCTATTTCATATGCTTCCCAACTTCGCCTGATCTTATTTGACCTCCCCACCTGCAAGGGGTTTGATCATATTACACAAATTCTATTTGTTGATGAGAGGAACATGGGGAGTTTTCTTGAACAATGAGTATCTGTGACTTCTGCCAGGCATTATCAGCCTTTCCCAGAATCCTTGATCTACATTAACTCTTTAGAAAGCTGCTTTTCTTTTCTGCTTACCCCTACTCTTTCATAGACCCTATTTTCACATGAACATAATGATTGCTTCTTTGAGCATCAGCACTTTTTTGGAGTTTGTATGACCGAACCTCTTCGATCTGTTATTTCTAAAATATTGCAGGTTGCTAATGTTTCCTTTCCTTGTTCAGTTATAATATCCAACCAAATCCCAATTACATAATGCCTTTTGCCCTGTTTCAGGCAGGGAAAGAGCAAATTTTTGAGAGCACTAACGATACACAATGGTGACATAGGATGCTGGCAGAATTATTTTCGAAGATTCAATTTCAGTTATTAAATGCTTGTTGGGCTATTGGTGAATTAGCAGCTAAGGTACAATCCTGTTAAGCTACGTGATAGGCTAGATATTAGATTAAATTTACCCTCGTTGTTCTCCTTTTCCTTATTTCATTTCATTTCTACCAATAAGAACATGGTGCATGAATTTCTCCATAATTTAGTCTTGTGGAAGAAGTTTGTAAGTACAAGTTATTGATTACCCTTGACTATTGCTGATTATAGGTTCGCTATCTCCTGCTATTATGACTATTATGTCATACTTGGTTCCCATACTTCAGCATCCTAAGGTGTTGTTTCTTGGATCATTGTTGTTGTCAGAGAGAGAAAGAGGTTAGAAGGAAAATGTAGTTACAGTTCTCGATGTGAAGCAGGGTCTGAATAAGTCACTTGTAGAAAATAGTGGAATTACACTTGGGTGGCTTGCATGGATTTGTCCTGAGATTGTACCCTGGTTTTCAGGAGTGGCTTACTGATAGCAAGAAATATAATATGAGTCTATTTGGTAAATAATATGGGTCCATCCATGGCAGGATATGTGATGAGCTCAAGAAGGAGGATGCTGTGCAATGGTATGCATCTTTCTTCACTATAACTCATGAGATTCTGATTAATAACTAAACCCATACTTGTATGTTCCCCAGTGGCCTCAGGTCAGAGAAAATCCATCCGGAGCTTTAATTTCACTTCATTTTCATGTGCAAAGGCTATTGCAAGTTGGCATGTATAACTCACTTTGCTTCTTGTCCTTGAAACTGTGGCTTCATCAAAAGGGATTGTCATTGGGCTATATGGGCCTCAAGTTAACCAATCAAATATGACTACAATGGCCTATCATTCCAAAAAGGCATGCCTTGTTCATGAGGTCCTTTTTCTGAACCCCTTTGCGTATTTGTGATGCAGCCCAAGTGACCAACAGCTCGACCACTTTGCTTACTAGTTAAGCAGTGAAACTATTTGAGCACATATTCACCAGACAACCTATTATGACAAAGTCCAGGTCTGTTCTTAATGTGATATGTTAAACTGCATCTTCTTTTGCATGTTCCTTACATCATGGATTCATATTTTTGATTTCCTATCGTGTATTATCCTTCACCATTTGCAAACCTTTGGGATTATTCAGATTTGTGATATTAACCATGGGACATGAAATCCTTGTCGAGAAAGTTTCTACATGGTGTTTTTCAGTGTTTGTTCCAAGAATTGTCCCTCTTGGAAGCTATTTGTGCTTAGTGTTACAGGCATGATCCCTCTAAGCTTTGCCATGGGCATGTGGAACCTGCTGCTCTACAGATCATGATTCGCTCGGAGGGACTGTTGCTCAGTGTACATGATGGCACACGAGTGGAATCAACTATTAAGGTTGTCTATTTGGTGGACATTGTGTTAAAGCATTAATTTTCCTTACTCCAATCCTCTCTTCAGTTGCAATCCAATCACTTTTTGTGCCTTTGTGAGATGAATTGCCTGTATGGCACTATCAGGAGGTCTGATAGTATGTTATCCTCCTGTTGTCTCTTCGTTTATCTCTTCTTACACACTTTTTTAAGGGTAGCAATTTGAAATCCCAAGACCGATCAATAGTATTTTTTGGCACCTATGCAGTGAGGTAATGCAATAGATACCTGATGGATGGCCATTGGCTTATCTATTTTGCATTCCAATACTCGGAATTTCAAAGGCCAAACCTTGGGGTAACAGTGAGCCTTGATAGCTGGCTAATTTGGCTTGTGGCTTTGTGCCTGGTCACTCAATTGCTGTCCTTGACTGCTCTCTAGTTCCTGGATTGAGATGGGCTTCCTGTGTTGCATACCTGCTGAGGTCCAATATGATGATTGTGTTGTTCCTTCCATTTTGTCTATGTTTCTGACAGGTTCTCTGAATTGATTTTTCCTTTTCCTTGCTTATGCAATGTAGTTTATGAAAATTACTGCTAAGAGTCTCTTATTTAATGGCAGATCACAGATAATTCATTTTTCACTTTACTTTGAGGGAAGGTTTTTCCTTGTCTTTTGACAGGCTAGCTTGTTTCCATTAAAACAATCTTCTTCCATATGGCTTCTTTCCCATCTCCTTTTTTTGTCATTTTCTTCTTCTTCTAGCTGGACGTACTGTTTTGGCATTGTTATTTTATTAGCTCATGAATGGATTCTGAGCCCATTTGTTAATGAATGCTCATCATAGCATTGCCTGTAGTTTGAATTGATCTATAGGCTTACAATAGAAGGGAAAATGTACAAATTATTTGGTCCTTATTTTGTGTGGCGCTATGAGTTCCGTTTGGACTATTCTACCATAAGAAGCAAAAAGAGCTGAATTGTTTCTGATTTGACTTGTGGGTCCTCAGTTCTTTACCTTGTCTTTATTTTGCCTCTCTCATTGGTGGTTAGGGTCTTGGATATAACAGGGCTATGCTTGCTTGTGCATCATTGGACCATTTAGATATTGTTTGTAAGTAGAAGGGATCATGCTCCTCTTCTTTTCACAGGGAAGTCAGTGCTGCATTATTCAAGTTTTATCTCTGGATTATATGTGATGGTTGTGAGCAATTGCTGATATCATAGTATATGGTTTTCCATTTTATTGTGGTTCAGATGGTGTCATTGAATTGTCCTTGGACTTGCTTTTGCAATCAAGGACAGTATATGCTTTTTTCTGAACCTGTGGCATGCTCTGCAAATGCAAAGGTGGTTGGTTTCATCACTTTTAGTTAAGGTAATGCTGCTATTTCTTGTTGGTGTCTTACATCTGATCCTGATTTTCGATGCCCCATTTCTGTTTCTTTGATTGTTGTTTCATGTTCGATTATACCTGTTGCATTGAAGCTATGTTGTTTCCTTACCACATCAAGTAGTTAAGAAGAAATTTTAATCCTGTGCTTGCTATTTACCGGGTTTTATCTACATTTGCAGTTCATTGAATTATGAAATTTTACAGTTTCAATTTGGTTTGGGGTGTGATCAATCTTGTATACTCAGTAAAAAGATTAGTGGGTCTTTGCTCTTCAGTTTTTTCTTGCAAAACATTTGATCTTTCATCTTTGCAGACATGAACCTTTAAGACTCTGTAGGATTACCAAGAAGTGACTTTTGCTATGTTTTGATTGAACTGTCTGTAAGCATTAGTATGATATGGCAATTGATTTGGTATCATGGTTGCAATTAACAGAAGTAATATTTGGTTATTTTGTTGGAAGAAATACCAAAGAGGGTTGGAAGAAACCTTTTTTCTGATCAAATTACAATTCAGACACTTGGTAATCTTATATCTAAGCTAAGGTTTTCTGCCCTTCTCTCAGGCAGCATGGAACTAGGAACTAAAAAAAAAAATGTTAGAATGAGAGATCTTGAACTTGGGAGTCAGAGGTGAAGAGCTCTGTCAAAAGAATAGTGCTCTGCCAGGCAAGTTTCTCTGAGAATTTCCACCTTCGAGATGTGCAATTGTGCAATATTAAATTAGTTATCAAAAATATTGTTAAACATTAAGTTTCCTAAGATGCAAGTTGTACTGCAGGTTCTGGTGGGTCTCATTTCCTTAGATCATGGAGAACCCTCAGATTATTAAGAATATGGATTCGGTGGAATTTGAGTAAGTTTATGAGTAGTCGGTATATGTCTTGGAAAATCAGTTATTATTACATCACATTTGAAGGACATATCACAAAATTTTCAATGAACTTGATGTCCAGACAGATATTTTTCAGGAAATCTATCATGTGCTATAAAATAGGTTTTGCAGTTATTTTCTTTTGAATTATAAAATCAACCTGCTTGAATAAAGACAAACTAAAAATTTGCTCTTTGGCTGTATGAATTTATCGTTGGATGGACTGGTGTTGTATCCCCAGAGTGTGGAGTTATTTTGGACTTCTCTCTTTGGTGGTTAGAACTTTTTTATCGTAACCAAATATCGAGAAGCTTTTTCTTTCTTAAGAAAAGTGCATTATTCTTGCATTTCCTGGTTCAATGAGGAGGACTCTTAAACTAGGTGGGTGGAGATAGAGGACTGTGAGCCTTCCGTTTCAAAGGCTTTCCATGACCCAGAAAATCCTATAGATATTTCCACCTCCATACTATTTTTTACATTAAATCATCTATAACTCAGCAACAATAGAATCTAACTGTGGTTGCATTTGGAGCATTTAGCATTTTAAAACTTTTGTTGTTGCTTTTTCAATATAATCTTTTGTTTGGTAGAGCATTTACCCCAGAGTATATTAGCTTCTAGTATACTAAGATCTTTTTATCTGGCTGCCAATTAGCCATAAGGAGTCCACAAGTGGATGAAGCTGTTTGTAGAAGAGTGAGTAGCATGATCTTGCATAAATTTGCTGAAGTTTTATATATCATTATTCTTTTTTCAATTTTTGGGTTCATGCCAAAATTGGATAATTGGACAATCAGTCGCAGGTTATTTCTCTCTCCAAAATATATCTCTCGTTGATCTAGAACGACTGGAAAGGTGGTGAAAAACGCATCAAAACGACACAATCCTCGCCGGAACATGGTTAAGCTGGCTTAGCTCTCATGAGAAATGGTATTCATCTCGACTTGGTATTATGAATAAGTTGCACCAATGTTTTTTTAGTCCATGCGGATAAATTTGTTTAGCAAAATAAAAATATTAAAATAGAAATTTCTTGGAAGTTTAGCTCAACTTTCTCCTTTTAGGGTGTATTTATGGAACCTAGTCAGAGAGCTATGTCGGAGAGAATAACGACATTCGGGTCCCAGAGAGCCGGAACGCTGTTCAAGTTGCATAAAGTAGAGTGGTGGATGACGTTCCGGATGGAGATCACGTGTAGAGTTGTTGACCTTCTCTGGTCTGTCGGTGGTAACCAATGCCTGGGTGACTGTCGCCTACTCTGTATAGTCCGTTTCCTCCGAAGCCCAATTCGACGAACGGATCAAAATGCGTAGTTTGGGCTTAATTGTGTGGGGTCGAAGCCCAGTTCAAAACTCTTGCCTGGTTCAACCCACACTACCTTGCATGTTGGGCCCCTACAATATCTTCCATCCTGGCCTTCGCAGCCAATCCAAGGCGTACACGCAAATATGACCACGACGACAGGCGACGGCTTACCATCATGCGTGTAATGGCAATCAGGCAGCTCTGCGTCTCAGTGTTCAACTGGAACAGGCAAGTTAGATAAGAGGAAAGGAATTTCACACGGCCAGCCGAATCCTCAGATTCCTTGAATAAAAACAAAGTTAGGCGTCAGGCCGACTGGTCGGTCACAAAAAGAAGCAGAAACTAAGTAAAGCATATAAATGAGCAATATCCCAGGTATGTTTCACTCATTGCGCTTTAAAAAAAAAGTTATAAATCACCATATTGCTCTGTACACAACATGCCGAAATTTCCATGGTCTGCCACCCAATGTGTAAACAAACTCTTAAACAAGAAAAATTAGATCATAATGGGGGAAATAGAACCTTCATTTTTGCTCACCGTTGACCAGAAAAGGGGAACAAGGAAAGGAAAAAAGCCAAAATGTCACTTCATCCATTCTTCTAGTGCTACGACTAAGATAAAGCAGTCGAGGGATTCGCCATACACGGGCTGCGTGTTCCAGGAAGGAAAGTAAGGTGCAGCCTTCTTAGACCATCCGGGTAGTTATTAGAAGGCCGCTGTAGTGGTAAGTAACCTCTTAGCAAGAAAAATTGTTATGATATTAATGATTTTAGAGGGTAGCGCGAGCATGGTCGGTTCGAAGAATTATTTTGTCTTGTTGTTACCAAGTCAGCAACTGAGAATTGAATCTTTTTAACAGTTCAAAAATGATGGGTTAATGCAAATAAAAATTGCACAATTGGCTAAATAAGATTTCGCTCCAAAGATGATTTTGAACTCTAAATTGCATTTCTCATTCATTCCAACACCAAAAGAAGAGATTGTGTGGTACCCAATGGCCCAAAAATAAAAGAAATGTCTGAAATTAAAAGTTAGTGCCTTCATCCTAACTAAATAATTCACATTATTTGTTTTTCTAGAAACCTAAATAGAGGGAATACGCGAGAGTCTTGATGAGCAAATTTTGAACCGAGTCAAGCAAAGGAAGCTTCACAGCAAGAAACAAAAAGTAAAAGCAAAAGTGACATCCTTTTCAGTCACTAGCCAGTTGTCCAAAAGGGTAACGAGGTGGTTGTTGCATTACATTGAACCCACGGAATGCCAACGCGGCAACGGTTGACTAGAAAATGGGCAGCACGACCCAATGGGCGCACGTTGTAGGAGCCCCTCCCCGCGTTAGACCACGTGAATTGACGAAAGAAGGTCGCCCGAACCATCCTCGACGTGAGCCGCGGGTGCGCACTGTTCCCACTTGACCTCCACGCGCAAACGTTTGATAGCACAGAGCATACCGACGGTTGAGACCACACACCGCAATATGCACTTTTGACTTCAGACACTGGAGGCCAAACTATCTATTATGGATTTTGAAAAAGTTATATAGTCACAAAAATTTAAAACAATTTATATTATTAATTATAATTGATGCATTTGTTTAATAAATAATAAATTAATCATAATTAATAATTAAGATTTATCGATATAAGACTATAACTAATTTTTAAACACATGAAATTAGAAAAGAAAGACATAAAAACTCGTAAATTAAAACTTTTGCTTCGCCCACAACACATGCAAATACCCCTCTAATCATTCGCATAATAAAATTGTAGGTTGGGTTTACACTTGCATATATGAAATGAATTTGTCCATTTTTAAGCAATAAAATCCATTCACTTGCACCCAAATTAAAAAAAATCTCACCCTAGAGATAGATTGTTAAATTCTCTGAAACTCAGTTCTTGCAACAGCCTGTTCGGAGAATCTCGTGGCCAGTTAATGAGAGATAGTATGTCTCTTCTAACAAACACATATCTAGATAATAAATTTTTTGAGCAAAAAATGGCTCCGGTAATGTGCACATTTCTAGGGGTCCTATCGCAGGTTGGATTTTTGGCCGTCCACTAAGGTGACAATTATATCTTTATACTGTGACCAGTTTTTCCAAAGGCAGACACTTCTTCGTCAACCGGCAATTCCTGTTGTTTGTCTTGAAGGGTCTTGTGATGTCGGTAGATAAAGTATCTTCCAACCAATTTAAATTGTAGGATGTAAATTGTTGTAAAAATCATAATCAACTAATAAAAAGCTTAAATTTATTGCTCAATAGAGTCAATAAACAATATAGATTGCAAAATTTAATCTTGGACCTGTAAATTTTTTGTGTTTATATGTATGCCCGTTTGCCATTTTGTATTTAAAAGCTTTCGAATCCAAGGAATTGTTCCAGCCACCTGTAAAGAAAAAAGGGTTTGGATAAGGATAATGAATGTGATTCGATACTTTTTCTTTTATTTCTGGGTCTCCACTGCCCCCCTCTTTCTCCCCCTGTCCTCATCTTTTCTTGGAAGTCTACTCACCGAATAGGCACTTATTACAGATTTAAGAAATTCTAATACCAATACAGGATACGTTTTGCAAAACACATTTGCTCAATTATCTATGCGTTTGAAAAAATGGGAGAATACAGAGAAAATTAATTATTTGTATATTGGCTTCTTTCCCAACAAGGAGGTAGCAAGTATTCAATTTTAAGTTTGGGCATTTCCCTTTAGCGGGTACGTGTGGTTGGAGAATACAGTTTAATTGCTTCACTCCTCCGCACTTGTGGAAAAAAAAAAAAAAAAAACTTTAATTACTTTGCAAGCTGTGTAAAAAAGGTCATGATACAAACGACATCACGGCAAGGAAAAGTATTTAATTAGGCAATAACTCTAAATTAGGCCATCAATTAAAAATTTGTAGAGCCAAAGAAGTCGCAAATGATAGATGGATTATGGTTGCTTAATTGGAAAATTAATGAAAATGACCTCTTAATTAGCCATTTTACCTAACTGCAATTAACGACAAACAAGCCCATTTAATAGAGAGACACAACACTAGTCTCATGTCCGATCAATTCATAGCACGATATCATTATACAACTGATATGCCACAAAAATGAAAACGATGACGTAAGCTCTGGCCTAACCTGGTTACCTACAAACCTTGTCAATGGCTTACTTCGTCAATGGCTTTGCTTCTCCCCTGGATCAAGCATTTTTTGTTTGAACAAAAGCCAAAAGGAAAAGGACCCTTTTGCTTGTTCCCCATTATTGTGTTAGGCAGCCGTTTGAAAGTCATGACCGTAATGAATATGTGTTTCCCACATGAGCCTACGCATCAGAACAAGGAATTGGAGAGAGACTGACTTATTCTTTCCATCCCAACTCAAAAATCTTTATTCCACAATTGACTGTTGAAAAATGATGTTGGAGAAATACATAAAATTCTAATTGTCAACATTTAATTATCTACTTATAGACTTTTTAAAATTGATAAAATATTTAAAGTTAGTTATTGTACAAAACACTCTATCAAATAATTCTTATCTCTTTATCTGTTAATCATCTATAAACAAGTTTCGTATATGACATTAATTTGAAATTGCTTCAGTTCCCATCATGATTTTGGTCAAAGAAATACATTTGTGTACCATTGTTTTGTTCCCTTCTTCTTCTTCTTTGTTTTTCCCCCCTAACCCCATAAAAAAAAAAAAAAAAAGGTGCTTAGGAAATTACGGTGAGCACACTACAAGCATAAAGGATATGAATATTCAGATGACAATGGCAGGATAATGCAATGCCGTTTAGCAGTGTTATTAACTTATCATGACTTGGATTGCTTTGTGAGCGAGCATAATGTAGGGTATTGTGACAGTTTACTGGCATGCTTCGCAACCTAATTGTAGCAGTTGTGCTTACAACTAAATATGCATTTTCTACTCTGTAAAGATTCAATTATTTACTCTCGGATTCCATTATCTCCACTAAAACCGAAAGTTTGCCCTACCGCTTCACCCCCCCCCCCCCAAAAAAAAAAAGAGAATAGTTGCAGTACTCACTTGTATGCATGTGAAGCTTTTTTTTTTTTGAAAAAAAAAAATTGATTAAGATTGTCAACAGTGACAAACTCTTAATATCGGCTTCAATAGTAATAAATTAAGTTTGCAATTTCTTAATTGTTAAGTTTAATTCCAAAATTCAATTTGATGCTTTTTCTGTCACATAGTTTAGGACAAAGGTTTTATATTCATGAAAACCAAACGGACAATACGCATTATCTTTGTGGACTCGTCTAGCTTTAGTAGAAAAGCCTAACTGACAGGCAGCATGTTATTCCCAATCTTGATTTTTGGCACGTATTGCCATACATATTTACAAATCCAAACACGTCATAAGATAGGCTATATATATATATATATATATATAATTGATGCAGATTTCACTCATATAAATTGTATACAAATGGAGTTCATTTCTAATTTCACTTTTTTTTTTTTTAATGTCATTTCAGGTATTAGGCCAAATAATCCTCAATGTCATTTCTATAGCCATGTTGCAATTATTGGCCATTTACCATAAAGTATTCATTTCCAATACCAAGCGTTGTGGCCGTGGATGCGGACGGCTATGTCCCAATGCTCTCACACGAGACACAAAAGTCGTACTAAATGAGATTATAACTGAAAGATTAAAACATTAATTAAAACCCCCCAAAAAAATAAAAAATAAAAAGGAAAACAGAACTAGAAGTAGAAGAACGTCTTAATTAAGATGCAAAAGATTATTTAGAGTAATTACCCGACAGGAGGAAGCAACGAGCGTTTGTCGTTAATCTTCAGTCCAAGATCGATTAATCAATAAAAAGGCAACTTGCTTCTATAAATTACAAGGAAAGGCCCATCCGAGTATGATTAACAAATCTAAAGGTCTCCGTCGATATGCAACAGACCCAACATGCATAATATTGACCGATGCACCGTCCCTTCGTTTTAATTACCTGTGTCTCTTTCAAGGGGCAGCGGAGTCTAGCATCTCATACCACTGCATTTATTTTAATTTAATCATAAAATTAATAATTACCCCTCAAACAAAAAGACAAACGACGTCTCTCTTGGTTATTGAGTTGGACTTTCTAACAAGTTGCGTTTGCATGAATTCCACGGTTTTCATTACGAACTCTGCTTGGATACATCATTTTGTCGGAAAATAATACGTGAAGTCCATTTCTTTCTTCGCTTTATTCAATTGAAAACAATGCATTTGAAAGAAAAATTTGAATGGAAAACGTGTAATGCATGTCTCTTTGGGTGACTTTCTTCTTTTTCTTTTTCTTTTTTTCTAATTATAATTTATTCATAATTTTATGTCCCATAAATTTATTTTATTATTTTAAATAAATTTTATTATCATGTAATATAAGATTATAAGTGTATTATAAAAAAATTTAAAATAAAAATTTTTCTTTCTTTATTGTTTGTGCTTGTACATAGGCGTCAATACATGCATCATATCAATTCAAATTGTTCTTTTTTTTTGGGGGGGGGGGGAGGGCGGGGTTGGTGGTAATGAGTTTGGTCGGCTCCCTTCAATTTAAGTCGTCCAAAATTAAAATTGCACCTATTGTTTTCCAAATGATTTGTTTTCAATGCACAGAATAAACAAAGACAAATACGAAGGTACAGATTTCAAGTTTAGGCATCTGTCTCACGTGGTGGAAGAAAGGGCAGCAAGCGGGAGCTGCCGCACACGCCGGCAGTCCATCGCCATCAATGCCCAACATCTTGCACCCCAAAAGCAGCCGCGTGGTTGGGTGACGCGTATTACATTGCCCCCGCTGACATGGCGGTCACCGAACCCCACATGTCTGCCTCTTCTCTCGCAATCTCTACGCGTTGTGGGCCCACCTTGTCCCCTGCATTTATCGAGACACAAATTGTTGGTTCTTTTTATGCTTTCTCTGACCGACCGCCTCCCCACTCTCTCTCTCTCTCCAGTTCAACCTCTCCCTCTCATCTTTGGAAAATGTATACATAAAATTTCTCACCACCGTAGAGTTAACTTGCACTAATTTCCCTATAAATTCCCACTTAGCAAAGTGGGTCCCATTCTTCGCGAAAAAAAAAAACCATGGGAGCGAGGGATTTCCCCTCTATAAAAACCCAATGGCGCAACCCCCAAATCTCACAAAGACTTCTGGCTTGTCTCTCTCTCTCTCTCTCTCTCTAGCCTGTAGAATTCAAGATCAATACGAGCAGACCATCTTCCACCCCCCCTCTCTCTCTCTCTCTCCTTTTTTTATATATATATTTTCTACTGTTTGTTTCATTTCTTCCCTGCAAAATGGCCGTTGACGATGTTCTTTCCTCGCCGCTGGGTCCTCCGGCATGCGAAAAAGACGCAAAAGCCCTTCAATTCATTGAGGAAATGACCAGAAATGCTAGCTTAGTTCAGGCCAATGTTTTGGCCGAAATCTTGAGCCGAAACGAGGGGGTGGAGTATTTAAAACGCTTCAAACTTAACGGTGCAACCGACCGGGAGACATTTAGGTCCAAAATTCCCGTGATCACTTACGATGATCTCCAGCCTGAGATCCAGCGCATCGCTAATGGCGATCGCTCTCCTATTTTGTCGTCCCACGCAATTTCCGAGTTTCTCACTAGGTAACACGCTTCCCCCCCCCTGTTGCCATGTTTGACTATTGATTTATGCTCTTTTTATATATATATTTTTTCAAATTTTTTAATAATTTGGGAAATGGCAGTTCCGGGACATCAGCTGGCGAAAGAAAGCTCATGCCAACAATTAAAGAAGATCTGGATCGTCGCCAATTATTATACAGCCTGCTCATGCCAGTAATGAACCTGTAAGGCTTTATTTAAAAAAAAAAAAAAGTTTCTAATCCATGATCCTTCTTCATTCAATTTCACCCCACGTGCAAGCAACATGCTTTACTAATAAAAAGGTGGCTTTCTATGCAACAGCTGCGTGCCTGGCTTGGACAAAGGCAAGGGTCTTTACTTCTTGTTTGTGAAATCTGAGACAAAGACCCCAGGAGGGCTACTGGCTCGACCCGTGCTCACCAGCTATTACAAGAGCGATCACTTCAGGACCCGTCCATATGATCCTTACAATGTCTACACGAGCCCCAACGAGACCATCCTTTGCGCAGACTCTTTCCAGAGCATGTACTCCCAGATGATTTGCGGTCTCTTGGAACGGGAACAAGTCCTCCGTGTCGGCGCCGTGTTTGCCTCCGGCCTCCTCCGTGCCATAAGGTTTCTCCAAATACATTGGCGGCAACTTGCTCATGACATCGAGACAGGCACGCTGAACAAGCAAATCACCGACTCTTCTATCAGAGACTGTTTAGGGAGGATCTTGAAACCGAACCCCCAGATTGCAGAGCTAATGAAGAAGGAGTGTGAAAAAGAAAATTGGGCGGGGATCATTAAAAGAATTTGGCCCAACACCAAATATCTGGACGTGATCGTGACTGGAGCCATGGCACAATATATCCCTACCCTGGATTACTACAGTGGCGGGCTTCCATTAGCATGCACGATGTACGCTTCCTCAGAGTGCTACTTTGGGTTAAACTTGAACCCAATGTCCAGACCATCAGAGGTTTCTTACACAATCATGCCTAACATGGCTTATTTCGAGTTTCTGCCCCACCAGGCAGGGTTGGCCAGGTCCAGTACTCGTGACTCGCCTCCCAAACTCGTTGCCCTTGCTGACGTTGAACTGGGCAAAGAATACGAGCTTGTCATCACCACATATGCCGGTTTATATAGGTACCGAGTTGGCGACATCCTTCGAGTCACCGGGTTTCACAACTCGGCCCCCCAGTTCCATTTTGTAAGGAGAAAGAACGTGTTACTGAGCATTGACTCAGACAAAACAGACGAGGCAGAGCTACAAAAGGCCATCGAGAATGCATCGACACTCCTGCGTGATTTTAACACAAGCGTTGTTGAATACACCAGTTTCGCTGACGCAAAGACGATTCCTGGTCACTATGTCATTTATTGGGAATTACTGATCAAAGACCCGGCCAACTCGCCTGGCGACAAGGTGCTGAGTCAGTGCTGCCATACAATGGAGGAATCATTCAACTCGGTGTACCGACAAGGACGAGTTGCAGACAACTCTATAGGGCCACTAGAGATACGCGTGGTTAAAAATGGTACGTTTGAAGAACTGATGGACTATGCCATTTCAAGAGGGGCTTCCATTAATCAATACAAGGTTCCGAGGTGCGTAAACTTCACTCCAATTGTGGAGCTGCTTGATTCCAGGGTGGTATCGTCGCATTTTAGCCCCGCTGTGCCACACTGGACCCCGGAAAGAAGAAGGTGATTCCTTTTGTTACCGTACAAATTCAAGTCAATGGATTGACATGCAGAATATTGTAGATTCTTGATGTTTTTTCTTCCTTTTTTTTCCTTTTATTTTTTAAATTTTCTTTGTATTGAAGAGTAGCAGCTTACTAGCTTTGAGAAGTAAAGGTTCTAAACTGTCTGTTTGCTTAGGCCGTTTTAGGGTCATGTTCTGCATTCTGGTTCAATCAACCTGTGGAAATAAAAATGTGACAACATTGGAGGAGCTTGTCTGCTCCAATCGAATGTCTCTTTCAGGTGTAACTGTAACGAGCACTTGTAGATTTATCTTTCCAGTGCTTTGCTAAAGTCTTTGTTGTATTCATGGTATCAATTCAATAAAATGCCGACAGGAGATAAAAGAAAAAGATCTAAAATGGGTCTGGTCTGTCATATAATTAATAGTTTACCTATATGCTAGTCTAGGTTTAATTAAAGTCCCCCCCTACAAATCTAAAGTTGGATACCGACCATTTTTCCTACGAAATTCATTTTAAGGACCCCGACAGTACCAAGCGTTATGTTAAATATGCTACTTGCAACTTACGGGAGGTCCCTCGCGGGCTAATCTATAATCATGGGCTTGTTTATTAGAATTCGCATAGCCATCGACTTTCATACCGTTTACCATGGTTAGATGAACCAAACATCAAAAGAGGCCGAGTTGTACAATTACGCCAACACTTTCCGTACACTTATAAATTCACACCGCTCAACATTCCGGAAGTCCCTGCCGTGGCACGCGCAATCCCATCTTTCACGCGAGACCAAACTGCAAGAAAGAAAGGAAAATGAAAATCTCCTTCTTTGTGGACAAGGATTGATGTTTTTGTCACCACGGGGCAATAATAGAACTGCGCTTTTGTCCGAGAGAAGAGCGATAATTATTCTGCTTAAAACCTCACGCATACGGCAGTTGACCTTTTCGTACGCACTCTCGTTCCATCGCGAAGATAAAGATTTACTCAGTGATGTTAATTTCTACTTTTTTTTTTCTCGAAAAGTGTAGATAACAGTATTACCCACGTTGCTTAATTTAAAGGTGGCTGCTAAAATTCCCGATGGAGACCTTCCTTTGGATAATTCCGTCGGTTGGCCCTTTCAAGAATCGTCCCGTTGATGCATTGCCGTGGAATCATGTGGACGTGCAATGTAGTGCGTAGCTGAAGTGAGAGTCATCAAAGTTCATTCATCATTTCATGAATGTGGATGGGCACATGCATGCTATGGCTAAGACGTGACACCTGTCTCACGTTGTTTTGTGCGGAAAGGGATCCGGAACACAAGGATTTGACAGCACAAGAACTAAAACATGTCAAGAGATCCACTGCCACAAGAAAAGACAGCACGTGGGCATTTCAATTATAGATCTTATTTATTGAAGAATAATATTTTATATTTTTTTAATTTCAATTTTTATTTTCAAAATTATTAGAAATGTAACTAAAATAACAAAAATACATGATAGAGATATAAAATGTATAATGAGTTGTGAAAATCCTTAATAGGGCTTTATTGTGTATTTTTTTTCCTTGAATATTTTGTGGTTTTAATTATACATATAATAATTTTAAATAAAAAATTAATATTTTTTTTAAAAATAGAGTTCATGAATGGGATGTCTTTGTGTTATTTTTTAAGGTCATGAACTTTCTTTTCAAATATTAAATAAAAAAAAAATGGCACTAGATTTAACGTGTAGATCGCTTAATTTAATTTTATTGTAATAATTTTTTATTCACATGTTTTTAACTGTGCTTATATATTCCCTGTGTTGGTGTACTGAAGATCTTAGTACCTCTTCTCTTGAAAAGAAACAAGAGGCTCAATCAATAAAATAATAAACCATATACACCACTTATAGTACCTTTTGAACATTATAACCTGCAGTGAAGCAAAGAAGTTTTTTTTTTTTTTTTTTTAATAGATTTTATTTCATACTCAATATTGCCAGCATGCTCTGTCCTTTTTATATTGAACTCCCACATCTTCCCAGTTCTCTCACTCTATTATGAGTGGGGCAATAAGAATCTGTCTACCACTGTTCCTTTGTTATTTTTATTTTTTTTGCAGTGCAAGAATAGAGTCCGACTCCGCGAAAGCTCTTATGCCCAGTCGTGTATGGAGTGCAAGAATATAAATATATAAATATTAAATGCTGGGCCTATTCTTGGCAATTGGGCACGGCAAACTGCTCCTCCCCCACCCCCCAAAAAAAGGCTCAAATGTTAAGTAAGCGTGATGTGATGTGGCACTAGGCCCAACAGACCACAAGAACTCAAAGGAGGCCCAGCCCATGAGAAGACTGCGTAGTGACTTGGGAAAATGCTCTCCCACCGCGAGCGCACAAATAGGGGCCCGACTTTTTATCTCCTTTTGCTGCTGAGGGCGATCGACGGCGGCCCAGATTTGGAGGCTTTTAGTCACATTATCAACCGCCTTTTCCCTCTCATCTGCTCTCAACCTCTCTCTCTCTCTCTCTCTCTAAAATGAAGCTGCGCGGTCGAGTTTTGCCGGAGATTGCTTAAGGTGCTGGTTTCTCCAAGCCGTATCTCATCCTATTTTCTCGAGAATACTGTGCGAAAAGCGCACGAAAAAATCGCCGAGAAAATTTTTCGAGGTTAGAGAGAAAATGAAGCCTAATTTGAACCCTCATCCATTCATTTTCTTTTTGTTTAAGCTTCAGAATGAATGAAAATTAGGAATGCCACCTCTGTTTGGATATTCAATGTTTTTTTTTTTTTTTTTTTTGCTTGGTTCTTGTTATCGGCTGTGTACCTGTTTGGTCGCCGAGAATCCTGAATAAAAGAGAAAGTAATATGCCGATGTTTTCTTAGGTTATATATGAATTGTCTTTGTAGTGTCTGCTAAGCTACGTTTGAGAATGTAGCGGTTCTTGATAAGAGGAAGAGTGGCTCCATATTGACACCACGTCTTTGTTGAATGCATTGGACTTTGCAGTGCCCAATTGCAAAGAATAAAATATGTTATGGCAAAGTAAGTATTGATGGTGTTGCATTTTATAAATATATAAGGTCTTCTGACATAGTGTTGAGAATATTTGCCTTTTATGTTGCTATTTCCCTATTACAGTTAATTGAAATGCCATGACTATTGGCTATCTTATACAGTGCAGATCACTCTGTAATGGTTATCTCATTAATGGAAGACTAGGAGCTGGCTTAGGGTTCTACAGTGATTGAAATGGCTGGTTACTTCACCTGGTTTGTTACTTCACATTCTCTCTCTCTCTCTCTCTCTCTCACTCATGTCATCATGATTTTCATCAGCTAATCAAAATATTAAACTGTCTGTTGCTCTAATACATGCTGCAGATGTATCTAGCAAAGATGGTGATAAATTTTCATCTCATAGTCAATTTTTGAACAAGCACTTGTAAGATGAAGTAGGGAACAATATACTTTGACCCATTCCGTTGACATCCTCTACCAATACAAACACTTTCCTACCTCCCAAGTTAATTATTCTTGTAAGGTTGACTAGCCTATTTCCAGTGGTAAACTCGATGAAGTTATCAGCTTGGAAGTGTTTATGTGTATTGCTGGTAGCTCTTCATGCCCAAGACTAAGGAAATGGGTGTTTCTTCATCACGAGTTGGTTGTCATAACAAAAGTTATTCATGTCCTAAACAAGGCACCCTTGAGGAGACACATGGACTGGATGCTGAAAGTAAATGTGCTGGACAATTCAAACAGCTGGATTCACTTCGGACTGACATCATACAACCTGAACTGGGAGATAGTGTTGCAAATTCTGTGGATGGTGCTAATAAATCCTTGCAACCATTTGTTAAAGATGCTACCAGAGTCATCCTTACTGAAGGTGTATATCCACCTCCTGAAAATGCATGCAATAGAATTCTGACCGATAGAATCTCAAGTCCAAAACTAAACACACAGCATAACAAACCTGAGTTTGGTTCTGAAGGTTTGCAAATTGAGCTTGGTCCTAAAAGTGCACTTGGAGAACTGCTGAAAGAAAATGATCTGGCTGGTTCTCAAAATACACAAAGTGAAGCGAGTGGAGCCAGTAATGCTGTATTGACCGGCATTGCTTATGAGACTTTGCAATCATTGCCTGATAATCTGGCCAAAAATTATGTTACTGAGGGCCCAGGAATGCCTAACAAAAATGCAAGCTATGGTAATCAAGTTGATAAAAGTTCACTAACTCAACATACTATCTGCAGTTCAGCACTTGATTCTACTTCTGATAGTGCCCATTCTGAACAATTGGAAGAAGGAAAACATACTGCCATTGGACTGGCACACAATGGACCAGTGAAAATGATCACTGCTTCAACTGATGGTATTGTTGGTGAACATCTGGAAAGAACCACAATTTTGTGCCTGCCTCCTGTCACTGCAATCAATATTCCTAGTGCTGAACAATTAACACCATCTCATACTGAGGTTGAAAATCCTTGCAGTCTCAAAATGTCAGAAACATCTCCATACAAACTTTCAGTTGTTAACTCTGGCTGCATGGGACGAGGGATTAAAAGAACTCCAAAATCATCAAGGAGAAAATATATGTTAAGATCTTTGGTTGGAAGTGATAGAGTTCTGCGGTCCAGATTACAGGTGACACCTAAAGCTTTGGTAGCCTGTAATAATCTGGCTAAGGTTAATTCCAGTGGGGAGAAAAAACGAAGAAGAAAAAGGAAAAGAGGGACTAGAGTCGCATCAGATGAATATTTGAGGATCAGGAGACATCTGAGATATTTATTGAATCGAGTGAACTATGAGCAGAGCCTGATTATTGCTTATTCTGGAGAAGGCTGGAAAGGACTAAGGTCTGTGCTTCCTATTATGATGTTTTCCTTTATTTGTTGCCTTATCTGACACTTCCTAATGCAGATATTAATAAAGTAGTTCTTTTTCATCATCTTCTTCCTCCCTTCATTTTTGATTCAACTAAATGAGAAGTTTACGTTATTGTACAACAATATATGATCTGACTAAACACTGCAATGGATAAAATTCTGGGCAATATAAGCAGCAGCACATGTTTAATTGTTGACAATCATAAAAGGAACATGAAGAATAAATAATGTCCCCCTACATTTAAATTGGTGAAGCTATCTGGATGGATTGGTAAAGGTTAAGAAATATTTCAGAACATTTACCACTGCATCCAGGCCATTTCTTTTTGCTCTTGCATGAATAGCTTCTTATGTCAGTAAAGATGTCTTTTCATCACATATAATGTGTCATAATTTGCAAATATTACAAGAATTTTCACAATCAGGTCTATGTTGTTTTGATGTTTGGAGCATTCTTCATTAGGTGAGGATTTAAATTAAAAGACCCTTTTGATTTCAATTGAATACATATGGGCCTTCCATAAGCATACTTAATCTTCATCTCCATTTTGTATCCCTGGTATTTTTGATGGCCTTTTCTGTGCTGGATAGCCCACATCTAAATAATATTGCAGTGTTGAAAAATTGAAGCCAGAGAAGGAGCTCCAACGAGCCACATCTGAAATACTGCGACGTAAATTAAAAATAAGGGATTTATTTCACCGTATTGATTCCTTACGTTCTGAAGGAAGGCTACCAGCTTCTCTATTTGACTCTGAAGGGCAGATTAACAGTGAGGATGTAAGAGATTCATCTTTTTTCAGATGTGTCTTTTTGTTGATAGGATACTTGTTTCTACTTGTTGCTATAATTCATTCTCTCTAGGATGCCACATCCATTCTTCATGGTGAAAGTCTCTTCAAAATGTAATCACTCAGACGATGCATCCTCTTGTGGCAGATATTCTGTGCCAAATGTGGTTCCAAAGACCTGACTGCTGACAATGATATAATCCTTTGTGATGGTGGTTGTGAGCGTGGATTCCATCAGTTCTGTTTGATACCACCATTAAAAAAAGAAGACAGTAATATTCTTGCCACTTGCTTGGTCAGTCTTAATAATTTTGATATTGTTTTTTACTTTATCATTTTTGACGACTTCTCCTCCTCTTCCCCCTCGCCATATAGTTCCTCCTGATGATGAGGGTTGGCTATGCCCTGGATGCGATTGCAAAGTCGATTGCATTGACTTGCTTAATGATTCTCAACGAACCAAACTATCCATCATTGACAGCTGGGAGGTAATAGTTCAGCATCTGCTGCTGTTTTGTCAATCAAATCATTTTCTGTTCAGTCCTCATCATTATTGCCCCACGTGCAGAAGGTTTTTCCTGAAGCAGCAGGTGGAAGAATTCCAGATGAGAACCTTGGACTTCCTTCTGATGATTCTGATGATGATTATGACCCTGATGGTCTAGAATTTGATGAGAAGAGGGAAAAAGGGGAATTGATGTCTGATGAATCTGATTTCACTTCATCTGATGAATTAGGGGCTTCACCTGATGATCATGACATGGGTCTCCCTTCTGATGATTCAGAGGATGATGACTATGATCCTGATGTTCCAGGTCATGATAACAATGTGAAGGAGGAAAGTTCAAGTTCTGACTTTACTTCAGATTCTGAGGATATTACTGCTGTTCTTGATAACAATGAATTGTCAGGGAAAGATGAAAACCCAATGCCTGTTGGGCCTCCCAAAAATCCGAATGTGCAAAGCTCTAAATCCGGAGCAAAGAAGGAACCTGTAAAGAGTGAACTCTTGCATAGAATAGAGCTGGATCCTGACCAGGATGGCTCTGCACTTGTTTCTGGGAGACGAAATGTTGAAAGATTGGACTACAAAAAGCTGTATGATGTGAGTATTTGTTTATCTTATATCATTCAATATTCCATAGTTTAGTAATATGTGCCAGCTCTTTTTTCATTCCCTTCCTTTTTTTTCTTGCATAAGCTACTTCAAGCGTGTTCAATTATTGTAAAGACAACTCCCTGTTTAAAATGGGTATTTGCCTGTTTATGGTGAAGAAGAAAAGAAATTTTGTCTCCTTAAAGCAAGGATGTGGTGTATCACGCTGTACTTTCTTTTTTGTGCTCAGTATGCAAGTTTTAGAGGAGGGATGTTGTCATTGGTGTGGAATTCACTACTTGCCATTAGAGATTAGTGATGAAGATTAGTATCCCATTGCAGGGGCAAATTTGATCCTACAACCTCATTTCGATTTGGTGCATGTAACCGTGCCCATATGATTCTGAGAGTAGAAGAATAAGTTTTCAAAATGTTCCTGTGAGATTTCTTCTTTACAACACTAAGAAAAGGTTTATCAATCTAATTATTGCAAGAGCCAGTAATGGGTTTATCTTATGATGTGCTTAGATCGTTATGGGACCTTTCTTGGAGATTGCATTTTGTCTATTTCAGTGTTTTTTCCCTCTCTAAATGTACTTATCTTTATTGCATTGCACAACTTGTGAAGGAAACATATGGAAATGCATCATCTGATTCAAGTGAAGATGAAGATTACTCTGATATTGCAAGACCAAGGAAGAGATGGAGAAGTGCAGGAAAAAATGCTGTAGTTCTGGCAAAAGGAAATGAGTCTGTGACCATGACCAGTATGAGTGACAATAACCTAAAGCAAGATACAAATGTATTACCAGCTAAAATACATGAACACTCATCTCTGTCTTGTTGTCATGGCAAAAAGGTTCGACCGTCATCATACAGAAGACTTGGAGAAGATACAACAAGGGTATTTTTTAAAGTCATTGCACAAACCTCATTTTATGACATTGAGGCTTCCCTATTTGCTTTAAACAAAGTTGTTGACCAATCAGACAGAGGGTAATGTAGAGGTTGTTTTGCTATGCAGAGGCTGTGCGGCTCATTTAAGGAAAATCAGTATCCTGACCGAGCTACGAAAGAAAGTTTAGCGAAAGAGCTGGGACTTGCTTTTCAGCAGGTCACATATTCTTGCTGTATTGCATTCTTTCTACCTATAACTATGATATTTGGTTGCCCACTCCCAAGTCACTTCACATTCTTTGTGATTCTGTGTTTGATTAAAAAGTTGTTTTGTTCTATAGGTTGACAGGTGGTTTGGCAATGCTCGTTGGAGCTTTAACCACCCTTCAACCCCAGCCTCAGATGCAAGTGCACATAAAAGCACACTAACTAGGAATTTGCCAGAGCCAAAGATGAAAACGAGACTGCCTGGTATAGGATGGGAACTCTCCAATAGGGTTGATGCATGCAATGGAGCACAAGGTGAGGAATCATCTAAGGGAGGTACTGTTGTGGCAGAAAGTTATGCAGGGCCAGACAACAAAATAGAGAACCAAGAAGGCAGTAAACAAAAATCCAAAATACTAAAAACTAGAGGGAGAAAGACCAATTCAAATCATCAGATACTAGAACAAGAGTCAAAACACAAGGTGGCAGAAAATCTCCCGGCTAATTTAGTAAATGCTCAGGAGACACAGGCAGGTAAAAGGATAATATGAGAAGATGGAACTCAATTGCTTGAGAGATCACTTTTTAATGTATATTTGCAGGAGAATAAGCAAGCGTCCAGATATTGCGACGGAGGTGATCTGTAGTATTTGTTGTAACATACAGGTTGGTGTCAAAGAGATTTTACCCCGTGATGCCATTGTTGTTGTTGTCGTGTTCATTATTATTATTATTATTATTATTATTATTATTATTATTATTATTATTATTATTTTTAAAACAAGAATAGATGCCGTTCTCGTAATTTGATTATGCTCCAATATTTCCTTGCATAAGTCGCATTTCATCTCAATGCTCACAACTCACAATGATGTCAGAATTTTGAAGTCACTCCACCTCGGGAGAAAAAGTCTTTTTTTGGGAGTTCGTCACGAGTCTCTTAGCCAGGGAGGAGTAGGGCTTGGAATTCGCACTCCCCAAGGTGTCTTTTCTTTTTCCAAAGTTCTGGCTCCCTGCTTTTAACATGGCTGTTATGTTTTCTCAGTTTGTAATCCATTTCGTCCAGATTGATTTATGCGACACTCAAAAAAGAGAAATAGAGGAGTCGAAAGCTACAAAAAGGGATTTTAATTTGTCCCGCCATTTTCTCTCTCTCTCTCTCTTCTTTTCTTTTCTTTTTTTAAAATCCTTAAAAGACTTACTTGGCCATGAGTTATTCTATTCAAGACTTCAAGAATAAAAATTTAGGTTACTAATTAATCTTTGGTTTTTTAGGCGATGGTTGCCTGTTCAACCTGAGCTGTACCTATTCATTTGTATGAATTCTAAGGTGGATCCATAATAGATTTAGGACCAATGACAGCTTATCATTGGAATTGGGCCCCTGCTGAACTCTTGCAACAACAAAACCAAACACAATGACCTGCCTAGGAACTGCCCTTCTCGTAACGTGTTCCAATTCAACCATGCCAAGAAATTCAGGCCCAATAAAAATTGCAGATTAGCCCAAAATTCTCCGTGCCCTAATTGCGGCCAATCCCAATCTCAACAATAGAATCAAGCAAGTGTCCCGGTAACCCGACCCGATAAAAACGAACTATCCAAGAAGAAACTGCCGCTCGGTCACCCAAAGGCGGCAACATGCATTTTTTTAAAATGGTGAAAGTGGCGGAATCCCAACCCTCCTCCTCCTTCCTCTCTTCCCACTTTTCCCCTCTCCTCCTCCTAAAATTTCACACACACACACACACACACGCACTCTCTCTCTCTCTCTCTCTCTCAGTAATATAACATAATAATAGTCACTCTCTCTTCTCTATCACCACAAAACTAAATCTCAGCTTTCTCACATTGGAGGATTGCTCTTCCAATTCCATTCCATTCTCTGAACGCCACAAAAGAACCATCTTCCGTCAAGTTCTCTTTTATAATGGGCAGGAATGAGAATGAGAATGATAATGAGAATCGCGTGCGTTTGACGTCCTCATGCTCCAACTCCAAGAAGAAGCGCGCATCCGGCGCTCACTCTCTGCAACTCTCCAAGAATCGAGTTCCTCTTGGTGAACTCACCAACTCTCTCAACGTCTCCAACGACTGCGCTCCGAGTCCGGAGCAAAAGCCCTCGCCAATGGCTGAGTCAACTCAGAACTCGGGTTTGGAGACTCATAAGAAGTTCCCCAGTGAGCCGACGCGGAACTCGGTCTTTGCAGTCGAGACCCAGGAGCCAAATTGCAGTTCTAAGAAGAGGAAGCGAGAAGACGCCGATGCCTCTCCCTGCACCCAGTTGACTCAGAACACGGAGTTGGAAAGATGTTCCTATTCTTCTTCAATATATCAGTATCTTCGATCCTTGGAGGTGTGAATTCAGCTAACTTTTTATGTTTCGCTTAAATTTGGTTTCTGGATTTTTCGTTATATGCATTTGTTTCTGAGGCGATAGAGAATTCCCATGATTTTGTTGTCGATATCCGGCACAATTTGTTCCTGACTAAAGATCGGGCTTTGATCTCGCATGTAATTTTAGATTTTCTGGGTCTGAATTCTTGATTCCTCGACCGCTTTTCGCCTAGAAGCTTATGAATGCAAGACTGCAAGCTAGCTATTGGGATTGGCTTTTGCAACTTGATAATGTCTCCAACATAACCTTTATGCTAGGAAAGGTTAAAAACTGCAAATATAGTATATTGATGGGCGCAAAACCATTTTCCTCTTGCATTTAAAAGAAGGGGGGTACTCAACTGCAGCTAATTGTGCAATTGGGTATGTGGATTTCTTGCTTGCAATGAAGTATGAAACAATCCAAACATAAGTCATTCAACTTTGTATTTTCTGTTGACATTTTTTCCAATCACAATATTGAGTTCTATGCTTGGGGGTTTCTTTTTATTTTTTATTTTTCTGAGCTGTATCATGGACCATAGAGACTGAAAATGGTTGTTAATCAGATGACAGATAACCAAAGGCCCTTCTCAAAGTACATGGATCAGGTGCAGAATGATATTTCGGCAAATATGCGAGAACTTCTAGTGGATTGGTTGGTGGAAGTTGCAGATGAATACAAGCTAGTTTCAGACACCCTTTATCTCACTATATCATATATTGACAGATACCTCTCTTCAAAAGCTGTGAACAGGAATAAGCTACAGCTTCTTGGTGTTTCTTGCATGCTCATTGCCTCGTATGCAGATGGCTCCCTTTGTATTTTTCTGCTATTTGTCATTATTTTGTCTGCTTTTCGTTGTGAAATGATAGCTATTTCCTTGTTGGATGAGACAGAAAGTATGAAGAGATTAGTCCCCCCCATGTTGAAGACTTCTGCTACATGACAGATAACACCTACACAAATAAAGAGGTGTGTATTTATCCTATTGGAAGTAGGGATGCTAAACTGTAATTCGGTATAATGTTCTTTGCTGAGTAATTTGATTGGGGTAAATGAATCAGGTAGTGGAAATGGAGAAAGATATACTTGGATTTCTGAACTTTGAAATGAGTACTCCCACGACAAAAAGTTTCCTCAGGTAAGTTTACTATCAATGCCTCTGTAGGTTTTGTATCTACAAAGCTTCCCTCATGAAAGATTACTGCATGCTAATCAGGGTAACTAATGAAGCATTTCTTGTTGAAATGCAGAATCTTGACAAAAGCTGTCCTCATCAATGACAAAGTAGGCAACCAATTTACTGACTGCACTATTCTATCTGCTTGTTCTAATTTCATTTTTCTTTGTGCTTTAATTTCTACAAACTCAAGAGATTTTCCTCTTTCAGTCAACAGATTTGCAATTTGAGTTCTTAAGTTGTTATTTGGCGGAGTTGAGTTTGTTGGATTATGGGTGCCTACACTTTTTGCCTTCAGTAATTGCCGCATCAGCTATCTTCATTTCTCGACTCACATTGCAACCAAAAATGCATCCTTGGGTAATAAGCCTAATTTACGATACTTTACTGAAACAAGATTCCTTCTATTTTTGTGAATGTTAGCAGTGTGCTTGTGAGAGCATAATTATTTCTGCTTCTGGAGATCTTGATCTTGAAAAAAATCAGTGAATATATTCAGATGTTGGTGGTAATTGCGGTTCATTTTGGTTCAATATCCGTGCATAACATGCATACTGAGGCAGGCATATTGTATGCTGAACCATGTGAGGTAAAACCAATTAATTTTAGGAAGTGCCCGACTGGATGTAGCACAAATTGGAATATACTTGTGCATCATTTGATTTTTTTGTTTTTTAATCGTTATAAGTAATTGTTTTTGTGCATACTTGGCAGAGCACAGAGTTGCAGTGTTGCTCGGGTTATAGACCGTCAGACTTGAAGGAATGTGTTCTTGTCATTCACAACTTGCTATTCAGGAGAAGGGGAAGCCCTTTGCAGGCAGTAAGAGATAAATATGCACAGCACAAGGTACTTGAACGTATTTAGAGTATCTGCATTCATTCGGTGGTCTCACGAGCCTTCCCAATTGAGGCCTCCTCGGCTTATAACTTCTGTGCCAAGGCTAATATCGTGATTTTCTCTTTTGTTGGGTACAGTTTAAAGGGGTAGCAACATTGTCTCCTCCCTCAGAAGTCCCTCTTCATTATTTTGAGGATATCGAGGAATAACCATTCACATGATTCGCAAAGCAGCTCGCTTTGGAGTTTTGAGCTACTGTCATTTCTTTGCAGTGCCATTAGATGCTATAGTATGGGGAGAATCTTTCTGACCCATTATTGTTTAATTGAAGGGTTTTACTAAGCCCATTTTTGGTTGATAATTGTTGGGTCGAGAGAGCTAGCCTTCCAGTTAATGGAGTTAGAATAGGCAATTTTGGATTGACGATATCCTTCTAGATCACGTGGCTCGGATGGTGCTGAGTGAGGCTGGTGTCTGAACCCCTAGTATGGAGAATTTCTATTGCTGTAAATTGTAACAGAAGATACGTCTATTGATGTGTTTTTAGCTTTTATTGCTGGATAGTCGCACCTTACGGAATGATGGTTAACGAGTTTTTTTTCTTTTTTGTTTTTTGTTTTTTTGGGCTACGTGCACCTGACAATCGGTTTCCTATGTTCTTATACAAGCTTTTTATCCAAATAAACGGACAAAAAATGTCCAATCCTTCTCGTTGAACGTGTTGCAGTCCCCTAGCCACTGGGTATTTTCGGTGATTGTACAGTTTGTAAGAATTGAGGATTTGGGAGGCCGCCGAGGAAGAGAGGAGGGTTACAATGAGGTTTTTACTGTTTTCTTACTTTGGCTCGACTCATTAAATGCTAGGTAGGCTTAAAATCAACAGCCTTAATTTTGATTCCGGGGGATAAAATTTGAAAGTATACCGGATTTAATATAATAATACCCAAAGCCGCGAATTTATTTGTGGTTAACCCAAAAATCAACAGACTTAAAATTTACATATATTTTTAAAGGAAAATCAGCATAGCTGCGAAACTTCAATTTTCTGGTTCAGCAAAGTGTCACAGCGATCGGGTGTTCCCACTTGCAGGTTACAAGAAAGAAGAGATTCTGATCTTGAGCACGGGGATGGATCAGAGTAGGAGTTTCAAGTCAAGCTTAAGTGCCTCTGATGAGGGTCTGATTTGCTTGTGCACAAGCCCATGGGAACTGACCCCAAGCGATCTACCTACTTGAGCGTTAACGGGCAAAGCCATCATTTTCATCATCCTCTGAGACTGCTGTCTTCTGGCTGCAGAACTTTCTCTCCTGTGGGCATTTTGGTGACCCCCCTAAGTGTCTGAGTTGTAGAACTTTCTCCTGCATAAGTCACATGAGAAAACCTTTCTCCTGCATAGTCCGCAGACGTTAATAGAGAATTCCCACTCCCCACAAGGCTCAGATCAACCATTCTTCAGAATTGTTGTCTTTAGTATCTGTATTGCCATTGTTGCTTCTACTGATTCCTGATTCGCCTGGACAACTGTTGCTCGTTAGTTCAGCGGCTCCTTCTATGTAGATCATGTTTTCACAAATCTAATTATTGGCAATTAGGAGGGAAAGTTGAACGGATGGAAAGCGTGAGACGATGATGGCTTACTCTTTGAAGAATTAGCTCATGGTGAGGGAAATAGACACAGAAGTATTTGCGTGAGGAAGAAAAGTTTGACTCTTGGTGTCCTTGGGGGACAATGCTTTGTCATCTCTACTATTTAGCCTTGTTAAACTCGGGACAACCGAACTTTACATGCTTCTACTTTGCAGTAGCCAGTAATACTCTAGCCAACAGCAATCCCATCCATGGTCAAAATCATAATCTTTAAGTTCTTGGCGACGCCTGCCATGAATGCTTTTTATCCCCATACCCCAATTGCTTCCTCTCATCCATTGTGTAAAGCAGTTTACACCTCTCCATGGCGTCAGTAATGACCCGTGTACACTATTCTCCTACTAACTGTTGACAACTAAGAAGACCCGCCGTGACTTCAGGCTTGCTCTACATACTTGAGTTAAGTGCCCAGCGCTGGGCATGCACCAGAAACCCAAATTAGCAGTCTCCACCACAAGTACTTGGCCACTTTCCCTAAGTAGAACAACCACTTTCGTATGATGCACCAGTTTCTTCTGCGGATTGAAACTGTTGCTCCATTAAATAGGTCCACCATGTGGGACATGCTGCCCAAGCTGACAACAGGCACCGTGCTTGTTCCTGAATCATAAATTCAAATATACACGCCACCTGGTCACGAAGAGCTACTCCATGGAACGTCGCAAGGCATGGAGAAAGAATCAAAGAGACATCATATTGTAGTTAAGATGCCATGGTCATTGGCATTTGTCCATTTTAACATGATATTGCATATACTCTCACCCTTACCACCACAATCTACAGATCATCTGGAACAAGATTTTACCAACTCCATGTGATTGCGATTAGCTCAGTCAAAATAAATATATGACATGATTCCGAATCCATGAGCAAAAGATTAAAGGATATTATATCTCCCAGCTTTTACCGTGGTTTCCCCATTGTCGCGTGAGGTATAATGTGGTCCCAAAATAATGTGCTAGGACTATGACTCTTAAGAACACATAATACCAAAAACGGAAAAGGAAAAAAGTAGGAAGAGCTGCACAGCTGGTGGAAGACAAACTAAGATGAAAACGGCCAGCATTCAACCATCATGTAGACTAGTGATCAACAGCATAACCTTAGAGCAACTAAGTAGGGACCAAGGAGTTTTCCAGATGACAATAACTTAAAAAAAAAATTAGGTGCCCACTAAGAGACAAACCAACTATTCATTTGTCTCCAAAGTACGAACTTTCCATAATGTGTTTTTATTGAACATTCCTATCCCAAAAGTTTGATGTCCCATAGGGTCTATGGGTCCTAATCACTCGATTCATCAATATATTGTTGCACTGCTGTGCTGATAATCATTGCCCTTCAAGTACCTGCGACAACAGAACAAATGGTTCACAATACGTTCAGGTAAATCAGATCCCAAATGTCAAATGGTTATATAATTATAACAAATACAATTACACAACATATGAGGGAACTGTATCATAAACACACATTAAACTTGAGGTATGGAACCATGCCTAATCAACATAAGACACAGTTATAGTGCTCTTATTCCCCAAAAATCAACACAGGGAAAAGAAATTTCAAGAAAATAGAGTATGATAAACCAAGTACAAAGGTCTGGCCAATGCAAAAAGAAATCAAAAAATATCCAGACAACATATCATTCCTAAATCTGGCTAGAGGCCTAAAAGTTAATCTCCAAGGTTTACATTTATCTTCTTACTGAATAGTCATACAAAATTCATACTTCACTTCACTCATGTTTCTTTTTAAATAATGAAGAACATGAAGAAACAAGAAACCTACAAGTGTGTCATCAATCCCACTCCTCTAGCTGACTGACAATCCATGCGATTCACCCATCTTTTCCATTCCTTCCTATCAATCACAATCCTTCTTATTAACAAATTTCTAAGTAAAAAAACAATGCAAAAATTCCACCTATAATTATTTTTTTTGGGGGGGGGGGGGGGAACAACTGAAAACAGATAAATTTTTCAAGTTAAGTAAATTCAAGGCACTGGATCCTGAATTTCAATGATTTCAAAGCATCTCATTCCCACAATTTTATGAGCCCATTAAGACCCACAAAGAGACCTACTAGCGATCCTGACAAGTACGGCGGAAGGTACCATGAGACAGCTCGCAAAAAGCCCGCAAGTTAGAATTGAAGCGTGAAGTGATGTGTGCAGCGGCCGCTGACGTCGTATGCAGAGGCAAGAACGATTGAAAACATCCCAGTTCCCCCAAGTTCCTACAAGAAAATCAGCACAAATATGAAGGAGAACCTAAAAGCAATATACAGACGAGAATTTATGAAAATCTCCAGAATTAAAAAAAAAAAAAAAAACACAAATCTTGGCGAAATCTAGTTATTCACTAAGTGTACAACAGACATTGAATCAACTAGAACCAATCAATCGAATGCATAGAACTTGATACTCATAAATGTAGACACATCATGAGAGAGAAGAAACAGAAACCTAGGAGGAGTCAACGAAAGGCGGCGAGACTGGAGGCGGGGCGTGGCGGTGGACGGCGGACGGAGACGAGGTAGGGGTTGGGAGGAGCGGATAGGCGGGGCCCTGGCGGCAGAGATGAGGGAGCGAGAGAGGGATCTTCCACTACGCCAAGCCATCCGATGCGTCAAGAGCAGTCTTTGTTTTCCAGATAAGATGAAAGTGAAAGATTGGGTAGAAAGGCGAGGAAAGTAGGCCGGAAAGGGGGAGGTTTTGGGCTAGGGTTTAGGAGTGTGACTCTGTGAAATGATGTGTACAGTTCCACGTTGTTCAGATACTGGGGTCCGTTGGATCAGGAGACCCAAGATCTTGTGATGATCCTCCAGATATGTTTTCGACCGTCCGATTCTGGGATCGGGTCATAGAGAAAAATTAAGGCCTATGGACTTGCCCGCCTACAAGGCCCATACAGATCCTGAGTTCTCCAGTCCAGGCCCAATAATCTTCAGATTATTTTTTGATTTCGCACAAAAAAATAAAAAAATAAAAAATTCCAATCAGTCTACCGCGCACCAAACTTGAATTACGACCTAATTGTTATCAAATAAATTAATTAGAATAAAAAATTATTTATCACTTTGTATTAATTAGAATAAAAAATTATTTATCACTTTGTTTTGGAATACCCACCATAATGGCTTAAGCCCAGTGGAATTCAATTTTTGAAATAATGATTCATTAGATTAAGATTTATATGCGTTCTTACAGATAATTTTCATTTCAAGTTTCTATTTAAAGCTTAGCTTATCCATTTGTAGATTGTAAGAACAATGCCACACAAACTTCCTTAAATGAAAAAACGTAAAAAATGGGAATATTAAACGGATTCCTAAATGCGCCACAACAGTTGCTTGTTGGGGGGGGGGGGGACAAAACATCTAAAAGAAACTGCCTAGGAGAGAACATGTGTCTTCGCACATCTCAGCTGTCTGTTGAACGTGTAAACTCTACCAGCTGATATATTAGCATTCACTACGGTTCCTCTATAGTGCAATCGTTTAATTGAGTTATGTTCCTCTGACCAAAGACCAACTTCATGAAGATCACCTTCCTTCCAGCATATGCTGACTGTCACCCGGCTGCGAGCCTTCAATCCTTTCACGCAGCCATTTGCCCACTTATCCCGGGGAAGTGCCGGGAGGATGTACAGGTCATTGATGGTGCTCTGGACGAGCATTTCTGCAATTGCTGCCGAAAATCTGAACCCCAGGATTGCAAAGGAAAAGGAATTTTGAAAAAGAAAATTGTCAGCACGAGAAATGATCACATTTTGGCACACACAGCGAAAGATGTTGCTCACCCAAAATTGGCATCAATTTGGAAGGGCGGGTGTGCAGTAAACAAGTTACTATATAATCCTCCTTCAAACTTGCCCTCGTTATCTGGATCTACCAGGTCAAATAAATGCTTCACCATGCGATATGCATGTTCGCTATTGTGAAGTCGTGCCCACAATGCAACTTTCCACACGGTTGACCATCCAGGGCCGTCCTCTCCTGTTTACGCATCATGAGAACATAGAGGATAGTTGAGATCACTAGAGCAGCACCGGGATTAATGAGGTCCACAAACAATAAAAATTTTAGCAGAGCAAGCTCAAAGTAAATGTATAATTGCTTGGTACTAGGTGGATATATATATATATATATATATATATATATATGAAGTCCTCCAAGCAGGCATTAACATATAGGGAGCTACTCCAGAATTTAGCACAAATCTTTTAGAGTGTAAAGAGGCTTTTAATCCATTTGTATGAGCCACAATTGACTAAATATGCATCTAAAAACCATTTGGAACGTACATTTTCCCTTGAGAAAACAGAGCATGAAGTATGCAAAGTGCCCCAAATCTGGACAGCAAAGTTCCCCAAATCTGGACAGCAAAGTTCACAACAAATAATTCATATATTGCAATATATATGCACCTCTTTTGTAAAGGGAAAAATCTGCAGCTCTACAAAGGTCCGGAGTTTTTCCAACAGTTATTGTATGCCCTGGAAACAGGCCAAAGAGGTGAGATAAATGTCGATTATGAGGATCTGGGTCCTGAAAATCTTGTGCCTGCCAAAATGAACAGGAAAAATACTTAATTCCAATTAAAGCATGGGAAAATCTGATTGCTCACAGTAGATCCTTAAGGTAAACTTTTCAAAAGGATCTGGAAAGAGCAAGCTTAGGTTACATACCCATTCCATAATGGAGCCATCTCTAGCGATTCTTGTAGGTAAAAGCCTAGGTTGAGCCTCATGAACTTTATGAATAATTTCATCCTCACTTCTTCCCAAAACCTGTTTTCAAGTAACTTGTAAACAAACGTATCTCATCAACAAAGATACAAAACCAAGCTGTGATATAACAGTGGAAAGAGAGAACACCTTAGCTGCAGAGAGAATTGCAGAGAATACTTCTTTTGTTATTGACATATCCATGGTTGTTGAGTAGCTTACACTAGCTTGTTTACCATCTGGAGCAGTAAAATAATGCTCCGGAGATGTTGATGGATTGGTTTCCAGATATTCTCCTTGCCCTTTGATCAACCAGTCCAACAGAAATGCAGTACATTCTTCCAACAAAGGGTATGCCTTACTTTTTAGAAAATCCTATTTGCACAACATATATCAGTAATCATTCTCTAACTAATCCAAGTGATACAAATATTAGAAGCATAAGCAATAGAATTGGTGTTTAAGAGAACAACAAAAAATGGTTTCCTCCTCTACTGAACCTGTCTAAATCAATTGTACTTGGGAATGTAAACAATCATTGATCTCCGATTTAGTCCTCAAAAGTTACTCCAATAAGCGATGTCTTCCCTTTTTTACACTATTGGGTCTATTTATTTCTTCTCCTTCTGCTTGAATGATATAATGTCCATGCTATACATAAGGAATTGAATAATAATAGAAACAAAAATCAGAATCTTACTTTGTCCATAGTATAAGTATAGTGCTCCCACAAGTGTGTGCAAAGCCAGGCTCCTCCCATTGGCCACATAGCCCAGAGAGCCTCACCAAAATCTTCTGATGTTTTTGCCCACAGGTCAGACACTTGATGTGCAACCCAACCCTTCGCTTCATAGTTCACCTTTACCATTCAGTGATTGAATATTAGAAGTACTGCATTAAAACTTAAAACAGCCAAGGTAAACAATCAAATTCTTTCTCATGTGATTTTTCTGTTCCAATACTTTAATCAAAAGTAGCAAGCACACATCACTTATGGCTGATTGAAATTAAAAAGGCTTATGGAAATGGATATAGAAACAGAAAAAAGGTGAAGTCAGAGAATTAAACTTGTTTGTTCTATTTCAAAATACAGAAATTTCAAACTTGTCTATCTACAGCTCATTGCCAAATGGGCAATTGATGGATCATGCATTCTTTTCTTTCTAAACGGCGACCTAAAGAGAATGTCCAATTAAAATCTTTGATAGCTACATGCATAAATAAAAAAAATAGCAATGGGTAGCCAGCAGAAAGGCTGTGGTAGGCTTCAGCAACAACAAGAACAGGAAGAAGAAGAAGAAACAAAATAGTGACAGGTGGCCAAAAGAAAAGGCTGTGGTAGGATTCAGTGCAACAACCAGAAAGTGGGGAAAGAAGTACTCACTTTTGCAGTCTTGCTCCCATTGATTGACAGAGAGGACATGTAATCGAACAAGGGCTCTTGGCATTCACTGAGATTACAGGGAAGGGCAGGCCAGTAGTTCATTTGCAAATTTATATTCAAGTGTTGAGCACCACTGACATAACAACAAAAAATGGGATAAGTAATTCATCCTCTGGATGGATACTGGCAATGCAAATAGCTGCAAGGAGAAAAAAAAAATTGGTGCATTTTTATTGATTGATAATTACTTATCCTGATTTTTTTTCAAAGGAAGTAGTTTGAACAAGCGTGACAGTCCATGGGATTCACTATATCAGATGAAACTACAATGGCATAAAAAATTCACAATATGATCATAGTACTGATGACATTACATAAAAAAATATAAAAATGGAAACTAAGGAAGATGATGTCACTGAGCAATCTGTAACTACATCAGATCTGGAGTTTGTGTACTATCTATGATAGTCAACTTACTCTCAATTGCATAAAAATTACTCAAGCAATTAAGTTTGCAATTTTTCAATGTTACTTTACCAAAACCTGGTTTTGTTCATAGCAGCACATCAGTTCATAGCTTCAACCCTTCAACAAATTCAAGGAAAAGTAGAACATCTATTGAGTCATAAGTGACTAGGCCGCCAAGCATTGTATGGGTGGTTGAGCATTTTCTCATTTTCATAAAGATAAACCTTTTATGAAAACAAAAGAATTTGTTCTGCATGTCAACATATTGTGCAAAAAGATTTAAAGAGAGCAGGAAGAGATAGTTAAACATACTCCCATGGTGGATCAATATCCTTGTTCCATATGCCCTGAAGATTGGCTACCTGGGTTCCAGGCCTTGAACAAGAAATCAGCAAATATCGTCCATAATGGAACAATAACTCCACCATAGATGGATCTTCGTCAGTTTGAAAGGATTTCACCCTCTCTGCAGATGAAATCGTATTCCCCTTACTTGCCTTAACAGATAAGTTATTGCTATAGAACATTGGTTTTTTCTCATCCATACATCGATCTTCTAAAATGCTCCTGGAGCTTTTTGAAAGCTTTAGGGATACACGGTGAAAAAGATTCTGATAATCATCCAAATGGTGAGCATATAGATCAGTATATGATAGGTTACTTATAGAATTCAATGCACTGAGGCATGCTGAATTGGGGTCCTTCTTGGAATCTTTAGGGTTAGTGAATGGCCCATCAAATGAAGAGAAAGAAACTAAAAGCAAGACTGCCCAGTCCGAACCTTCAACTTTCAACTTCCGATCATCCAAAGCATGTATCACTCCCTTTCCTTTACTAATGTGTAACTCAAGAATTGCAGTAAACTGAATACCCTTTACATTGTCATTTGAATTTGGTTTTGGCGGTTTCCTTTTACCAGGACAACTGCCTTCCATTATGATTCGATTTTGGCCATTTACATATGAGTGATGCTGCATTTTGCTATCCATAGACACTGTAAATGATACAGATCCTGACTTGCTTCCAGAAATCTTCATCACAATAACTTGATTAGGATTAGAAGCAAAATGTTCCCTTGTATACTCTATATCACCTACGGAATAATTTACCGTTGCTGTGGCAGTATCTAAGTCCAGCTCCCGTTGGTAAGTTTTCTCATCATATTTGAGATGGGATTCATCAAATTCTAGCCGGATATCACCGAGTAATTGGTAAACCTTCAAGAACACAAACACATGTCAGGTATATTCAAAAGAATCTGAACCTTCCTCAGTAGCATGAAGCCATGAAATGAAAAAGACAAGCGTTGTCAAATTGCAAGATCCCCAGAAATATTTGCACACTGGATATACAATTATGTGCATTACACATGCAAGGCCTCTACTATGGAACCTGTCATAAGGGCAAACTAAAACATCCAATACACCAGTCCAGAAGAAATGTCACTTATATCAAGGTTATCCATGGCACTAGGCAGTAGGCACCAACAAACACCAAACAATTGCGCTTTATTTCAGACCTAAGCACCTAGATATTAAATGTACCCCTGGATATTAAAAATTCAATTGCTTCCAATCTGTTCAAATTGCAAAAGATACAACTACAACGATACAACCAACATAGCAATCCATTAACCATCAATCCATTACAAGACAATATTGCATTAAATTATGAACAGACGGCCTAAGATGAGCCTCCCATGGCATTGGATTCGGGGAGGATGAAGTGTCAAATTAGCTTGTACTAAATCACAGTGCACAGAACCAAACAGTACACAATAAATCAAAGGTTATAATTGAATATGCGTGCCTCAGAAGGATTTCCTGACAGCTCCACTGCTGCTGCAGTAGCTTTAGCATATTGGCCATTATCAACAAGCTTTCTGACCTCTGCCAATGCCTCCGGAGCATTTGGGTCAGTGTAGTTTCCCGGTGTCCCAGTCCAGAGCGTATCCTCTACTCAAAAAATAAAATAAAAAAAAAAAAATAAATCTAATATTAATTGAAAGCATGGAAAGTTGTAGAGAAGAAATTGACTAATTTTCCCTAATGCTATCAAATTTAAATTACTCAAACTGAACAAACATGATGTTCAAGAAAACTATCTTCTTCTTTCTTGTTTATCAAATTCTCCTGGCAAACAAAGAATGGGTTAGTTAAAAACTCTGCATTCTACACCCACATCTATCAGATGCAAACTTAAATGACAAAGGTCCCTAATTATTCCAGTTATACCGTTAAGCTGGATGGTTTCCGATGCAACGCCGCCCCAAACCATGGCGCCAAGGCGGCCATTCCCGATGGGAATCGCATCCGTCCAGTGCTTCGCTGGCCCACTGAAAGTAACCTTCAAAGGCTGAGAAGCCTCTTCGTGACCCTCTTCCGCCCCCATCGGACTCGGACTCCACCGGTCCTTGTCTGCAGGCCGCCGCACCAGAACCCATTCTTCGTCCCCCATTCTTTAAATTCTACCACTGTAAAATGTAGAACAGCTAGCAGAGCAGAGTCCTACATATTCAAGCTGTCTTTATACTTGCTGTTGTCGTTGCTGCTAAGGGAACTGCGTTTAAAGAGTGAAGCGAACGTGTCCAACAACGAGGGCGAAACCAGGGGCCAAGCAGACAGTGAGACACGAGTGCACACGGCAGCGTGGGGACCCGTATATGACCTGGCTTCTGGTACACTTGGACAAAGACGTTTCTAAGCCGATTGGCCCGACAGACAACGTGTGAATTGTCGGTGTCACGTGTCTCCGTGCACGCGGCGATAGGATCGGCGATACCCACAGCAGCAGCAGAGGTCTATTAGATTTCGAAATCTAATCTCTCTGTTTATATTTGATCTAATCTAATTAACTAATCCAAATGAAAAAGCCTCCAAAAATACTAAAAATAGATAAAGGCTTTTCCAAATTTATTTAATGTAACAATGATTTGTGCTTATTTAATGCTAACGTATTATCTGCTTCCCCCACAAAAAAAAAAAAAAAAAGAACGCAAACGTATTATCTGAGGTGAAAAGTTGGCAGTCACGCACCCAAGGGTTTCAATTCTTTGTACGCGATAAGCCGTAATTATTTATGTGAGACTCGAATTCGTTAACGCCTGCACCTTAGACATTAAGAATGAAAACTATTAGCATCCAAACAACGGCTCCTTTTATCAAAAAGATTGCATTAAAATGTTAACATTTCTTTTTTTTTTTTTTTGGTTAAAAAACAAAATAATTAATGCCAAGGTATTTGACTAAGACATTGACTCGTAGTGGCGGTGGCATGTTTAATCCGCATTTTCAAAATTAAATTAAATTAGTTAGTTTGATAGATAAAATTAAGATTTAAATTTTAATTTATTTTAAAAATTATTAATTATTTTAATTTAATATTAAAAAAATAATAAATTTAAAACTCAATTTAAAAAAATATAAATAATAATTTTTTCATTGAATTAATAATAATAATATAATTTTATTTTTTATATTTTAATTTTTTAAATAAAAAATTTATTATTTTATAATTATAAATCATAAATTGTAAATAAAAATATTTATAAAAATATATTTATTTTTAATTTAATAAAAATATATAACAATATATATTATATAATAATAATATTTATTTTTTATTTAAATTATTTTATTTATATTAAAAAATTTTATCTTTTTAAAAATAAATATAATAAAATAAAAAATATAAATTATGATATATTATATATTTATAAATATATCACATTATTTATTTTTTTTATTTTATTATATATAAATTATAAATAAATAATATATATAATATATATAATTATATTTTATTTATTAATATTTTTATATAATATATATAGATATTAAATTTTTTATATATTTAATATTAAATATTAATTTTATTTAATTAATTTTAATTAAAAATAAATTAATTAAATTTTAAATTTTAAAATTTTTAATTTAATAATTAATTTTATTTTTAAAATTTTGATTTAAGTAGGAGTTTCCAAAATATACGGAGAACAATGATTTGTTGTCGCGTTGCTTTTGTAGGTATTCCCACGTTTACATGGCAGATTTTATAAGATTTATTAATTAAAAATCTTGACTACCGAAATAATGGAAGCATCCAAGGATTGGTTGCGAGATCTCGATCGCGAACAGGGCGGGGTTCAAAGTTCAAAGTTCAAAGTGGAGGCCATCGTAGAGTTTTTTTGTCCTTTTGTCCACCTGTCCATTACGTCTCTGTTTATAAGTTGAATTTTATTCTTTGGAAACTCAAAAATCTAAAAAGGTACTCTGCATTTTTTTGACCAAAAAGAAGAGGTGCTATTGGGGTGATACGAAAAGCAACGTAGCCAGGAAAAGGTGGACGCGGCGCAGACCGGATCTGTGGATCTCGCGCGCAAAAAGAAGGGGCCCAAATCTAACTGCGACCTAACATTGGGCCGATGCATGCCACTAGCCGAACTGGGCCCACTTACACCTATAAAGCCACAAGTCTACCATGGCCCAAAGTGACACTTTTAGCCCATAAATACCAGTCCAGCGTAGAGCCCAAAAGGCGGCATCTAATAGGAAAACCGGCAACAACGGTCTTTTCTCTCCAGCAAGGAATGAAGAAGACGCTGAGAATCTACGGCGAGATTCTAAGGCTAGTAAGGAGGCTACCCGAGGACACGAGGCCTTACTATGCCAAATACGCTCGCGAGAATTTCGCTAACTACAAAGACGTCGACTCCAACGATGCCAATGCCCTTGACGAGCTCTTCCATAGAGCCTATAACCACTCCCTCTGGGTCCTCAACAAGGTATACAATATCGCATTTTCTACAATCAGTATGAGCAAGATCCATCTAACTACGTTTGTGAGATTTAGCTGAGGATATTAGGTGTTTGTATGCAGTATTCTGTTGATGAATCGGCGGCGAAGAGATTGAAGGATATCTGCCTTCGTTAAAGAAGAACGCTTATGCGCGCCAGACGTTTGTGGTAATGCCGCAGTAGTTGCGAAAGTATTACTATTATTTATTTTCATCCGCAATAATGAAACATTGTAACTTTAAAGATGAGGATCTACTTGCACGTACCGGATGGACGAAAGTATAAAACTAGAACGTCTCATCGTTATTGTTTTACGTTTTTTCGGTAAAATCCAATTTTGTCCGTACGTTGCATCTACTGGGGTCCACGATGTGGGATCCATTTCTTGAAACTTTTGTTGCTTTCTCTTCGCGCTTGCTTTTTCCGTTTTCTCTTCCCGTTACGGAAAACCAAACTCTGTTTGGATTTCCTCTTGCACTGGGAATTCAGGGCTATAAATACCGAGGAGGAATCGGCAAGGTTGTTCAAATAACAGTAACAAGTATACAAGGCAAGAACAAGAAATAATTAGCAAAAACCCTAGGCCCTTCTTTCTCCCATTTCGGCAGGTCTTCTCTCTCTTACTGCTCTATGATTTTCTTCTAATATATTCATTTTTTTGTATTCTTAAGTTTTTTTTTTTTCTTCTTCTTAGATATCGATACTCGAGTTGAGTTGGAAAATTTTATACTGGTTCGCTTTTTCTTTCACAAATTGGTTATCAATGTCCGTGGTGTGTTTAATTTCTTATGTATAAAATTGTCTGTTTCTTTCAATATAAATTTGGATGACTAATTGTTGCAAAAATCTCCTTTTTTTTTTTTTTTTTTTATAAATTTTTTGTCAAAGGATGAAACAGCAACGGTGGGCAATAAAACGGTGCCGGGCCTGTGATTTCGGTTGCGAAGAGATGCCACGTCAATTTTTTTTTTTTCTCATAAAATTCTTAAACCGACTCGGGACATTCAAGCCCAAAAACTTGTAATGGGCCTCTTCCTTCGCTATAAATTGTGTTCCCCACTAGCCGTTACAATTCAAAGAATTTCCCTATTTTGAATGACAGAAGAAAAGAAGAAGCTCAAGATTTCTCAGAAAATCTTGTTCCTTTCTTGGCTTGCTTTCTCTGATCCTTCTCTGAGGGATCTACAAATGGGCATGTCAGCCTTCTCCCCGCACCCTATCATACAATGTGTTCTGTTTCTTGAACCTTGAAAATCTTGTTGCTTTCTTGCCATGCTTTCTCCGTTATTTTCTTTCCGGAAACCAAATTGGGTTGGGAATCCTCACGTACTCGGAGTTCAAGCCAGCAGCAGTTGTTCAAATGACAGCAACAATAGACGTCAAGAACAAGAGTAATCAGCAAAAAACCCTAGGGCATGGCGGGGGCGCTAATTCTGTGTTTGCCTCTCCCACACCTCCTATTTGCGCCTCTTCTTTCTTCCATCTCAGCAGGTGGCCTCCCTTTCATTGCTATCTGATTTTCTTTTGTTGTCTTTTTTTGTAATCCTAATTCTTTTTCCTCTGGTAAATATCGATGTGGATTTTATACTAAACTTTTCAAGAAACACGCTGTATTAAAGAGAGGAAAAAAAAAAAAGGCTCAGAAAATCTTGATTTCTTGAAAATTTTGTTCCTTTCTTAGCACGCTTTTTCTGTCTCTCTGCAAAACCAAGAAGAGTTTGATTTTAAAGAAACTCCGTCTTTATAAAAGATAGAGAAGAAAAAAAAAAAAAAAAGGAATCTTGAAAATCTTGTTCCTTTCTTGCTTGGCGTGCTTTCTCTCTGCTCTTTCTCACGAAAACCAAAATGAGTTTGGAGTCCACCTCTCGCGCTGCGAATTCAGGGCAACAAAGATCGAAGAGCAGCCGCAACAGTTTTCAGAACAACGATAACAAAGGCAAGCAGAAAACACTAGGCATGGTAACCTCTGCTTGATTTCTAAAAGAAAGAAGAACTGTAAAAATAACAAATTGGGTTAATTCTTGTACTTATGCCACAGTTGGAAGTTTTAGTCCTTAGTTATCTTTTTCTTCTTCTTCATCTTTTTTTTTTTTTTGTTAAATTATTGACAATGAAGACCTGGTAAATTGCAGTGTTTGAAATTTGTGTTTACTGTAGGTATCACATCCCTCTCGAATTCAGTGTTTCCCTCCTTCACTGGGCAGAGACCCTGAAATTTTATATGGGACTGATTTTCTCTCTTTTTTCTTTTTTGTTTTTTTTTTTTTTGGTCTCGGTTAGCATTAAGAATCATCTTGAGCTGCACGATAAGCTTGTAGATTTAGACAGCCCAAAAGGAATGGCTGAAATTTCCTGGGCAAACTATCGTGCTTGGAATTATTGTTGTTCTTGTTCAAACTCTTTTATATCTTTCATCCTTTTGATTTATGTTAGTAACCTATTCTGTATGGGACTCATGCTATTCCAATGCTGTAGGAGTGGAAGCTGGAATTTTTCCTGGAGATGCCATAGCATTTTGTCCACAGCTTTTTACTGTTCCCTACAACTTTGAAGCTTATGGAGAGGTAATTTATACATTTGAAAGTGCCATTGCTGTTCAAGTTCCTTATTGAGACAGGTTCTTGTTGACATGTATTATTCGTCTTTTTTGGGGGTTTTTTCAAGAGTCGTATGATATGTTCCCTAATTTGCAGGTTGCTGGTCAGTTTTATCAAAACCTGCATAAGAATTGAAACATAGTGCTGGTGTGTCTTTTGAAGCAAATGCTTTCAATGCATTTTGTTTTTTAGGAAAAGAAAAAAAGAAGAGTTGCTTTTGTGATAATTTCACTGCTTAACTGAACATAGGTGGTATGCTGTGATGAAACTTTCTTGGATATGGCAGACTTGGAAGGGGTAGATCCTGAGCTTTTTGCTTCAGCAGTAAGAAAAGAGATATTTGAGGCAGCAGGAATCACCACACATGCTGGGATAGCTGGGAATATGTGCATGGCTTGCCTCTCCACTAGAACTGGTAAACCAAATGGTCAATGCTATATCCTCTATGATAAGTTATGCCCATGGCCCTTTGAATTTTGCTACCCTTTTGTTTCATATAACTTTATATTTGATTATGATAGCATTGTTAGAAGTCAGTCTCCCTTTTCACCCATCCCTGCCTCCCTCCACACACACAGAGACACATGTACGTTGGAAGTTCTCGGTTTTGCTCTTGCCTGCTTTGGTTGCTTCCCTTTTTGCTTCATCCTGCACCAACTTATGTTTGAATTTCTTTGTTTAGAAATCCATCTTGTATTGGAGCAGAAGATTGTGCACCTTATCATTTAAGTTTTCTTTAGTTTTTTGCACTTAGCTTGTCCAACTATTACACTTCTTTCTAAGTTGACATTGGAGAGAAAAAAGGGCACCTTAGATGTTTTCAACATGCTGAAAAACTAAAACCACATATTTATATACCATTCATTGCAATTTGATTATTGTAAATGTAATGGTTATAAATCGTAGGAAGATTGTACATCCCGCCAGTTTATTCATACTATCAGAGCAATTAGTTGTGCATTGTTTTCAACTCCAAGCTTGTGATGATGATAATGTGTAATGTTGTGCAATTGCCTTCTGACAAAAGTAAAGTGATTCGACCATATTAGTTGGATGAGTGTTTCCAGCGCCTTACAACCAAGGGACTTCTGGGAATTGGGTAGATTTTAGAGGAGAAATTAAAAAGCGAAATATTCAGAATTCTGGAGTGTTGCATCTGACTCCCAAGGTCAAAATCAGTTGAAGGATGACTTTCTTTCTTTTATATGCTGAGATTTGCATCCATTTATTTGCATTTCTGCTCTTTATTCTTCTCTTTAGTCTTTTGTTCTTGATTTATATATCTGCCTGCCTTCACCATAAGCTTGACCTGATTTTGATCTGTCCAATGGGGGACACTATCCTACCTTGGTTTGATTATGTTGTTATTGTCATTTTCTTTATTTTAATGGGACCTGATTCTTTCTCTCAAGCATAATAAATGGTTACACTTTTTGAAATAACTAGCTTAATACCAATCTATGAGAACACTGCAAGAACTTAACACCATTTTTCCCTTTAAATTACAGTAACATGTTTCTTAATAAGTAGGCATTTGTTTAATACATGAAACTAATATGTTACTGTATTGTGCAAGATGCTCTTAAGTGAAACTGCACACAACAGGATGGTTATGAAAATACATTATACAAATGTTTGGATAAGTAGTTATGAGATGTTTGGAAAAGCTAGAAAATATCTTGAAGATTGAAAAAAAAAAAAAAGAAGTTAAATGTGATTTTAAGAAGTAAGTCAGAAATAAGCTAGAAATTTTGTTGTTTAATGATTGTAGTATTTCATGCATGGTGTCCTGTAAAACCAAAGAGTGTTGTAAATGACATTGGACTACCTTGGGCTTTTTGATTGCAAATTTGACAGGTAAAGGGCCAATCCTCTAGTTTTTGCCACTTTTCTCTAGTTCCTTAATTGCTTTCTACATATTGAGAGGTCACACTCTTCATATGAAATAGATTGCAATCATTATCCTGGATGTAGTCAACATAGTACTAAAGAGATGAACATGGCATTATATTTTGCTCTTTCTGCTGTTATGCCTCCATTTCTTCAAGGAAATAAGCAGTGAAAGAAGATACAGAAGCGGGTACAAGGAGAAAGGATGTCCAACTTATGGAGCTGTCATTTAAAGAAAGAAAATTAGAGCATAGATGTGAGGTATTGTGAATAAAGTGCACCTGCAGAAAAATAAAAATGTTGACACAAGAATAAAGATTTGTTTTACCTGTTTTCAGATTAGTTGAACCCTTTCAACTTTTTTTTGGGGGGGAGGGGGTATCTTTTCCCTTGTGCATCCCAAGTCTTGTTTACTGTTTCTGGATGGTTGAGTTAGAGTGGATTGCTTGATCTATGTGAAAAATAGTTTTTAAGGATATCTGTGATGTTGCCTTGCTCTCTAGTTTTTGCCATTTTTCTGCTCTTGAAATGCAGATGATACTAAGCAAGGTACTATTTATGCATTCCTTTATACATTCTGCTTTAGAAGTGTTCTGCCATATTCTTCTAATTACATTAGCATAAAATTGGCATTGTTATTCTGCACTCCCACGGCACAAAACCAAGCATATGCTTATTGGTAGATTAGATCCAACACAGATTTTCCCATTAAACACAGTATTTGCTACCTTTTCTGATTTTCATTAACTGTTGATTAACTTGCTTTCAAGGTCTTGAAGAAACTCTTTGGGGATGCTGCTCACCTCTGCCTCCACAACTAATGAATATCAATGCAATAGCGGCAGTATAGCCAAGGACAGGGTTAACACAGGTAATTTAGATTTGCATGTGGTCAATTTTGTTTGTCTGTTGATATTATTGCTGGAAATGTTGCTCATAGGCGTTACTTTTACATTATCAGGTATTGACTCTGATATAACCATGGCTTTTTTAAGGAATGGTTTTGTGCTGGTAACATGAGTTGTGTGCATGCAAGTGTGCTCACTAAAGCTTCATCACTCTGTATCACTTCAGGGAAATGAGTGCCACTCCTATGATTGTCTGCCACATATGATTTCCAGGTTTGTTTGATATGTGTCTGTTTCATGGAAAGAGTCCTCTTTGTATTGCAATTTTTCTGTTGACCAGATTTGGGTCATTTTCGAGATTCTGAGGTCCACAGCATCACAAGAACTTCAGGTCATTTTTCTGTTAACCATTCTATGTTTTCTGCAGAAATGGACAATAATTTGTCCAGTGTTGATACTCATTTCAATCGGGTTTCAACTCCACCATATGTTTACCTTGTTGACTTCGGTGTTGTTGAGAGTCTTTCTTCAGAATTCTTCTCAGAACTAAATGAATTTTATGGAGGAAAACTGGAAGAGTTTCTTGCTGAGAGCAAAGTCAAAAGTGAAAATACCAGTGATACACTTTGCATACCTTTACATGAATCAAGGTGAGTGTTCTTATCTGGCATTGCATATGCTGTGCTACCATTCTACTGATGTCTTAGGGATTTACGTTTGTTGGCACAATTAATCATGGTGAAGAACTTCACATACCTGATATGGCTTCCCAAAGCCATGTGGTGGTAGAGAACAAGGCAACATCTTTCATATTCCACTGTGGCTTTATAATGGTTGGCTTGCTTTTTTCTCACATCTGTACTTGCTTCTGCTGCGTTTTTTGCAAGCATAAATCTTTATCCTATCTTTTTTTTTAAATTTTGAAAAGGCAAGCTTTCTGTTTTTTGATTAAGTGGAATACCATATTTTGACTCTTTTCATACCAACCCCTCCTTCCTGAGGGTGGGTCCATGCCATGGGTTTTTTCTTCAAGATATAATGCATAGGATTAGTCCTGAAGGTTGTTGCACCAGCTAAATGGTTAATGTGACAATATCAACTTTGAGGCTGTCCTTATTTTCGTGCGTTATCTTTGGTTGGAATTGATACAACTACTAGCTTGCTTTGTTGTGCAAAGCAGCATGTTGACGAGCAGTCAGCCTGTGTCTGGATATGACCATTAGGCCATTAACACTGTGCTCCTTGAAAACACTGATTTAGTGCCTTCATCCCTGAGGCAAATGGATCTATTAGTGTGACAGCAACTGCCTGAAGACCTCTAGAGTTGATATACTTGGAAAAACTTCTGCACACCAAAGAAAAGAACTAACTTCAAATGCTGCATCTGGTTCTCTGGCGGAAAATCCTCATGAATGGTTAGATATTGAGATCACAGAGTTTCAATCACTTAAATTGACAATGCTGCAAACAATAATTTTTGACTGGGAAGTCCCCTGCAGTGGGTTGAAAAGTTCACAGCCATCGATTGCTTAATTTTTAACTCACTGGCAGTGATGTATCATGAATTGACGTCTTCAGGAAATCTTTTTTCTATATTGCAACATGCTGCCAGAGAATTTCAATGTTTACTTGGATGGTGGTTGTGATGATTGGAGTGATGAGGCTACTTGCTATTTGTGTCAGCTTTTGAAGCAGTATATCATATTAAAGATAGAGTAAGACATGGAAGAAGTTTTCGGTCGTTTCATCTTCTTAAAGGTAAGAAGAGTATTGAGTTGAGATATCATCTCTCTTTCCCTCCCCCATTCATCCATGCTTTTATTCACAGCTGTGTGCATTTGCTATGTTTGTTTCTCTATGTTGTTCCTTTGTTTCTACATTTTTTTTTAATTGAGCTTGCACTGTGGGGCACCTTTGATCCAGAGAAGATTTTATTTTGAGCTTCTTAATGATTTTAAGGAAAACATAGAGTATTAGCCAATTGAGCTACACCATTTGGAATCACCTGTCTGAAAGAACTGCACATATGTTTTTTAATGGAGGACTATGTGCAATTTGTGCCATGACATCTATGAAAACCTGTGATAATGATAAATTGAAGTTACTTTTTTTTGCACAATATCCTTTCATCATTACATGCAATCTGCGATACTACCACGTGATCATTGGTTAGCCTTCTACTGGAAACATCTTTTTGTTAGTTCTTTTTACATGCTTGTTGATTGAATCTTTAACAACATTGGCTTTGCTTCCGGTTTATGGAAAAGTCGAAGTAAATTTCATGTGTACAATAATGTTTCTCCATACCTTTATGTTTGCATATTAACCTTTTTAGACAATAATGTAAGTCTCCATTCCTGATATTTATGGAGGCCATAATTTGCTGTAGATTGGTGAAGATAATATGATGCGCAGTACCAATTATATATGCACATCTGTTATTCGGAGAAACATGTTGTGAATAATTTTGTTGAGTGTTGTTATGATGGCTTGCTAGAAACATTTTCTTTGCAAGTGCATCCTCATTTCAGTTTATTAGACATGCATTATCTGGTAAAGTTTTGCATGTTTATTTTTCTGCCCAGGTAAAAGCAGCCTGGCACTCAATGCCATGATGCAGTAAGGCAGTTCCAGTTATAAATTTTGAAGGCTTTTTGTTTTTGGAAAACCGCCACGCACTGAATTGGCTAGCTGGTTCTCAGCTAGTTTTGTTTGCATCTCTTCCCTCCTATTTTCTGTGTCCTATGGAGGGCTAGTAATGTCTTGATTATCCTTTTTGTCCCTTATTTCCAAGTATATCTCACACATATGCTTGTCAACTCAATCTATTAGGCATCTAGGAGAAGTTTATGGAGGAAATTTGATATATCACTCAATGACTAGTACAACTCTCAACAAGACATTACTTTATTGCATGGATCTTTAATGCCAAATAGTGCAATCTCCAGTTCAAGGGGAAAATGTTACTTACCATTGGATTTCTACCTTTTGCAGGCATTCCAGTGCCTAACAACTTGAAAGATGATATTAAATCACAACATTATATAGCATGATCAAGATTTTTCCTAATCTAGAAGAATTTATGAAATGTTCTTTTCGTCTTGAGAAGTACATAATTCAACACTCTTATCTTTTTTTCTCTCCCGAGCTTGCATTTTGTTGTGATTGCAAGGCATTCTTCTTTGGCTGGATGGATGGATGGATGGCTGGATGAATTTTGTAATATAACTTTTGCTCCTCCTGTTTAATATGATCATGCCAATCCAGGCGCATCCTGTGTCTTTGTTTCATTCCATGGTTGCATAACAACTAGCCTCTCCATGTTATCCTACAGAATATTGGCTGGGAAAGGTCGTCTCCCAAGTTATCAGACGTCAAGGAGATGATGCACTGTTCAGGTTTTGTTCCACCAAATTTCAATTAAAGTAGAATCCGTGGTTTCCTGTAAGATCCTGTTCATTATGTTAGTTGTGGTCGTGCATGTTTTTGAGCTCCGCAGCACTTAAAAATTGAATTCGATTTTTTGGGGTTACAAAAAGTTAATTTGAAGAGGTTTCATTCTTTTCCTTTTCCTTGGTTTATCATCTCATCTTTTCCTCAGATGGGGACAACAATCCATTGTTTCTTCTATTATCCTTCATATCAGTTCCCTTGGTTGTAGTCATGCTTGGTTTGAGCTGTATGCCAGTAAACATGCTCCTTATGTTTTAGGTTCAGTAGACGGTGGCAATTGTATTGTCCAATTGCTGGTTCAAACCTCTACAGCAGAATCACATAAATGTGGAAGTTGCCAGGATCTCTGGTCCAATGCCTTTGCAACGGTCAATCTTGGCTGGATTACCTAAGCATTTATGATCAACGGCCTGGAAAATAATTTGTGGTACGTAATAAAGCCCCATTGCCAGTTCTTATAATGCCCTTCCTTCTTCTTTTTTTTTTTATTACTATCATCTGATGATCTTTTTCTAGGAAGGAAAATGAGTGCTGATTTGTGAATGACTATCTTAGTATTTGCGTTGGCCGCTTGGATTTCCCGTTCTAAAGGGGAGAAATATGACTAGAATTTAAGTTGCCGTATGAAATGTGGGATATAATATCGTTTGACCGTGGACTGCGGACTAGGAGAAAATAACTTCTTCCGTTACGGGGCTTACAATCTTGATTTTGAAAAATTATAAATGAATTTGTCAAAGTGAAATTCAAACCTTAAAGCGTGGCTTTCTCCACAATATTCCACGAGGAGTTCATTGTTCTATCGTTGCTAATAGGCAACGGGTATATTTTAGCTTTTTTTTTTATGCTTGAATGAAAATTTTCAATTTCAATTATTCAATTTTAATCTGGTTGTAGTCTTTCTTCTTGGTTTTATTTCTTTCTTTCATTTGAATAGCTAATCTTGCGTAATGGCAAGGTTTTGTTTTTTAAAACAAAAAAAAAAAAAAAAAAAGATATTTCTCTAAATATTTTAAATAACAACAGTAGTGAGATGGCGGATCGAGTGTTGTTGAATAATGGAATGGGTGATGTCACGGTGATGTCATGTGATTTCCGTTGGTGGATTTTTAGGTAATTTTGCTTAGGATTGCTTAAGAGCATGCCTAAAACTAACAAAATTCGACGAAGCAGGGGACCTAAAAAAAAACACGTGTTGCCATATCATTGGTGAGGTGTATGAAATCTCTACAATTACCAAAGCGCCGAATTAAACTCACCAATCTCAAGCTGCTCAACATGGCCAGACCGTGACAACGAACATCTAAGTTTCATCAACACATGTACTCCACGAAATGGAATAAACAACCGACGGGTACTTAAAGAAATGTTTTAGTGATTAAAAATCTAAATTTTTATTTTTAAAATTTTTAAATTTTAATTTTGAGTAGAGAATGTAAAATTCATAAAAAAAAATTTTTTAAAAAATTATGATTATTATATAATTTACTGTCCAATAATTCTTTCAATAGAACGAATGAGCCGTTCCCCTTCGTTGAATTGATTCGGAATTTTCATATTGTCGCCCACGTGTTCTTGAATTGTCGGATTCACCGTCGTCAGTCCGTCTTTTTTAATGCGAGGGTAAGAGACTCTGACTTCTGTTCGCAAGTCATAACGCAAAGCATGTGTTCCCCTTCGGTCGGTTGGAAAATATCGCAAGATGAAAATGGTGAAGGTAGGGACATTCCCTGTTGAAGTTAAGCAACAAGAAATGTTCTTTATGCGAGCAACTTGCCAGGGAATGGAAACTTTTGACACAATGAAATGTTTTCAGATGCCATTTTTCTCTAGCAATGCTTGTACGCTACATCCTGAATACGCGTCTTGTCACCAAGCAGTGGGTTCTAGTTGTACTGCTGAACTTGCGGAAGTAACGCAGTTTCTCTAAGGAAAATTCAGACACACAACAGCGTTACTAAACAACGTTATTTCGCTTGAAAGAATCAAAACAAGTGGCTTATTTTATGATGTTGCAGGGGTAAGCAAGGGATCGGTTTAGGCCGTACAATGTTTTGAAGTAGGTGAATTGAGGCTTTTTTTGATATATTGGGGAAATGGAAATATTATTTTTTAAAAAAAAAAAATTCGAGTCATAAATTTCCGCTGGAAAAAGGCTATTTGAGAAACTCCATGGGGCAAAGATCTGGGGAAACATTACTGAGCTAGAAATAAAAATAATAATCATAAAGAATTTCTGTAGTCAAACCGCGGCTTTTACGCTTTCAAACATAAATTCAAACCCATGAAAAAAAGACCCATCACGCAATACCACACCTAATCTCAACTACATTTGCCATATGAACATCTCTATATATATATGTGTGTGTGTGTTTGCATAGATGATGTATCATTGCACGTATAGCTCTCTCCCATTCGCAGCTACCAACCATCCCAAAAACACACCGCCAAAGACCCGAAGGGCCACAAACCTTTTCTAACTATCACAACCAAAAATCAATAAATAGTTGAGCAGCCAAAGATCCAATCCTATAGTAGCAGTTAGATTAAGCAAAAGAACCGAAGAGATGAGGTGCAGTACTATTGTCCTGACGTTCAATGCCATTTCCGTCTTCATCTTCTTCTTCCTGTTGCTGACCTGCAGCATGCAAGTTGAAGGCGTGAGATCTCTCAAAGACCAACAATCTTCCCCATGGACAAGTGGTTTCAGTATTATAAGCAGAGCTTATTCCGGACCAAGCCACAGAGGACGAGGTCATTGATTGGATTAATCACCCCTGGAGCAATTGTCCATTTCTTGAAAGCTTACTTCTTTTTTCTTTTCTTTTCTTTTTTTGTTTTTTGTTTTTTTAATATCCTTTATTTTTCTTCGCTTTTGAAAAAGACAAAAAATGATGAATCTATAAATTTGCTTTTGTACACCGATATCTAATTAAGTCCCTCGGAGCTTGGAGTGTGATGGGGTTCTATTGGAAGAATAATCTGCATGAGTTTTTTCCTTTTTTTTCTTTTTTTTTTTTCCTGCAAACTCTTTTTCTATTTTCCCATGACAGGCTTTGAACCATTGATTGTGAAAGTGATAAAAAGAGAAAAAAAAAAAAAAAAAACAAAGAGTTCCCAGTGGAAAAATATTGCAACTAAATATTTCACTCTCTACGAGATCAGTTGTTAAATATAATGGTTTCCCCCATAAATAACAGTGTTATATATGGTTTCTCTCGCTATTTTTCCCTAGTCATCATCGGTTTCTCGGTTACAATTATCGTAATCTCGACGTGTGTTTTGCTTTTGAGAATGTTAATGTAATCAAAGGAGTAAAAGATGATGCATGCACGCCTATCTTCTTCCTCGATCTTGCCTTGACAAATTCTGCCAAAGTATCGTGGTTCAATCATGTGAAAAGGGATATTCACCGCCCACCCCCATGTGAAAAAAATTGGAAAAAAAAAACGTTGTTTTTTTTTTTTTTCATTTAGGGTGATAATTAACGGAAGCAATGGTTTTCTTTATGGTTAAAGCTTTAGCTATTAATTCTCTTTCCCTGATGTATCAATATATAATGAACGGGAAAGCTTCTGCATGTCCCTTTTGGGTTGATATGACCCAACTCTTGTACTGATGATCCGTGTGTTCATGCCCAATTAATCAAAAAAAAAAAAAAAACCAAAAAAAAAAAAAAAAGAACGATATTTGAAGCGATGAAGTCAAATGGAATACGAGAAGGTGTGAATTATGTGCAAAGAATTGGTATCAATAGCTGTTGAATTGACTGAGTAAACCACGTTCATGTGATTCAATGGGTTGACAAATATTGAAAGCATACAAGCTTGAAAACAATATTGTACAGTAAGATAACCATCGGTGGCTTTGAATGGGACGTTAAACAGGTTGACTGGAATTCGATTAGATAGGATTCAAGTGGAAAGAGGAGATGGAATCGGAAGGAGGTACGAAAGTCAAAAGATTTGGGCTTTCGTGCTTGGCAATGAAACAGGGAAATACCTTCTCGTCCTTTCATACCTACTTTTCGTCCAACGTCAGGTTTGACCAATAAGTGCAAGGCAGGGAACGAGTCTGGGTTGCATTACAAGAAACATCATGCAAACCAAAGATAAAGGACCGCTGCTAATCCCACCATCATTAAACCAAAGACTAGAAGTCAAGAGGCGATTCCCCATTTTAGTATTTTTACCAATTCATTTACATTTTCATTGCAGGGCCCCACTGCATGGACGGGTGACCCTGTAATGTGGCAAGTGTGAATTCTGTGCGAGTCCCGTTTGTTTAATATGTACATTTATATGGAAATGGTTCTTCATTATCCTGTTGGAGGTTTAAAATGAAAAAAGGCCCCTGTTTAAGACAAGGTTGTAAGAACCGGACCGGATCGGCCGGTCCGACCAGTAAAACTGGGAACCGAACCCTAATCCGGTCCGGTTCTTTATTAAAACCGATTGAAATATAGATCGGTCTAAAAGCCGGTAAACCGGCCGATTCAACTGGGAACCGGTGAACTGGACCTGGTTTTCCCGAGTTGACGGTTCGGTTAAAAAAAAAAACCATTACGTTAATTTTTCATGGATTTTTATTATGACACATTCTTCGTCCCTACCTTAGGCCGCCCCACACCTCTTCTCTCCAAATCGTCGCCGCCTCCCACCACTCTAACAAAAGTTAATAAAAAAATAAATTAGTTGATTAAATTATAAATTAATAAATTAATTATAATTTTATATTTAAATTAATTTAAAAAATTTATAATAAATTTTTTATAAATATTTTTTTTAATTTTTTTTTAAAAAAATAAAAATTATATTATTAATTTTTTATATATTTAATATTAAATATTAATTTTATCAAAACTAATCAATTTTTCAATTCAATAACCGACCGTTTCTAAAATCCTTGGTTTAAAAATACATCTCACTTCTTAAAATAGAATTGAGAATTAGAATCAAATTTGATATACATAAATAAGAATTTGCTTAATTACTAAAATTTTCAGGTGATGGTTGCATTTAGATAACAAATACTCTAGGTACTTAATTTTAAAATATATTTTTCCACCAGTCACTTTTTTTTGACATATCTCGGTGATCCTCATCATTCAATATAATTTTAAATGGTGATTTTTATTTTTTTAATTTTTTTTATGGTGAGCATCATCTCTGTACATCCCAGCGTACGTGCATCATTGGCTGATCAATTCAGTGAAACACCGAATTTTCAAGCAGAAGTCCACCCGTGAGGATCCAATTCTGGAATCCACCAGATGTCCTGCCCACAACAACCTGACAGAAGACCACCCTCATAACAATTAACTTCCAGAATAAACTCAGGAATTTTCCAAATACAGAAGTTAGATACAGAGTTGCATATTTTATATTTATTTGGAAATCGAAACTCCGTTGGTGTAAATAGTAACTCTATTATTCTTTAACCCCTATTACACCCCAGTACAAAACAAAGCCAAATTATCACTTGAGTAAATGCTATTTGGTAGACAAATTCATAGAGAATGACTCGTGGAGATGAAGAAACATTTCATTCCATGGAGGAACAGCAAGCAGTTTATTTCTAAAGAAAGGCCATTTGTAGCCACACTAATTGAAGTCACAAGCTTTACTGCGTTGCTTGCTGCCGAATGGCTGATACAACTTCAGTGATACACTGGAACTTCCGCCTTTCTTTAAGAAGAAGCTTTGCCAAATCAAGAGCCTGCCGCTCACATTTGGCTCGTTTGGAAGCATCAGCAATTGATTCAAAGTCCTCAACATGGGCTACGCCAACAATTCTCCTGTCAATTGAAAATAATCAATAAAGTAATAAAGTTCTAAAATAAAACAGTAATGTGTCAATAGGAAATTTAAAAACATTTGCAACCAAAACCATAAATTATTAAAGCAACATAAAATATATGCTAAGGTCAATTTCTTCTTAGGCCGAGCAGCATTCATGCTAAGAAAGTTTGTCCTTCAGCATACAGCACAAAATGATCTTGAGTTAAACTCAAACATGCGGTGAGTGAAAACACACCTCTGTTTTCTTAATCACGACATACAGAAACTATAATGGGCAAAGGACTTCGTTGTCTCACCTTATCATCTTGGCTGCACCAAATCCAAGGGTGTCATGGAACAAATTTGTCAAGAATTTACTCTGCATAAGCTGCTGGAGCTCATGGTTATTATAAATCCCCGGGAGATAAGCCTCACCAGGGCCATTTTTATGTTCATCCCAAAGTGCAGTAAACTTTTTGTAGAAAAGACTCCAAGTCTCCTCAATGGTCCTCAAGATCCATTCTTTATATGTCTGCATATCATGCAGGCTTTATGAATAAATCCCTAACAACAATTAGAGGTATAAATACTACAAAGTAAACCAAGTCCACAGATCATGCTTTCCATTGCATAAGAAAACTGAAAGAACTGCCTCCTATTCTTTAATAAGAAGGAGCCAGTATGAAGTGCAACTAAACACTGAACACACCCATCAATACACAAACAAGAATATGGTCAGATAGTTTAGCGAAGGCAAAAAGATGAGGTAGTCATATGGTTTAGCTATGTAAAAACCCTGAGACCCCAGTGGATTGGGTTACCTGGAGGATTAACAAGAAAGAAGTCCTCGTAGATGGTAGCATTAAAGGAAGCATCAACAATCACAATTCTTTATAATTAACACAACAGACCATGAATATAAATTCAAAACACAGAATAAAAAGGTGCAGGTAAATCATCCTATTTAAGCAGATACAAGCAAATGAAGCAAAGAATTCAACTGAAGATTAATTGGATCTTATATTCAAAAGAACATGTGAAATGAGGTCATGAAGACATCTGAAACTGGAGGGAATAGTTACAATTCTAAAGGATAGAATATAAATGCAGACATACTTTTCGATCATTCCCTAGATTGGCATGTCCATCTTGAGCATAGTAGGCCAAAATCAAGTTTCCGATATAAGCTCCAACATCAAAACCCATTGGACCATAAAATGCAAATTCTGGGTCTATAACCTGAGTTGATTCAGGGGTAACCATAACAGAGCCAGTGTGAAGATCTCCATGTATTAAGGCTTGGGCTCTCTCACAGAACCTACAACAAAGGCAACACTTGTAGATGAAAAAATGGATAAACAAGGATTTAATTGACCTATGAAACAAATGAAATGTGAAGATGGAGAAAATACATCGATTTCAACTCTGCTACTTCAAGCTTTAGTGTATTATCCTTGTGAATAGCCTCAGCATCACGATCAAGGTAAGGAGAATTCCAACGGTTGTATTGAGACACTTTGTAAGGGTCAGAGAAAACAACTTGTTCAGTAAGCCTGCATAACTCCACATTCCCACAAAATTCAGCAACTGCAAAGAAAGTTAGATTGAACATGTTAGTAATATTTCTTACAGGGGCTACCACTCTCATCACAGTACCGAGTAATTGCACGAGTAGAATAAAAACAGTGAAGACCAAAATCATTTACCAGCAAGCTTATGCTCTGTAGTGGTAAGATAAAGAAGTGATGAGTAGAAAAGAGTCTTTGCCATATAATCTGACATGTGTTCTGCCAGTAGTGGGTACTCAATTCCAGCAATCAACCCTTTCCTGAGGATTATATGTGGGGGCTCCAAGTACCGCATACCGATCAAAGACATGGTACGATCAAAATGATAAACTTCGGGAACATGTTCAGGACAGAGCCCACCATGCTGTTTAAGAGCCAAAGTCTCAAAATATGCCCTTTCCTTTGTCATCGGCCATGAATCTCCAATACATCGTACGTATGGAAGTGCCTGCATTCAGAAAAGACCAAATCAGACCAATACACCGCGTTTCAAGAGCATTCTCCATAGACGACTAACTCCTAACGGATTTCAATTGTTAACAGAGGAACAAAAATCCCATTTGGACGGTGACCAATTCTAATCAGACAATCAACTGATCAGAGCATGGGCCCTTAACTGGAAGAGAACTGTGAAGTCTATTAACACGATAAATTGCGAAAAGTTGAAAGACGAGCAAACGAATTTTCCAGGACACCCAGCAGATACAAAACTACCATTTTATAGCTAATACGTGCATACGCATAGCTTTGCCATCTTTGATTCCTACATGGCTCCAGTTAACGTGCCCCTTTTCCTGCCCTTAAAATCGAAAATTCAATTAGAAATGTAACCAATTACCTGCTTGATGACAAAAGACCCAGATGGGCTAACGACAATATAGACATAATTGATATTTCCGTCGCCAACTTCTTGTATCTTCAAGTCATCGTACTTGTTGCCTATCCTGTCCGAGAGAGCAGGTGTTGCCTTTATGTATTCCACCAGAGATTTTTCGTCCAGCGGCCTAAACTCCGCGAATGCCATTTTTGTTTATCAAAAACAACAGTGCAACTAGCGACGGCAGTGGCGGAATTCGTGGTCGGGATTTAAAGTGTTTTTCAAGAGGCCACGTGGCTCCTTTGGGGTATGATTGCTACAAGTTCGCATGGTTCATTGAATCGGGTCGTTTTTAGAGCCAGGGAATTACCGGGCGGAAATCCTTTTGCTTTCGTCTGAAGTTTTTTTTATTGCCGCTCTTTAATAAATAATAAAAATTTATATCAAAAATATAATATTAATTTTAAAATTTATTAATATTAAAAATTTTATAAAAATTATTTAATTTAATAATATTTGAATAATAAATTTTTTAATAAAATATTAAATAACATAATTTCCATGCATATACGTGGAATGATCAATGTCTCTGCCGTGAACCTTTTTACCAGATAAAAAAAAAAAAAAAGGATAGCTTATTCCTGCAGCAATGTGGATTTAAATGACGGGGAAACAATGAAAATTCATTTTAAGCTCGCGGTAATAATCTCGCATACATCGCACATTTTTAGTCATTTATAAAAAAAAAAAAAAAAAATCTGAGCAAAATTTGAGAATTTATATTAATTAATAAAATAATCAAAATTTTAAAATTAAAAAATATAAAAATATTTTAAATAAATTGAAAAAAAAATACAATCGTTCGCCTCTAAATTTAATAGCGATAATTTTGATTGTAAAAGAATTTCACGCTTTCCTCGAATGACTCTATAAAGTAGGGATTGCATTCGAATATTCTAATTAAGCGTACAATCAACGATCAATAAAAAATGAGCCGTAGATCAATGCGAGCTTGTCCTTTTCACTTGCTATTTATAAAATAAGAACCTTAAAGCCTTTTTTTTTTTTTTTCAAATAATTTTCTATTTTTGTATTGTCTTTAGTAAAAAAAAAGAAAAAAAATAAAATTGGGGTGCATATAAGAATAACATTTTAATGGAAAATTACCACATAATTTCAAAATACATGCTCTTTTTCTTGTCATTTAAATTGAGTCCTTCTAAATTTTTTAGGCTTTAAAAATATATAGGAGAATTTTTTTTTTTTATTTAATACGATACATATCAAATGAATTATTGTTCATTATTTGAAAATTTGAATGATAATTTTTTTCAATAGCAGATGGGATTTAATGAGAATTCAGTTTAATATAAACTTTTCAAATTTGGATTTACTTTCAAATATAATAACTCGATTACCTCATAAAAAACAAGCTCCAAGTCTTCTTTCTTTTTGACACAAAAATTAAAGAATTTAGTCAAACCAAGAACAAAACGCGCCTGATAGAGCGCGTGGGTAGAGCTCCCAGATCCTTTTATTTGTATTCTAAGTCAACAAACAGATTGCTCCTCTCATAGTCGCAAGGTTTCGGCCACTACCCCTTGGCGTCCGTGCAATCCGAAGCCAATCCGAATGCTATAACGGCCAAATGAAGAAGTTAGTTCACGTGCTAGTAATCTCGGCTGTAGTCATATCCATCTTCGTTGCTACCTCCGCCGGAAATTTAACTTCCGAGGAAGCCATCTCCCGCCGCCGATCACGGGACGAGAGCTTGTGCAATCAGCTCATTGAGCCTGCCGGTTACCCTTGCAATGAATACACTGTACTCTCTCTCTCTCTTTCTCTCTCGCTCCCTCTTTTGAATTTTAGTAGTTAAACCTTTTCGGACGGTGAGATTCTGTCTTCTGTGGAAAATTTTATGGTCATAGTAGCCCTGCATTGCTATTATTGACGAGAAACTGCACGAAAGGAGAAGAAATGAGAGATTTGAGAACTTTTAGTTGTGGTGAACTTTGGAATTGTTGAAATTTTCTTTGAATTTTTGGATTTTGGTGGCGTTAATGATTCTTGGAACTTTAGCTTAATTTCGGTATAAATAAAATTAAAGAAAAATAATTATGATATATAACTGTGGCTCAATGTTCTAAAAAGTCTTAAGTAACTCAATGCAGATTCAAACCAAGGATGGTTACTTGCTAGCTCTTCAGCGTGTGTCATCACGTGATGGGAATCTACGATTGCAACGGGGTCCTCCCGTCTTGCTTCTACATGGACTCTTCATGGTGAGGTTCCTTGTTATTCTCTTTACATTCTATTTAATTTGAAACAAAATGATACTACATCTTATGACACTTGACGTTCATTGATGATTAGATACGAAGGATGTTTGTTGAACAACTTGATATTAATTGCGCAAAAAGTAAGGTGGATAAAATGAAATATCTTGTGACCTAATGTTTGTCAGAACAAATTTGTTTGCTAGTTGCTTTTTAGTATTTACAGGATTAGTCCAAATGAAGTAAAAAAAAAAAAGAAAAAAATGGTTTTTGGCATGTTTTGATCTTCATGGTGCTGATTTTGAAATGCGAACAGTCAGGTGATGCGTGGTTTTTGGATACTCCAGAGCAGTCACTAGGTTTCATCCTTGCAGATGAGGGTTTTGATGTATGGGTTGGAAATGTGCGTGGGACATTTTGGAGTCATGGACATATGTATTTATCAGAGAAAGATAAGGTATACAAAGTCCACAGAATTATATCTGCTTCTTTGTATCTTTAACTCTACTAACCGCTGACTCTACTACCAGTTCTACTGGTAAAGAAGACCTAAAAATTGCCTGTAAAAACTTTGACAATCTTTGTCCATTTTCAAATTTTGGATGCAAAGTCATTGTACATTTTCAGTGTTGCTGCACTGCATCTGTGCTGTTAATAAGGATGTATTTTTCTTGAAGGAATTTTGGGACTGGAGTTGGCAGGAATTGGCTATATGTGACATGGCAGAAATGGTGCATCATGTATATCTGACAACAAACTCCAAAGTTTTGATTGTTGGACATTCTCAGGTTTCTCATTTCTTCCCTATTGCCTTTTTACACCTTGTTTTGCATTGCCGCAACATGCACTTTATAACTACTTTTGCAGGGAACAATCATGTCTTTGGCTGCTCTCACTCAACCAGATATAGCGGAAAAGGTTGAAGCTGCTGCTCTTTTGTCCCCAATTTCATACTTGGGACATATAACTGCTTCACTTGTGCTTAAAATGGTCAGCATGCATCTAGATCAGGTACTTTGTGTTTGATATTCTTAAGATCATCTTGCCAAATCAGTTCCTGTGATTGGACCATCTTAACATCTCTTTTCTGACAGGTCATTCTTGCCATGGGCATACATCAATTGAACTTTAGAAGGTTTCATTGTCCTTTCCTTTTTCTTTCTCTGTACCTTTTTAGAATTTCTGACTGGCTTATTTATAGTGCCGTGTTTAATGTGCAGTGAGATTTTAGTTAACCTCTTGGATACCATGTGTGATGGCCGCAAATGCAATGACTTGCTAACTTCCATAACAGGTCTCTTTCTCTCTCTCTCTGTCTCTCTCCCCAATGAAACATTGTTTATTTATTCTTTATGCATTCTTTTGGCAGTTTTATAGTCACAATTTGTATATCTAATGAATTTTTTTCTGTTCTATGTCCAAGTTGATAGCCTTTTTCCTTTTCTTCTCTTTTCATCTTTTCTTAACAACTTTGCAGGGAAGAATTGTTGCTTTAACAATTCACGAGTGGAAGCCTATCTTGAATATGAACCTCACCCATCATCTGCAAAAAATCTGCACCATCTTTTCCAGAGTATGCTCTGTACACACTCTTTGTGCAGTTATGTGCAAATTCCTGTTGAATTGACAAGATTGAGTTCTTCATTCTGAAATTTGTGCCAATTTTTACTATCTTAAATAAGTTGCTTGGAAGGCAGTGATTTTGCTTCTAAATGATCCTCAAATTATTTGCAAACAGTTTTTCTTTGATTGAATTACTGGCATCCAATTCCTGTTCCTCTCCTTTGTTTTTTCCTGCTTTAAAAGAGGATGGAATATTATATTGGCAAAAGTCGTGGTAACTGCAAATTGTATGACATTTCTTTCTTTCCTTCTTTCTTTTTCCCTTTTTCTTGTGTACATTGTACATTTACTGGATATTGGATTAGTAATCATAGATAATTTGCTATATCTTATGTTCTTCCTCTTGTATGTGGCAGTGATCCGTAAGGGTACTTTTTCTCAGTATGATTTTGGAGTGATCAAGAACCTGATGGTGTACGGTCAGGTGAAACCCCCAGCATTTAACCTTAACCTCATACCAAAGACGCTGCCATTATGGATGTGCTTTGGGGGTCATGACGCTTTGGCGGATGTGACAGATGTGCATCACACTGTCTCAGAGCTGCAATCAAAACCCGAGTTATTGTATCTTGAGAACTATGGTCACATAGACTTCCTTTTGAGTGTTCATGGAAAGGAAGATGTTTTTAATCCTATGATTGAATTTTTCAGGTCATTGGGAAAATCTAGCAGTTCTAAAATTGACCACTTAGATATTTGATGATTGACGTTGCGGTCTCTACAAATTACTTGTGTGTATATGTTGGAAAGCCCATATATTTTTTAACTTCCCTTTGTGATATTATCAGGAAATACGGGAATGTGGGAGGTCAGTTAGGTCTTAAAGTTTCATCACTTAGTGCAATGATTGATATAATTTCTAATAAAAGGAGGCGTCGTGTTGATTTTATCCATCTTAACCATATTATTTTCCAATGAAAAAGAAGTAGCTTCAATCAGGGGATTCACAAGCTTGCATGAACCCAAACAACTGCCTTGAGCGAGTGCAGAGGCCGCACAATTAGCTCCCGCCAAGGTGACCGGTCAAGTGGCTAACAGAAGAGTAGGAAGAATAAAATTATGCAAGATGAACATCCTTCAGTATTTTACAGAGGCGCAGTGGTTTCGGATCAATTAAGATTTATTATGTTAACGACAGAACAGACCGAACAGGATGGTTAATAAGGGGGCCTGCAGCTGGAGGGCTGACCTGTGCTAAAATCTGGGACGCTATTCCCGGCCCTTATAAAATCGTATAAACCGTGGCTACAAGAAATGGTTTTGATGGAATTGAATTGGACGCCCGCCAAGAGGACTATTGTGTGATTCAGGTTTAGAGACTTGTTCGATTGCAATTTATATTTTATAATACTATATCCGAAAGGCATGTGCGGTAGTCTGATATGCAACTTTAACAGCTTTATTTTGGGTTTAGAATTGCGTCATTTTGGACACTGCAGGCAGGCATATAGCCCATGACAATTCCCCCGAAATACCCAGATTGTAAAATGAAGACTGTATTCAACTGTTTCTTCCACATCTAGGATGAGAGCATACACAAACATATGCTTCACAAGAAGTCCCTCAGAAATGCATTTCTATTGTGAACATGAGATATAGATGTCGGCTGGCTCATCGACCTCAGCAATCCTTGCGAATTGGGCTCCGTTGCCCAGAGGAAGCAACAGATGGGTGTATAAAAAAGAAGAAAGCAATTGACTTCAGCTCTAAATACAAATCTCCGCTGGTGAAGACAATGGAGTGCATGGCAGGCAGCTCATTCGGATGCCATGGCCGATAAAAGGTACCATTGTCGGCATGAAAAGGATCCATTACATTGGCAAATGTTTTTTCGCGTAATGTTCGCATGCGTTATTCTTTCCATTCAAGTCTCCGACTGTTGACCAAGACAGTCATGCGTTTTTCCAGTAAAGGATACTTGTTTATTTATTTGATTATTATTCTCTTATATGAGAGCCAAAGTTGGCATTATACGCCGTTTTTTTTTTTTTATAATTTTTATTTTTAAAGCTATTCTTTATTTTTAAACAGTAAGACAATTCCTCAACCTGACCTAGGTTAACACTGTTTTACTTTTAGCTTACGATGTGAAGCCCAATCGTGTAGGAGGGTCTACTCAATCGCATTGATTCGTACAGGATTAGTTATCGACATGCTTCTCATCCTCCTCAACAAAGGCTTCAAAATTCCCGTCTGAGGAACCACCCTCTGCCACTTCTGCCTCGGCTGCGGCCTTCCATTTCAGCAAATTCTGATTCAAGTCTGTTGCCCTGGGCCCCATTGTCGCTTCAAGCAAGCATTTCTCCTTCTCATCACGTGTAATCAGCTTGTTTTGAGCGTCCCCTCGGCTCATTCTGACACCGTGCTTAAAGAGATGCACCAAGTACTTGGGGTCAGCCCAGTAAGGGAAAGCCACCACTGGGATGCCACACGTGAGTGATTCCAGGGATTGAGTTCCATCCACAGTGTGTTTACGAAGCACCCAAGTGATGGGTGATCCAAAACTCTATCTCGTGGACTCCCTTGCACTAATTTTCCCTTATCTCCTACTTTCTTGCAAAATAAAAGATTTCATCTGCGGCCTCATAACCCACAAGAATAGGAGGCCATAGTTCATTTACCCACATGCGATCTCGACAAACTGTTCTTGCTTCAAGAAAGCTAAAGTGCCAAAAGAAATGTCCGGATCACTTTAGTTCCGCTCCTCACTATCAGGGCATCACAGAGCGAGATTTTGGTACAGAGTTCCTCCGGGGTGAGGCTATAAGAGCAGTCCACGTTGGCAAACTCTTTCAGCAGATTCAGCCCTGCTTCTCCCAGCTCCTCGGCGACGAGAACGGTGGGCTTCCCGCTGAGGAAGCGGCGGCGCGGACAATGAAGCGCGGGTTGCAGCGCGGATTCCGGAGCGAGATAGAGAATGGGGATAGCTTGTTGGAGGAGAGAGAGAGGGAGCAAATCTCCGACATGTACTCAACAATTTCTGGCTCCAGATCTTGGAAAGTGTGCATCAAGATGCGGAAAGGCTTGTCAAGAATTTCCAGTATGGCACTTCTGATATAAGAATAAGGGATAAAAGGAAGTAAAGCGGCAGGCAATTCATCGTATTTTAGAAGAGGCATACGTGGCAAATGAACATCCATTTTGGGGCTTTCTTCAGTAGGAAAAGGCACAAGGCAATGACAGTAATGGTAGCATGCAGCAAAGCAAGCGCAGGATTTGCAGTAGGAAAACCTAGACTTGCAGCGACATCGGAGACCCCTAGGCAAGAAACAGGTCTGCCCTGCTCTGCGCTTTTCTTGATCATCCAAGGAATCATTTGTTTGCCAGCCAGCTCAAGCTGAAGCATGTATTGGTGATGGTCTTGGCGTCTGGGGTCATCCTCCCCCCAGGCATCATCGAAGAACTCAAACCTAATACTGCCGTCAACGACCGGAAGACTAGTATTGGGTGATGTTGTTGGCCTTTTCCACCCGTTTGCCAACCGCTTCTGTTGTAGAGAGTGACAAGGAAATCCCTTGGAGGCAAAGACGCTTTCCAAAGCCTAGGCAAAGGGTTCCCATAGCCTTGGCCTGCGAATGAAAACAAGGACATGCACAACAGACTGATGCCCCCATCTTTTTCTGCAGGGTTTTTGCTTCCTTTACGAGGAGCGATTTGTAGATCAGCTCAACGGAAAAAGAAGATTGAGATTGTCTAGTAACATTTGAGAACTGTAATACATGTGTAACTAACCCGTTGATTAATTAATGGACGGGATATTGCAATTGTTTCAGGTTATTTTTCGAATATGCATCGGTGGGTACGCAAACCGGAGCTCTCTACGTGGCAGCAAGGATCGGAACAAGGCAGAGGAAGTTGAGAACTAACAAACAAAGACGACAGAACCTAGACTTCTGTACCTAGCAATTCGAGAAATCAGAAAAGCCAAGTACTTGCTTGTACCATGAGAATGTAAAAAGCCAAATCTCAGCAAGGACGATTATTCAGTGACAGAAAACTATGTGATTGGACAAGCTTGCTAAGTCATTATGATGGACTATGTGATTGGACAAGCTTGCTAAGTATTATGATGGGCGGGTTTCCCAAAAGATTCTCAATAAGAAGATTGGATATCATGCATTGAAATCATCCGATCTACACTTCATTGATTCTACCACAAAAAAAATCTTTAGATATTCATTTTAAAAAATTTCAAATCAAATTATTGAGAAGCTAATATGTTTCCTGTTTCCAAACCAAAAAGCAAAAGGAAGGATAATAATTAATAATGGACGCCACGCCAAGGCCTCGGTCAGGCCATCGCCGCCTTGATGCCCACACAGCGCATGGTCTTCCAAGAAACCATTTTATACTTTGAATAATGCGCAAACAGACAACAATATCAATCACTATTGCATACATATACGACGAAAATTTCTACGCAATTTAATTAAAAAATTTGCAAATTTCATGGGAATTACCTGTAAAGCGATGGTGACCATGACCAGAAGACTAAACAAGTGAAACCAAGTTTTCTTCCTCTTTCGAGCAAAAATGGATAACATTTTATACTTGTATGAACTAAGCTGGATGGAGGGAGACCTAGTCGAGAACGAAATCAACTGACCAACTTAGCCACCTTATAGCAAATTCAGATACACACAACCTCTCTGTCCTTGAAAGTCCAGCATTCTTAATTTTCATAAACTTCCACGTATTTCCCTCAAAAAGTCTAGCCAAAAATAAAAAATTAAAAAAAAAAAAAACCCTAAATGTGACATTTGAGAGAGCCCTTTTAACTTTGACTCTCTAAGGAAAAAAGAATACAAATGAAACTCCTCGATGTGAGTAGAAATTTTGTAATTGCTTCTAATATTTATTTGTTTATTTATTTTTGGCACATTGCTTCTTCTATTTATTAGATTTCCAGATAATACGATGCGACAATTCAGTTTTTCAAGCTGACCAATTGCTATCCTATGACTAACCTGATCTAAGCATACTCACGTGACAGAAATTTGTGTATGCAATTAGACATAGGAATTTAGCAGAGACATTGCTAGTAGTGTCTCTCTAATATCTGTCTAAATATTTTTTCTGCAACAGTAAAAAAGTTTAAAGTTTAACTTGTAGACAAAGTCAACGCTGCTCATCGACCTGCTCCAGACGGGGGACTGCTCCGTTAATGCGTGGAGCTCTTTTATTTTTCTTCATTTCATCAATAAAGGCATGAATGTTAAGGTCGGAGGATCCACCCTCCGCCACTGCCGCCTCCGCAGCTGCTTTCCACTTCAAGGCGTTCTGTTTCATCTCCTCCGCCTGGGGTCCCACGGCGGCGTCGACCAAGCATTTCTCCACCTCATCTCGTAGAATCAACCTGTTCTCCGCCTCTCCCCGGCACATTCTTAACCCGACCCTAAAGATATCAACCAAATACTTAGCATTAGTAACTTGGTCTCCCCATTGAGGGAAAGCCACCACAGGCACGCCGGAAGCCAGTGCTTCCATTGAAGAGTTCCATCCGCAGTGCGTCACAAAGCATGCGACAGATGGATGAGCTAGAACTCTCTCTTGTGGACCCCATTGCACAATTTTCCCCTTATCTCCGGTTTTCTCGAAGAATCCATCCGGCAAAACAAGCTCCTTCATGTCGGGAAATTCTTTTGTTGGCGGTCTAAGGACCCACAAGAAAGATAGTCCCGAGTTCATTAACCCGTGTGCGATCTCGTTGCCCTGATCTTGCTTCAGGAAAACTACGCTTCCAAAAGAAATGTAAACGACAGAAGAAGTTGGCTTCGTATCCAACCATTCGATACAATCATCAGCCTTGAAGAAGTCAGCGGAGACGGTAGTTTTTGCCCCAGCTGGATTCTTAAACAGAGGCCCGACAGTCTTAATTGGGCAAATCTTGGACATGTAGTCGATAACTTCTTGCTCCAGCTCTTGGAAAGATTCCATCAAGATGCAGAAGGGCTTATCAAGATTCTTGCACTGACCCAATACTGTTCCTCGCAAGAAAGGATATGGGGTAATAGGATGTAAGAAACTAGGTATTTCATCGTACTTTAGAAGAGGCATACAAGGCAATTGGACATCGATTTCGGGGTTTTCCTCGGTCGGAAAAGGGACAAGTCCATGATAGTAATGGTAATAAGCAGCAAAGCAAGCGCAAGATTGCACCCAGAGCATGGCAGAAGGGAGGCCAAGGCTTGCAGCCACATCAGAAACCCATGGAATGAAGGGGTTATTGATGATGCAAGAAACAGGCCTGCCTTGCTCCGCGCTTTTCTTTATCATCTTCGGAATAAATTCTTTTCCCACAAGCTCAAGTTGAGTCAAGTACTGGCCGAGATCCTGGCGCCTCGGGTCTTCCTCATCCAAGCCATCATCGAAGAATTCGAACCTAATAAAGCCGTCGCCGACGGGAGAAGGCTCGTCGGTGATGTTATTGGCCTTTCTCAACTGCTTGCCGATGGTTTCAGGTGTGGAGAAAGTGACAAACAGGCCCTTGGAGGCCAGGCACTTGCCAAGTCTCAGAAGTGGGTTCACATGGCCTTGGCCTGGAAATGAAACAAGAACCAAATGAACCGGAGCCCCAGGTCCCATTTCCCCCATTCTGGATTTGACAACGAAACTCTGACTGGAGCAAGCAAGTCCAACGCTTTGCAAGAATATTGCTCGCGTGCTTGACTACACACTTATTTCGTTATTCGTGAGTGAGTTCATTGCTACATCTTCTCTGTGCGTGTATATGTAGGATTGAGTAAGAGTAGGCGAATCAATCACGGGATGAGAAAAAGACTGTGTCTCTTGGCATTCATGTACCTAAGTCCGCGAGATCTTGCGTCAGCCTTTATGCAAGCAAATTGAATTCTGGTCCATTCTCCTTATCCTTTGTATGGACGGCCTTGCCATTGGCCAAGCTAGGGTGCCTTTTGGGACTAGTTAAGAAGTACCTGAAGCAAAATTAATGAGCTAGATGCTAAATTATCATGTACCCCGCTACCGCAATGGAGCCCTGTCGCCAGGATGTTGTAGTCAACTTAAAAAAAAAAAAGCCTGAATAACGGGGAGTAAATGAATGCTAAGCAATTGAGAGTAAATATGTAATTGTACAAGTAGCAAACTACAATTGCAACTCTTCTCTAAATTTTTTGCACGATTTAGGAAATATATTTCTCTTCGTTTTAAGAAAGTTTCGCAGCGTTCTTCCTTTTTCCGCCTTGTCTTTTAGACCAACGTTCGGTTCATGTATCTGGATTGCCTGAGGCATTATTGCGAGAGTGGGGCCCATCTCAAAATCAAAAAAATAGATATATTTTCTTTTCTTCCTCGCCTTACGTTCACAAGTATCCAAAACGAAATGAGATGCACTCATGAATGCATCCTCAGTCACATTCATGAAGAACATCCAAAACGGAGACGTTGTCATCAATGGATTTCGTGTGAACTTTTCTTTTTTAATGATAGAAAAAAAGACGTAATATATATTTATTATTATATTTTGTAAATTAAACTTATAAATTATTTTTATTATAAGAAATTTATTATTTAAATAATATTAAATTTAAGTGAATTGTTTTATGCCTAATTTTTAATTTAAATTTTTATTTATTAAAAACAAATGATTATATTAAATTTTAAATTTAACTTAATAAAAAAATATACTAAATACCAATTAAATTTGCCACCCCATAATATCCTTTAATGCATAGAAACGGAAATCCTATGTATCAAAGGAAAGAATCAGTATCAGTAGGTGCCTTAACTGCGAAAGTTTTGGTGGCGTACTTCACCTTCTACGTTCTTTTATTTGATGTCAATGTCATTAGGTTTTTCAACGCTGATTTTTTTTTTTTTTAAATTAATTGGTTCGACCTGCACACTGAGCTCAAGACGATTATAGTATTAGGAAGTCAAAGCTTAATTATTTTTCAATGCAATGCAAAATTGCAGATGAATATCTGTAACCTCACCAAGATAACTTTTGTTGAGCAAAGTGCGCAGGCCCAGCAATTCTCCTGTAATTGTATCCAGATTTGGATACTGCAAGCTCTAGCAATCAGGTCCCCTTGCCATGAATAATTGTGGAAACCCCAAGATTTGCGCCTGATCTGGTGGCTAATTAATCACATGTTGCACGAGCGAGGAAAATGGTGGAAAAATCAAACTGTTAATTTCTAATTAGTCCGAGCTGGGGTTCCTTTAAAAGCTTGAAGCTTTAAATTTGTTTTGTATAGACGATAGCAAAAAGACAATCGCGTGGGCCCTGGAGACAGGACAGGCAGGCGAAGAAAATTTCGTAGGCAATTTGTTTAGGGGGACCACCTCACAGACGTGATGTTGGAAAGACGAGCGTCGGGAAAAGAAAATAATTCCCTACAAGGCTCCTATTCGTCATCACACCGAGCACGACGAAAGGGAGAAAATTCTATGTCTGTCAATTTCTCAGTCACGCTTTAATTTACAATAAAACAACAACAATTAAGTTTTGGCGCAAAGCTGGTCGCTGGGAGGACATGGGCCGTTAGTGTTAATCCAAAAGAGGTTATATTTTAATATTGGGGTATCTGCCACCGCTCCTCTTTTCAATTGTAGCTATTTTGTCGAGAATGAAGAAGACAAAAGACTTAATCAAATATTTACATCCAAAAAGAGATTCAGAGGCAGGAACAAATCAGCGTGAGAACCCAGAAACAAAAGGTTGTAACATGTGATCAGCCGCCAATTGGCCAAGTATCAAACCAACTGGGCTTTTGGTTGCACAATCGCCCTCTAGACACGCTCGTCGGAGGTGGAAATAATCAGTGAATTCTAGGACTGAGATGAGAAAATTTCAGGTCAATGCTTGCCTGATTTCTGGAAGGCCAGTATTTTTCTTTGATAAATATTTTTTTAATTGAAAAAATTTAGTATACTTCTAAAAGCATGCATTACACTTTTTCCCCGACAATACAATACATGTTTTAAAAATTTCAATACATTTTATTTCCCATTGCATTACTTTTGCATGAAAAACAAAAGAAAACAATAACTGGCCTCGCCTCCCGTGCCCGGAGCACCCTGTCCCACGAGGCGGCGTCCAAGACGGTGTCGTTGTAACAAACAGCAACGTCTTATTAAGGCGGGACCCGAAAGAGAAGTTCCATTAGATGGGTACAATGCAATAAGCCAATTCTGCAAATGTATGGGGTCAGTTTTCGGTTCCAATACAATTTTTCTTGTCCAACAACAATATCTTTTTCTTTTTTTTTTCCTTTAAATGAAGCTTCTGAAATAGAACCAGTAAATTATTGCAAACATGTCATCGAATATTCCAAGAACTCCAATACATTGATAGAATTAAAAACACTTCTTTTCTCTCTGCTTACCGCTTATTTTTAGTCTACTGATACATTGGATCACTAGTCTTGAATTTACTCGAATGCAATACAATTGAGGTTAACGAACAAGAATCTGAACATCGTTATCGTTCTGCACTTATTTTTCTGGCTTAATTATCGTCGGATCATCCTGGATTCCATTGCCAATGATCTCATCAATAAATACCTGAATATTTCGGTCCGACGAACCTCCATCTGCAACTGCCTCCCTGGCTGCTCGCTTCAGTTCCTTTGCATTGGACCTGAGCTCCTGGGATTTTGGTCCTTCCATAACCTCCCTGATGCATCTTTCAATTTCCTCATTACTAACAATTCCATCTTGGTTTGGCCTAAGCCTTAGACCTATGTGGAAAACGTCAACAACGAGCTTTGCATTAGTTGGCTGGTCGGTCCACTGAGGGTGTGCAATTACGGGCACGCCTGCAACAATCGTTTCCAACATGGAATTCCATCCACAGTGGGTTATAAAGCACGCAATGGCCTGGTGGACTAAAACTTTGGCTTGTGGAGACCATGAAACAACGAGCCCTTGGTTCTGGGTCTCCTCCAAGAAACCTGGAGGCAGCTGTCCTGCGCCATCAGTTGATGGTACATCTGGTTGCTTGACCACCCAAATAAATGACCTGCCACTGTTCTTTAAGGCTTTTGCTATGCTGTCCATTTGTTTGGCTTGTAACACAACAATGCTTCCAAAAGATATGTATATGACTGAAGAAGGTGCTTGATTGTTTAACCATTCGAGGCAGGCATCTTCTGCCTTCCACATCTCAACACCCGTTTCATGATCTTGTTCATTTTCGCCAAGTAGGGACGGAGGGACCAGAGGACCAACAGGGAGAATTGGGCAGAGCTCAGACATTGAATCTATAGCATCTTCCTCAAGCTCAAAGAACGAGTTCCCCAGAACTCGATTGTAATTCTTCATGCTTTGGAACATCTCAGAAAACAATCTGGGAAAGCTACCAAATGGGTTTGAAGGAAGTACAAAAGATGGCAAATCCTGTGTGTGCAGTAATGGCAATCCTGGCAGCTCCACGCTCATTTCAGGATTTGCTAACGTAGGAAAGGAGTTCAGCCTATTATAAAAGCGGTAGTAAATTGCATAAAGTGAACATGGTTGAATCCAAAGCATGGAACATGGGATTCCGTGCTTCTCGGCAACATCAATTGCCCAAGGAACAAAAGGGTTATTGATAATCCGACACAGCTTTTTGGGGCCATTAATGGGATAATGCTCCTCGATAAGTTTTGAGAGGTAGATGGGACCAAACTTGCCTAGAGTCTCCATGTAATGGTCCAAGTTAGCCTTGCGGTCATGGTCGAGGCTTAGGCCATCGGAGAAGAAGAGAAGTTGGACTCCGTTAATTGAAATATCGTCGGTGGAGGCGCTGATGGTGGAGGATTTGAGCATGCGGTGGCGGGCATATTCAGTGGTTGCGAGTGAGACGTTAAGACCTTTCGATATCAAGCGTTTGCCAAATCTGAGCATGGGGTTTATGTGACCTTGCGATGAGAATGCCACCATTAGCACATGAATTCCGCCTCTATCTTCCTTCAATGCCATGGCTTCAAGACACGGACAAATCGAGAGCAAAGTGAGAGATGCAATTATGGAAGTTGAGAGATTCCAAGCACAGCACGGAACTTGGGGTCCGTTATACGACAAGCATGTTACTTCATAGTTCGCATCCTATAATGAGAACAAATGAACAATTCCGTAAGCAATGACATTAGCGTGACGCATTTTGTTTCTTCTTTTTTCATTTTCTTCCCTGTACTAAGCATAAATATAAAAATTAATATACAAATTTATGAATTGACGTCTTACAATAAATTTAATTTTATTTTTTTAAAAAAATAATTTAGTAATCTTAATTTTATTTTTAACAGATCTCCTCCTCGAGATACAAACAATTTTCGTTAATTTGTACGTTTGACATTAACATATTAAAAAATAACCTAGTAAAATGGTATCAGATATTTATTTAAAATATAAAAATAAAAATTCGAAAAACCATATAATAAAATTCTCTCCTTCTTTTCCTTCTCTTTTCCCTTTTCTTTCCTCCTTCCTCCCTTCTACTGGTACTGATGGTGGCAGCATCACAGAAAAATACAGATTTGGAGATGGATTAAAAAAAAAAAAACACAAGAGAATCATCAAAAGAAATTGCCTCCAGAACCCGCACCCAAACTCCAAACTCGTACCGCCACGATGTTAATCGAATTCCTAGAGGCCTCTCTCTCTCTCTCTCTCTCTCTCTCCCCCCGTTTCCATCACTATCCTGGAAGAGGGCCTCGAGATCAGACCCTTCGAGGACGTTAAGAAGCGGAAGCGCTCCTTGCAAAGGACGTTTATCGACGGCCAATACAAAGATTCAAATTTTCTTTTATGTTTTGAAGAAGATGTGAAATCTTACAAGATCTCCCTTCGAGAGGCAGCTATCAACTGTTGTTTTGTAAGAAAGGCGATTATCAACGGCTAATACAAGATCTGCATTTATTTCTCTTCATGCTCGAAACTGACAAGATCTAAAGAGAAAATTGACAATAATTAGTTAATGCGCGATGGATCCTCAAAAATCGCAGGCATGTCACAGCACTGCAGAAATTACAAATAACAAGGCCTACCTCTGTGTTCTTGGCCGAAGTCCCAAACCTTCGATTGACAATAGTGAAAGCAGCCCACGTCCAGTCCAAAAAGCCCATTTTGAATGTTCATAAAATCATCGTTTTGTTTTTGTTGTAAACTTAAATTAAAAATTACTCTTTAATATTATTACATTTTTTTAATTCAAATATTCTTTTTTTTTAATAATTTACTTCAAACGTTATAATATTTTTTTAATTTATAATTTTTTTCATCAATTATTTTTTTATGTTAATAATATTAGTTAAAAATATTTTTTATTTTTTATTATATTCACTCTATAATTTTTAATTAAATATTATATAAAATTTAAAATATTAATTAATAAAATATTTTTTAATTTTTAAAAAATTATTTAAAATAAATATATATATATTTGAAAATGTTAAAAATAAAAATAAAAAATATTTTAAATAATATATTTTAAAGATTTTAAATTTAATGATTATAAATATATTTTTAAAAAATTTATTTATAATAATATTGTTTATGTATCATAATATTTAATATTTTAAATTTCATATAATATATATTTAAAAGTTATATGATAAATTTAATAAAAAAATTAAAAATAAAAATATATTTTTAATAATAATATTGTCATGTAAAGTTATTTTTAAAAAAATAAGTTAAAATATCAAAATAAATTTAAATGTAAAAAAATAATTCTTAAATTAAATCTTTTGTCGTACAGAAATCTAATTTGTAAAATGGGTCCAGCTGATGTGTCCACAATCCACGTGAGCCGAATCTGAGTTTCAAGCTTATGGTATGTTATTTCATGAAGCCGTCTCCGCGTGGTCTCGAATCTCGACGCTCGATGCTCGATGCTTTTAAGGACCGCGGAACTCCGTTAATCATGTTTTTGTGGTGCGTGCCTGGGTAAACCGCCGTAGTCAAATCAATGGGCTTAACAGTTGGGGCACATGCCATCGAATTTCTTAGGGTAAACCGATCTTTTTAAGTTTTTTCTTTTTTTTTTTTTTTTTTAAATTCATATATTGAAGTAAGTTTGAGGAAACAGTGAGTTTGAGGAAACATAAGATGGAAACTCTGGCAAGAACCTCGTCTATTACAAAGATTCCAATTTCCTTTTATATTTTAAAGAAAATATGAAGTCTTAAAAGATCTCTCGCTTTGAGAGTCGACCGTTTTCAACGAAAGGCGATTATCAACGGCTAATACAAGATCTAAAAAGATCTGCATTTATTTCTTGTCACGCGACCCTCCTGTATGGTTAAACTAGTTAGTAGAAATAGAAAATCATAATATAATTTATATCATATAAAAAATATTTATCATTATATAAATAATACTCAATATCATATATATATATATATATATATATATATTTTTTTTACTAAATATTATTTATATAATATAACTGTATCTCACACATATTTATGTATCCGCTTAACAATTTTTTTTTTGGGGTTCCAAGGGGCTACTAGCATGTCTACTTAGCATTTTTCTCATCAGTTACTGGCAGTACACAGATTCGATGGGATAATCTTTTGTGCTTCTGTTTGGTACTGTATTGGATTACATTTGTCGGACGCGGAAGGGGTCCTCAAAATCGCTGCCATGTCACATGGCGAGGAGCATAACTAGGCCTAGCTCAGGTTTGTGGGGCCCACTTGCAACGCGTGCACAAACCTCGATTGTCATTTTACAATAATGAAAAGCAGCCCACATCCAGCCCAAAACGGCCAACGCCCACTCCCCCTCCCGCCCCCGGAAAAAGAAAAAAAAGGTCATTTTGGATATCCACAACACGTCACTTGTTCGGGCTTTGTGGTGCAGCAGAGGGAAATGTATTACTTGCTAATTTTAATTAATTAGGCCAAACGTAAGTTTGAAATATCAATTAGATTAATGTTATCGTTTCTTACCTAAAAAAAAAAAAAAAAAAAAAGAGGAAAAAACCAGTTTAATAATGTGGAGCCAATTAAGCAAAAAAAAAAAAGAAAAAAAGGTTAAAAACATTAGAATCATCAAATTATATATTAAAATTTGTCCGAATGTTATTTTTATCATTCCATAAGAATTAATAAACAATTTCGTGCATCACTCAAGAGCTCCTCTAAGCCAAAAGCGGTTCATCTCAACAATTTCACAAGGCAATGGTCGTTCATCGTGACACTTAAAATTGGCCAACCAACAATTTAAGGAGCTTGACCATGTACCGAATGAAAGTACCAGATGAGAAAGAATCGAAACCATGCCAAGACAATGCATGAACGAGAAGCACTTGAGGACTTGGAAACATGATACAAATGGCCAACGTGAAATTGGAGCACTAGAATGGCAAGACACAACATTACAGAATGCAAAATATGCCTAGAAATGAAGGGGCCTTAGTTTCCAAATTAAAAAGGAAATAAATGAAAAATAAAGAGAAGCATTGCATATTAATCGGTAGCTCTCATTGATGTTTGTATTCCCAATTTTCATTCACGTAATGCGGTGGGATACAAAGGACCCGTATGGATTACGTATGTCCTGCAATTACATCCTTGTAAAATTCTCCAATCTACTAGGTATAGACACTTGATGGATGCGGGGAAATAATGAATCTTCTTCCTCCGGGCATGTGAGTCAAGGTTTTGTACCGTTAACATACTTATGTCCGCCACCGGGGCTGGGACCAGAGTCCTTGGTCACCCCGAGATATTGGGCGTTTTTGCTTCCATGTCCTACCCCAGGGCTTGGTCCTGAATTCTTCACTGCTCCAACGGAAAATTCTCCAGTTGCAACCCCAATATCTCTACCCACATCTCCGGACAAGTTTGAACCAGCCAATCGCCGGGCCTCAGAGCCATAAATCAGTGTGCTTGACAAGAGAGAAATAAAGAGGAGAACAGAGGAGATGGTGGTAATAGAGTTGTGTTGTCGGGCCATTTTGAAAATTAATGGTTGTTAGAATGTAGAGTACAAGCTAATCTGTTGTTAACTTGTGTGTTTGGACAATGAGTTGTGTCCTAGGCATAGGTTTCTATCTATTTATAATGTGGAGAAGACTCATGGAATTGTTGAATAAATTAATCAAGGGCTCGTGGAAATTTTCAAGAGTCCTCTGAGATTTTAAGAACTATTGAGGTGCCGCCACATCTGGTTCATGGTATGGGTAACCATCAAGACAGTTTCTTCGGAAAGTGAAACTCATTTGGAAAAAGTTACTTAGATTTTAGTCTCCGAAAACGGACAAGCTCTAACCATTAAAAATAGTTCGAGCTGAGATTCTTTCAGTGAGGTGGGTTCTAACCATTAAATAAAGACGCAAGCTAAAAATTAATCTTTCTTTCTTTCTTTTTCTTTTTTTGGATTAGAGTCAATATTTTAATTTAAAGAAAAGGAGAATTTATAAAATTTTTAATTAAATTTACGTAAAAAGTGAGTGAAATTAATTAAATATTATATGTAAAAAAAAAAAATTTTAAGTGAAATTCAACTGAAATAAAATTTTTAAAAAAATGTGTATGAATTTTTTATAAAGATTTTGGAGTGAGCAAAATGCAAAATTAGGTAGAACCCCAAATATTACCACAAACTAAAACTTTGGGATTTTCAAAAAAAAAAAAAAGGGAGAAAAATAAAAATGGAAATGGACTGGCATACTCAATTGGGGTATGAGCTTTGCCTTAAAAAAATTTGGAGATGGGCAATTTTTGTGATCTCATCTAGAGTTTAGAACAGTGGAAATCCGGGATAAGTAGCAACCGTTGAGATGGAATGTCACGAAGAGAAGTATGGTGACAACCACATCAAAAAGTAGCATGAGTGAAGGACATGCAAACGGTCTAATTGAAGTTGCTTCATGCAAGCAATATGGTGGTGGACTCTATGGGGCGAATCGCGCAAGTCACTGTCAGCCGAACCTACAAGTTAATTAAATTGTACTAATAGTCAGACTTATTGCGCCTGTAATGCGTGTAGCTTCGAGTATTTTCTGTCATGGTAGGTGCTTTTCAACGTTTAATTCGCTTTGGGTTTGCCTGAGATTTATTTGACATATACTGACAGTCCATGGCTTGCAGCTCTGCTAAATGCATTACACTTGGGTATATGAATCAGAAGAGCCACACCTCATATTGTTTCTCTATTCCTTGTTATTTATGAAGATGACATGCCCGAGACAAAAGTGGACTGCAAAATTTTAATAAAGAAGAAAATTTTTTTCTCCTTTTCTTTTGTCAAACCACTGTAGACAAAGTTATCAAACAGACCAATATGCCAACGGCTGGTGATCTTGGTAGTGGAGTGGTTCCGGGCAGAAAATGAAATGTGCCAAACGTGTATATCATAAACATGTTTACGAAACAGAACCAATTAATTAGATTTAGAGAGTGGACCTTGTTGCGATTGTGATTGTGAAAAGGGCGCCAACAGCGCCCCCCATCATATTGCATTTTTTATTGCTTAAATTAAAATTTTAGAATTTAAAAAATAAAAATTTAAACTTTTAATTGCGATTTTTTTTTTCTTTTTTTCAGGATGACTTAATACAATTTTAGAAGTTGGCATGGTAGGCTCGCTGTAAACTACAATACTGTGTATACAGTTTTTTTTTTTAACATATAGCTTGTTGTTGAAAAATATACTGCGCATTGGTCGTGGTGCTCTTTAACAAATGGTCAACTTTGAAGCTCCTTTTAACTGCCTGCAACGGCCAAGCCTAGGTTCAGGCAATTATATAATAAATGGAAATTCGATCCCCTGTCACCCCCCCCCTTGTGCATGAGCCAGAAATTTTGGCCTTTTGCTCCCTGCAGAGAGGCCCGAGACAGAATAACAGACTTTCCTAGAGCCTAATTGCGAACTGGGTTCCGATCGAGAAGCCACATAATATGAATTTTTGATATTTTGGCAACACGTATCATCAATTTTCGCTCTCGCCAGGACAACTCATAGATAATGTTAAGGTTTGGACAGCTACCACTTCCTCTTAGTAATAAAAGATTTTGTTAGAAGTCTGAGATTTAGCAACAGATCACTTCTTTCCTTCTTTGCTCGATCAGATCCAAGAGAACCTTTTCCATGAAATTTGCTGATTTCTATTACCAGAAGAAATATTTTACGTGATGAGAGAGCGAAGAAACTTGGAGTTAATTGTAATGATTTTAGCCATTCAGTCATGGTGTCGTACTCTATCACGTGCATAGAGCATGTCATTGTTTCTTGCGTAGTAAGCATGATTTATTAATCGAAGCGTATTCCAAAAATAAAGTCCAAAACAGTAACAGAATTTTCTAAAATCATACATACCTATTAAGTAGTTTGGTTATAAGATACTTATGCATATTTGAAGAAGTTGAGGCGTTTAAAAGATGTGGATAATTATCAACCAAGATTAAGAATTGAGCAAATTGAGAAAGCAACCCATCACATTAATGGAATTTTTATAGTATATTTTGCGATTAACACATATTATAATGGACTTCTAATAATTTTTTTTGGTTTTCCAGCATAATTTCAACCCAAAAAAAAAAAAAAAAAAATCTCCTTGTGGTTGGCCTGCACGCAAATCTATTAGGAAAATAGTATAATGTTGGATAGAAGAGGGTGAACAGTTACTACAAATGGCATTGTCAGGATCCTGTATATATTAGCACAACTTCTAAGATCGGAATGAATTCTGCATGAACTGGCCAATGGGTATGGAATGTGACCTAACTTAGATTTGAAACTTGCTGGTTGGGTGAGGGGCCATTTTCCATATACCACATGGTGGAAGTCAAGCAACCAGTCTCTAACTTGATAAATATCCATCACTCACTAATGTATGCAACGAAGCAAGACATTTTTATTTTTTCCGTTAATTGTCGTCTACACTTTGAAATAAAGTAGAAGCGTTTCGTTTTCGATGATTCTCAAGTCAGTAATGCAACTTTTCAATTGAATCAGTCGTGAACTACTTAAAGTAGGTCATCTCGGATTTAGAGCTTTAAAACAAGCTTGTAGCGCGAGAACCAAGTCTCTCAAAATCCGCTGAAAGCTATTACAAAACCGAGAAAAATGATAATTTTGGTTGCGTTTTGGTAAAGATTATGTTAACCAACTGCAGGTCATTGCTTTGTGTGACATGCAGTCGACTGACTTCGATAATCCCAATAGGGCATTAAACATGGCGCCCCGTTTGGGATTGGCCCATAAATCAGCGCAAGAAAATCTTAAATTAATGGAAAAACACATGGCATGTTATTGCACAAAAATTGGTTTATGTGCCAATAGCAAAAGGTTTAATTACCAATAATATAAAAGAATCATGAGCATAACAATCTTTTTCCATTTTTTAATTACTTGTCAAAAAAAAAAGAAGGATTTTTCTACCAATCATGACATCAACTAACATTTTTTCTTTTTTTCATAGCTATGTAATTGGTATGGCCTTTTCATCTCAAGCATAAAGGTGAGATTTAATCTCTAATATTACAACAATGAAAATACATTACTAACTTAATTAATTAATAACATGATAGTATACAAAAATTTAAACTTTTAAATTAAATAATATTTTAACATAATATAATTGAATTTAATATATAATTATCTTATTGATATATATCTGAATAATTGACCCTTATGAAAGTTTCACATAATAGTATAGCACAAACTATGCAACAAACAATTGACCTTACAAATACGTATGCACACAAGCATCCAATAAATGGAGTGCAGCCGAAAAAAAGAAAAAAAAAAGGGATATTCTTCATAAGTTTGAACAAGGAAAAAAAGAAAGTAGTGGTCAGTATACCGACAAATACATTTGAATAATTAGTGAAAACGATCTTAGAGCCATGCTAATTAGGAGTGGAATTAATGGTTCATTCATGTACCCAAAAAAGCAGAAAGGAACTAGTCGTTATATGGTGCTTTGCATGTCCATAACTCATTGGCTCCCCACTGCCCTGAGGCTTAAAATATGACGCAAGATCGTTTCGTTGGCATCGTCGGCGAGCTATAAGAAAATTGACACTGCATTTCTTTCTATGGATATTGGTGATGTCCCATCTTCGATAGCCACTGTCTTTATCCTGAATATACGTACCTTTCAAGTTGGACTTTCTACATTCCTTGAGACCCTTTACTCACGATGAATGCCCCCCCCCCCCCTTTACAGGATTCCACTCAAATTTGACATTGAATATTCGTTTGGAATAGGAACCTAGTATGGCCTCCAACTCTATATATAGAAGCATAATAAGCTACCCATTTGTACATAATTCCCACATTTTGCATGCATCAACATTAAACTTCCAAAACCATTTCTGCATAATTCCCAATATGGCTAGAAAACTGATTCGTATTGGCTTTCATGCTCTTCTAGTGCTCCTCTTGCTGAGCTCCTTTCTTTTCCAATCAGAAGCCCGCCAGCTAGGGGGCCCGAAGTTGGGTTCTTCTCTGGATGGTGTGGACTTGGACGGTTCCCCCAACAAATTACACCAGGGAGGCACTAAGAATTCAGGGCCAATCAAGGGCGGTCCAGGACATGGGTTACGAAATGCCCAGTTGCCAGGACAGGTTAAAGAGTCTGGTCCGAGCCCTGGGGTGGGTCACGATTACACCGGGGGCATGCACAACTAGCCAGTTGGCTGCATTTGCCGGTCTACAGCTCCTCAGTTCATCATCATCTGTGTGGGGTTTACATTTTCCCTCTGCTCTTCGTTGCTGTTTTATCCTGTTATAAAATAATATGGAGGGACGTTCGATGTAATATAGTTGTGCTCTTACTCTATTGTGCAGTGGTCAGATCTATACACTCTATGTTACTTTTCTTTCCAGTAAACATAATGTAATGACTCGGTTCTTATTATTTTTATAATGGAGCTGTCATCAGATACTATCTAATAGCAAATTCCCTTATCATTAGCAAATCATTATCATCATCACCTCATGCCAAATTTTCATTTATTAACCAAAGCCTCGAAATTCCTTACCAAAAACAATGTAAAACTACCATCCTTTTTACAGGCTGCAAAATGTGAGAACCTCTGCACTAGAACTCTTTTGTCTTTCGTATTTGTAATGTCTCTGAAATTAGATTTCCATAACAAGAAGAATGGTTATGAGTTGCATTTCCTTCATTTTGTTTTCTTTTCTGGATTGTTCCGGCAGGCTTTAGCTGATCCGTCCGTTTAGTTTTTACCACAATGCAATTTTTTTAGTATTTGATTTTCTGGTTTGAAAATTGAAATAGTTTCAATTAAAAATTTATTGTCGTAAAATGTCTGTGGATGTTATGTGTTAGTAATCTTGCCCTAATGCTTCAAAATTCAACCATCACTATTCTGTCGTAAAATGTCTGTTGATTGGACGAATCTTACACGTGGGTCTACCGAAAAATCTCCGGAAACCGACTCCTCCGTCATCACGGATATCTCGACCGATATTTCAGTCCTCAACACCTTCGTATCTCTGCCAATCTCCTCCGTGACCACTACCATCCACCATTGTTGTGTTTCCTCCGCGATTGACCTGAGAAGTTTAGTTCCCAAACCATCACTGGCGCCGAAGTCACAAATCCGAGCCATATTGTTGAATGCGTCGCCATCATGAACCAGAAATCAATACAATCTAGCCGGGTAGAATCGTGAAACCCAAGCTGAAATCATGATATCTTAGCTAGACAGAGCAACCAGAAGAATATGATTGATCCAAGTTCATTCTTTCAAATCCAAGCTGTGCTCTTCTCCTCCACATACGAACTCTCTTAATTTTTTGTGGGTTTTTTGTCCTCTTAGTGTTGTGTTGTTCGGCGGAGTACAGTATAGATGTAGCCCTTCATTGAGGATGAAGGCAAGCATATGCGTTGGCGTAGGTTGGGCTTTTCTGCGGCTTGTAAACGACATCAATTTGTCTAGGAAAAAAAAAAAAATTGAAAAGACCCCTCAAAAAACAGAGGGTTAATGAAGTTAACTTTCATTATATCAAAACATGCTCTTTTAAATCAACCAAGGGATCTACGAAAAATCAAGAGAGAAAATTAAGCAAAAAAAAAAAAAAAAAAACAGGAACAAGAATGGAAAAGAACATTTGTTGGGCTTAGGGGTGCAAAAGTACGTCAGGCCATTTTGACCAGGCCCCAATTTAGTCATCGGCTTGTCACCGGCGAGCAGAGACCGCGGGCTCTTTCTTTAAAAAAGCATAATTAATCACAGGCTAACCAAGGAAACGAAAAAAAAAATTCCATCTTGTATTGCGTTAAACAAATCTTGCACTGCAAGAGAGGGATGAACCCAGGTTCAGTAGATGTCCGTAGTACCAAATCAAATCATAATTGGAGTTCAAGACCACAAACGTCAAACCCATTTGGAACGGAGTAGAACAGCCATAGAATCTGAAACAAAACATACTTGAGATTGTACATGACCCACGCACAAATGCACGGACAGACAGCATGTTCAAGGTTAAAACAATACCTACAATCACATGTTTTGTTACAATAAATTGCAGAAACAAGGGGCAAAAAAAGAAGACAGATAATAACGGAATACATCAAAAATTTTGAACCTAATAATAACAATAATCGACGAGTCAAACTACGAAATGCAGCTTAAAATCCAAGAAAGAAGGTTCAAGAATTACAAGAAATAAGAATTACTTAACCTAAGGTCGAGATGTAACGTTAAATCGAGGAACCCCGCCCCCTCCCTCCCCCCCAAAAAAACAAATATTACCAGAACAGAAAGACAAAATCAATCCCGAAAAAAAAAAAAAAAAACAAGAACAAAAACGGAAGAGAATTTTTTTTCTTGGGCTTAGTGAGCCCAAAAAGTAAGTTGGGCCATTTTGACCTAGGTCCGGGCCATGGAGTGATGGCTTCAACATCTCATGGTTAGGAGTATGATTTTTAGGTTATTCTGATCCAACTTAGCATTCGACTGGGAGAACTAGAAGCTATATCATGGCAGAACTTGGTGATACAAGAACCCAGAAAAAAAAACAAATAATAAAAAGACAAAAACACCAGCAGACAAAGTAAAGCCATCACTAAAAAGAAAAAGGGTGTTTTTGTCATTTGACTTCAATTGGAATGAAAGCCGTGAAGCCGTTTGCTTTCAAGAGTACATTCCATTGTTTAATATTTTGATTCTAGCAGTTGGCTTTATGCCTTACAATTGACCCGATCCTGGGACGTAAACTTTTTCCAGCACCTCAGAATTTCAATCAAAATCCCGTTCTTGACTTTTACAATCCCTCAGATATTTCGCATCCCTTCGTCCCGAATTCCCAAGTAGGTGGGAACCCATCTATATTTTCGAAGTCAGCCGTCTCTGCCTAGCCATCTTTCTGCTAATTCTTGTCGGATGTGGACTGCAACTTTCTGAATTCGCAAAACAAGGCAGCAATGTGCCAGCTTTCGTATGTTGTGACATACCCCATTGCCTTGGTGGACAATGAAGCTATTCCCGTTTACTTTATGATGGATTTCTTCGCAATATGGAAACAAATTACAAAAGGGGTCTTGGGATACACCGAGTTTGGTGCGGTAGTACTTTGAATAAAAAGCTTAGAAAGTCCATTTCGGTTCGTTTGACTTGATTTGGTTGTTGTTGGCTGCGATTTTTTATAGTCATCTCTGCTTTGAGTCCTGGTGCCAACTGCCAAGCACAGAGGGACGATGCCTTTGATGACGGCAAAAATTAATATAATATATATATATATATATATATATATAGCAAACATATGTTCTCGATTTGTTGGACTAGTTCCATGCTACTTTTAGTTGTCGATGACAACGAACCAAATAATTATTTGCTATTGAAGACTAACCACCTTTTCCTTTTTATGGATTATCTCAAGAGAAGAATAAATGAAGATATTTATTACCAACTTCTAAATGCCCTAACATCTGTCCTTTGTCTTTCACTGGCTTCTGGGTATCTGAGTCCTTGTCTAAATATGAACCGCATAATGCTTAACAAGACAACTAGACCGGCAAGCGGACGACTTGGAATTAATTTTTATTTTCCCTTTAATTATTTCGTGTGTCATTCACGAACCGAAGCACTTTAAAATGGCATAATCGCACGGGCTGCTGGCTGTCCCTGCTGGCATAGAGCAAGAGTTTCATTTGACTCTTTTTTTTTTTTTTTTTTTAAATATTGAAAAAAATTTTAAAAAAATATATCATAACGAACTATAAATTAAGAATTATATTTTCATTTAATTGTTCTCTTGAAGAAATTTATTATCTGAACAACAATAAGTATAAATAAACTTTACCACATTTAATTACAATATATCAAATATATAATTTATTGACCCATTTACCTATAAATATTTGTTTATTTAAGAAGAGTTGATTTTCATGATTTTATGGCATATAACTTGATTTTCCCATTTAAATTGCTTACATTTGGAGTTATTATCCTTCTTTTGTCACAAAGAACTGGAGTTCCCTTGAGGGTTAAAAAAACAAACAAGCAAACAAACGTACGTTTAAAACATTCAGAATCGGGGTCTCATTTCCTTATCTTAGTTAGAATCAGTCGCATCCTATAATCATATTTCCTATTTCCAAACATTGGCCCGAGGAATCACGGTGGGTCTTAGAAGTCAGAGCCTTTACAAGATATCGAGAATTGTGGTTGTGAGAAGGGGAGCAAAGCAAATCATGGAGGATGGACCGATGGGCCATTACTTTCCGAGAAACCCAATAAAATTTTCAACTTTTAAATTTTTAATAAAAATTTAAGATTTTAAATATAAAAAAATACGATCTTTATAAAAATAATATATATATATACATATAATTCACACAGCCTCCTATGCAAAAGAAGAAAAAAAATTCCACCTTTCCAAGAAAAGAAAACGAAAAAAAATTAGGTGAAAGGGGGCGTTGTTGGGCAGTTGGGCTACTGCGGTACATCTTTCTCGTCGGTTTCAATTCAACTACAACAGTGTTGCTGCTCCCACAGAGGTTCAGGTAAGTACATATATAAAATATGGTCTCATACCAAGAGCAGGTAGGGTTTGTTGAAATATTATTATTATTATGGATGAAGTTGAGATTTGGCTCTCAAACGTTGACAATGATGTGTGTTGCAATGATCATTAAGTTGGGATTATTCTTACGCATTTGCGTGTACCAATTCAATTATTATATAAAATTAAATAATATTTTATCTCAAATTAGTTGGGGCCACGTGAATATATATGTGTATTGAATCAAATTTTAGTTGGGATTGTCTTCTCTTTTCCTTTTTCGTTAATTCATGATACGGAGAATTAAATTGGGCACATACCCCTTCTTCTTTAGTGAATTTAGAATAAAAAAAAAAAAGGGTATTTTAATAAAATATGATACTTCTAGAAAGAACGGCATAGTGGGCTCTTTAATTTGCTACGAGATCTGCTTTACATGTTATTGGCCGTGGATATTTTAGTTGTGTCGTGCGCATTACGCGTACAGAGATTTTAAATTGGTAACCTAAAGGTGTTTTTTTATATTTTTATTTTCTGAACCAATCAACGAGATTGCCTTGCAATGGTTATCTTAGTTGTGACGTGTGCATTACGCACCGTCCTGTTCACGCATCGCTCTTCCACTCTGTCAAGCGTGGGTCAATCAGAACCATTCAACCGTTGAGAAGTGGACCCCTGCATGTGGTGTCCATGGTTAAAATTGTTAGTCAGTAATGTCATTTGGGCAAGGGGTAAGGAATTCATGTACCTCTAGCTCATCAGACTGATGGCAATTATTGATAATGGGCTAAGGTTGGTTGTGACGCTGTGCCTAGCAGAATTAGGAAAGCGCAAGTTCGCCGTCCCGGACTAAGCTCACCAACCCCAATATGGGCCCCACTTCTGAGATGTCTATTTTTGGGGTTGGCATGGAAGCTCTTGCATCCTCTTTTTTTTTTTTTTTTTTTTCCTACATACATTTTTGCTGCTTTGGGAGGAGAAAGTTGGTGAGTTTTGTAGTATATATAGAAGCTAGCCCACGGTGGAACTTTCCCAGTGTCCACAAAAACTCATATCCAATATTTTTGTTTCTAAAGTGGATTGAGAATAATGGATAGCCTTGCAACTGAGAGGACAGTTGTTGGGTGGGCTGCTAGAGACCCATCTGGGTTCCTCTCACCTTATACCTACACTCTCAGGTGGTTTTGAATCTTTGATTTTTGTGGGTTCTTGAAAAAAAAAAATATATATATATATATATATGGTGTTTTTGATTCTGTTATTGATCTTATGCCTCAATTCTCATGTTTTGATTTTTGGGCATTTTTCTCCGCAGAAACACAGGTAAAGAGGATGTTTTGGTCAAGGTGCTTTACTGTGGAATCTGCCACACTGATCTGCATCAAATCAAGAATGATCTTGGCATGTCGCACTATCCCATGGTCCCTGGGTACCAATCCTCAAAACCCATCTCGATATTTGCCAAGGAATCTAGAGAACACTGAGCCACACACACACACGCACAAAGATTATTCGTCTTTTAATTTTTGTTTCTCATCATGTTTGTTTCTTGGACATTTAGCCATGAAGTGGTTGGTGAGGTGGGGGAGGTGGGATCCAAGGTGACCAGTTTCAGAGTAGGAGATATTGTTGGTGTTGGGGCTGTCGTTGGATGCTGCAGGGCTTGCCGTCCATGCAAAGCAGACAACGAGCAATACTGCAACAAGAAAATCTGGTCTTACAATGATGTCTACACCGATGGCAAACCCACCCAGGGCGGCTTCGCTGAATCCATGGTCGTCGATCAAAAGTAATCTATATATATAAAATCAACTTTCCCAGTTCCCCCTTTCAGAACAATAATTTTGATCACCCATTTATCTAAGCAACAATTTGTGCCTTTATTGATAAAGTTTCGTTCTTTGATCAGGTTTGTAGTGAAAGTACCAGATGGGATGTCACCAGAACAAGTGGCACCACTATTGTGCGCTGGGGTGACTGTGTACAGCCCACTAAACCACTTTGGACTGAAGGAGAGTGGGCTGAGAGGAGGGATATTGGGGCTTGGAGGAGTTGGGCACATGGGGGTGAAGATAGCAAAGGCAATGGGTCACCATGTGACTGTGATTAGCTCTTCTGAAAGGAAGAGAGAAGAGGCTTTGGAGCATCTTAGTGCTGATGACTACTTGGTTAGCACAGATGCAACTAGAATGCAAGCAGCAGCTGACTCCCTTGATTATATCATTGACACTGTGCCAGTTTTTCACCCTCTTGAACCTTACCTTTCCCTGTTAAAACTTGATGGCAAGTTGATATTGATGGGCGTTATCAACACTCCTCTCCAATTTGTCACGCCTATGGTCATGCTTGGTGAACCCCTCTCTCTCTCTCTCTCTCTCTCTCTCTCTCTCTCTCTCTCACCCACACACACACGCGCAAGAATATAAATGAAAAGCATAAATTTCCTTTGTCCTAGAAAGCAACACTTGATGCTCAAATTTGTTTTGCTCCATATATGATCTCTATGGAATCTCTCTAACTTTGCTGACTAGGGTCTCATGGGAAGACTAAAAATCTGCGATAACCTTCAAATTTATTGCAAGTTGTTCACAATGACTGAAAATTGCTATTTCTATTTATTTAAGTCCTTTTGATTGTGTTTGCTTTGGTTTCTGCTATTCTCTGAAAGGTCCTCAACTCCTCAAAGTAAATTTGAATTAGGGAGGAGGATTTGTTCTTCTCCTTGGAATCTGATCACGGGTGCTTTTTGTGTCTTTTCGAGCAATTCTTAATTAGGGAGAAAGAGCATAACTGGGAGCTTCATTGGAAGCATGAAGGAAACAGAGGAAATGCTTGAGTTCTGCAAGGAAAAGGGCTTAACATCAACTATTGAAATCGTGAGCATGGACTACGTGAACACTGCTCTTGAAAGGCTCGAGAAAAACGATGTCAGATACAGATTTGTTGTCGATGTTGCTGGCAGCAAGCTGGATAAATAAACAAAAAGAGTCGTGAGTCAAACCACCCCATCAGACTCAGATGCCATCGGTGTTCCCTTTTTCTGCGTTTCCTTTACCAAAGCTTTAATGGTATGCCTTAAAAGAATAAATATATATTTTTTCTCCTAAATTTTTTAATATTTTTACATATTTAATTTAAGACAATTTTAATTTAATTTTGAATGTTTTAATTGGTAATGTTCATTAATAAAGGACAGTTTAATTATTATTTAAAATTGAAATATACAAGAGTAATATATTTTACACCAAAATTTAAATATTAAATATCTGATGCTGCTAAATCAATTACAGCTCCATTGTCCTGTGGCTTTAATTCTGGGTCTTTGTATTGGTCTGCCTACAAGTCTTGACCAACTTCTTTAGGCTCCTGCTTTGGCTCAGTGGACACCGAGGTAACCAAAACCTGAAGGGACTTGAACAACATCACTAGAACAAACCTGTTGCCTCCCCTTCTTCTTGCTCTCGATCTTGTTCTCTCTATTTCTGTTCATGATATTGATCGTATTCTTCAATGGCATTGTCTTCATTTTCCCCTTTCTACCGGTTCCCAGCTGGATCTGTAGTTTTTTTCAAGCAAACAACCATCCAATGGAAATTCTTGTGCGGCAATTGCCCAGCTCACTTCGAATTTGTTTCCCTCTGCTTGCTTGCTCGCTCTAATGAACTCCTTTCTTCATCATTAATTCTTGTGCTTTTATCATGGCAGTCTTTACCACTTTTCACTTCCAAAACATCTACAATTGCTTCAATTTCTTAAATTTGACGTTCTTCAGTAACTTCACAGGAAAACTTATGTTCACAAATCAAACCCTCCATATCAACCAATTTTTTCTTTACTTGACTTTCCTCATCTTCTGTAACTTCTTCTGCAATATTCTCCTTTTCTTTTGTAACATGTACTTCCCAGAATTTATTAGCAAAGAGAATCATCCCTAAAGAGTCAAACTTGCATCTCATTAATAACACAGCGTTCTTGGGGTTGGTTTGCGTATACTCACTCTTGTCTACTCTTCTTACACACTCGCATTTGCTCCCTCCAATTTCTATTATTTGAGCTTAATGTCTTCAAAAAGTCTCCTGTAGCTTCTCCTTTCTCTATCCTTTTCTCTTCTTTCTTCTTCTTTGGTTCTCAACAAAAATCACTCGGATCCCACATAGACCATAATCGCTAATTTAAGGACGAAAATAGAGTTTCAATTGAAGATGAGGTTAGTAGTTGAATTTTAGTGTCAAATACCCTATTCTTATATATTTTAATTTTTTTAAAAATTATTTTTTATGCAATTAATATATAAAGATAAAAGCCAAAAATTGTGTTTAATCCAAAAAAAATATAATATTTAAAACTAATTTAAAATATTTTAAACATTTAGTATTATATTAAAAAAAAAAAAAGAGTAAAGTTCAATGCTGAAAATATGTTTACCTCATGCCTCAAATTATAAAAACAATAAACAATGGATTGTTGGCACTGTCAGCTCCATCCGTACAACTCTGTCTCTTGTAATGGTGAGAGATGCCGACCCTTGTGGATGAAGAAGATTGCAATTTGGGTTTAATCACAAACTTTGACACACTGTTCTTTTGGGGCTGTGGTGACATGATTGTGCTTGAGAAAATTTCTTATGGCTTAAAAAATGTGGAAATGCCCATGACATGTTACTGAAGATAAAGGCCATTCTTAGTGCGTGGTGGGGTCAGATGTTGGTGTTTTGCTATCTGTAAGAAATTGTTTCTAGAATTCGAATTCGAACATGCTCCTTTTTGTTCTTTTTCCTACTGCACATTCATGTATCTGATGCACCCTCTTGTTTCAAAAGTAGAGATCGCTATCCCAATTTGGACTGCTTTTAGCCAGAGGTGCTATGCAATGATTCGGAAGGCCACTCGGATAAAATAGTAAAAAATACCACAATTGTCAGCTTTCACTTGACAATAGTGGGAAAAAAATATATAAATATACAAAAGAATCGTACTGTACCAGATGAAAGCAGGTAAACCTACACATTAATAATAACACACTTCCCCGGGGCAACGTGTTGTCAAGTAGCTCTTTCAAAAACATGACCTCAAAACCGCCTGAGATGATTATTGGAATTTTACCGATTGCAGAAAAATACTCTCTTTTATCCTTATCATCCTTAGCTTCCATTGCCTCTATTGGAACCTCAACGACCACCACCACCCACACTGCCACTTCACTGCATTTGTTGTCGTTGTTATTAATTTAGACGAAGAATACCTGTTGGGTTATGCCGCTGACGTTAAACTGTTATCTTGCTAACTGTCGGGAGATGCCACCACGTGGCTTTGTGTAGACTCAATCGTCATTCTCGGATATTTCTTTTCGTACCAAATTCACCTTTTGAGTTTATGTGGCTGCGTCAACAGCAGCAATCACCATCCCTCCGAATCAATATCTGGACGGGAAACGTTTGCATAATCTAACTGTGAACTATCCTTCTTATAATGTAAAAAAGGAAAAAAAAAAAAAAAAAAACATTGCGAATTAAAATGTAATTGCGTGGTGAAGGTGTGAGTTAACCTTATCAGTTCCTGAACTTTTGTCGTTTATGCGTTGAATTAAACAGGAAAGGAAAAAAAAAAGGACAAAATTCGAGATTTTCAATTTAAAAAATTAGGAGGTTTTCGTGGTTCAGGTATGACTTTACATTCAACTGTTTTTCTGGCGTCCATAAGCCTGGACAAGGCTTTCTTGTCTTCTACACAAAAACCCCATTAATAAATGTACTACCGACGGCTTGTTCAAAGGTCCCAATCAGTCGGTGGGGAAATTTACAGGGTTAGATGTCAGGTTTCTCCAACAACTGTTTCACTCTCTGAGATCAGTTTGGAGAGTTAAAAAAAGAAGACGAGACGGTCAAAGCAAACAGCGAACTTCTTACCTAGTATTCTGGTTCCTCTTCTTCGTCCGTGGTATCTTTTGTCTTGGTCAGAAAAGGCATGCGCGAAGGCCACCTTGATTCTTGGGCTGTTAGGACTGCAATAATCATAAAAACTTGGGCGACTGAATTTTCCAAGGGATGCAACTGCACATGGCAGCTACGCAGAACGATGCTTCGGATGGACTCGGCATTCAAACATTTGTTTTGGCGCGAATAGCACCTGGCCTTGTTGCATCGACGGTGTCAACTGGCGAGGTTATCTGAGAGTAAGAGCTGACCGTGGACAATTAACCATGGACTGCAATAGCCTTGGCATTCTGGATCCAAGATTATAATTTTGGTAGTTGATAGATTTAATTGTTTTGCAAATATTTGGGAAAATGCAACGTTTAGAGCCATACCCCTCGCTGTTGGGGTTCGACGAGTTTTTACCTTTTCACTAGAAAAAAAAAAGAAAACCTTTTCTTCTGCTAATATCAATTTGCCTTTGCCCTTACCTTCACATACACAGCCATAATTGTTTCAAGCGATAAAAGATGCAACTTAAAACATCAATAGGCATAAACTTCAAGAGAGAGATTTTCCTGTACTGGTATATGTACTATAGTAAGATTTGGAAAATTCGTGTAAATTCCACATTCAAAAGAAGCCCTATCAGATCCAATTACCGAGACAAGATCCATGGAAACCAAATCCCCCAAGATGCAAATCAAATCACATTCAATAGACATTTGGTCAATCATCCTGGCCACCCAAAAAAGATTCATCCACCCAGGCTTCGTTCAGTTCCTCGTTTCCACTCACAATGGAAACTGGCCTACCTAGAAATCTTGAAATATTTTTCATTTTGCAGCACTTCTACAAGCAAATGAAATGATTCTGACTTCTTATAAACGCCGCCATCTCTCAGCTATACTCCTCATTATATGATGTTCTGACGGATATGTTAGCCCTAGTAAATCATAGTCTTTGACTGAAGTACAAGTTCATAAAATATCTTGAAGGATTGAAGCCACTTAATGTCACTGCAAGTCAAAAAGCAAAATCTTTAAGCTGCAATGGAACAAAAAGTAAAGAACCATTGAAATATTGCAAACCATACTTACAAATAGGAGAAAGGACAATGACCACGCCGATTGGATACAAGAAAAATGTCGTCCTCTCCAAAAAAGGCAAAACTGCATTGAATTTCAAGATATTATTATCATATCATTTGATGAAGGCAATTTGCATGTAAAAATTCAAAGAAAAGAAAAGAAAAGAGAAAAAAAAACATTAGCAAGGGCTCCAAATCTTATCTTATGATGCCACACAATGACATTATGGTGGGTTTTGAAAGAAAAAATGACTTCTGAGTACAACACCACATCAAAAACTGCTGTTCCCTTGCACCACATGTTGCCGAGATGAGAAACATAAAAGCAAAACACTAAAAGAAGCTTACCATCATAGCCCAAGAAGTTGAGATAATGATAGTAGGAGGCTGCCACCAAGAAGAGCAAATTTGACAGCAATACAGGTATGAATCCATGGGCTACAAATATAGGTGAGAGAAAATAATGCAGAACTGTGACAAATTCCAAGATTTCATTAGTCTCTGTCAAACTAAGGTTTGAAACAAAGAGGAAGCAAGAGAAAATGCATAGGATTGAGAAAGAAATTACCATAAAGCATAACAAACATGGGAAAGAAGGAATTGCAGTGCACATCAAATGCATAGAGCCTTCAAAAAGGGCCAAGAGGAGTCAGACCAAGCAGACAATCATTATTGTAATAGATTTTTTTTTTTTTTTTTTTTAAACCTGCTGTTTTTACAAAAAGAATGAAAAGTAAACAACATTAAAGATATAGGTACAGCCACTCAGGAAGCAGAAGTTTCTAGACTTGCCATTCAACACGCTGCTCAACCACATGACTATTTGGAGCCTCCTCCCGAAGGTATGCATTGGTTAGAAACCTGCAGAGAATGGACACATGAAGTCACTCATGCATGGAGGCCTTAATAACACTCATGGAGAAATTCAAGAGTGAAAATTTTAACCAAGATGAGAAACAACTAAATCTCTGGCATGAAAAATATTAGTCAGAAATGAAAATAACTGAAATTTTACTCATCATTTAATGACACCCTAAGGGGAAAAACCAGAAGAGAACAAGAAGATGAAGGAAAGAAGACCGACCATTTCTTTCTTTGATAAATGCAATTACCCTAGACAAGTTTTATGTGGTTCAAATATAACTTGTTATTAAGAGGCCCATATAAGCATCAAGTTCAACCTACACGTTTAAGATACTTTAAATCAACCTCATAGTTTCACATTGTGTCAGTTAATATCACGTGCAAAGCAGCTGAAGTCCACTGCAAGGCAGAAGAACCCATAGTATTTAACAGGGGCATGTCTCTACCATAATAATGTAGAGTAATGGCTCTCTTACCAACAAAATGTAGCCAGAACAATGCCAGTCATTAAGAAATGGACAAGCAGTATGGAGATAACAACAAATACTGCATGTCCAGCACTATGGTCATACCTGAAGAAGAAACAGAGCAAGAAAAATAAGATTTGATCATTAGAGTAGTAATTCAAGAACTAACTGCAAGGAAGAAAGAACTGTAAAGTTTGACAGTTAATAATCTAGAAAAAATCCCAATGCTGTGCCACAATGACACCAACTTAAAAACTAGTTACCAAGATGGAGTAACACCTAATTATGAATGTGAAGGTCACACAGTTGCTCAACTTGCAAGAAGTTGAGCATAGAAATTTCAACATTGCCACATAGTATCATATACATAACATCACAAACAAAATCCAACAGAAAAGTTCCCAGAAGGCAGGCTTCTCATGGGGAAAAACAAATAAAAACTTGAATCTACTTGCTCAATGATGAAATAAAGACACTTGATTTTCAAATTATTAACAGTGTTGTGCCTCCACTGGAATGATAGAATTGACTTACGCAGCACAATAAGCCAAAGTTGCCATTGCCAAAAGCAGGCTGCAGATTACAACAAAAGCGGGATCATCACGTGCCCATTGATTCTTAGTTTCTGAGACAAAGTGCAAAAAACAACTTTTCAAATTACAGAGCAAGAATGCATTATTCCAGATCTCCAATGAGTGCACTGAAGGCAAATCTCAAACCAGCAAATTCTGACAATGAAAAAATCTAGTAAATAGTTGCATAAATGCAAAAATGTCAATGATCCATTTCCTTGTCTCCACAATAACCAGAATGACCACATTTAAATTACATCAAGTTATAAACATTCAAGAAGCACTATACTGACAAGAATGGTGTTTCATATCAAATTTAGAAATTTTTTTCAAAATTTTCTTTAATTGAACTGAGAATTTAACACTGAACATGGCCAAATGCATTTATGTGATTTTTTTGTCTCAAGATTACATGAATTAAGTTTATCCAAGAGTAAAACCAAGCCTCACAAGCAATTTGTAACACGTGCCAGAGCAACAAGACAAGAGAAAGAATGTTGCTATCAACACTCTTCATGACTTCACATAGTTTTACCATGCAGACTGGTTCATTGAAAAAGGATAAAGGGCTACATTGCCAAGAAGTTAATTAAAGAGTGTGTTCTTGACAGTATATCCAATTCCAGCCTATGCGGCTAAAACGAGTTATCATTGGGATATTAGCACTCTGCGTTACCATATCAAGAACAATTAAAAGCCCAAGGAATAAAAAACCACACTGTTTTTGCTCTTGTAATATCAATAGTTATGTTCTCATCAGCAAGTGTCAATAAATATGTTTCTAATCGGCAAGCTAGGGGATTAAAATTCAAAACATAGACGCCAAACTGGATACTCAGGAAATAGGGCTAAATGTCAGAACTTCAAGGAAATGAACTTACGTTTGTGATACTTAGTATGCTGATAGCTGCACCCATTGAAATTCGACCATATGAAAAAAAACAACTTAATCAGAAATTGTGGAGTAACAAAATCAATGGAATCCTGTCAGATTAGACTCCATAGAGCCAAGAAAAATTGATCAGAAGTCACACAATAAAGCGCAAATGACTTGACAATGCTTATTAACAATTGAAAACGACATTAACCACCATAACTGTAAACCAAACACGCAGCTAATTAACTATTAACGACAACATCAATCAAATGGCAACCAAAAATGAAACAGCAGAAACAATTAAGGAAAGAAACCTACACAACTTTGGGCGACGTGCAAAGGTGAAGCATTTGCCAGAATGTGTATTCGATATCCATTTGTTGCCACTGCACGAGGGAGATAGAGAGAGAAAGAAGCGCAAAATTAAGATCAGATTACAAGAACTCTAGGCAGAACAGGTAATCTACGGTATTAGCTTTCAGCTAAAAAAGCAAGAGAACTACTGCGAGTTCTGAAATTTAATGCGAAAATTGGATCCAACCAGTAGAGATCCAATTCAGAGAGCGACGAGAGAGAGAGAGAGAGAGAGAGAGAGACGACCTTGACGATTCGCCGGAGATACTGAGGGAATACAGGATTAGGTCGAGAGGCGGAGGACGATGAACGCCCTTTAGACGCCGTTGGCAACATCTTCTCTCCCCTCTCTCTCTCTCTCTGTCTTTGTCTCTCTTTCTCTCTCGCTCTCGAGTAATTCAATGGATCTTGAGATTCTTCTTTTCTATGTTTTTCTCCTCCGACGTCGGTCGCGGTCGATCGGAGATCTGTTGAGAAATTTTAACAGCCCAGCCCTTCTCTTGCTTTCTCCCGGTCGTAATGGCGATAAAACGTGGCCATGAGATCCTTCCTGGCTCTCTCTCCCTCTCTCTCTCTCTCTGTGGGTGTGGGTTCTGGAGTTTCTTAGAATTGCGTTGACGGATAGACCCGTTCGGGGCGATTGTAATAATGGGCTCTTTTTGGGCCCAGGCTTTAGCTCGGACTGGTTGCGTTCTTTTGACGTTGGGTTAGCTTTGCACACCGAACCGTGACGATTTGGATTTGCCTTTCTTTTTACTCTGGGCTCCACCGTATTTGCATATTTCAAAAAAAAAAACAAAGGCGAGAGTGGTTCGGGATCCAGCGTTGACGGATATGGAGGTATTCAGTTAGTGGGTTGGCAGGCTCCAATTGGCGGTTGGGTTAAAGTCCAATACAGATGGTGGGGTAGTCCAAGTTTAACTTGTGCAAAAGGAGTAGTGTAACGTGGGATCTTCCAAGTAAATGACTAGCAAATTTTGCTCAAAACATAGGTCTTTCCCCTTTTCTTACAACAGAGATCGGGAAATCCATTTAGGATTTGATCTTACATGAAATCATGTCTTCAGAATTGTGTGGTTGGACGTAGACTCTCTCAGGCAATCTTGGTCTGCATTCATAAACGGGTTTTTACAACATTCCCGCTGCTCAATCTCGTTGCAGCATATCATATATTTAGAAAAGTTAACAAGAGGTCCCGGATGACTTGGCTAACCATCCTCGTCGCATCTCCGTCCACCAAGCCCTCGGCGGCGGCTCAGGTATCTCTCTCTTCCGGTTACCGTATTTATGGACAATGATGTATAATGTGTACGTATAGATGCATAACGACATGTGCGGTGTTTTTCCTCATGTTTGCTGAGTGGAATTGTCGACATTTTATGAGTCTGAATTTGATTTCATGATTTTTTTTTTCTTTTTCGATTAAGTCGTACAATTTTTTTTTGGGACAACGATTTGTATGAGTAACGGCTGCTGTGCTGTTGTGAAAGAAACGGATTCGGAGCATGCTGGAGCTAGTTTCAGCAACGGCGCTGTGCTTGGTGTTGGAGCGAGCCGGTTACAATCTTCTTATCATTTGTGGCCAATGTTTTGATTCTTCTTGTTTTTATTCTCTTCTTCTGGGACAGGTCTGCTTAACTTCCCAATGGGTACTTCACTCTAGAAATCATCTCTTGTTTTTACACTACAAAGTTCATAAGGAGAGCTGTTTTATTAGTTTCTTTTTTCATTTATCTGTATTTGTTGCTTTAAAAAAAAAATAGATTTTTGATTAGTAATGAGCTTTAGGCCACTGCCACCAATTCCAAATTTGGAGATATCGGAGGAGACTGCTGCGAAGGCTGCTGATGTGATTCGAGTGTATAGCAGGCACTGTCAATTAGGCATGACATTACAATCGGTAGAAGCTTCAAGCTTTTTGCTCAGGTTACCGAGTCATTTTTCTCTATACTACTTTCTTCTATCTAGAACCTGGAAATGCCATTGATAGATCAGATTTTTGTATTTTCTTTTCTTTTTGGCATGGTGGTTCTTCAGGTTGCCTTTGTGTTGTGGGTGATATCACGATGGTAGTCTCTTCAACTTCCTCACTCTTGTCTACATTGGTGAGTTTCTTTTTTGGTTTTTTACTCTTGATTAATGTTTTTTATGTGGATTAGCTAAGAGCTTGCTAAATATTAATGCCCTTATGTCTGCAGCAGGTATTCTGCCTGTCCCTGTTTTGTATGACAAATACCAGCACCACATAGATGAAAAGCTGTCTGCAACACATAATCTCATCCAAACCCAGTATGGGAAAATAGACGATATCTTGTGCTCCTCTTTTTTCGGCCTGTCGTTTCTGTGTTAAGTCATTGAACGAGCATTTGGTCTCAGCGCTCCTTCAGCATTTTTTTTTTTTTTGGTATATAGGGAAAAAGAGGAGCAAAAGCAACATATATACAAAAGGTCAATAGTACGTCAGGGTACATACAACCACAGCCATTCTGAGAACGACATATCCTCTTCTCTTGTGAGTTGTGACTACAAAGGTTCTTGTAGAAACAACATATTGGGTAAGCGTCAATCTAAGATTGATAAGACTTTCTATGATCTCAACTGAAACCGGTTCATAAAGACAAATGCAACAGTGTTGGCTTAATAGTTTGAAAATTTGGCAACACATATTGGGTGAGCTCTGCTTCAACAAACTTGAAAATTCACTGCAGCATATATGAAATTCATTCTCATTTCTAAGAACTGTACGTATGTAACCACATGCATGAAGTGCCATGTAGAATGCAGTAGCAATCCTCATCACACAATTAATCCGTTAAAAAATCAAATGGGTATGGCCTGTTTTTGGGTACGGTATGGGTATGCACTTTTTTTTTTTCCTTGTTTTTGGAACAAAGGCATAAAAAACCACTGGCTTAAAAAAAAGGCTTCGACAATTGATCATGCAGATGTCGAGACAATTTTAGGAATAGAGACAATGTTAGAATTGGACCAACCTTTCCCAATTCAGAAGCCAGTGGCCCCCAGATTTTTTTGCCTGCCCGTGATTTTTGTCTATCTTCTAGGAGTCTGCCGACCAGCTCAGTCAAAATTGGCGCCAAGTTTTAAGAAGAAATGAAAATGGAGGCACATACATAGCACCTTCAAATGGCTGGCTGAGAACTTAATGGTAGAGGTACCCAGCTTTTATATTACAAATAATGCCATTTATATCAAATTGTTCTAGATATTTGTTGTTTTTTCATTTTCTTGTTTTTCGGATTTCTTGTTTATGATATGTCTGTGCGCTTGTAATTGTGTCATGTGTCACCTAATCACTTAAATTTCTCTTGTATTGAGCTTTTTTTTTTTTTAATATAATTGTCTCCAGATTCCTCCTGGGATATCTGTTCCATTTTCATGCACGCGGATGATTTTCGTGGGTGTGGACGCACGTTCTAGCTCCAATCGTTTTGGAGCTTTCAAGCAGAGAAAGGAATCTAGCCAGGCGCTGGTACACAAATTGTGCAGCACAAATGAGCATTTTCACCAAAAATAAGAAGATTAGACGGGCCTATTTCTGTTTGGTGTCGTAATCAAGTGTCAATCACCTTAAGTCGGATTTTGCAGGGAGTCTAAAATCAGCATTAGATATCCAAATCAAGGTGGCTTGTTTAAGAGATAAAAAATTGTCTTTAATGGTTAAAATTTTAAACTCTAATTTTTAAATTTTAATATTAAAAAAATTAACGAGATTTATAAATATTTAAAAAATTACTTTATTGTGTGATTTACAATTTAATAAACTTAAAAAAAAAAAAAAAATTGCGTCCGACAAGTCGTGTCGTTATCAAGGATTTCAAGTGGAGTTACTTTCTTTCGAGTGATCTAGCGGATTGGAACTCGATTACTGCTACGATACAAGTTAACACCAATAAATTATGCCGAATATCGACAAAAAAATATCAAAAAATAACTTTTCCCATCATGCTCATTTATATTTCCTTTCTCCAAAACTTGTCCCTCCTTGGGTCGAGTTGCTCTAAATGAACTCGTGACGTTCCACAAAAATAAAAGAATTTGACAACTTTTTTCTCTATTTTTGTGCAAGACAGGTAAGAACAGAAGTGTATGGCCCAGGCCAACCGAACCAAAATGAGATTCATATCCACCCAAGTCCTGGTTGGTTATGAAATATAAACTTAGTTATGTGATTAGGAGTGGAAGTGGATTAGCGAACGGACACTGCACATTTGAATGAGTACAAGGTTAGTTGGGTTCGGATTTGATGGACAAACAAGTAGTTTGTGGGTGGCAGACCAGAAGCACGCAGATGCACAGATTTGATACAACTCATCTTCTGGTTTGTGGCCCCCATTCCCAGCTCAGGTGCATTGTATGCGCTGGACTCTTTTCATCTTTGGAGAGAATAAATTGTAAATATTTCTCCCATTTTGCACCCTTTGTCCTGTTGCGTCAAGTGTTTCTTCTCCTGGCACCTCCTCTGCCCTCTGAGCTCATTTAAAGAGAGGCTGGAAGGTTCTAGCCATTTACCAACAATCACGTTAATTTTGGTAATAAACCGACAATTTCGTTTGATTATCAATCGTTGTATTTGCAACGATTTATTGGTAATCAGTCAATGATAAACCATGAGTTTGTTCTTTCGATCTTGATTTTGGGGAATAAAGCACACAGATATTTTCGCTGGAAAGTTCAAGAAATATTTTTCAAAACAGGGAAATTACGAAACTATTTATTTGTATTCGGAAAAACTATTGGACTATATTTATAAAACCAAAAATTGTTAAGATTGTAGCCAAATGAATTCCAATAAGTAAGACTCATCTGGTAATGACTTCATTCAAATCGTTATTCTTATGTTATGCTGAATTAATTATTGACAAAAAAATTATTCATCATTTATTATTTATTATTATTATATATATATATAAAACAAAAAGTACCAAAAAAAAAAAAGAGAGAGGAAACACTTTACACAACATGAGTTGTATTTTCCTTTGAAAAAAAAAAAAAAAAAAGGAAGAAGTGCGCCACAACTAAGTATCACGGAGGGGAACCATCCAAAATAGGGACCAAATTGTACAAATGTAAAAGGGTTAAGTAGGGGGCTAATATTTTTAAAATAGAAATCGTCCATTACATGACTAGGACTTCAACAAAAAGAAATTGTGATGGATCTAAATCCTGATGCACGAAACTCACATGAGAAATTGAGACCTTCATCAATTACAGAACCATAAAAGGACATCGAGAGCCAAATTAGTGGGGAATTGTGTCTTTTGATGACAATTGTCAAAAGTTATGATCTTGGGTCTAACACGGGAAGATGTACCCTTCACGGAAAAGGCACACCATTGCGCGGGAAAAAGAATCCGCGAACAGGAAAGGTGCTCCGCAAAATATTCCAGAATTAGGATTTGGGTGATCCCTTTTCACCCCCACAATACGACTGGAAACCAGCGTGAACCGATCTTTGGATCGAATTCAATACCCAGGTGGACGTGAACGGTGGACTTGAGTTCTCCAACTGACTTCGGTCACTTCTGTGTCTTGTAGTAGCTGGCAAAGATTCCTCTCTCCATTACAGGAGATTTTTAGCTTAATTCACTGAAAAAATAATCAAATTAACTGATTTTTATATGTGAAAAAAATATTGACATAAAATTTAATTAATTAATATATATGTATACACGTTTGTGTGTGTAAAAAATTAAAAATAATAAATTTGTTATACTTAAAAAAATAAATAAGTATAATAAATATTTTTTATAACAATATTAAAGGGAAAGCCATTTGGAAGTAAGGATTTGGTTGCATTTTAATATTATATTTTATATCTGTCCCCAACCCAATTCTGTTTTTACTTATATATCCTTTTGTTTTCCACCTAATAACAAGAAGTGCCCAAAAAAAAAAAAAAAAAAGGAAACAAAGCGAATGACAGAGTAACTCATCTTTGTTTCTTTTCCTAAAGATCACTCTTTTATTTTTTTTCAGGTTACACTTTTTTATAATGTTTCCGATGTATCGACTGCACACGCTAAATTAAGATTCTCTTTATGATGTCCTCAGATCTTTCTCTGCAAACACACACTAGCCGTTCCTTTCTTTGTATCCGGTTTTAACGTCCGCCAACTCCTGTTAAGCTTTCTTTCATTATATATATACAGCACTCCGATGTTAACCACTAGACTCTGCTCCTCTGCTCCTCTGCTCCCGACCCTTTATTCCTAGCGATTTGTTGACCAAAACAACTAGAACTGTAGTTGGTCACCATCTCTCTCTTAACATCACCACTATGAATATGCAACGTCTGGGCCTTGACATGTTTCAATAGCTCGAGAAATCATGAATTTCCTTGTTATTAATCTTCATTTCTTGGCCTTGGCTCTTCTTCTACATCTAACCCCCACATTAACTCTCAACACTGATGGGGTACTTTTGCTTTCCTTTAGATACTCCATCCTCAGCGACCCTTTATCGGTCTTGCAAAACTGGAACTACCATGATGCAACGCCGTGCTCATGGAATGGAGTAACCTGCTCGGAAATGGGCCTCCCCGGCACGCCAGACATGTTCAGGGTCACCAGCTTGTTGCTACCAAACAGCCAGCTTCTGGGTTCTATCCCACCTGACCTAGGCTACATTCAACACCTCAGACATCTTGATCTTTCAAACAACTTCTTTAATGGGTCATTGCCTGCTTCCATTTTCAATGCCACTGAGCTGCAAGTTATGTCGCTTTCAAGAAATGAGATCTCTGGTGAGTTGCCTGAGATTATTGGTGGATTGAAGAGTTTAAATCTCTTGAATCTTTCCGATAATGCCTTAGCAGGGAATATACCTAAAAATTTGACTGCTTTGCAAAATCTTACCGTTCTTTCTTTAAGAACAAACTACTTTTCTGGTTTTGTTCCTGGGAGGTTTAACTCTGTGGAAGTGCTGGATCTGTCGTCCAATATACTAAACGGGTCTTTACCTCTTGATTTTGGTGGGGATAAATTGCGGTACTTGAATTTCTCTTACAACAAGATTTCAGGGTCAATCTCACCAGAGTTTGCTAAGACCATTCCAGGCAACGCGACAATTGATCTCTCCTTCAACAATCTGACTGGAGCAATTCCAGCGTCCTTGTCTTTGCTGAACCAAAAGACGGAATCTTTCAGCGGAAATGTTGATCTTTGTGGTAAACCATTGAAAAATCTTTGCACAATCCCTTCAACATTCTCTACTGCACCAAACAGTACAACCACCTCGCCAGCCATAGCAGTAATCCCCAAGCCATTAGACTCAGCGCCAGTGCCGCCAAATTCAACAGGAGCAGAGGAAAACACACAAAATCGAGCACAAACTGGCCTAAAACCAGGTAAAATCGTGGCCATCACCATGGCAGATTTAGCTGGAATAGCCATTCTTGCGTTAGCGGTCCTCTACGTTTACCAACTCAAGAAAAGGAAGACAACATTAACCGTGAACCAAACCAAAACCAACCCAACAAAACTCCCACTAGAAGCCATAGTATCCAAAGCAGACAACGAGCCAAGAAAGCCCACAACATGGTCATGCCTAACGATCACAAACGGCGGAGAAACATCAGAAACGACAACCTCAGACAGCGACCACGAATACAAGAACGAAGCTGGTGAACAATGGGAGAGCGGCCACGATCAGAAAGGAGGGAAGCTGGTGATGGTGGACGGCGAGACGGAGCTAGAGACGGAGACCCTTCTGAAGTCGTCTGCTTACATTTTGGGAGCGAGCGTGGCGGGTATAGTTTACAAGGCGGTGCTCGCCGACGGCACCGCATTTGCCGTGAGGAGGATTGGAGAAGGTACTGGCGCGGCAGCGGAAGGGTTTAGGAACTTTGAGATTCAAGTTAGGCTTATGGCTAAGTTAAGGCATTCCAATTTGGTCAATGTTCGTGGGTTTTACTGGGGAATTGATGAGAAGCTCGTTATCTACGACTACGTCTCCAATGGCAATCTTGCTACCTTCTGTTGCAGTAAGATCCTCTGTCTCTATGTCTCGGGTTTATTTTAGCATGTTCATCTATTTTTGTGCAAACGTACGCGGCATACTCTGGTTAATTCAAGAAGCTTTCTACGTTTTTCAGCTAGAATGCCCTGTTGTTCTGTCTTCAACTTGGTTACCGAGCTTCATCTTCCTTCTTTTTAATATTTTCTTTCTGAGCACAAATTAGAGGAATTTGATTAGCCTCCCTAAAGCAAAACCCAGCAATTAGCTTCCATTTTACAAATTGGAACCAGTTGGGTTTAATTTATTTTCTAAATGGACTCCAAAAGATTAAGAACAAGATTATCAAGTAGGGTAATGTGAAATAATTGTCCTTAGAATCTTCATTTAAGTGATCGGACAGCATGTAACAGAGGAGGAAGTATACAATGTCTTGTTTAGACTGTAGAGTACATCTGTACAAAGTCAACTACTAGTCTACGACTAAAATGATACCCCTGGTTATATAGACTATACTAGTGAATGGTGGTGGCGTAGGTCCAGCAGTGAGATTTTTTTTCATAGGCAAAAGGAGTGGCATAATGTGCCAAAGATAACGTGCGTCACTTTGGCAGAAAAACCATATCATATTACTACTTTATTAGGCTTCACTGTTTTTGGTTTTCTAAGCTGTCTATGTTACTGTATTTGACACATGTCTTCCACTCTCACTTGGCCCCGTGACGCAACTTTTCCTGCTTGCAAGTCCCGTTCTGCGTTTGTCTGCAGTCCGCACATCTTTATCCTGAGTTTAATTGGGACTCAGATTCTTATAATATTCCGCCCTTGAGTACTGTGTTAAATTGATCTGAGCTACAGGTCTGGTATCTTGTGTGCAATGTTACATTAAGAAAATTGTGATTTTTCCATTCATTATGGATCTAAACTGAAGTGGGGTCCAAGCTAGCTACCTATTTTGGACTATACTTTCTGAGTTGCTGTTGTTACACATGATTCAAGATTTTAAATTGAGTCATGCTTACAGGAACTGTTACTATAATATCTTATTGAATTTCATTTATGTCACACATGCATGTAAAATTTCTTTGCAAAAATATGCAAGGGGTTTTCCATGACAAGGTATGTCTGTCGTATTACGAGATAAATAATTAACCTTTTAGATTGATCATAATTCCTTGATAATCATGTCCTAAAATCATTATTTTTGTGTGGAAAAAATCAGCAAAACCAGGTTCATCGCCAAGCTTTCCATCTCTTAATGTTCGGTTCAAGATAGCAAGAGGAGTAGCTCGAGGATTAGTTTTCATACATGAGAAGAAATGCGTGCATGGCAACATCAAACCAAGTAACATCCTCCTGGACTCCGATATGGAACCGATAATCTCCGATTTTGGGCTAGACCGCCTCGTCTTGGGCGGCAACAAGTACAAAGCGAGCAATTCAGGCCGTCACTTTGGCAGCCTAAGGTCCATGCCAAACACCCCACAAGACCACCCCATCACCGCCAGCCCTCATACACCCTCCACTGTCGTCGGCTACTTCGCCGCTAGCTCATCGCCATATCAAGCGCCAGAGTCATTAAAAAACCTGAAGCCAAACCCCAAATGGGACGTCTATTCATTTGGTATTGTTTTGCTGGAACTTCTCACCGGGAAAGTGCTTTCCGAAAAAGAGTTGAGTCAATGGACTGCCGGTTCAATGTTGGAGGACAAGAACAGGGTGTTGAGATTGGTTGACGTGGCAATCAGGTCTGACGCGAAGGCTAAAGAGGATGCCTTGGTGGCAGGGTTAAAGCTAGGGTTTAGTTGTGCTTCTTTTGCGCCACAAAAGAGACCGTCCATGAAAGAAGCACTGCAGATTCTGGAGAAGATTTCAAGCTAGTGATGTAATTTGGGACCCATAAAAGTGGTCTGTTGGTTTAAAGTGTGTTGCCTCTTTTCATCTTTTGTTGACTTGGATGGTGCATAAAGGTTAAAGTGCACCCGTGAATTTGGATACCTATTTGACTAATTAATTATATATATTGTTTACTCCATGAGATCCTTTTGATGGTAAGTCTTTCGTTGAATATGGTATTAAGTTTACTTAATCCGGATTCCATAGTTAGAGGGGCTAGCTCCCTATCCCTATCCCTATCCCTATCCTTTGGTTCAACCATTTTTCTTCGTCTTTTTCCTTATTAATAGCTTTTCTTTGATAGTTTTTTTTTTGTAAATTATATAAATATATATATATATATATATATAATTTTCATAAAGTCGTATTTTTTTTTTATAGGGCATGAGCGTTTCCGAAGGGACTTTGATTCTTTCTTGACTAGCACTCCACAATTGATTTGTACTTGCGGGTGAGCAATAATGGATTGGTTGGGTGGGCCTTGTTGAGCAGTAAGCAACACCAACATGTTGCCATAAATGATGCGAGTTCAGCGGTTCAGACCAATCTAAATCACAAAGGATCTGTCCTGATCCACAGATGGATCAGCCTGACCAGGATTTTGTCATTATCGACGCCAACTGCAAAAGCCCACATTGAAGCCTCGGATTATTTATGTTCTACAATGCTGCATCGAGGCCCACTTAGGTCCACTTTCGCACTTTTTTCCACGAGATAATGGTTTCAGTTAGGTTAGAGATCCGCCAAGATCGAAGCGGAAATAGCTAGTTTCTAGCCCTGGCGGCACCAATCACCCTACCCAAACAGACAACTTGGAGAATCAGAATATGTCCGGATCCGGCAAACAGATCTTTTTATTGTCCGGCCAGAGCAACATGGCCGGTCGCGGCGGCGTGTACAGAGACCAACAGCAGCACAACCGGCACTGGGATGGCGTCATCCCTCCCGAATGCCAGCCCCACCACAACGTCCGCCGCTTCTCCGCCGAGCTCCACTGGCAACAAGCCCACGAGCCACTCCACGCGGACATCGACACCAAGAAAGTGTGCGGGGTTGGGCCTGGCATGCCGTTCGCCAACGCACTGAGGGGGCGCGTGGTCCTTGGGGTGACGGGTCTGGTGCCGTGCGCCGTGGGTGGGACTGCGATCAAAGAGTGGGCGCGTGGGGAAGAGCTGTATGGAAACATGGTGAAGAGAGCCAAAGAGAGCGTTAAGGACGGTGGGGAGATTAAGTGTTTGTTGTGGTACCAAGGAGAGAGCGACACGTCGACTCAGCATGATGCTGAGGCGTACCAGGTGAACATGGAGAGACTCATAGCGAACGTTAGAGAGGATCTTGGCTTGCCTTCCCTCCCTATCATACAGGTTACCATAAATTTTGCAGTATATGTTTGGCCTAATTCCCAAATTAATAATTGTTAACCCCCTTTTAACAAAAATTATTAGCATTATTAAATTTATTTTCATTGGTGCTTTTAACTAAATTGTGGTGTAGGTAGCAATAGCATCAGGAGACAGGAGGTACATGGAGAAAGTGAGAGAGGCACAAATGGGGATTAAAGTACCGAATGTGGTGTGCGTGGATGCCAAGGGATTGCCACTCGAGGACGACAATCTCCATCTAACCACTGCGGCCCAGGTTAAGTTGGGGCACATGCTGGCTGATGCATACCTCACCCATTTTGCACCGTCCTGATTCACCCCCTCAAAACGAATGGTCAAGTTGCATATATATTTGTCGCCCGTTGGTTTATATTATATCTTTGCACTTCCCTCCGTGTCGTTGTAACCTAAATTTTGACGACTCTTCTTGTAGCTTTTCAATTACAATAATCAAATCCTTCCTTCAATCTTCGTTTTTCAGGTTTTAGTTATGAGGGGCAGCAAAACGATGTTGTTCCGAACAATTCCGAATATGCATACGATGTTGTCTTTCCCTATGCGAATGGTCACTTTAAATAATAATAATAATAATAATAATAATAATAATAATAAAACGTTATTCCACGATCGGTGGTGCTGTCTTCAATCAGTGCCCTCCAAATCCAATCTCGACGAATCCCCAATTGCAAGTTGCAATCGACCAACCAACATTACCAAAGAAAGTAGCTTCACTTGCACCCAATTAAATTCAACAATTTTTATTATTTTTTGGTCAAAATTCAACATTTACATCGAAGATATTTAATATAAAACATTTAAATTTTTAACTACTAAAATATAAATAAAATTTATAAGTCTGTTATAAATTTTATATTCAATTATAAGTTAGATAAAGTTTAAAATTAAATGCTATATATATATATTTATTTGTATTTCTAATTCAAAACCATACATTAAACCATTTTTTTATGACTCTTATCAATTCCACCTGAATCTAAATTTGATTAATTTTGTTTTATCGATTTTTAATTTTTTTTTTTCATTTTTTTTATAATGGAATGAAACTATGCAAAAACGGACCTTTTCTTCTACCAAACCGAAAGGTGTCCACTATTTATTATTATTATTATTATTAGTCAAACATTCTATTAGAACCACTTCCCTAACTTGGACTCTTTTATTAAAATCAATTTTCACAAAAGCCCCCTTGAATTTTGGAGCACCTCCTCGTCGGCTTTCCTCCCTCGTGGACTTTGATTAGTAAGCGGTAAATCCCATTTCGTTGCGGCTTCTTTTCAATAAATAAATAATAAAACCAATTTTTCAATGGAGGTTTACTCCACGCGCTCCATTTCCTCTCCCCGAGCGTGAAGCTGTCTTTTTATTTAATCTAAAACCCTCATCGGCTGCAGACAAGATGTACTCATTCCATTCTACTGTCACTGCCTCCGACGCCGCCGGGCATAAATGGCCACCACCGTTGCTTCCAATCTCCGTATACCGTCCCTCGGAAACAGGCTCTCCTCCCTCTCTCTCTCCTCCAACAAGTTATCCCCTTTCTCCATCTCGCTCCGGAATCCGCGCTGCAATTCGCGCTTCATTGTCCTCGCCGCCGCCTCTCTCGGCGGGAAGCCCACCGTTCTCGTCTCCGAGAAGCTGGGAGAAGCAGGGCTGAATCTGCTGAAAGAGTTTGCCAACGTGGACTGCTCTTATAGCCTCACCCCGGAGGAGCTCTGTACCAAAATCTCGCTCTGTGATGCTCTGATCGTGAGGAGCGGTACTAAAGTGACCCGCGAAGTGTTCGAATCCTCTGGCGGAAGATTAAAGGTTGTTGGCAGAGCTGGAGTCGGGATTGATAATGTGGATCTGGCCGCCGCGACGGAGCACGGGTGTTTGGTGGTTAACGCGCCGACGGCCAATACCGTTGCGGCTGCAGAGCATGGAATCGCGTTATTGGTGGCCATGGCGAGAAATGTTGCTCAAGCGGATGCATCTGTTAAGGCTGGTATGCTGTTGCTTTACCTTATCGGAGGTTTTGTATTTAAGGTTATTTGGTTTGGCTTTCGTCTGGACACTTCATCGAACACTTATGTTTGTTGTTCTTTTAGAATGGTACTGGATCTCATTACAAGAACTGATATAAAGATTAGGTATAGTTCCAAAATGGATGCCTTTTACTCAAAAGAATTTCAATTTCACGAAGGGTTTTCCAAAATAAGAAAATTTTGTACTATCACGGTGGATCTTCAATCTGACTCAAGAGAGCGACTCTTTTCAGCCTTTTTAACATTTTTGTCTTTCCTCTTGGACCTTGCTTATAGCATTCCTAGACTCTGTTATTTTATTCGTTTACAACTAAGCATTGAAGATTTAGGATTCAGGATAATAATTTACTATAGGCGGTATTGTTGGAGCCAAATTTTATAAGACTTATATAAAACTAGCTAATTGTTTTTTTTTTTGGGTATTTTTGGCTGATCCAGGAAAGTGGCAAAGGAACAAATATGTGGGAGTATCACTTGTTGGGAAAACGCTGGCAGTTATGGGCTTTGGAAAGGTTGGCTCAGAAGTTGCCCGACGTGCTAAGGGGCTTGGCATGCATGTGATTGCACATGATCCTTATGCCCCAGCTGATCGAGCACGGGCAATTGGTGTGGAGCTTGCAAGCTTTGATGAAGCCATAGCAACTGCAGATTTCATCTCCTTGCACATGCCACTTACAGCTGCTACATCAAAGATACTCAATGATGAGACCTTTGCAAAGATGAAGAAAGGAGTTAGGATTGTTAATGTTGCTCGTGGAGGAGTGATTGATGAAGAAGCTTTGATGAGGGCATTAGATGCTGGAATTGTTGCTCAGGCATCTCTTGATGTTTTCACAGAAGAGCCCCCACCAAATGATAGCAAGCTGATACAACATGAGAAGGTTACGGCAACTCCACATCTTGGTGCTAGTACTGTGGAAGCTCAGGTTCGTGTACCCATCAACACATGTAATTTCCACTGCTTCATCTCCTATTTATGTAAATAAATACTCTTTGGATTTGATGTGCAGGAAGGGGTGGCCATTGAAATAGCTGAAGCTGTGGTTGGTGCTCTGAGAGGGGAGCTTGCTGCTACTGCTGTCAATGCGCCAATGGTACCTGCAGAGGTATTGATAACAGAACTTTCTGTCAGTGGTTATTTGCTTTCGTGTGGTATCGGTTTGGTTGGGTGGCTAGACAGGAGTTTCACTTCTCATTGTTTTCATCTATTACAGGTTCTGACAGAGCTGAAACCATTTGTTGTACTGGCTGAAAAGCTTGGGAGACTGGCTGTCCAGTTAATAGCAGGTGGAAGTGGTGTGAAAACTGTTAAGGTTACATATGCTTCTGCAAGAGCTCCTGATGACCTTGACACCAGGGTGCTTCGTGCAATGATTTCCAAGGGTCTGATTGAGCCCATATCCAGTGTCTTTGTGAATCTGGTTAATGCTGACTTCACTGCCAAACAGAGAGGGCTAAGAATAACTGAAGAACGCATTCTTCTAGATGGTTCTCCTGAAAGTCCACTTGAGTTTATTCAGGTTCAGATTGCCAATGTGGAGTCAAAATTTGAGAGTGCCATATCAGAGACTGGTGAAATTAGGGTTGAGGGACGAGTGAAGGATGGAATTCCTCATTTGACAAAGGTTGGATCTTTCGGGGTGGATGTGAGTTTGGAAGGTAGCATCTTACTCTGCCGACAGGTTGATCAGCCAGGAATGATTGGCAGGGTGGGGACCATTTTGGGTGAGGAGAATGTGAACGTCAGCTTCATGAGTGTTGGCCGGATTGCTCCAGGAAAGCAAGCAATCATGGCAATTGGGGTTGATGAGGAACCTAGCAAAGAGAGTTTGAAAATGATAGGAGATGTCCCAGCGATTGAGGAGTTCGTGTTCTTTAAGTTGTAGTCTGGCATTATAGTTGTATCGCATCTGATTGCCTCCTTCCCTTGTTCCTCATTTTTTTAATCTGGTGGGCACCATTATTCGATTGCAGTTACCTGATTTTGGTTGAAGAGAAGAGAATAATTCAACCTTTAAATCATGTACTTTATTGAGGTTCTGTTGTCTGTAATTCAATTTTGCTTTTAACTCCTTGGTAGAGGAAGCTTCTTAAACGTGTGGTTGGTTCTTATTTCTCTTTATTTGTAATTCTACGGGCGATGAAGCCCCCATAAAACAGCACCTGTTCCATCGCGGTTAGCGGATCTTAGAGCAATTCGTGCTGTGTCAGTTTGTGTAAAATTAGTTCAAGGCCCATAAGATTGAATGCAGGCTTAAAATAACCTTTGGACCTGCAATCTCGTCAATTAAACTCTAGCCCCACTAACTGAGAGCATTTCATCAGACCAACCTCAAATCTGACGCTAAGGAGTAATCAATTGTAGTTTTCTATATCTTCCCAGACCAACTGTTTATACAGAATAGCATAACCTTTTTCCATTCACATCTGCCGCTAGATAAATTTTATTTCGTGTCCAAGTCCTCGTTTGGTGATGGTGAAACGTCATTCACCTTACGAGCCTGAAAAGAATGGAACCTCAGCTAGAGTTGTTGGCAGGGAAATGCCCGAGTTATGAACTGCTAAGTAGGCAGCAATGCCAGCAGCATAACCAGCAAAGGCAAAACCACTCACCTGCAGACAGCGGAAAAAGTTCTTCAGCTTGACAGCATATTAATAGAGTTAGTGAAAGAGTGGCTTGGTTATGGCAAGGCATACCTTCCGCAAGTACCAAAAGAAGTCCACCTTTTCCATGCCCATAAATGCAACTCCAGCAGCAGAGCCAATAACTAGCATGGAACCACCAGTTCCAGCACAATATGCAACCAATTGCCAAAATTCACAATCCTGGGGAAATGAGGAAAGATCATACATTCCCATTGCTGCAGCAACCAGCGGAACATTGTCTATAATTGCTGATACGACCCCTATAGCACTAGCAATCAGTTCAACATTTGGAATATGAGAGTCGAGGTAATTTGCCAATTCCCGAAGAATCCCTGCTGCCTCCAGACTATAAAAGGGAGGGAGAAAAAAAAAAGGAATGATTTTGATTTTCTGTAATGAGGAAAGTAATGACTTCACTTGTTGACAAAAAATGCAGATTCTCTTTTTATCTATGATCATGCACTGATGGAAGGCTAGACCAGTAGAACTTCATGTTAGTTGTGGAACACATAAGCAAGAGTTAGGTTGAATAAAAATTGCTAGAACTGTCTTTGAAGAGTCCCCTAATTAATCAGACCGGCAAAACTTGGTCAAAATAGCAAACTGGGATATCCTTGCACTTACCACAAAGTTCAGAGTAGAATTATTTGGTTAAAAAGAAAAGGTTGCTATGCAAACAAAAATGGAAAAAGAAATTTGTCCATTCCTTGTATTCATACCTACTGACAGATAAAAGGATTCCAAGGAAGAAAAGAGCTCCTTGTGTGTCTATCCGAGACAGTGCCTGTGGTACTTTTAACCTTTGCCTTTCTGATTCTCCATAGTGAATTGCATCTGTAAGAATCCATAGAACTCCGAGCCCTAGAAGCATACCCATGAAAGGAGGCAATCCAGTTAGGGCCTTGAACACTGGAACAAAAACCAAGGCTCCAATACCCACAGAAAAAACAAGTTGTCCTCTGGGAGCCATCTGCTCAAATGCCAAAATGTTGGGAGAGTTGGAGTCCCGTCCCTTTCCATTAACTTCACTGGATGGAACAAGAGAAGCTTGTTATTCTATCTATAATGCATGAAATCAACTTAAAACCCCAATCCCTTATTTGATATTCAGGTTGATAGTGCAAGAAGAATACCTTGTCAGGGACAAAAGGGCAAGTGGAACAGCTAGAGAAACAACTGAAGGTAAAAACAAGTCCTGTGACCAAATAGGACACTGAAATCAGACCTCCCAGATTATCATTTGACGAACTGGAGATAAAATCTTTGTACATACCTCTCTACAAGTGTGTCCTCACATGGATACATTCATTAGAGAGAGAGAGAGAGCATAAAAAGTATACTTACATCCATGTTAGAATAAGGACTGCTTTTTTATGTAGATGACAATACCTTCATTGTAGGCAATGTTGATATTTGACCATGGATCCATAGCATAGTAGTTGTAACATCACCAATAGGAGTCCACGCACCACCTGCATTAGCTGCAATAACAACAACAGCACCTAGAAGCCTGCAAATGAAATCCAAATATGCACATGTTGAGTTATTCAGCCAAATGTCAATCTATCTCCCCTGTATATTTTAAATAAACAATCATGGTCCTCTAAAGGGATTAAAATTTTCTGACCATTGTAATGACCACCGAAGGAACCACTTATTTTCTTAAGTCAATTAAACTGTGCTATTATCTAAACAAATGTTGCTCGTATACGTGCACGGGGAACTAGGGCAAAATCAAGTCTGATTTTCTGAAACTTTTTAGGAAGATTCTCAATTAAAGAGATAAATTGTATGATTTTGGGGACAAACTTGCGATATTCTGACGGAGGTACTAGTTTCCTCAATAGAGAAACCATGACAATTGTGGATGTCAGGTTGTCAAGGATAGCACTGAGGAAAAATGTCACAAAACCAACCTGCAATATTTAACACTAACTGGTCAAGCACCATTAGAAGATATAGAAAACCATGCAACAACAATAAGATGATACATTAGAGTGAAAGTTGAAATAATGAATGATTAGAATCAAGTGGGTCTCTACATCTTCTGCTGAAGAAAGAATAATCAGAATGAACTGACTGATTTCATCCTCCATTTTGAGGAAGACTGCATACATTTCACATATCAAATGAACCAGATAGAGAACAAAAGAAAAAGAAAAAAGGAAAACAGTTGGAATGTAACTACCAAACATCTAAGGGCAACTATATTATAATTGAACATAACAAAAGACAAGACTAACCACCCATAGCAGAGTCCGTGGCTTTCGAGTAGTTATATTATCAGTGACCAGCTTAAATCCTTGATGAGCATCAACTATCTCTACAATTGTCATTGCACCAAGCAAGAAAAACACTATCTCACTGACTTCGGCAGAAGCATGTGACAACTCAGAAACAGCTATATCAGTTGAAGGAGCCTGCTTAAAAAGGTAAATTAGTCGAACATTTGACCCTTGCTAGGCCCACAGTGTGGGAGCCTTGTGCACTACACCACTCTTTTTTATTATGAGAGTGTAACAAATAATAAATGCTGCAAATGAAGCAACTCACTACCACTCAGACTACTAATAAGAATAAATTATAACTTGTGTGTAGTAACGTATTAAAATTTGCAACAAATAGTAGTTTGAGAAGACATATTGAGCTAAAATATAAATTACAGAAAGAGGACAGATAAACTGATGAGAAATTGATTCACAACAGCATCACATTTCAATAAAAAATACTCAATTCTGGAGCAGAGTGGCAAATTCATGAAACATGCTTTAAAAAAATATGAGGATAACTCTTTAGATATGGAATCTTGGACTGCAGTAAATTTTTCCAAAAGTTAGATAAGATAACACAAATTGTGCCGAAGATCAAAGTAATAAGCTCAAAAAGAAGAAAAAAAAAAGAACATGAATATGCACCAAGATAACAAAATCCAAAAAAATGACAATTCAACTACAACCATTGCTTTTGTGCCCTGTGTGGAAATATAAGGTATTAGTTGCCGAGACAGTTGACATAAGGTCTATGTAGGAAGCCAAATCAGATGCATTGGATATTTTAAACCATTGAATATTAATCTTACCCCAATGCTCCGTATTACCCATAAGCTTACAGCCATCAACAACCCCACTCCACTTTTATTGAAGGCTAGAGACTCTTCAAAAACAATGCCTGCATATCCTATTCCAAACAGCAATGCCATAGCAAGATCCTGTCTCAGTAAATTTTATCCAATCAACTACTAGTTTGTCGGAGTATATCTGCATGTAAGCCTCTGATAAAACATCAAATCAATTATCAAGCCACATTAAAATGGTATACCTGATTTGCTGCAACCCAAGAATGGTTAATTGCCACTGCCCCTGTCGCAGCAGCTGCGAGGACTGCAAGAGCTTTCAGCAAGTCTGTCTTTGGCTGGTAAGTGGCTTCAAAATCTTGTGAGCTTGTTTCATCCACTGAACATAATGGGTCACATGAGCCGGATTCTGGTGTCAGCTGCTGATTATATTCTAAAGAGTTAAAACATGAAGAAGTGCAGATAAGAAGAAAGACATTTGTGAATGTAAATCCTACAACAAGCAGCCTTATTTAATTGATGGGCGTCCTCATATCAAGCTACAATAAGAAGAAGAAAGACATTCGTGAATGTAAACCCTACAACAAGCAGCCATATTTAATTAATGGGCGTCCTCGCATAAAGCTGCACTTTCAGTCTGTAAGTTCGAGCACAACAATTCCATTAAATTTATACAGAAATTCGATCAATTTGAAGCAAGCAATAGACAATTTGCATAAAAACACCCTTCTTTATGGGTGATAAGAGAATCCAACCATCACAACCTCCCCAAACAACAATTGGAAAATGGGGTGTAAAAATTCCATTGGTCCAATTAGAATCAAGAAAATGGGTAGCCTTAAAAAGTGAAATTTTATTGAAGAGGAATGATAAAAGGGTACCTGAAGCTGTTTATCAGAGGAGTTGAGCTGTTGAGCTTGTTGCTGGAAAGCAGAAGAAGAAGAAGAAGAAGAAGAAGGAGAGGGTGATGAACCTCTGGCCTTATCTTCAGCTCTAGCAAGCAAGCCATTACCTAGCAACCTTGAACCTCTTAATCTACATAAAGATGAGCCGAAACAAGATTGAGAAGAAAGTGAGGACGCAGAGGCAAGAAAGTGAGAGTAGAGCGAGTATTTCTTAAATTCGTGTGTTGGGTTTATGTTGTGTATCCCAATAGACAGGGATGCCATTAAACCTAAGGCCTTTGAAGGCAAAGTTTGAAAATTGGAACGAAAGAAGAGGGTGGGCCAGCCTCGGTGAAAGGCTCAAGATTGAATCTTTGTTTCTTCTGTTGTCGCCGGCTACACCAAGGAAATGGCAAATGGAGCAAATTTTTCGCAGGATAAAAACCTCAGAAAAGGCACGTAGCTATCGCCGAGGTCCTTAAGTGGTCTCCGGAGTCCCTGCCCGACATCTGTGTAATTTCCAAATTTGTTTTTTATTTTTGAAATTTATTTATTTATAATATTTTCCATATTAAGGTTTAAGGATATAGAAGTAAAAGCTTTATTTAAAGACAAAATTTTCCTCCTAGTTCTACCCAAAAAAATCATTTTGAATTTTATTTTCCCAATTTACCCTCTCTTTTCTTTTTCTTTCCTTTTTTTTTTTTTTAAAAAAAAAGGGTTTTTGTCCTTGTAAAAAATTTGATAACAGATCGCGCAAAAAATAGATAATAGATCACGTTTTAAGCCAAGGTGCTGTGGCGCCACGTAATTTCCCAACCTGTCCCGAACATTGCCAAGAACATGGGAGCAGCAACAGTATCCGCTTTTCCCTCCTTGTTCGCCCACGTTGGCCTCCTTCTCTCACCTTCTTTCTGTACATCTGTGCGCGCAAGTTCCTTGTTTTCTTGGATTTATCTTGTCCCAGATGTTTGTACTATTAGCCCAGCAAGAACCTATTGCATTTCTTGATTACCCACTTCAAGTTTTGCCCGGAAAGGAGTTATCTTTGCAACGGTCTCCCGCATTGAAGGGATTCCAGTTCTGTTATTATACTTTTACTCCCGCGTGCTCTGTATTTCTTACTATTTGGGCATCTTGTGGATTGATTTCTGGATTCTGTGATCCATCCTCTGCAGGTATATCCGGGGCTTGTCTGCCACTTCTGGATATGGCTCTATGCAGGTCTAGAATGGCTCTCTCACGATCTCTCGTAAGGAAGTATGATACGGAATATGCAGCCTCAGTTTCGGCCTCATCAGATTGGAATTGTATTTCAGACTTGTACTCATGATAGGTTACATCCATAGGAATTGAATACCCAAAAAAGAACTGCTGCTATCCCTTTAACACTTCGGTCCAGCACAATTTTTAACCTCTGGTATCAATTTTGAGCCATATAAGTTTGGTGCCTAGATGCACATTGGGTCAATCCAAGACCATGAACTGATTTTCTGCGAATAAGGATAACAAGAACTGTAAAAAATCATTCTTAAGCATCCTCACTGCTAAAGCAAATACCCAACTATAGAGATTGAATGCTGCAATTTGCTTTTCCAAAGCTCCTATAATTAGATTCAGATGTATTGAGTTCTAACTTAGTTAACAACGGGTACAGTACAGTAAAGTACATAGGCCCCAATATCAAATGATCAAAATGCTTGGATGAGTTCTGTGAAAATTAACTAAAAAGAGTGAAAAGAAAAAATAGCGATGCTGCCCCAAAGATGAGAGCATCCGAGAATGAGGTAGACAAATACACAAAGATCAACATGGTAAAGCATGCAAGGGCAATAAAAAATATTGGAGTATGTGTTTCAGCATCTTAGATATAAGTTCATGGCTCAAAGGACAGTTGCATATCCAGTCAAAAGTCCATAGACTGAGTTCCATTTGAAGCTTTTGATTTCTTCCCCTTTGATTTCTTTCCTCCCTTTTTGCTTGACATTTTCTTGGGTTTCTCATCTGGGGCAGGTTGTGTGCTCTCTAAATGTTGATGAATGGCTCCCAGCGGATCTGAGAGGAATGCAGGATGATTAAGAACTGTACTCAATTGCTTCCCTTCTTTTAATCTGACAAGGAACAGACCAGTCAATGGATAATAAAAAGACAACTATACATAAATCAGAAGAATTATCCATATAAAATATTGGTCTAGAAGCACACACATGAGCTTTTTCCTAGATTTGCAATTCAATTTATGCTCTGCTGCAGGTATTTGTTGCCGAGGAGCCTTCAATTCAGGAAGGAACTCTGAGAGGGAAGATAGATCATATGCTTTCAACTTATTTTGTCGGCTTCGAAGTTTCTTTTTCTGAATGAACACAAGCTTGTAGTTTAGTTCACAACACGCAGGGTATAACAAAGTAGTGCTCCAACAATATTCAGGTACAGATGCCGATAAGGGCACATGAATGCTCCCATATGATCATGTAGCAATGAGAATTGAACTGAGAGACCAAAAAAGGCAAAATTCAACAGTAAATGAATTCCCATTCCCCTTTTCAGGAGCTTAAATATCCTGGATTCCACAGCCTCAAGTGTCTAAAACCAAAGTTGAAACATTACATAACACACATCAATATCGCTTAGAATATTTTTTCATCAGATATGGGGAGTCTCATGGAAATTGTTTTCCTTTTTCGATCCAGAATCCTAATTCAAGAACCCAAAGGACATAATTACAAGTAAGCGCAAGAAAATTAAATCGTATAAAAATCCGACGGACAAGCGTCCCAAAACTATCCAATACTAGCAGAACATGATTTTTGACGATCAAAGCGCAACACCCACCTTAGCAATAGACTTGGTTGCATTCAAAGCAACAACACTATCTCTAACCTCTGCATAAAACAAAATTAACAAATGGGTAGCAGCGAGGAAAAAAAAAATAAAGGAAGAAAAAGAGAACAACTATCAAGAAAGTTTCTTTTCCGGCGTAAGAGAATGCCACACTTACTGGCATAGAACTGCAGCTTCTTCTCGAACTTGCGTTCTGATTTTGACGTAGATTCTTGTCTGCACCCGAAAAAATTTTTTAAAATTTGAAAAATAAATAATAATCAAGCAAAATAATATTTACCCATCAAGATAAAATTCAACAACTCCCAGAAAAAGTTGAAAAACGAGAAGAAGAACAAGAAAAACGGTGAAATTACCATGAAATCAATCAGATGCATACCTTGACTTTCCCATCCCCAGAAAATTTCGATATTGCCAAATTTTATGACCAGAAATCTACAAAGAAATAGACCCAACAATCAATGGAGCAAATAATTGGAGGGGGGGCAGGGTTTTAGACGGAGAATAGAAGAGAGACGAAGAAGGGCAAAGAGCGCTAAAACCCAGCAGCGGTTGGAGCCTTGGATTTGAGGAGATCGCTTAATAATGGGCCGGGTTGGATAGTATTTGATCGGGTTTGATGCGTTATTGAGGCCCTTGTCCCTTCCTTGACCAAACGACATGCCGTTTTTTTGGGAGAACAGAAAACACCGAGACAAGCAAATATTTCTTTTAGCCTCTTCTTGTTTTCTTCAAATATATATATATATATCTGCTTTTGACTTATATCAATTAGAATATATCTAAATTTTTTAATCTTTTTATAAAAAAATTATTATTCGATCAAATTATTCTAACTTCCTTATAAGGAGAAATTATCACTTAAATATTATATAAATTTTCCTTACACTCAATTTTAATATTACGCATTCAACACATTTGATATAAATTTTTATTCTATATCTAAAAGTAAATAATAATGAAAAATTTTAAATTTATTTTAATAAGAGAGAAGCCCACTAAATGACTACTAAGCCACTATTTCACATCAATTTTTTTTAAAGCCATTTACAAAGCTGCTCTTTCGCATCCGCCATCTCCAAGTAAACAATTTTCAAAACTAATATACGTTAAAATTTTAGTTTTTAAATGTTCCTTTTCCCCCGTGGGGGTGAGATTCACATCATGAGTAAGAAGTTGACCCAATTTGTAAGAACAGATATTTCTCTATGCGCTATGTTGCAAAAGGGTCTTTCTAAAATGATTAAAAATAAAAATTAAGACTGTCCCTTCCGTAGATATTTATTTTTATTTTTTTTTGTGTTGTCATCCTGGAAAGTTTCGTAGTTATCTTCTTGGTCTCTTTTTGCAATATTCTCCTCTTATTTAAAGCACGTATACAGTCAACAATTGTTTTGATATGCCTCTCAAAAAAATAGAAAAAAAAAAAAAAAACAATTGTGTTGATGCGATATAGTCTAATTGTTTGCCAGCTTTGCTTGTTGACCGCAGGGAAGAAAAAAATGGGTCTGGCCGGTACTGTATGCTCTGCTTAACTGGATTTTATAAAAATCCAGCGCCCCCCCCCCCCAACCCCCATCGAAGGACAGTCCACAGCAGTTTATTTAAAATTAATTAGTGAAGTCTTCTTCAATTTAAATCGCATTTGGAATTTTATTAATTACGTACACCATGCATTTATGTTTATGCCCATCCTTGTGTGAATTGAATTGAACCGTAATTTATATATTACCATTTTATCATTATTAATTATAAATAATAATAATTTATAGACCTCTGACGTATTAAACCCACACAGCGTCAGGTCAATCCACAACAAACAAAGGTGCCCCAGCTGAACGACCGGTCCTGTCATTGGTGCAACAACGTGCATCACGCCGTGGTATCAATTGAATTGCTTTTATATGACCGGGCCGGTAAAGTGAAAAGCTGCCGAATTCACATGAAAATACAGCCGATGAGAACACAAACAGAATCACTAGCCACCACATGCCGCGGATCTCTTTCTTTTGCAAACAAATATTGCCCACAAAAGAAGAAATGCATTCTCCTGATCTCCTCGCGAAGAACGTACATGGGGGTCTGCATGTTTTTTTTTTTTTATAATTAACCAATTGCTATAGATTAATCTTTTTTGAACGAGGGAATTGACATTTGTACGGAGAAAGTAGTTCCTTACACGCAGTGTAAAGTAGTTCGACGCAGACAGAAACAGAGAATAAAAGTACAGTTCAGTCATTGTGTTTACGCGTACAGAACTTTTTTTTTTTTTTTTGAAAAAAAAAAAAAAAAAAAAGTGCCCCAATGGCATCTGCCTTTGAGCAATTGCTACTTTCGTCGAATTGTTTATCGAGCAATAAAAGTCCTTTGTAAGTCTACCGAATGACACCTTCCTTCTTGGCTCTCATCCAACGCTGTGTCCTTTGTACCGACACAGACACCAGCTCCAAAGTACCATAGTTGCGCAACCATTTTCTGTAGTAACTCTATTATTATTATTATTTATTTTACACATATTTTTATTAAATAAATTTTAATTTTATTTTATACTTTTAAATTTTTTTAAATTTGTATTTAAATTTAATATATTTTAAATTTATCATAATTTAATTTAATTAATAAAAATTATTATAAACATTAAAATATTTAATAAATACACTAAAAAACACAATTAAGCGTTGAAATGTTTGTTAAGTCCCTTTCTCCGCTCCCTCCACATCTTTCTTCGCGAAGATGATCATCAATTGTTATCATTTTCTATTACATTCACTCTAAAAAAATATTATATTGAGATGAATTCAAAAGATATAAATTTTAAATAAAAATTAAAAAAATTGGGTTGACTTGACATTTAAAAAAAAAAAATTATTAAGAACAAATTCAATCTTTACCACTGAAGAAGCAAAGCCTTGTCAGACCTGTTGGCAGGCCGATCTCGTTGTCATGTGTATAAAATTGAGCTCCAGAGAACATGCGCTTGCCAAAAAAAATGGCAGACACTGTCCGACAATGGCCAGGTGCAGATTCGAAATGGATCCAAGAAGAAGATTTCAAAACCCTTCCAACTGAAGCATGTCCACACCAAACATCCAACACTGTAAAAATTGGGGCCATCGTTTTGGTGTCCACCCAGTGGGCCCCCTAAAATTATTAGCTTCAATGACGTCATTTATCTTTAATTATTAGGGCTTTCTTTTTTTTTTTTTTTTTTTTCTGGGGCCAATTGCTCAGACAAGCCCATGTGACATTATATCTCTTGAAATTGAGGCAACCATACAGAAACCAGCAAACTTAGCAGCTACGTATTTCATTATATATATATATAATTATTCATGAACTGAAAGTACATGGGTCTTAGTTTGTTCAGTGAAAAAAAAAAAAGAAAACCATACAATCAAAAAAATTAAAATAAAATGAAATGAAAACCAATTGACCGGACAGCCTGAAAAAACTAAGTTCTTGGTTTTCCACCGTAAGCTTGCTTGCATGAAGAGGTGGGCTTCTGTGCGGGCGTACAGAGGTTAGACGAAGCTGGACACCCCTGCAGGCAATTATCCCCCAAGCTCCCCGAAACCGCCGCGTCGCCGGCGAAGAACGCCGCCGGTGGCTTTCCGATGAAGAAATTTCCGTCCAGAAACAACCTTCTTAAACTCTTCTTTTGGCTGTACTCCAATGGGATCGTGCCACGTAAACGATTGTACCTCAGGGACAGAGAAGACAACAGGGGATAGGCAGCGAAATTTAGAGGGGCATTTCCCCAGATTTGGTTAAACCCAAGGTCGACGGCCACCAGGTCGCTCTTGCCATTGAAGGGCTTGGATATGTCGGCTCCTGTCAGGCTGTTATTGGACAGATTAACCTGCTGAAGTGCAGGCAAAAGAAAAAACCAGGATTCTAGTGTTCCCATGAACGAGTTTTCACTGAGATCAATCACTTCCAACTGAGTTAAGCCGTCAAAAGACCATTTTGAGAGTGACCCAGATAAAGAATTCGCTTTTATAGCTAGTTCTCGTAACATATAAGGCAGTTTTGGCAAAGACCCAGTTAGTTTATTGTAACTAAGATCGAGTCTCCTTAAACCGGACATGGAATTCATGGTTTTTGGAAGGTACCCAGATAAAGAATTACGTGAAAGGTCTAAAGACACCAGGTTTTTTAGGTTGGTTATCGAGTTAGGGACTGAGCCAGAGAAGTCGTTGGAATAGAGACTCAAGGTTTGGAGGTTGGTAAGAGCGGAAATCGAGAACGGAATTGGGCCAAAGAAGCTGTTATCAGATAGGTCAAGTATGATGAGGTTACTGAGTTTGGAAATGGAAGGCGTGAGTTGGGCCGAGTAGCCAGCCGGGTCAAGAGTGAGTTGGGTGACCCGAGTCGAGTCAGGGGAGCAGGTGATGCCACATGTGAAGTGAGTCCTGCGAGGGAGGGCACATGGGTCGGTGGTGAAGTCCCATGAGCCTAGGCAGGACCATGGTGGAATTGAACTTGGCTTGACTGAAGCCTTCAAGGCCTTCAGTGCCGCGATGTCTTGTGGCGAAGTGACGGCCAAAGCAAGAAAATTGCTCCAGTTGAAGAGGAAGAAACAGAGGAGGAGGCGGAGCATGTCAAACATTGCCGGCAGGCTTTGGTTGCAACTTTCCGGTTTTGATTTGGGGTGGTTTTGGCAATGGAGTTTTGACGGGTAAATGGGGTATTTTGTGTGGAATTCCGAGCCTTGTGACTCTAGCTAGATAGCTGGAGGGCACTCAAAAGGTACATGGTGGTGTTAGTTATCCATGTCGATGTTGCGTTGGATTCAAGATGTCCCCATATGCCCATGCCGCTTTGTCTCGGTGGGGTTTGAATTTGCTGGCATCAGAAGTGGGCTTTTGGCACTAGAGTTAGAAGCCTTGCTTGAGTAGAGTTGTCTTAGATCAGAGTTTAATGAAATCGATTTTAGCCCCCTTTTCTCTTCTCTATTGGTTACATCAATCGTCTAGCATTAGAGCTCAATTCGTGACGAGCGAATAAAAGGTTTTTAATTGATGATCGACAGACCAAATAAATAAATATCTGTATCCCCCAACTCCACTCTCCATACGACTGAAAGGAAGCGAAACCATGGTTACCAGCAATGAAATATGTACCCCCAAGTCGGTCTCTCCAACCTCCCTTGTGTATACCTTTTGTAGTCTCCTTTTACCGTATACCGTTCGATCAATATTCCGCGGCAGAGAATGAGGAACCAAACCAGAAACTACTCTTGTTGAGGCAGGGATGCCTTGCACACTCCAGCACTCGACTGTACTTAATTTGTTTACATTATTTACTAAATTCTATTTTCTTATTCATTAAACAACAATAACAATAATAATAATAATAAAAACAACGATGGTTCATCCGTGAGAGGCAACATTATCTTCCGGTTTATTACAACGATACACGCAGCTGTTGCACTGGTGCAGATATTTTAAATTTTAAATTTTAAATTACCATGTTCATGTGCGAATCATTTGAAAAGGGTGACCAGATGTTAGCCGTATGGATGATACCAGAAATGATAAGTCAAGGAATTAAGTATGGACCTAAGGGAAGTGCTTGACTACGACTGCGATTATCAAAAGACGATGAATTATGGACCCAAAAAATAAAAATAAAAAGAGAATGAAATGGAAATACGCGAGAATATATCATCGAAAAATCATAACAAATTTTTGAAAATTCTCTTTCATTTGGTAAATTCAAATTAAATTTGCACGTATGTTAGGAAAATAAGCTTCTTTAGTTTTTTTTTTTTTTTTTTTAATTGGAAGTCAGTTTAGAGTCTAAATTATGAGTTTGATCACATGTGGGTCCCACCTATCAACGAAGGTCGCACTTGCCGTAATCGATAAGTCACTTGAACTGAGGAAGGCTTCTTACTTCTACTGTGCAAACTGCCCGACAATCCGAAATACAGTACCATGCTGCCTCTCTTCTGCTTCCTTCTCTTCTTGGCTCCTCTCCCCCTTCTCAACCACTGCCGTCGCCGCCTCCTCCGAAGCCTACCCCACCATCCCCGGCACCGTCGACACCTCCTTCCCCTCCTCCGATGCTCCCGATGACCTTATCCCACCCCGCTGCGAGGTGTTCGGCGGGGGAAGAATCTTTGACATTACTCATAGGATCACGAGCAGCATGCTGTCTTCGGAATCCGGCGACGCGCTGGGTCAGTTCCTGTGGCTCCCGCGCAGCATCAAAAACGGCTCTCTCGCCAACAATTCCGTGATGAAGCTCCCCACCCACACGGGCACCCACGTCGACGCCCCTGGACACATCATCGGCCGTTACTTCGACGCCGGGTTCGATGTCGACACTCTTGACCTTGAAGTCCTCAACGGTAGTTATCATAATCTCGTATTATTGTTCTTTGTTTTCTAAAATTTCTTGGTTTCGCCTGAATTTTCTTTGTTGAATCGAACGATTCTTTCTTATTTCCTTTTGACAGGTCCTGCGCTGTTAATTGATGTCCCAAGGAATACCAACATAACTGGTATGCATTTCTGATGCACTTCTGTTTGGTAATGTTAGCGGGAAAAAAGCACAAAAAATTCAGAAAAATTTCTTTACATGATCCTGTGAACCTTGTCACTCCAAAAATTTCTTCATGTAACACTAACAGTGACTGTTATTATGCCTTGATTTTATGGGTTGCATATGCTGTTACATACCTTCTTTCTAAATTTTGTTGGTAAGAATAACATTGTTCTTGGAAGAGATGGGTTCTTTTCATGTGTCATAAGGGTTTGGGCCAACCAAGCTCCTTTCTTTATTTGACTTTGGGACCGGAAACGAATACAAGATCTGATGCGGGCGCGGTTGGGTCTTCTTTTAGAACCATTGAATATTCACACCCAATCGTTTTGAAAAATTTCACTATTTGTCCCTTAAAAGATGTGTTTGTTTCTGTTGGCAATACAGTGAAACACTAAGGCCTTAGATGCTGGTTTGGTATTTGATGATTGTTACTCAGTGGTTTTCCCATATTCTTATGTCAATGTCCGGGAAGGATGCATTTTTTTCCCTCTTTCTTGCAATAATAGTTTATTCAGGGATTTCTTGATTTATGTCTTTTCTTCCTGCATTCTTGATGCTGTAGTGCTATCCTTTTTAATCTCCTTCTCTCCTTTCTTCTAATTTTTCTTTATTATATAATTTGTGTCATGCAGCCGAAGCTATGAAGTCCTTACATATTCCAAAGGGGGTTCGCCGTGTTCTTTTCAGAGCACTAAATACTGACAGGTAAATTCACGATTCTTTTTGGAGACATCTGTCGACCCTTGAATGGCACATGGATATAAATATTCTGGCTCTGGGATCTTGATTTCTGCAAATTTTCCCAACATGATAATGTCTTGTAGACAGATGTCCTCGCATTCCCAACAACCGAAATAGCATCCTGGCTTCATTGCCATAGCTGAGCTGGTTGTCACCTTTTGAGAGCTGATGGGATTCAGTTGTCTAATTTTGATGCGATCATAGTCACCCTCAGCATGATCTGTCAAGAGCAAAATCTGCTTTTTCAGCTCAGCAAAAGTAGCATCTTCCTTGTCGATGCTGTCATTTAGAAGACCATGGTCCATACTCATGTTGGGGTGCTGCACCGTAATGGGATCTCAAGATTCATGTGCGTACTTGGGGTTTTAGCAATGAAATTTGCTTGCAATTTATATATGGTTGCTAGCGAGAGTGGGATCCATGAATGCTTGCTTCAGGTCAACTATGAGTTTCCGAAACGTTTCCAAATGAGTCCGAGTCCGAGTCCATAGAACGCGTGTCCATTCTTTTGTCTTTCATATAATTTTCCATCGATGCGTTGGTCAGGATTAGCGGATGCGCCGAGTGGTTGTGAACGACCCTGACAATAAGTCGACCTTGATTTGAACATTGCATTTCAGCTTTGATCGCTTTAACGCTGACTTGCTCTGGGGATGCGGAACCATAAGTTAAAAAGTTTAATGGGAGACGTACCAAGGAAAAAGCTTAGTGGGTTTGATAGGAGTATGGGTAAAAATAATTGATAGCCGCAACAGATATCGTACTTACTTGTGCAAGACAGGCATTAATTTAATTGAAAACTTTAAACGGAGAGTGAACGTTGGGAGAATTGAAGTTACAATGTGCATTTTGCGGAAAGCTTACTTGTAATGTACTTTCTGATTTTGTAGCCTCATAGATAAATTGAGTGGCATGGTCTCACGATTTGGTTATGGTTATATGGTTATGGAAGTCAATTTTTGAACAGATGGTGAACACAAGAAAACATCCCTAGAGACGAAAGCGGCAAATTAAAACCCTTTAACTGGGATTTATTATCGAGAGAGAGAGAAAGGGGGGAGGGGGCGCAGCCCAAAAATAGTCGGGCTCGGGCATGGGTTGTTTGATTTTTAGGCCTACCTTATTCTCGCTTGGCCCACTCCTTTCGAAAGGACGTCAAACAAGTATTCGCCTATCCGGGTTCGGGCCAACATTTTTCGGACAGAGAGTAGTACCGCTTGAGGAAACCAGCGCCACTTCCGTTTTCGCCTTCTCTCTGCCTCCCACGTCCGCTCTACAGAGACAGAGAGAGAGAGAGAGAGAGAGAGAGAGAGAGAGAGTATGGAAGGGTTGTCGTACCAGCGGTTCCCGAGGGTAAAAATAAGGGAGCTAAGAGACGACTACGTGAAGTTCGAGCTCCAAGAGAGCGACGCCTCGATGGCCAACGCACTCCGCCGTGTCATGATCGCCGAGGTGCCTACCATCGCCATTGATCTCGTTGAAATCGAGGTCAACTCCTCCGTTCTCAACGACGAGTTCATCGCCCACCGCCTCGGCCTCATCCCCCTTACCAGCGACCGTGCTATGTCCATGCGCTTCTCCCGCGACTGCGACGCCTGCGACGGCGACGGCCAGTGCGAGTTCTGCTCTGTTGAGTTCCACCTCCGTGCCAAGTGCATGGACGACCAGACCCTCGACGTTACCAGCAAGGACTTGTACAGCTCCGACCATACGGTGGTTCCCGTCGACTTTTCTGATCCTTCAGATTTTGAGTCGTTGGAACAGGGCAGGTAATTTGGGGGGGGGTGCCTTTTGCAATTTGCAATTTGCAATTTGCAATTCGTTGGCATTGCGGCGTTATTAAGGCTTTTCTCAATTAGCGTTTTTCCGGGGGGGGGGGTTTCATGTTTAGAGAAATTCATGAGAAATTGAAGTGAAAATGGCTAAAGTTTGAATCTTTCTTACTTACAGGGGGATTATTATTGTGAAGCTACGAAAAGGGCAAGAACTGAGACTAAGGGCAATAGCCAGAAAAGGGATTGGAAAAGATCATGCAAAGTGGTCTCCCGCCGCAACTGTTACTTTCATGTACGAACCAGAGATTCATATCAATGAAGATTTGATGGAAACTTTGACGCTTGAGGAAAAGCAACAATGGGTGGAAAGTAGCCCCACCAAAGTGTTTGATATTGATCCTTACACCCAACAGGTTAGTTTTAAATTTCATATTTACTCGATTTCCTAATTGGAAACCAATGAATATGAATGTCTTCAAATCCAGAGTGAATCAATTATTATAAAGTTAAAGAAGAGACTTCACCCAACGTTTATAGGTTTAAGAATCATGTTGGAGTAGCCTTGCTGACTTTTACAAAGTCTTACGTCCTCCAATGATTTGAAATTCTAACCAGAGCTTCTTAGTATGTTTGTCTCATACTATATGTAGGTCCTTTATTCTTTCTGATACACTACCTGGGTTTTGTCTATCCCCTGCCTTCCATGTTAAGAGATTGAAACCTGTAGGGTTATTTCAATGGGACAGGGTGGAGTTTTTAGGATGCCCACAGTTGCTCCTCTGTTTCATGCAGTGCTTTCTCCTTGTCTCTGCCCAACAAAGGAATCTTTGATTGGAAATGCACGAGTTTGTGCATGAGCTTGCATGCATATCTGCATGTACACAAGTGGCAATGCACCTGCATGCTGATTGGTTGATTGCATTGTATCTTCTTGCATACTTTTCCTAGGCTGTACTGCAGTATGGAATGACTGTTTAGACAACAGGGAGATGATTTGCAATTTGAATTGTTCAATCCATGGCATGTAGTGAATTGTGAGGTAAGGAAAATTACTCCATATGTGCAGGTGGCTGCTAACACTCTTAGGACAGCAATTATGATAACAATATAGTGTTTGATTCTTTTTTTACTCCCCCAATTCATTCTAATCAGAAATTTTATTTGATGCAATCTCAGACAGCATCTACATTAAGGACTCTCATTAGCTCAAGTCTTTAGGTGGAAGGGAGGCCAAGATGTAAATCTTTATTACTTATAAGTATGTGTTTTAGTCTGTTAAACTGTTTAAGTCAGGGGTTTTCCACGAGGCCAATAATGTCATGACATTTTTGATTCACTTTCTATGCAGCAATTGGTTGGCACACTATATATTTGTAAACTATTCCATGCTCAATTGTATTGAAAAGTAAATTTTAGCAATCAATCGGCCATACAGTTGGATTTTCTTTTTGGTTTGAATTTTCTCTGTACGAAGTCAATACTTGTTGCTCTGCAATCTGTCCTCTTGAATAGCTTAACTTATTTTCCATGCTGTTCAATGCAGGTTAAAGTGATTGATGCTGAATTGTATACCTACGATGATGAAGTCATCAAAAAAGCAGAAGCCATGGGCAAGCCGGGGCTTGTGGAGATCCATGCTAAGGAAGACAGTTTTATATTCACTGTTGAATCTACTGGTGCAATCAAAGCTTCTCAGTTGGTGCTCAATGCGATAGAAGTCCTCAAACAGAAGCTGGATGCAGTTCGCCTGTCCGAGGATACAGTTGAGGCCGATGATCAATTCGGTGAGCTAGGTGCTCATATGCGTGGAGGATGACATGTTGTGTTCCAGGAGTGACCATTTGATCTTTTGTCGGCCTTCGGGATGAGAGTTGCCTTCCATTGCTCTTGCGCAACCTTTTATTGTCTGCCAACTGCTTTTGTACTTGTGGATTGTGTGCTTCTCAAAACTATGTAGAACACCATGGGACATTTAACTTCTTTAAAGTCTACTTACCATTGGGTCCAAAAAAAAAAAGTACTAACCATTAGGTGGGTTAATGGAAGATTGCTTGTCATTGTCAATTTATCCTTAAAACTATGAAATCTTGCTAATTGTTGGGTTTAATTATGAACTTTTAGACTTGCATGTCATTGTGGAAATACGACCCCATGGAATAGAAGCTGGCATTTCTATATGAAGTATATAACTGCTCACCAGCTCGGGCACCCACTTGATTTGACCCAAAAAAAATTGGTGGGCTTTGGGTAAATTACTTTGTTAGCCCAGCTTTTTGCCCATAACTTGAGCTACATTTTCTTTCTAGTGTTTTTGTTTTTTTTTTTTTTTTTTAAAATTTTCTCCGACCAGGCCATGCCAAGAGTTTAAGCCGGAGTAGATTAACCACGCCAGGCGAGAGCAAGCCTGGCCCAATGTTACAAATAACTGGATTATTGTATTTTTGACGTTGATTCAAGGTGTTGAAAAAAACTTCTCCAGCTGCTTGTGTCCACCAGCGGTGCCCGGACTGTCAAGACCAGCAACAGTCTGCCTAAAATGTAACGTGGCTGTGCTGCTCGTGACCGACATCTTGGCTGTCCTACCTTAACGCGATACATCAACTTTATGGTTTCCCTCCGGGCAATCATAAGTCAAATCCCCCTCACCTGTGTGTACTATAGAAGGGTCACGGGATGAAAGTTTTGGGAGCGAGAAATGTGGATCGGTGACTCTCCCTGTCCCCCAGCAACGAATGGTCTAAATGCGGGACAATCTGATAATGCCAATGGGGCTGATGATACCGACGGACAGTCCACTGTTACAGAGTGTATACGTCCCGTCATTGAAATCTATGGATAATGTCAAAAGTTCGGTTTCGTCACTGTCCCCACATCTTTGTCTCTACGTGGGTACATTTTAGCGATCAAGGATAAGACCGTACTTGCATGGAAGAGTGTGCCGTAGTATCCGGTAATGTACATTTTCAGTCATTGGACTCGTTTTTATTTTCATTATTTAAATTTAATTTATTATAATTAAATTATTTAATTTTAATCTATGTTAATTTAGTCTGAAGTATAACTTAACGACTAAAAAATTACTAGAAAACTTCTTCAAAAAGATTGAAAAAATAAAGAATTCTTTTTATTTATTTATTTATTTTTCTATCTTATGTCGCATCGAAACGTTGCATGACGTGTGATACTTTTTTAATTGTTGGACCATGTTTAGAGCTACATCATTTATAGGGAGAGGGAAGATAAAACTGTTAAATGAAAAATATAACTCTTTTTAAGAAGCTTATCAATGTTTTTAAACTTTTTAACTTTGTAATCACTTTTAATGGATCGATTCGATAAATTTGACTCAATTTTTATTAATATATTGATGGATAAATTTAATTGAATAAAAATACATATAGAAAGTAAATTTTATAAATTTTTATTTAATAAAATAGCATAATGATTGAATTAAAATATAATTAAAATTGAATAATTTAATTATAATAAATTAAAATTAAATAATAAAATAATAAATATAATTATAAAAATATAAATGATTCTGCAGTATCTTCGCTGATTATTCACTGCTTGTGTAGGAACAAGTCTGATCTTGACAGCAATTTCATCCAACAACAGGGAAAATAATAAGGTAGCCTTTAAGGATTCAACACAAAAAACCAAGCTAGCATGTCCAATCAGTTGTAATTGAGGTTTTAAGGCTTCTTACCAGGGTTTTGGTTCTCCACTACATGCTGCTACAGCTTCTTGCATCACTGTGCCAGAATTAGGTGAAGCCATTCAACAATATCTTCGATCTTTATCTTTCCCAGTTTTTTTTCTTTTAATTATTCTTTTAATCTCTTTATTCCTCTTTAAGCATAATTATTTCCTAGTTATTTGCTCACAATTTTTGAGTGTATAAGCAATATCAATGGTTGCTTAGTATAATTTGTTTTCCTTTTTTCTTACATTTTAAACCTGAATGTATGTGGGCATCGGGGACAATACTCCATGATTTATATTAAGAGGTTATGCTCACAATTAATATTCTGCAAAATATTTCCCAGGTTAAATAGTAGACTCCTTTTAACATTCAACTTTCTGATCTCCCAAAAAATGCCTCGGCCTACTGGGATAGGGGTTGGCTCACCCTACCCTGCCAAAAGATACCCCAAATCTTTGTCTGTGAGAGCAGACATGCTTGCAGGATAGCAACCAGATATTTTTCTTGTCCTTTTGTTTTTGACCACTCGTGCCATGGGATTCTCCAGCCTTAAAGCCATCCTGCATGGCCTAAAGCTGTATGTTTCTACCTGAAACCAACCAAACTGGCTTTCAACTACAAATTTCTACCTCCTAAATGGATAGCCATCCATTTAATTTAAGCCACGTTAGGACCACCAACCCATAACAGTGGTGTTACCATTATTTCTCTATTGAATGCAACTTTTTTACTTCCCATTTTAACAGTTTGGTTCTATGTACAAGAGGCTAGAGGTATGGAAGAAATTGGCAATTTGGCCTTATTGATGGCGTATTAATTGAAGTTCCATTGTGACAGTGGAGTGAAAGGTTTACGTGAATTTACGGTGTGTGTGGGAGTGTCCAAAGTTGTTAAACAACCCAAATGGACATGATCCCATGAACAACTTGAGCTCGGTTAATTTTGTATGTTAAGATGGGTTTATGCGAAGGATAATTAATTCAAGCCCAGCTATGAACTTGTTACAACCTTGAATGATTGTCCAATCCAAGGTGAGGCATATTGGTTTTTAGTCTTTGTAGATTTCACTAGAAATTTACGTAGATCAGGCCTAGTCAAGATTGTAGTTTTGGTGATGCATGCTTTGGAATTGCACGAAGCAAAATTAGCTTCAGTCACACTCGAGCTCAAGCTTAATAACAGCAAAACTGACTAGAGGATGCGGGGAACCTTGAGTTTCATTCTACTTCATGAGTTCGAAGTTCAAACAATAATAATGCAAAGCTTTGAGTAAATAAGTAAAGTTCATCTTCAGCTTATCCAAAAAAAGAAAAAGTGTTCATCTTCATCTAAGTTGGACCACGAATTCCCCTTATCATAGCGGGTGCAGATGGCTTGATTGAGTATATAATAATATCATGAGTTTTCCTTAACATGAATTGCAATGCAATGTTCAGATTCAAGAAGTAGATTGAATCGTTGAATTGCAAATGGGTTTAAATTTTTGGCGTCAATGAGACGTTGACTCATGGAAGCAAGTCCTTTTAACACATAGGATGCCTCTTGTGTACAATTCAACAGAAGTGATGAAATCGGAAGAAGAGACCTATCTCAATTACTCGACTCACGCAAGTGATGTGCAATGTAAGGAAGTTGACAGTAGCTTTTGGGGACTGGCGATAAATCTCAGAAGCCAGGAGGGCTAGTTGGGACCATGTGGATATAATGAATACTCCCAGCGAGCTGGAAACTTAAAAATATATATATATATTTCTCTACCTAATGGGAATTATGAGATGCAACGAACCGAGGACGACGCAGAACCTTCCAACTTTAAATGTTTACAATGGTGCTCAAATGATTAATTTTCAAGAAACTGTCGTTTTATGATTCCACAAACGGCATCTCATCACTATAATTGCTCTACATCTTTTTTCTTTGCTTGAAATAATGATATGGCTGGAGTTAATGGTAGCATCATCCACCACAAAAGCCTCAATCCTCAAAGTGAAAATGCCTTTTGTTCTTGTAGTTGGAGAAAAACATTTCCCGGGTGGTTACTATGAATTTCCTGCGTCCTATCTGGCTTAGAGCATTGGCCTACATTCTTTAAATCTCCTATTATGGTAGGCATAATCGGCAGGCTAAAAATTTGTACTCATGAATTTGAAAATGTAGTTGATCAGGCATCTTTTTGCATTTACCGAAGCAAAACAGAAATTAATTCAACAACACTGCTATTCCATCAACTCCATAGTTTGAGTTTGCTGTTGCCCATCAAGTGCATATATAGTAGCTAGCTTGTAACCATACACTCAAACAGCCCCCAATCAGAAGATGTACTAGATACTGGATAGTCTCCTTCAATCATGAAGGGGCCCAGTTAAACTTTGAGCACCTACTCCACGAAATAGTGTTCAAAGAAGAAAAACATATCCACATAATTGAACTGTTCGGGTTGACTCTTCAGAAAATCAAGTTTCAGAGTTTTTTTTTTGTTTTTTGCCCTTTTGTTAGACAGTTCAACTTTTTTGGCTTAGTCCAAGGTAATAATACAGACCCTGACACTATTTACTTTACCCTGATACTATTTACTTTCATGATGATCACCCACAGGACATGCTCATTTCAGAAACAATTTATTTACAGCCTTAAAGGTTATAGAAAGGAACAACTGTACCAAGATATCCAGTGGGAAACATCACTCTTGGATTCATAACATTTTGGTAAAGTTTTGTGGGGAGACCAGAGGGGCATTGATTGTGCAAGAGCCAGACATGAAAGGGGGCAATAAAAGTTTAGAAATGCAAAGCTTCTCTGCTGCTTTTGATGTATTTTTGTTTCTGTTCCCAATATGCAACCAACACTGGCACACTGGCTGTGACTTTAGCTGGGGAAAAAAGGCTATACTTACACATACCCACATGGTCCTATTGTTTATTGTCTTTGGAACTTTACAGCTGTTAAGCAAGAACCGACCACGAGAAAAATTACAGAAGGTCTTGGTCCAAATCGTGGATTCATTGATGCGACAATAACAAGGGGAGACGAGGTCAAAAGAAAGGCTTTAGATCATAATGCCCTTATTTATTTATTTATTTATTGTTTGAACAGGACAAGCCATCGGCCCCTTAGATATGTTAAGCCTCTGCCATTTGATCATATTATTCTACAATTATTGGAGGGGGGAAAAGACTGACTTCATGATCTTTGAACCTCGAGAGAGCAAGCTGTTTCCCTTTGAAAAAACGACGCATTATCTCTCTGATCTCTCTCTCTCTCTCTCTCTCTCTACCGAGCCATGAGTACCAGGCATGCATCTACCCTCATCAATACCCTACTAACCTTAAAAGCGGAGAGGGGGAAAAAAGACAGTCAGGACACCTTCCCCATCATATGAGAGACATTGTCTCCCAGTGTAAAAAATCTCCCACCAAACTTTTCACGTATTATGTTAGCCCAAGTGGCTCTTCAACCAAAAAAGTCCAAAGTTACTACAAACTATAGACCCGGCTCTGTCTTATTATAAGATTGTCATTGCTTGTTCCGGGGTTTATTGAAATAATGTAAAATACCATGTTGTTTTACAGAATTGACAAATTATATTCGTAATCCTAGCTGATATGATGAAATCACGGCCATCGAAATGACACCTTTTCTTCAACGTCGTAAAGTACTTGGAGCTGTGAAAATTTGTGATATCCTGCAAAAGCCTCTGCGACAAATACCTTAACAAACGCACTTAAATGAAGAGAATGGCGGGTGCCAAGAGTTGCATAGGCGGTGAATTATTTTCCCAACAAAGGTGCCTGGCATGCACTGCTTCGATAGGACTAGAATGGATTTCGAGAAACAATGTTAGTGGCTTAGTGCCTAGCATGTGAGAAAAGCAAGCGAAGCGAGGAATGCAAGGAAAGGGCAAAAACAAAGGAAAATTCATAAAGCAAAGGAGAAACCAAAAGGAGGGTAGCATGTATAGTTTAGCTAGAATCCTCCACTAAAATGGGCATCATGAATTTCTTTGGCCGATTGTGGGGAAAAAAATGGAGAATGATCAAAAGACCATGTTTGTGAACTTTTATAGGCGTAATGGGTATCCCAACTTTTGCGACCTTTCACTCTTGTTTGATCGTGTTGATATGTTAATCCATGTTAGTCTAATTCAATTAACGACTGGAGAGTAAATTGTCAGTTAAATCATTAATTATTATGTAAATTACTGAAGTAGGGGTAAAGGCATCAAGCAACCTTCAGGATTCTTGCCATTATCGTATCCTAGCACTAAAACCATAGAAACAAGTCAGATGCCCGTGTCCAAAACGTATAAATTTCTCGTTTCTCTTTAATGAAACTAATTTAGAAAGCAAAATTAGGGCAACAACGCTTTTATGGCATACTAGTACGACTGTTCTTGTTGGTTTCAGGTGACCTTTGCATAAACTTCACGTCATCCCTTAAGAGAAGCATTAACGTATCGTTATACTAACAAGATTTAACAATGAGCTATAGCCAGATTAGCCGGATAGGATTGCCCCCAAAAGTCAAACTCGTTGCCACCGCACATAAAAAAAAAAAAAAAATATATATATATATATATATATATATACAAAAGGAATGCGCAATTTGCTTTTGGGCGCATTTAGATTATCAATCACAATTCTTATAATTTATCACAGCAACTGGGCCTCAAAAAATTTTCATTGAGATATCAAAGTCCTAACTGCTCGACAATTACTGAACTTCCGGACAACAACATTGACAAGGACACCTGCCAATTGAATTCCTGGACCGCAGGATCTAATTGCGCTGGCTTCAATTTTTAAAGGCGCGTGGAAGTAGAGAAACCCTCTTATTTTGGTCTACGGTTGGACACGCAGCCAAAAAGAGGAGAAAATCCAAGGGTTTAGGATGCATCGGGTTTATGAGTGTGGGGGAGAGAGGATTAATGTCGCCTTAAAGTCTCAACAACAAATAGAATTGAACTGGGAAGGTTGGCTGGCTCTTCCAACGGGGTCAAACCTCCCTAATCCAAAAGTCCCTTAAAACCAAACCCCCATCACTCCACTGGCCGGATAGTCTGCCTGCTCTTCTGTCCACAGACAAACCCTCCATCTATTTCTCCACCTAATCTAACCTTGCATAACAAATAATAAACCTATCTTAATCAATGCTTAATAATAAGGATAAATAATTCCCATCTAGCAAGTGATGTTCAATCTACCTATCATTCTTGGTAAAGGGTGTCAGGGAATAGAAATGAACCAGAGAATGCTAATGGTAAAAGGAGAAAAAAGAAAAAAAGAAAAGAAGAGATTACTAATTACAAACTAACAAAATTGATTTGCATTTATTTCCATGAATATAATAGGAATATGTCCATATAAAGCAGCATACTCCCAAAGAGACATACAGACTTATACGTGAACCGGAAGGGCGCCAAAGGCATAATAAGTGAAATGACCCTCTCTTCCCTCCTCATCTTTCAGAATCCCATCCATATCCATGAGAACGATCGATGAGACGCTAGTAATATATGGTGAGAAATCTCCAATTTTCAAGAGCAAAGGCAAAATAAAAGAGGAATGACCATATTGAACATTGATCACAAAGAGAGAGAGAGAGAGAGAGAGAGAGAGAGATCAATGCGGGCTGCCAATAATATCCACGAAAACCCATTGGTCTTGGGTTCTGCTCTTCTTGAAGAGAGGCTCTGGTGATGAAGAGACTGAAGAAGACCCAAGAGCCCAGGAATCGTTTGAGCTGTCACAGCTGAGATCTGCTTCAATTACACCGCTGGGACTGCTAGGGATTGGCTCATACTTGCGCTTGTTATACTTGCTAGTGGCGGTCTTTGACAACTCAAGAATGAATTCATAACAGCCCTTCAATTTCTCCTGCTGCAAGACGGAAAAAGAAGAATATAAAAAGCAGTCTTTACGCTTTTAAAAAAGCAACATAGCAGTTAAGTCTTGTTTAATTAATGATAACAACGTACTACCTCGCATACTTTGAGGATACCCGGAAGCTGGTTATGACAATCAACGGAATTAAAGGGCTCAGCTTGCTCTATAACGTGCATAGCTATAGATGTGGCCAGCACAGAAGGTGGATAACTGACCGATCTTGAATCTACAAAACCCATCAAATGAAACGTACGTAAACCCCAAATGATGAGAAAGTGATTAAAGAGGCATCTTTATCATCTTTCTCCAGCCTTTTCTTCTACTTTGTTTTTATCGAGAAATCTAAGATTATGGTCAAGAGGGGGATTTGAACAGCCGCTTACCAATGAGTACTGAAAGAAGAAGCCGCTCACATCTCCTTAGGAACTCCCAGAAAAGATGGGACTTTAATCCAAGCCTTCTAATTATGTGATCAAGAAATGAAACTGGGGTAACTGGTTGCATCTTCCATTTGAGTGCGGACAGCACCAAAAGCTCCATTCTTTGTATGGTTTTGGCCTCAAACACATACGTTGTCTCCTCAACCTAAAACAGAACAAAAAGAAATCTTCTTCGATACTAACAATATATAAGAAACGACAACAATAGGGTGATTGAGTAAAATGATTGATATGTCGTACTTGAAGGTCTAGGAGAAGAGGCACTTGGGTCTCTTCAACTTTCGCAGCCAAAGACAGACAAGTCACAGCCACGAGCTGAATCATCCATGGCTTATCTTTCTGACAATAGGTGCTAGAAATGAACCTATCAAGATAGTTAACAGCCAAGATTGCAGTCAGAACTGAAAACCCATAATGGGCATGGACCTTAAGCATCCACACCACAGCCTCTTGACGAGCTACAGAGACAGAAGGATCTTTTTTCTCATTGTTGACACCTACTCCTTGTGCTTGCTCTTGTTCTTTTGAGAGAAGTGAGAAAAGCTCCTCATCTTCCACGAACAAGTCATGTTCAAGCAATAAAAGTGGGACAAAAGATGGGCTCTTTCTTGCTCCATTGAAGGTGTTATTCAGGTTATGCATCACATTACTCTCTTGCAAAACCTCTTCTTCCTCCTCTTCCCATCTCTCCTCCTCCTCCTCGCAGTAGAGAGCATCTAGCAGGAACGACGAGTCTTGCTCTGCTGCTGCATTTTGCTCATGTTGCTCTTGTTGATGCGTTGCCATCTTCTTCCAAGAAGAAGAGGTTTCGGTCCACCTTTCATTATGCACAGCAAAAGCCCATTCTCATCTCTCTCTCTCTCTCTCTCTCACTCTTTGTTCCTTCGTGGGTGTGGTGCCGATGGCTAGGAAGTGACAGTCGAGAGGGCGAGAGAGAGCTGACAGCAGAGAAAGAAGGGGAAAAAGAAAGAAACTGATTTTTAACGGAGTGGGTTTCACGCTTGTCTCTTTTTACCATATATATATTCAACTCTGCAAGAGTGCTAGGCGTCGAAACATGAGACGTCTAGGTGGACCACATTGAAAAAACGATAACTTTGGGGGTGAATTTCAAAAATTTTTAATTTAAAGGTGACAAATATTTTTAGTAGTGATCTTAGCTACACTTAAGACACTGCTTTTGATGGCGTCTTCTACCTGTTTTGACTTAACAATTTTTGCTGAAAACAGACAATTTGAAGGGATGCATTTCTGCTGATTTTGACAACAATTCAATCATTGTTTCCTGTGTGAAAAAACAATTTTCCAAATATAATCGAATTACAATAAAAATTACTTGCAATAATTTTGTTCTTTTCAAATTCAAAATTTTTAATTTTACCTAAATTTTTTTATTTTTTTTAAAACTTAAACTACCGTATGCCCCACCTCTACGTGTCGCCGTACGCGTGTGTACACATATTAATTAACCTTCTTTTTTTTGTTGGGGGGGGGGGGGGTTTGATGTGTGACGCAGGTTTAGTCATCCTGGTTAAGTAAACGTGCTTCTTACATTTTTTTTTTTTTCTGTTAATCATTTGAATATGCAAGTGGATATGCTCCTTGTTAATCATTCGAAGGTTTAATCTTCATAGATAATATGGTTTTAACAAAGATTGAGGAGATATTAATTAAAAACATAAATTTTTATTTTCAAAATTTTGAATTTTAATCTTGAAAATAAAAATATATAATTTATAAGAACAGAAAAAAAAAATAATTTTATAATATAACTTAGATTAATAAGTCACTAATCAGTCTAAAAGAGATCGTGCTGAATGTCATACGTGGATGATTGTATCAAAGTGAACTATTTTTTAAAATTTTTTTTGTTTTTGGTCTACGGTTGTTGCAACCACTTGTTTTTCTCTAACACTTGTTCCGTTGAAAAAATAAGGAGGAAAAAAAAATAAGAAAAAAAATCTTGAAGCGCAGTTTTATTAAAGACACCGTTACAAAGTCACAATTATTAAGATACAGAACAATTGTTTAAAAAAATATTAAAATATATTTTTTACTTTCAGCTTTTTCTCTACTATTAATTGCTTTGTTGGTCGGCTCGTCGCTGTTTGGACAGTGAGTTAAAAAATTTCCAGAAAGACAAAGCCCACCGAGTTCTGTCGGATGGAACAAGAAGCAGGTAAAATCCAGTCCACGCGACTTCTCCTGTACTTCTTTCCACGCGCAACGTTTGCTCTTGTGTGCTTTATCCGCGATTTGTGAATCGGGAAGATTAAAAAATTTCGTAATTGTTAGATTCTATAAAATTTCTTGTATTTAACTTCGAAGACGATTCCTTTGAAACAAGTGGTTTAGATTTAATTCGGACTTAAATATCTAAATTTAGATTTCTCTTTATCAAAAAAAAAAAAAAGGTGTGAAACGAGAATATCTGCGTGTACTTCACGCGCATCGATGGACCAGTGCAAAATTAGTGAATTTTGACTTGTCCCATGGGGAGCTTTGCAGAGATCAATTATTATTATAACAATATTATTATGTAATTTAATTTTAAAAATTATAAAAAAAAAATAAAATATAAAATAATTACTATTTTTATTTTCTTAAATAATTAATTAAAATTATTCAAAAATTTTTTTTTTTTATTTATACCTTTATAATACTCACTTATTTTGTTACTATGCAAAGATATACGAGGGTTTAGCTAATTTTATTCTGACGTGCAACTCTCCCCATTTATCTAGATTTGGAGCGATCAATGACGAATACAATATCTGACCCATATTAATTAAATTTGAGATTTAAGTTATTATTGTGGTTGCCATTGATGTTAATACAACATATCTTGTTTTACTCTCCAAATGAACAGGGATTAACAAAAATACTGACTTTGAAAGTACGAGTTTCTCGGGTATTGAATCAATTATTTAATTTGTTTATTTGTCTTGTTATTCTCTTCTAGGTTTGTCCACACACTTGAGTCCATGAGAGCTGTCAAAATTGCAACTTTTATTTAATTTCAACGGCCATCGTAATAGACTCTTTTCTCAAGATGGACATAATCTCTGCTATATTGATGTGCCAAATCTGCGTCTCAGTAAAGAGTTCAAATCTCGATTGCATTTCTTCTTGGGAAGTAAATTCAATGTACCTAACACATGCAAAATTATTAGAGAAAATGCAATGGACAAAAAGAGCTGTTGACTTTAACGAAAGTTGACACCAAGAAGCTTCCAAGAGTTCCTCTTCGCTCAATGTAGACATAAGGTAACTTCCAAAGAACGGTGGGTCTTAATCGGTACAAGTCAGTGATCTGCAAGATTTTCCTTGTTGGTTTGCGTCTTGGATCTTTTTACACTCACAGCAATCCGTGTCTTCTACTCTTTCTGCAACAATCGGTTCCAATTTAATTGACTGATACATTATGTCACAAAATCTCCCCTTATCATTATCAGCTTTTGAGAATTTTGTAGACAACATATAAGAACATGCACAACGCTAAATCCCAAGTACGAGGGGTTTTTTTTCTTTTTTTTTTTGGGGGGGGGGGGGCTGGGGGGTTGGTTGTCTTTCTTTAATTGCTGAATGTCTAATTTTTATAAATAGAGCACAAACACTAACCGCTGGTTGGCAGCTCCGGGGAATTCACTTCTGCTTAGACAGCTTCTTGCATATATTATTTGAAAGAAAATTCCTGTATCCTGATGCAGATGCTAGCTATTTGCCACCGAATTGGTAGTCCAGTAAATAATGGTACGGCGTGACTCCCGTTGCCTATGATTTTTGTCCCGGCCAAAATTAATATAGAAAATCAGCCACACCCCAATCTAAATCCAATGGCTAAAAGCCCCATCTAGTTTTTTTTTAAGTGCGTCAACAATTTGCTAAAATATTCCCAGTGAGCTGTTACATCGCTTTTTTAATGGTAGTCAAAGCGAGCCTACTTTCTGCTTCTGAGACCTGGTTCATTAATTGCTGAACAAAAGGGTTTCGTCTTTTGGAAAAACATGTTTTCCTCCTATCAATTCTCACCCCAACAAGGAAACAACAAAATCTTATTGTAAGACTTAGTTTGGTCTTTGCTTATGTCATTCTTACAGTTCTGCCATTAATTATGCCAGTAAATTGCCAGACTGTCAATTAGATGTTCGTTGTTTCGAGTCTTTTGCCAAGTCTAATCACCCTTTTTGGTTCTTAACCAACTTTTGGCAAAGGGAATGCGGTGATTAAAGGTTTTTTTTTTTTTTTATTACATAGGCAAAGTGCTATGCTTTCATCTTTTTTTGTTGTGGGTTGGCCGGGGGGGGGGGGGTTTTACCCCAAGATCCTGCAACTTTTTAGTTAATGTGGGCAATGTTTGATTGCATTTCGATATCCATCAGTGGATACTGATCACTTTAAGGATTCAAACCAGGAAGGCACTTGAGGCCACAGGTTCACCATGGCGAAGCCTTTTAAATCCACCAATGGTAACTCATCTTTCCCATGGCCTAAAAAGAAAAATTAAATTCCCGTCCCACATTAGGCTAGTTGACCGGATTGAGGTTGGCCCCCCTTGATTCATCCAAAAAAACTCGGCTCACATGGCAACCACCAAAGCTGGAGATCTCGAATTGAATGTGACATTTCCATTGACAACCCAGGATTTGAAATGGCTCATCATTACCTTCAAACCTTAATGATCTTGAAAGCTCTCCCCTGATTTGCTTCATCTGTGATTGTCTCTCTGCAGTGACCGTGCGTGGACCAGTTGATATTAGATAGAGTCATTAAAACATGCATAGTAATATAAAGTGATCATAATTATACATGCATCTTTAAACCATGTGCTTCTAGTTAACACATCCCATCAATGGAAAAATGGGACACCATCACTTCCAACAATAAAAGATGTGTAACCCAGCAACCAGCAGACAAAGCAACCTAAAATTCAAAGTTAAATCTCTTAGTAAGCCGATGCTAGCTAAGAGCACCGCATGACAACTTTTTTCATTGTTGACTTTTATTTTAATCAAGCAGAACATAAAAAGGGAACAGTACCTGCTAACTACTACCAGGCGGTTAGCAGGTACAGCAGGAGGCTGCCTGGTTCCCATTAGCAGAATTTCACTCATGGCTGAAAGATTGTTATAATGTCAGCAAATCTTTGGAAATCTTGGCAACTGGACTTGGCAGCGTTAATCACCTAGAAGCGAGTGTGGGTGCAGAAATGTACACACTTGGACCATTTAGCAGGCGTTTCCTGATTGTGAATGTCTCGTAATTTTTCGAGGGGAGAGATGAACAGCGAGAGATCTCCTTTGCGGATAGCTTGGGACCATTACTTAATTGCTGTTCATCGTGTTGGTGATGGCGAAGCCAAGAAGAGATAATGTTGAATATTCTTGTTTGAAGATGTACAACGGGGATGGAGATCACTGAATTTTCAAATCAAGTGTTTTAAGGAAAGCAATGGCTAGATAGAGGTCCCAGAATATCATTTTTTTTTTTTTTTTATTTGTTGAATGAAGATTCACGCAACACTGATTGCCAGAACACGCTTATTTTTCCCTCTTCGAAAGCTGTTAGGTAGGTTTTAGAGTGGCTATGAACTACACTGCGACGTGGGTCGGCAATTACTTCAACAGATAGATGCATTGCCTGGACAATACGTTGGAAGATACGTAATTCCCATCAATAACCTTGAAGCCAACTAAAAAGGAATCAGTGCCATCTATGGCTTCTTGTCCACGTAAGCTTCAAGAGCCATATTTATCAGTTTTGGCCTAAATAGAGGGATTGGAGAAGAAATGCACCAAAAATAGTTTTAAAAAAATCAGAAACTACAAAGGTGGCAGAGATGCTCATATAAGCCGCTCGGGATCACAGAAAATGGTGACTGCTGGAACATTGTATGACTCCGCTGTGGCGGGGGCAGCCAGGCATGTGTTTGATCGTCGGACGCTAATGGAAACGAAATACCATGCATGCTGCTAACAATATACCGCACCACGTATAACCTTGTCAACCATGGCAGAAAGTTTTATTCCTTACCACCAACAGGCAACGGGTGACTTGCTCCACATTTAAAAAATAAGAATCTGATGTTTGCACAATTATGTAACACATCGATACACTCTAACATTGGACGCCGCTTGTGTTTTTGAGTCATTCGCCTGCCTTACCTTCAAGAACATTCATTCCTCAAATTTAGCCATCTCTTTTTGACACAAAAGATCGATGTTTATAAGAGGAAAAGTCAGCTGATGAGTGACGAAAGCGAAAGGGAGCAAAGAAGTAAACAATCAAAACAAAAGCTGAACACAAGAATTGCAACAAAGTGGAACTCAAACAATCTCTAAAACAAGTCCATATGTACTGCACCATTGTGACACGCTAAATTGGAACCAAAGCATATACTTGATCTTAACTGTAACCAGCCTTTCTTACCCCATCAACTATAATTAGGAAATCAAGGCATATTGCAGTTTATTCACAAGTAGTTGGAAAATTTGTCATGGAAGACGCTAAGACCCTTGCAGTTGAGAGAAATGGCATGACTAAACTCTACTGTTCTATACAAAGCACTTAATTACTTATGTTGCTTTTTCACTGGTTTGCACAGGACCTTCTCTCAGTATGGTGGAGGATAGATGCCAGGATAAGGACCTGAAATGAAGGCAAACAGAAATTTTAGACGGAGTGCTAAAATGTCAGAAGCATTTAACAGTAAAGAGCATGTAACATAACAAGAAGTTACCTGGAGGATAGGGCGAAGCTTGTGAGGGAAGATATGCTGCTGGAGGATAAGTAGAAGTTGATGGGTATGGTGGAGGGGGATAAACAGATGCCTGGGGAGGAGGAGGATATGCAGATGTTTGATATGTTGAAGTAGGGGGGAAGGATGGATAAGAAGATGAGGTTGGGTAAGTTGCAGCGAGTGGTGCATATGGAGTGGGATATGCTGGTGGCAGTGCAGAGTATGGTGACACTTGGGGAACAGGTGCTACATAGGGTGGTGCTGAAGGAGCAAAGCCTGTTGTAGCTTTCTGCAGCAAACAAACAGTTATTTAGCTTCCTACAATGGTTTCATGATCAGATAAAAGATTATAAGATAATTACAACCACAAAAGCACCAAAAAGATAGCTTGCCTTGGCATTTGCATAGTGCAATATCAGCCGCACTTCTCCAGCAGCTCTGTAATGGCAAGGTACACATTGAAAAGATACTTCATGAAACTATTCATCAAAAAGATCACATGGCATGAAACTTGTAGATTGGTACAGAAGGATAGATCACAACATAATCGGTTCAAGCATTTGCAAATGTACCAATATAGCTCTGTGACCAATGTCTAACAGGTAGTTTAGTATTCATTGCATATTATCCACTACAATTCAACCAAAGTGAACAATAGCAAACAGAGGGTGCATAAAAATTAACTTTTATTTACATTAGGATCTTACATTCAAGTACTTAAGCAATAATCTTTTGTTAAAACTGAACTCATCTGGGCAACGTATAGCATAGATAGACACGTAATTTAGCCTGCAGTTATAAAGTTAAACAAAAAACAGGAAAAATGGGAGCAAAAGAGCCATTCAAGAGGAAATACATGACAATCTTTATGTATGGCTTTCAGACAGAGATTTAAGCTAAAAACCTTTGCTTCAGGGGAGAGATAAAGTTACCAGTGAGATTATACCTAAATGACAACAAATAGCAGATTTGCTTTAAAAAAATGTGGCCCTTGACAAAACTCATCCCCATGATTATGTGCTACATAAGGTTCTACGGAAACATTATCATCTAACCAGTCCTACAATGTTAATTGCTCAATCCATATGACTCCCAACACACAAAGAAAACTACATAAAAATAAGGACCAGCGGAAATTTTAAACATGAAATAAGTCCTCCCTGTTTCCTGGGACGAAAAACTAAATGAAGAGATGAAGAAAGATGGATATCCAATGATCTAATATTGTTCCCTCCATTTTCCACTTTTCATTAGGAATTCATCGTCTCTCTCTTATGATAATCAAATTATTGCTCAAATTAGTTGCCAGTGACTGAAAGACCAGAATACAAGAAAATAATTCCAACCACTTCAAGTTTCTTTACTTTGCAAATATAACCTGGACTCTTCAAATCATTCAAAACTATGATCATTTAAAACTCAACAAGAGCACATTGGCATTATAATTACCTGCCAGTTTTGGTGTGTAGCGGCCAAACGCTGTCGTCAAAGCCCTCCACTAGAACCTTGTGTAATTGAACCCTGCACCAGGTCAAACCACAAAAAGATTATGTAAATTAGCAGCAAAGACCCAAAGGGCCAACATGAAAAATCATTGCAGCGTGAAAAAAGAAAGGGTGGAGTTTTCATTACTTTCCATTGCCGATGAAATCATCATATGTTATGGTATTGCTGTTCCAAACAGCTACATTTAGCTCTCTGAGTCCCTCAATAATGCTAAACACAAACTTCTCTTGGAACAGAGGATTCCTGCCACCATCTAAGCCAACGAAACCCACAACCCAAAAAAAAATTAGAAAAATAATAATAACCGTCATAATTTCAACCAAAACAGACAAAGAAAAAAACTTGGCAACCAATAATGAAAGAAAAGAAAATTTTTTTGAAAAAAAAAAAGAAACACATAATACGAAAGAACATTAGAATGTTAGATACCTTTGCAGGTTCGTGTGCGGCACTTATTACTACCATATTCAACACAAACGTAAGGATCTTGTCTTGAAATCCACTCCGTGTCCTTCAATTTGGTACAACCAACAACTACAACCAAACCCCACAAGAATGAACACCAAAAGAACAAAACAAAAAACATGCCCACACAGAGACACCCATGTAACCAAAATCAAGAAATCTGATCGACAACAACCAAAAAAAAAAAAATCAAAAGCGGCTGTTTGAACATTTACCGGTGACTTCCAGAGGCTGGCCTTGAAAACCAGAAACCGACATGGAAGCAGATGGGTATGGAGAAAGGGAGGAAGAGTAATGCTGATGATTTGCTGCAGGGTACATCGCTGACATGCTCAAAAATTCAATGCCATCCCTCTCCCTTTTATATTGGGTTTCTTGGTTTCTAATCCTTAAAACAGTTATCGCACTCCGCGTAGCTGGTTGATTCAACGTGTTGTTGTTGGTAATCAACGAGTAGGATTTTCTTAATCTCCGGCTAGGTTGGCCCTTTTCTTGGTAGTTTCTTCTGGGTTATTAATGGTTTTCCTTCCGCCTCTGGGATTTGAATTTTCCCCTTTTCGATTTTCCTATGAAAATTTTGTTTCTCTTTTCGTTTATATATTTATATATATATTACTTTTTTTGTTTTTGTCTTTTTGTCTGTTCACTTTTTTTTTTTCTTTTTTCGTCTAAGGGCGAAAATTGCTTATAACCGCCACCAATGGGCTGGAAGCGGTGACTATTGACTGGTCCGCGTGGATTAAAATTAAAAATGCAAATTTCTGGCTAAAGATGAAATTCACGGCCTACTAATTACATATTCAATATGAATTATTAGTTTTCAATGAGAATGAAAAAAATATTAACTTGATTACAATAAGTCGAAAATCAGCCCTTTCTTTTTTTTTTTTTTTGCCCTCCAAGGTACCACGTGCGCCGCCAAAGGGTAAACTTTGGTCGCAAAAAATTGAAAAGCGTGTGGACTGTAGAACCTTATTCAACGCAATTGCAACTTGGGATATGTATATTAAATTAAAGGACATTGACCAATTTTTCCCTTGTGAGAAAAAAAAAAAAAAAAGGACATTGACCAAGACATTCCCGATGGGCTGATTGGTGGAGCTTAATTTTAGAATGATAATAATCCTCCACGCTGACCTTGCCAACCAACCCACCGCGAGGATTTTACATATTTCCATGCATTTTGTCAGAATCCTAATTTCCTATTCACGTCTTTCATTTAAAAAACAAGACTAGTTGGGTGACATAAGAAGTCCAAGGCCAGTTGGTCATCCTGATGCCGAGCTTTGCCAACCGGCGAAACCATTGACCAGCCGATATATGGTCGCGTCAGTCTGATCGAATCGGGCGCAGGGAAGTGAGAATGAGCTTTTCTCACATGCACCGCTACAATATGCTTCATACTCACAAAACGTGCTCCGCAGCTGACCGTGAATCAGACCCCACAAGTTTCTTTGAGGGGCCTACCGTAAGCGAGTCTTAATTCATTTGATGCGGACAAAAGATGAGAACAAAGACAAAAGATGCTTCACAACCGTTGAATTAGATTGTCGACAAAAGCAATCTGATCAAAGGAGTAGCACGTGCTTTTTCGCGGTCAGCATGTTCCCACAAAATCATTTCTCATCATGCGAACATGCCTGCTGGCCTTGTCATATATAACACGAAAATACAGGAATGCTTTCTTTCTTAATGCGGTCAACCATATGGCCACAAACCACCATGTAAAAATGAATCGCGCTTCCTAGACATTTGACTTTCTGTCAATTCTGGCGCAAGCCTGCCTTTTTCGTCGCGCCATAAACTGCTCCATTCACAACAAGGGATATTTAGAGTGGAGGGTTCAGGAATCGCTTCTGAGACTTGCGCATTATTTTCCTAGAAATGTACAATGCAGTTCAGCTTTCCAATAAAAATTTATGAAACAAATTCCACTACAACGTGCCCCAAACCTGCACCAATGTTACCGTTGTCCCCGGCCCATTTTTGACTTGAAAAACCCAACAAGCCCAAAGCAATATGGTGACAATACAAATGAAACAAACGGAATGAACATCCCAGATGCGTGCACCGTTTGAAAGTCGTTCAACATATACAGCCCTTCTATAATGACATCAACAATCTCCGATATTCATTCACTTTCGTAATCTTCGAAATCTCCAAAAGTAAAAACAGATGCATCAGCAGCCATTGCTTTAAATTCACTTTCCGAGTTGTTTATCGCAAAATCTGAGACTGCTCCACCCGCAGCACCACCTTTTGGCTGACTATTGGCAACCATCTGTTGGGAGTCCGTGCTTAGAAGAGAAAACTGTTCAGTCACTGGAGTTGAACTCCCGACCTGATCTGATTTACTGTTGGTTTCAGCAATAGCGGTGGATGTGTTGACTGTTTCTTCCCCCAAACTTGCTGCCTGAGCTTGCCTTCTTTGTGAAGAAACATATTCCTCAGCCTCGCTGTCTGAAAACACATCATCATTGTTGTTACTTCCTGGATCTTTATTTTGGCTTGGTGCATCTGAAACTGTGCCTGCATCAACTACAGCAGAAGCACCATTTGGACCTTCCTCTGACTTCTTGGCAGAAGATTCAGTATTTGGCTCAGTTGAAGTGGTTCCACTATAATCTACCAGGACAACCTCGACCTGAAATCCTGGGGATGGCAGTTTCCTCTGCATAAAAGGCAGCCAAAACTGTTAGATGGAGTTGCAAGCCTCACAAGAGAAGACATCACAGCTTGAAGAAGGTTTATACCTTGTCAAACCCATCCATGTCACCAGTGTTTAAAATTTTTCTATTTTCCACCATGGTGGTGTTCAACCAACTGAAATTAGAAAGAAGAAATCAGTTCAATTGCAATTATTTTATTTGCCCATAGATCCAAGAAGAGAGTGTATACGAACAAGTAAAAATCTCCTTGGCGGTCATGAAAATGGACTTTGAAGTCTCCAGCTACCTCTGCTAGACCAGGCTCCCCGGGAAGAGTAAAGACCATAACACCTTTTTTTGGTGCACTAAACCAATAGTCTTCAGGCTGCGGAAAAGTCAGGAGCAAAAGTTTGCTAGATATCATATTTGCAAAAGCACATCATAGTTAAAGCTAACTGAGTCCTCAGACATCAAAGCTCATGGCATGCCTGTTACAGTGTTACTAAATAAAACCTACCGATGAATCTTTAGTTCTGGGATGCTTTTTCGAGGAAAAGAGTACACCTGTTGAGAAGGAAAACTTTGTTACTGAAAACAAATAGGTATTTAAGCAGTAAATTACAGTCACATCTAGCTCTACCCTACAAAAAAGCCACAAGAACAATTTTCTCCCCTTTACTGATTGCCATTTTTTCCTTTATTTTTGGTGCTAGGGCTATGTTGACCAGAGACTTGGTACAATTCTGGGGTGTACAAGTATACAGTTTGAGTAGGTATTGCCTCCTGTGTGTTAGACCCTTTTCATCATGCAGTAGCATTTACTGAGTGTTTGTGTCCATGTACGCAAGGGTTGCACGTGCACACACAGACACATGTAGAGAGAGGGGGGTTATCAAATCTAAAATTATGCAGAATTGTCCTTCTAGAAACCTAACATACAATCTGGTTGTGCCATTTATCTCAGGTTTCCATGTATGGCATATTTCAAGAAAAGAATTCTCCCATAAAGATGTGTTATAGCATTTATATGAATTGTTTCTCTCTCGTTAATGCAGAATCCTTCATGGTAAACAAGCTTATGCTTGCTAAAAGTTTCACCATGTGCCAGAACATGGCAAAAGCAGTGGTTTGTGTTATTAATATAATGTAAAATAATAAGAAACAGATAGAACATGCAAGCAAACAAATCACAGCAAGTCATTAAATAGATAACAGATGAACACAAGAAGAGAATTCTAGGTATGGGGTATTTCTTCTTGTTCACAATACATAAAATATTAGAGAACTTTGAACCCATTGTGATAGCACTGAGGGTCATAGGCCAATAATAATGATCGAAAAATGTGAGGGAAAGAATGCCACAACAGACCACTATGATCAGAGACTGTTATGGATGGCCTTATCCAATAGGGACACCTGTGAAGCCGAAATCCTCTGAGCATGCACCTGCACAAAAAGCGGCATTGGTAGCAAAAGAAAATAAAGCACCAGTGAGAATCACTAAACAATAAACAAACCTGTGGCCTGGCTGATTTTCCCCATTGAAGTATGTCAAGATGCATTAAATAAAGCACCAGTGAGAATCACTAAACAATAAACAAACCTGCGGCCTGGCTGATTTTCCCCATTGAAGTATGTCAAGATGTGTTCAAAATACTTTACATATCTCTAAACAAAAATACAAAAAGAGTGCCCATTAGGTTGGATATAAAGAAACTCAGCAAGGTTAAATTGAATGTGCGTTCCACACAAGATGGAATAAATACTTACAATTTGACTAGGAAGAACAAGCCCTTTGCCATCAATACATCTCTTCTGGTTGTAGTAGTCAATGGACTCTTCGGCAGTAGGGAAGAACTGCAGAAATATGGAAAATTAGCCTGAAATGTATATATTATCAGTTAAACATAAAATAATAAATGTAAATGAAATGTAATCCCAAGCTACTGGGGATTTGCCTACAAGTATCCTTTCCTTTCTCTCTCCATTATTATCTAATTAAAGCCAAATTAAATGCAGCTTGTTGTGGTACAAGTCCTTTTTATCGCCATGAAAAAATTCATTTACCGTACCATTACTGAATATCATAAAAATTCCATCAAACTAAAATTCTGATAGAAGAAAGGCACAGATATGTTACCTTCAAGTACAGGAGAAGGCTAGAGATCATCAGCCCAGTCCTTGCCATACCAGCCTTGCAGTGCACAACCACAACATTCTCAATATCCTCCTTCAACCAGGAGTAAGCACTTTGACAAAATGATATGATCAGCTGTGTTGGGGGGCAATTGTGATCATCAAATGGAAAACTGGCCACCTGATAAATAAGTTCCACGTGACATAAGAAGCTAAATTATAGTGTTTCAGCAGGTATGTAATACGAAAAGGCAACAACCCCAGCATGATCAACCTTATACAACATCCAATTGTTGAATAAAAATAAAGACATCCTCTGATTGGTGAAAGAATCAATGCAATGAACACAAACCTGAGCTAAAACCATCTTATATTCCATACACTCACAATAATTTTCTTATATTGCAAATGGAAAGAACACTGCCATTACTATACATTACTATTACTACAGTACTAGCAGTTGAATATAGCATACCTTTCCCTCAAACAAAGATGCATCATACAGTCTCTCAGAGCAGAGATTGTATACTTTGTACTTGCCCTGCACATTGAAAGCGCATCAAAGGTGAGAACATAGGCGTCTAATACCAGAGAATAAGATTTCAAACACTTCAGACAGAAGGAAGCTCAATCCACACAAATTGCCACTCTCAAGAGAGGTGTCTAGAATCACCAATTTGGAAGATAGATAAAGTTTCTGCTAAACAAGCAAGATTTGGTATGAAACACATAATGGTCTATAAAAACCTTGCATATGAAGTCAAATATTAGAGAAGGCTTAGAACCAACAAGAATCTTGAAGTATGGAAGCCACAACAATTATAATCATATGTGGTACTACCTTGTGATGGGTCTCAAAAAACTTAATCACTTCTTCCATGTGGTTTCTGTAGAACCCCTGCAACAAATAGCTAGAGTCTGATCATTGGGAATATGAACCAATAGGAAAAATTAAATCCAACCTTGTAGCACAGATTAACCTGCCTACCTCCACATAACTGAAAAACCCAGAACTCATATCACCAGCAGGGAATCCCATTGCAATTATATTCTCTGTGATGTATGTCATATCCAAATCAAATCCTCCTTCCTGAAAAAAGTAGGTAGCAAAGTTTAAATATGTGCAAATGTATAAATTGGATAAAGAAAATTCCTAGAATCAAGAGACAGATAAAAAGGAGAATTATAAGTTTTAAATCCTTTAACCAATGCAGTAGAAACCACAGAAAGTGGGTGCAAATTTTAGGTAAGTGGCCCATTTGTGTAAGCATCCATGCAAATATAATGGGGTGGAAGCCTGCTTAATTGAGAGTGTGATATGTTACAAGATCACACAACAATGAATGGAAAAATGACTTGAAATCTCAAAATTGACATAGACAATGGACATAGAAATCTTCTTCTAATCATCTTGAAACTCAAAGGGGCAAACTGTATTAACAAACATGTGCAACAATAACCCTTAAATGTTGTATTACATGTTTCCCTATGCTTTGACCCTACACTAACATAACATATAAGTGACACCAATTATCACAATGAGGAAAAAGTAACCACAAGGGTAGTGACCTACAATACTTCTTATTCAAACAAAAATGAAAACAGAAGGATCAACATCAACAATAGCCTCACCTGGTATCTTCGTTTATTTTGAGACACAGCATGCCGAGCCTTCACTTGTACGGCTTTGACTGCATTCTTGGATGAATCAACTAACCCTTTGGTAATTGTTCCAAACAAACCAGATTGTGAAGTTCCTTCAGGACTATCATCCTTTGGAGGAGATTTTGGAGATGGACGCAATCCAAACCCACTGGTAAAACGTGAAAAGGTTGACTTTTCAGAATTCCCAGTTGGTGAGTCATCGGGTGTTGAAGCAAGTGGCTGAGGGATTTTCAGACTTTTGGCCCATGATGCAATGCCAGCTGCAGACAGCTTTGATGGTCCATCTCGAGAAGAACTATCTGGTCCAGCATCCATGGCCCCAGCAGAAGGCTGTAAATCAGGAGCTTTAACAGATGGAACCGATGAATCAATATACACTGAACTCATTCCTCTCAACAAAATACGCTGATATGACTAATGACAAGCAAAGCTCGTGGATCAACCATATGAATGTTCACAACTGCAATCCCGAATAGAAAAATACAAAAATTTAGCAACAGCAGCATCATAAGCAATCAATTTTCACTGACAAAAATATCAATAAATGGAATGACTATTGCCAGACGGATTTGAGCTTCTTCCACTCCATTTCAGATTTTAGAAACAACCTACATCAAACCCTCACCTACCAGCACCAAATATAACTTGTAAACTAGAGTTGGAAATCAGAGATTCAAATTTAGCTAAGAACAAATAATTATAATAATAAAATAAAGCAACGAAAGATGCCGAAATCGAGGGGCGAATCGTATTAGAGAGAATTGGGTTCTAGGGCTTCGATCGTACCTTGTTGAGATTCGATTCAGAAGATAAACCACGAATTTTCCCTGGGAAGATAAAATTTAGGTTTTGCAGAGAGATCAACAGAGAGCAATGAAGAATTAAAAATATTTTTTAAGAGCCCAAGAATTTGTAATTATTATTAAGAATATCGTTTATCATCAGCTTTCAGATTCGCAATGGAGGAGATATGGGGTTATACGTCATTTCGCGTGCACCCGCTGGTCAACGGATTCGTTGATGGTCATCGTGATCTGCGATTGCAAGCGCTCTTCTACTTCCGCAGCGCGCAAATCAGACGGTCGTGGATGAAAGTATAGTCGCGGACGACATTTCATCACATATATCGCGACCCCACATGCAAGTCCGCTCAAGAAAACAACAACCGTCGGGTTCGCAGTGTTATGATCGTATATCATAAGGTCATCGCATCCGACGGTTAGGAGACATGAATTTTTTTTTTTTTAATTTGGGTCCTTTGGGCAATTACGTGTTAGGAGCATGCCATAGTTTTATTGGTCGAGGTTAGTGGCACAATCTCTCGTAACTATGATACAATTAATACACTGACGTTATAGTTTTTTTTTTTATTTGTTCTTCTTTTTTCATTAAAATGACGTGATACTTTCTAACTACATGCTCTATTAGCATGTCCCTCGGAGTCTACTGGATTAAAAACTTAAACAACAATCGATTTAAAATCTTCAATGATTGGATAAAATTTAAAATGAGACCATATATTACATTTTTAAAAATTATTAAAATAAATTTAAATTAAATATTTACATTAAAAATTAATAATAATATTTTAAAAATAATAATAATAATAATAATTAATTATATGTGACTTAATTTCATAAATAAATATATTTTTATTATTATTTATATATACATATATTATTTTATTTATATTATTATATAATAGTAATAGTGTTGAAAAAATTAAAAAAAAAAAATACATTGATTGATTGCGATCTATATTAAAATTCTTATGATAAAATAACACCTACCGACCATACCGATAAGAGCCCCTCTATCATGCTTGCATTGCATATAATTTATAAATAAATATAATTGGCTGGATGAGCACGTAATATGATAATAACAAAGAACAATGGCGCCATAAATTAACGAAGAATTCATGGTTGTCGCGTATATACAAATTTTGATGAAGTCTAATCATCCCCATGATCGGTTGGTTTTTGGCCTGCTACTAGCAGATATTAAATGTATTTACAACCAACATGAATCCAGAAGGAAAATAAACTATTCCTGGTGGGTTTCGATTTCAATAGGGTCAAATGGGCACTAAAAAATTCAATGAAGACGTTCGTTCTCCTTCCCAGCAACCATCACCATGGGAAGTATTGACAATCACTGACCACAAATCGCCTCTACGTTGCATGCAGCCTTCCCTGCCTATCAATATTATTTGTAGATGCCCCAGAAGACCCTGAGACTCTCTCTTAAACACTGATTATCCTCTTGCCACCACGCAGGGGAGTCCTGGTGCTTTTAGCAGGACTGCGCTTCAATGCTTTCACGCTCAATGGATTGTGCTTGCTCTGTGATCATCATCCGAGATGTCACAAAAAATGACCAGAGAGAAAGGCTAAGATATGACTCAATAAACTAATTACATTATTATAAGTTTTCCAGAAAAAAACTATGCTTACCATTCGACAAGTTCCAGCATCAAGGTCACAGACAGGATAATCTTGCGGGCAGCAGCTATAGTGATCGTCACAGCAGGTTGCAGATTCAAGAGGGCAGCAGCCCCATCCGAAGCAGAAGTCACCATACTCATATATACAGCAGCAAGTGCTCCCTGAAGGGCATGAATAGTAATCGTCGCAGACAGTAGAAGGCTTCGCTGGAGGTGGAGGGCTCACTGGAGACGGAGGGGTGGGACCAGGGTTAGGGGGGTTAGCACCATTCTTGATGGGATATGAAGCCTCCATTGCAATTCCACACTTGCCAGTATTAGTTTTGGCCACATTACGCTCCATCCTGATGTAACCTTTCTCCCCCCAATCGGGACCCCATGAGTTCCTCACAATCCAGTAATCTACACCATTTTCTGTACCATATCCAACAGCAACAACACCATGGTCTAGCTCTGTTCCGCAGGTACCAGTGAAAACACCCTGAATCAACAACATAATCAATATCGACATGCATAGAGGTCAAAGCATGTTGATGATTTGCTTGAGGTGATTAAAAATTTTCCTATTTCAGTATCTCTAATTAGCCTGCACAGCAAAATCTTAGTACAGAAATAAGTTACTGAGAGATTGTCCCATTCAAAAGACACAGGTTGCACATGAAACAAAACAACTGATTATAGGCAGTCAAAATGGCTAATAAGTTTGGCTGTCATCCTAGATTTAAAAGAAAAGCTTTATGAACTGTAAGCAAGAAGCATGTATTTTTGATCCTCAGAATTTCACCCCAAGCCATGTCTAAGCAAAGTAAATAATGAGATTTAGTAATTACCGATTGATATAGTTGGAAAGCCCTGCCACCTGCTTCAATGGCAACACTAACTGGTTGATGGACTACAGCCTTTTGCAAAGACTTCTCATCATTTTGTGGAACATCTTCATATCCATCAATGGTAACAACCCGAGCATTTTTCTGCAGCAAACAAATTGATCCAAATCTGAATAGAGAATTAATTGTAACTCTCATCTAACTAGAACTTTTTCAACTCGAAGCTGAGAAGGGAAAGTTGAGATAGAATTGATAGATACCCTATTGGGATCACACATGTTGTCAGTGGCCTTGTAGGGGTAATCTTTTTCGGTATCAATGCCACCATTGTTGATGATAAACTCAAAGCCATAGTCCATAAGTCCTCCATTGCATCCTTGGTTATATGTTCTATCGCAATCAACAAGCTCCTGCTCAGAGAGAGAGATTAAATCACCAGTTACTATCTGGTTTATCCCTTCCACGGCAGCAATAGTTGAGAATGCCCAGCAACTCCCTTCATTGAGAAACAATCCATGTGATTAGATCCAAAGCACAATACTTTTACAGAAACCCTGTTAAATCTAAGCGTATTAAACAAGAAATAAGTGATTACTCAAAGAGCAAACCCAGAAAGGTGCAGCGTACAACAATTTTTGTTTTGTCAAACAGTAGAATTGATGTAGGATCGTCCCAATTGCAGAACAAATATCCCAGATGCAAGCGCAGATCTATCCAATCTCTACTAAACATTTTTGATCCCAAATCTTATGTAATCAGAGAAGATTTCCATAGCTCGCCATCATCACGTCTAGTGTTTAAATCAAATCTAACATGGGAGAAGCATTGATTATTTTACAATTTTAGCCGCTTATCATGCATTAGATTGTATCAACCAAAACACACAAAAAAATTAAACGCTTCCTTACACTAGATCTTTCACAATAAGCTAATAACCGTGTTTGTGGGTTAAAGGAAAGAAATAATCTTATTCTAATTTCTTTTCAATTCCACCACAATATTTTCCCACAAAAAAATAACAAAACATGCACACATAATGATTCAAGAAGATAGTTTTACAGGTCAAACAAGTCCGTCAATGGTACGGAAACGAAACCGTCCTGAAAACACGGTTCCGGTTTTACCATTCTCTGGCAATCCAAAGACCCCACAAATAAAAAATAAAAATAAAAACTAAAAAGTAAAAGTATTAGGCAAAAAGAGAGAGAGAGAGAGAGAGAGAGAGAGAGAGAGAAACATACCACACTGGCCTTGATCTTTGACAGGGACAACGGCCCCTTTCGCTGTCCAATCAACACTCTCCGGCAAATCATCGCCATGAGAGTGCAAATACCTATCGCTTCTAGACCCCACGGTCTTGGGCCCCACCTTCCGGTTAATCCTCGTACCCAAGAGCCTAGCACGGTACTCCTCGTTGGTCAGATCGGCGAACCGGTTAATCCCGACCTTGTAAGTCCGGTTCGCGACCGAGTTATGTTCGTCAACGAATTTAAGATTATCCTTGAAGATCTCGAACCGCTTCTCTTTCTCTCCCAGTGCATTGTACGTTTTACCGTGCTTCACCATCCACATCTCGTACATCTTCCGCACCTGAGCCTCGCTCCTCTCCGAGGCCAGGCCGTGCTTCACGTCGTAGTCAATGATGGACATGTCTAAGGCCATAGACGCGACGACCAGACACGCCAGCACGGCCAACAAGGCAGCGGATCTGAACTGACCCATGTTTGGTCCTGTCTTTATTGTCAATTAAAAGGGTGTCTGTGTTTTGTGTTTGTGGCTGCGTTAGCGATGGTTTTCAGAAGGTCTGGTCCTGGTGGGTTTGTGCGGGGCGGTACATATAAGGAAGAGAGCGAGTCGGAGAAGAGATTGGTTTTGACAGAGAAATTGGGTTGGATAACAAGGAAAAGGACACCGAAACTGCGTTGAAATGCGAGAGTTACCTCGCTTGTGACGTGGAGGCCCGGGTTAGGTGGGACCTACGGGACCCACCTATATTTGGAGAAGTGCCTTGATGTCCATTGGCTCTCTCTCTCTCTCTCTCTCTCTTCTTTTTTTTGTTAAGACCAAAGTTAGAATTGCGTTTGGCAAACGGGTTTTCGCCACGTGGATTACTTGTTTCTCGGGAAACCTCACGAGGGGTTCGCTTTGATTTCTTTTGATTTTTTTTTTTTTTTTTTTTGAAGGCTGTCGTGTTGTTTACCAGCTTTTGATTAGAGAACACGCAATTAGTCAAATTACAGATCATCGACGTGTTAAATTTGGTAACGTTCACAGCTAGAATTAATTTCTGTTGCAGGGATTTTGATGATGACGCGCCGAGAAATTTCGGAAAGTCAACATAGTGCTTGCTCTTTTTCGTAAGTTGGGTGTATCAATTTCAATTTTTTAAGCAACCCCGCAGTTTCAATTGTTTAAGCAAGATATAATATAGGTTCATATATCTCGTTTATTGGCAGAAAGCATAAATTAATACTTCTTCCAATAAACAAAGATAAAAAAAAAAAAAAAGGCATGATAACCCTTTCATTAATTCCTATTTTGAAAACCTCCTACTTGTGCATACATGAATTGGCATCAAAATCACTCTAAAAAATAATTAAATAAATTTCATTATTGCAAAACAATATTTAAATCCTAAATTCACTAATACCTCTTTTTTTTTTTTTTAGCCTTTTAGAAGAAAGAAAACCCAAAATGATAACCCATGTTGTTTGACTGTTTATCAGACCTTTTTTTTTTTCCCTAAGTTGATAAGACTTTTGTTGCTGTGGGGCTGCTAATGGTGTAGGCTAAGGTGTATTTTCTAAAACGTTTTCTACAAAGATAGTAACAGACAAAAAAAAGTCATATGCAATGCAGCTGGCAGATAATGTGTAAGAAAGAGCTCAGTCTATTTGATAAAGAGTAATTTTCCCTGCTTTTTGGAAATTTTTCTCTAACAGTGACAATAACACGAAAGAAACAAACAGTTCAACGATATGCGCAGGCTGTTGTTGGACCATTGAACTGCACACGCTTTAGTTAGTAGTTGGCCCATTGAGATCCGGGGTCTCGCTGCATAACGATCCATGAACTAAGCCGAAACGAGGCCGAAACGAACCGTGAAACACCAGATGAACTGGACGTTGTAGCCCAGTTTGAGGATGGGTTGTGGTCTTTTGTTCCGAGTGGACCTCGTGGCATCCGGGGTTCCATGGGCTATTAAGACGACGACAACGTTCGATCTGTTTTGGAACAATGTCAGCATCATCAGGGCTCCATCTTTCCACTCAAAACTCCTCCTAACACACGTTGATTGCTCCTATTTCTGGACAAATAATTTCCCGAATCAAGCCAATATTCACGCCCCAAATTCACAATTTTTGACTTTTCTTTACATGAATGTGGATATAAGTTTTCTTCGTTTCCTTTTAAAGATACCTAAATGAAGGATGTAGCCGTCTTGTCTCGTTGTGCTGACAACTAAACATCCATTACTGTGTTCACATGGGTGGGGTTTAATTGGCCTCCACTGGGAGCTCTGGACCCACACAGCAGGTACTGAGGCTCAAATCATTTCGTGCACAAAAGTTCCGATCCACTTGAAAGATATTTTTATTATTCGTACTTTTTTGGCACCTCTACCCTTCGCTGCGCGTTCTAAAGTCCTCCAAAGAACGCTCAATTACGATGGTAAGTGATAGTCGTGGTGACGGTTTTATCCTAAAATCTTTTGCCGTGAAGGAAGGGTGGGGTGGGGACAATAGATTCGAACATTTTCTTTTTTTCTTTTTTTCTTTGTGTTTTTTGGTCGTACCTTCGTGAACCGACGGCCTCTTGTTGCTGGTCCCTTCCATTTCCAGCTGCACGCAATTATTGTAGGGTCTCCATTTAGAAAAGCAAGTATATTTTGGCTTTTGCTGGTGCAGTCAGGTCGCAACAATGCGGTCGATGGGGGTTGCATGAAAGTTTCTGCATCCCTTCTATCTTTCTATTCCAAACTGGAATAAATTTTTGCCTTTTAAAGGTACTTAATGCGTTGAAAATTCAAATCCAAAAAATTTGCCTTAAGAAACAAAACCTGTCTTTGTTTTCCCACGATTGATTGATTGTTAAAATAAACGAATCCACCCAATTAAAAATAAAAAATGTTTTAGTGATTAAGGATTTAAATAAATAAATCCAGTTGACTTAAAATAAATGTTATTGCTAAGCTAGCGTTTTTACACATAAGCTTTGGTCGGACTGGGCAGGCCAATTAAAGTCTCAATCAGATTAACGGGCCTTCTTCACTCCCTGTAAGACTTTGGAACAGAGCTCCAATTGTTTTTGTAGCACAGTAGCGAGCATTATTTGGGGGCCAACACAAAGTTACAGAAGACAAAGACAAGATAAAACAGCTGTGAGTACGTGACCCTTGCCATGTGCGTGAAATAGATTTTTTTTTTTGGCTATTAGTTTGAGTAGAGAAGAAAATTTTAACTACAAATGAAAACGATACGTGTGACTTAAATTTTAAATCTTATTTTTATTTTTAGATTTATAATTATCAAATTACATCTAATAATTACAATAATTGCTTGTTACTGTTGTTACTTATACGTTATTGGGTAAGTAAGATTCGAGGCATATTCTTAACCTTATTTTTTTTCTCTTTAAAATGTTTTGAAAATACAAATATGATTTTTTTTTCTTATTTTCTTCACTTATTCTTTTTTTTTTTTTTTAACTCTCTCAAACACAATGTAAAACATAGTTCAATGTGCAACTTGCGAGACAACACGTCAGTTTACTTAAAGATTGTCTCGTAAAAACGCGCATGTTTCCCCGTTAAAAAAGAAAAAGAAAAAAGAAAAAGAAAAAAACACATATGTTTGCCCTTGAATCTTGATTTCTCTCGCTAGTACGACAGGCTCAGGCTCGTCAATATATTCACTACTTTTATCCAAAGTCTCTCTCCAAGTCCGTCTGAGGGGAGAGATGGGTGCTCCGACTCTTTCTTCTTTGCTAATAGCTCTGACTATTTATTTTCATATGTGTTTGATGGTTGCTGGTGATGGAAATGCAGCAATTGAGATTAAAAGACAAGCACTTGGAATAATCATAGGTGGAGGAGGCCCTTCTCCCTCCCCTGAATATTCAGAGTGTCCACCTCCTCCGCCACCTCCAGAACCCGAGTGTCCGCCTCCTCCTTCACCCCCGCCACCTTCTCTACCCCCGCCACCGCCAAAGCCAACGCCAAAGCCAACGCCAAAAATTCCGCCTAATCTCGTGAGGGATTACAAAACAATCCAAGCATTCAAGGCAACTATAGAGTGCGACCCACAAGGAATTAAGAAGTCATGGACCGGCCCGGATGTCTGCAAATACAAAGGTTTTGCATGCGCCACTGCGCCCGACCTGAAGGTAAGAGCTCTCGCCGCAGCAGACTTCAACAACTACAACTTTTACGGCGGGAACCTGAAGATCGCAGGCCTCGTCAACGAGTTAAAGGACTTGTCCATCTTCCACATAAATTCCAACAATTTCTCAGGTCCAGTGCCCGAAGATATCGACAAAATCCGATACTTGTACGAGTTGGACCTCAGCAACAACAAGTTCACTGGTGGGTTTCCCATGTCAGTGCTCAACGCCAAGAACTTAACTTTCTTGGATCTCAGGTTCAACACATTTTTCGGGCATATTCCCGCCGGAGTCTTCAATCTCGACGTCGACGTCATCTTCCTCAACAACAACAACTTCGAGGGACCAATTCCTGACAATCTTGCCTCCACGCCTGTTCTCTACCTCACTTTCGCCAACAACAAGTTCAATGGCCCGATCCCAAGTAGCATTGGCAAGGCCAAGAAACTACTTGAGGTGCTCTTCCTGAATAACCAATTCACAGGCTGCTTGCCGTACGAGATTGGTTTCTTGAAACAAACCACAGTGTTTGATGTGGGCACAAACAAGCTGTCTGGCCCAATTCCACACTCATTCGGGTGCTTGGCAAGGATGGAGTTGCTGAACTTGGCCCGGAATGAGTTCTACGGGACAGTACCAGAGTCGGTCTGCTCGCTCCCCAAGTTGTCAAACCTGTCTTTGTCTTACAATTACTTTACTGAGGTTGGGCCCGAGTGCAGGAAATTGATAAACAGTAAGGTACTTAATGTTAAAATGAACTGCATTTTGGACCTGCCGGATCAGAGATCGGCTGCTGAATGTAAAAAATTCTTCTCAAGGTGCATTAAATGTTCCAATGCGAGGTCACTGACCTACGTCCCCTGCAAGAAAGGGGGTTATTCGGTACCGCAGACGGCTGATAAACAATCAGAGGCGAAGACAGCTCAACCGCCTAAATCATACAATGCACTTTCGCCTCAAAAAATGAGGTATTAAGCGGGTTAGTTCGAAATTATGTCGCTGATCAGTCTTTGTGCCATATATGTTGATGTCTAATTCCAATGTTTGTCTTAAGTCGTCATTGTAAAAGAACCAGCAATAATTCCTTGTAACTCGATTCTGCTTTCAATAAATTGCATTTTTATGGTCTAATTTCAAATTCTTTGTTTTCTTTAAGTTGAAACGGACACTCACCCTAGTCCGAGTGAAGCCAAAGCGCCAATATTTAGCTCGAAATGCCATGGTATACTGTCATTAGCCAAATCCTCAAAAAATGGAAATAAAATAAGATTCCATTAAACCTTTCTGTTACAATTCTTTTTTCCATTTTATTATATAAAAAAAAAAAACCACAGTTGGTCATTTTGTCTTTAAGAATCTTCGGATCTAATAATGATTTTAACAAAAACAGAGAAATTCGGCGAAGAATGCATTTTTTTGGAGGGTTTTCCTTTTGGGTTCGGACAAGGTCCGAGGAGCCCGCAATCCTCTTGTTCGTGTATTTTGCCTTCTGTCTTTGTTCCATGTATAGTAGTTCGTGTCTTTTTTCCTTTTGTCTTTGTTCCATGTATATCTTCTTCAAGTAACTCTAGTACTCCTTCGAGCTCCGTCAGAATCATACAGTCTGATCGATGAAAAGGAGAAATATATGAGAGAATCCGTCTGTATCTCCAATATTATCCTTGTTGCATTCCTAGAGAACCTGTCTAATATTGCATCCAATGCATTGCCGTCGTATAATTGGTAGCTGGTCGACACCAAGTCCACGGCCCACAAATAAAAGTAGGCTGTCAGCTTCACTGCCCAGATTTTTTGTTCCTTTCTAGGAAAAGACGGAGTGGGTCCTAGTTCTGTATGCTGACAGCTTATCGAAGGCGTCCATTGATATTTCACGGCCGTGGATTCCAACTTGCAGAAAGTAGGCAGCCAAGTGACAGCCATGCAAATCCGCCTATGGAGATGGCCCACCACTGGATTGCCGAGAATTTTCTAATCGTTTGGGAATCATTTTCGTTGTAAGTAACCTACTGTGAACAAAGGCAAGGCCTCTATAACCAAATATGGGACAATGGCATTCTTGGCAGACACAAAAATGAAAATGGTATTACGGCTCTTAGGAGCAGTCGATTTTTTTCAGCCTTCAGGTATGAGCTTGCGCCCATAAATGTCTGTTCGTTTTGGGCCGCTGTTGTAAGCCGACCTTAGGATGGTTTGTTTTGCAGCTTCAAGTTGGGTCGTCACTAAAGAATGGACTTCAGTTATCTAATGCACTTGGACGACGGCAGTGGGCCCCATATAGGGTGGTGAAATACATATAGGCCCCAGATTGAAGGCAGTGGGCTCTATCTAGGGGTGGGGCAGACGGAAACAATGAGCGCTTTTTTCAAAATGAATTTTTACATGACTTCATTGAAAAGCATTGGTGAATTTGTATTTCAACCTCTAATGAAACCCCCCCTTTTTTTTTTTTGGAGAAGAAAACAGTTTTTCCGTATGAGTAAATCTTATAAACATGACACCAACAATTTTGCAATTTTAAGTGGCATTTATATGATTTGCTTGTAAAATTCATAGGTTTAAATTAATTATTCTGTAATTTATTATTATTATCATTTTTTTTTTCATTTTACCTCACCAAGGTTTTAATTTGAACTATAAAACCAGTGTGGTTTCTAATTTTAGAAATTGAGATCTTCTTTATGATTTTATTAATTTTAAAACTCATATTTAAATTGAAAAAAAAAATTATAAAATCTAAATATTATGAAATTTAATTATTTTGACTTATCATGGTTATTTTTTTTAATTTATTTGTTATAATTTTGTTGGTGTCACAAAAATTAAACTCATTAAAATTCAAAAAATTATAAATTGCAAAAGGTTGCCAAAAAAAATTGATCATGATAATAAATTTTGAGAAGAGATCTCAATTATTAAAATTAAAAGTTATAAAATTTTAACAATAATATAAATTAGAAGTATAAAAAATAAAAAAATATAATAATAATAATAATAACTAAATACATTTAACTCATAATTGTAACATTTATTGAGCGTATCCATTTCAATATTTATGACAGAGCCTCGTAGAACGGAACAAATGTTGGCTGCAATGCTTTTACCAGGCATTTTAGGTAGGAATGCAAAAAACAAGAAACTGGCTGTTGCATTGATGAGCTGCCCCAAAGGGAGCAAACGGGCTCTCTGCCCTAATAACCACTTCATCAAATGTATCAAAATAATTTGTATCATGAACAAGGAAGTAGTGAGCTGTACTAGGTACGCCGAGGAACAACAGGGACAGTTCAACAAATTCCTGGACATTCTTAATTATGTATATATCTCTGTAATATTTTTTTTTTAGTCTTAAATTTTTGATCTCATATAAAATAAAGGAGTTCTCTTGCCCCTAACAATTGTTTCATTAAATACACCATGAATAAGGAAGGAGTGAATAGCATCATGGTACGTCTACGAACATTAGCGACACTCCAACCAAATTCCCAATGATTCTCTCTAACTCTAACGCAAATGTTTTTGTAACTTAAGTTTTAAATATTTGATTTCTCGTAATGAATTAATTTCGAATTAAGATTTTAAAAATTAAATTTAACTTGATTATACTAATAAAATTAAAATTTAAACTTTTTATTTTATTTTAAAAATTATTTATTCTAAAATTTAGTAGTTAACATAATAAATGGATTAGTTAAATTATAAATTTATAAAATAAATATAATTTTTAAATTTTGTAAGAAAAATATTTTTTTATATTTAAATTTAAAAATATATATTATTAAAATATTATATAAATTAAATATTGATTTAATAATTTAATTTTAATTAAAATAATTAAAAATTGAATATTTAAATATTTTTATTCAACGTCGAATGCCTCGCGCGGCACCTACAAGGCGGCAAGCTGATCTAGAGCGTGCCGGCCACCGCTTAAAGCGAAGGTCCTTGGAGAGTGGGCGGAATTCTATTCCCAAAAATTCTGCGCAATTGCAGATTTTTGTCATTAAAAAAGAAAGCTATATTTCGAGTCCACATTAATAAAAGATATTTGGTCTGCCATTCTGCAGTGGATGACGAGTCGTAATATACCCTCACCGACAGAATTTCCAGTTCCAAACGCCTTTGTCACGTGCGTCACGTGCCTTTAGTTACAAAAGGCAAAAGGTAGAGTCATTCATCTACCAAATATTCAAAAGTAAAAAACAAAAAATGAGAAAAAAAAAATGTTTTTACATAAAAAGAAAAGGGTAAAGGGGGAATAATGCACCGGCATGATCTGGTGCGGATCTTCCTGCGTCCACTCGCTTGTAAATCTAACCAATGTTGGGCCTACGGAAGGGCTTCCAAGATTCCAATTTTTAAAGTAAACTGATAAGCCGAAGTAAATACCATCACCGACAAGATACATTTATTTCGAGTTTCAACTTTTGACTTTTGTCTTGTTTTTTGTTTTTTTTTTGTTGTTGTTTTTTGTCTGCTCGCGTTAGCTTTCTTTTGATTGTTGGGGAAACATTAGAAAATAGGGAATGCGGAGAGATACTTAGTGTAATCTTTTTTGTGTGTTTATGTGCCGTTTCAAGCGCGATTGTCGCAAGGAGGAAGCATTTACCTTATTAAGAAGCTTTCTATAAGCACTAACAGAAGCTTAGGAATATTCAAATCTTTCTTTCAAAACTTTTCCCACCATTTCCCGGCAACCAAACAGGATTAAACATAAAAGAAACAAGATTGGCAACTCCACACACGCAATTGACTTTTTCATCGTTGCTTTGGGAGACACTTCTGACAGTTTACATGTTTACACTTGCGGAAATTACATTTCTATGCACCAAAATAAAAAAATAATAATAAAAAAAACACTTGAGAATAAGGGAGGGAAGAGGAAGAAAAACATGTGATGGTACGGGTAATCGCAGAACTCATACCCGTATCAATCATCGTCATGATCTTCATCTCTCTCAGATGGTAAAGATGCAATCTTTGCCCTGGATGATTGCGGCGTTGACATCGATGGACTTGTCGAATTATTGCAAAACTGAAAGCTATTGTTTTTATTTCTAGTATTAGCCTCTCCCACTTTCTCCACCTCGAAATGGGCCAAAGAGTCCACGGTCTCCACCAAGTTGTTTTCACACAAAAATTCTTCACTATAAACCTTCTCGACCCCCCTGTTGATCTCATGCACGAACACGTGAGTCTTTTTGTGGGCCCCGTCGCCTCCTACTCTCTTGCTCCTTGCCATCACTGCAGCCGTGAATATCGGCGACATCCTCCCCGGCGCCGCCGGGTAGTACCCACGTGGCCCATCGATCAGAATCACGTCCCAGGACACTTCGTAGATGTGATTCGGCATGTCGTTTATGCCAAGATTGCAATCCGAGAACAGCAGGTTCTGCACTGGCTTACACTCGGCTCTGACTTGTGATTTCGCCTCCGAGAGAAGCTCGGCCATATCGCTCACCCTGGTGGTGTATTGGATATCGTAGGCCTCGATCTCCGGGTGGTTCTTCTCAAAGTTTGAGACATAGTACTCGCTCTCGTCGAGAAAAATTGTGAGGCCGTGAAAATTGAGGGATTTCCACAAAAGGGTCTCGTGGGTTAAGCCAAAAACGAGGAAATTGCAAGGAGAGCAGCGGCGTAGGGTGGCGGCAACGGTGGAGAGCTCAGCATAGGTCATGTGGGGGGTTGTGATGTTGGAGCTGGCAGAGTAGTGAAGGAGGGCGGTGGTGACGGAGGAAGGGAGTGCGGAGAAGGAGGAGGTGGTGGCGGAGGTGGATGAGGTGGTGCCGACGGTGGTTGGGATGGTGGTGGTGAAGAGAGTGACGGTGAAGACCAGAGTAAGAAAAGTGACGAGAAAGAAAAAATACAGGCGATTTGGATATACAGATTTGTGGATTGATGGGTGGAGGAGTATTAACTTTGTGTTGTTGTTGTTGTTGCTGCTGTTGTGGTTGTGGTTGGTCCCCTTCATTTCCTTTCCTCGACTGAAGGGTGTGAGAACTCCGATTATTAGGGCAAAAAAAGGTTGGCGTCTCAGTTGTTCTCTTTGGCCTCTCTTTCTTTCTTGTACCTTCTATTTTTATTTAAGACGCGGGAGGTGCAGAGAATGGGGGAATCGGGTCGGGCCAAAGGAATCCACGGGTGAGATTGAGGGAACACGAATCCAGAGGAGAGAGAGAATGTGTGAAAGCGACGGCGGTCTGATGTAAATTGCCAAGTCGTGGGTCTGGTCGTGGGAGTGTCTGCGAGGTCAGAAATTGCCGATAAAATACATTATTATTCGAAACTTGAGTTACTGTTAATTTCTTGAATATATTCCATCTCAAAGCTTTAATATATTTCCACGATGTAAAATGAAAAACACGAATAATTTGATACCTATATTTGTACGAACGGGCAGATAAAATTTTTTTCCCAAAAAAAAAAAAAAAGGTTTACATCTCGATAATTTTCATAAACGTGACGTTTTGCTGTATCATGATGTAATCAGTGATACGGGATGTTCGAATTTTTTTTTTTTTTCTTTTTCGCACTAGCAGAATATCGATCGCCCAAATTTTGGTTTTTTTCTTTTTTTTTTTAACCTTTCACTTTCTTGCGTTCAACTCGCTTCCGTTCTCGTGGCTTTAACCCAATGATCTAAACTTATTTTATTTTGAATTATTTAGTTTCAACGGAATTCAAAAGTTAAAATTTAAATCACGATAAAACATATTATGTATACAATATTAATATAATTTTATAATTTAAATTTTAAGTTTAAATTATGGTTATTTTTTTACATTTTAATTTAATTTATAAGAAAAAACTTATAATTTCTACAATGATAAATTTAAATGAAAATTTTTCACTTAACTGTATGTAACTCATTAAATTTATTATTTATTAAAAACAAAAATTTTAATTTTTTTGAAAATTGAAAGAGATCAAAGTTAAAAGATGAGTTTTTTCCTTTTCTTTTTTGAAATGAAGAAATAAGAATTTTTTTTCATAATAACACGATTTTAATAATTTAATCATGACCGGAGCCAAGGAAAATGTTCACTAGTATTTATATTAGGCTTCATTAATTTGCTGGCATACTTTATGTTGGAAAAAAGATATACTCTTTAATTCGAATAAATCAATAAAGGCTATTCTTACTGGCAGAGAAGCGGGAGGATTACACGCGGGACGTGAAAGTTAACGTTTACCTCGACCTGCCCTATGAATGTTTATCAAAGAGGAAAAAATGGCTTCACTGCCCAGTGTCCACCCATCTCAAATCAACTTTAAGAAAGCAGGTAGTTACCAGTAATAATTAGCTTCCTCTTGTCAATTGATTAAAGAGATGCTTTTCTCAAACACAATGTTCTTTAATCTTCATAAACGTACCAGTTATGCTGATTGATTGGGTGGACTGAATAAAACGGTGTCACTTTGTGTCTCGAAAATGATAATTAAGCAGTTGAACATGGTTTCAAACATTTTGATGTTAACTTGTCTTTACAAACTCATAATGCTCTCTCTATGTATATATATAACTCTTTTTTTTTTTTTTGAATTTTTCCCATAACTTTGAGTTGGGGATTAATGATTGAAAATGTCAGCCAAAATAAAGCTTCCAGTGATCACGTAGCCACTTCTCTTTCTGTTGCCAATGACTTCATGATCAATGTAACACCAAAGTTTTGGCGGTGCCCACTCTCGTGCCATAACCCCAATTCCCTTGCTTCTCTTTCCATATCAATCCACGGGCCGACTGCTGTTTCTGTTCCTTGGGCACCCAATTGAATTGCTGGCCTGAATTTTCCAGAGGCCTTCCGCGCCGCGGACTTGAAGGAAAATCCACAAACATCTCGAGAAATATTCTTGCCATCTCGATTTATTCTGAAGCCCATATCCGTGTAAGCTGCCCGACCAGGCTATAATCACTTACTGGGCTGACCCATATTTGTAACCCACAGCCACTTGTGTTGATACATGCGAAGAATATCATATGCCGCCAATAATTAATCCGCAACAGCAAAAGAAAAAAAGTCATAAAATATATAAATAATTTAAGTGCAAAATAATTGAAATAAAAGAATAAATGATATATCTCTCGAAATTGTGATCTCTTCAATCAAGGTCAATTGAACTTCTTACGTATAAATGACTCATAACTCGAATCTTAACATACAAAACAATCTTTTCTATTTTTAAGGTGCAGGTGATAACGAACTTTTGTCTTAAAATATCGCCGACCATATTTTCGCCTCATTCACATGCAAAAATTCGATTATGAACAGAGACAACTCCCTCGCAAAGACGCCACTAAGTTCCAACCTCAAGCTGTGATTAACGGTGCAACGACGTCGATCACAAGTTATGATTCATTGAAGTTTCTACACGTGGCCTTTGATTTCACCTACTTGTCATTTTATTGGGGGTGCAGCCTCGTTGTTACCCCAGTTGGAATGGACCGTTCAACTGATCTCGCACGGCCACAAACATGTATGTGTGTGTACAGGTCCAACGTTTGCTCCACTCCCCCTGTTGGACACAACCACCGCATTTGAAGAATTTTTCTTAACCCTTGCTCAAGTTCCTCGGTTGAGTTATTAATTATTTTATGGTCTTTAATCTGACCATAAATCTACTCATCGTGACCTTCATATGAGGCCCAATTACTGTATCAATAATTTTGTCCTTTTTAATTCTTATTATAAATATTTAAATTATTTGACAAAAAATTTACTCATATAATATATGAGTATATTTAGTATATATTTTAAATATAATATTATATATATACATATATAATACTTAGTTAATGAATTTTTTAAAATATCTTGTTTTTTATTAAATGGTGTATCAATAATATATAATATATGACATGAGATTATATAAAAATATTTGAAAATGATATGTATAAGGAGTAATAATCTTAATAATAAAATTTTAAAAAAAATAAAAAAACCAAAAATCTTAGCAACACAAGAGTATCAAAATTATGCAGGCAGGGGCCGAAGAGTCGACCTTGTTCAAAGGGGAAATAACGCAGGCTATTCATCTTGCGTGAAATCGAGAGAGAAAGGGAGAGAGAACAAAAAAAAGTAAAAAGAAAAAGAACAGAGAGAGAAAGAGATGGATGGAGATAAGGGAATTGTGTGCGTGACAGGGGGCACCGGGTTCGTGGCTTCATGGTTGATCATGAGGCTTCTTGAGCAAGGCTACTCTGTCAACACCACCGTTAGATCCGACCCAGGCAAGTGAAAAAAAATAAATCTTTTCTTTTCTTTCCTTCAATTCTTTTGTTTTTAGCTGCTTCCCATTTGGTAAGCCAACTGAAGTAGGGAGCAATGAGAATTTTAGGGCAATTTTCATTATGTCTACGTGGTTACTGAAGTTTAGATATTAGTTCATAATCTCCCGTGTTTTTATTGGAGTTGTGCGTGTTGGTCAACTTTGTTTTTAGAATCACCTACCCGGAAGTAAGGTCCAATTGCGAAATCTTTCAATGTCATGCCCCTGGTACATGACAAAACTTTGATAAACCATTGACCAGAGAACAAGAGAGATTTGAGCTTCCTCACAAGTCTACCAGGAGCATCCAGGCAGCTCCAAATCTTTCGCGCAGACCTCAGCGACCCAGAAAGTTTCCGGGTGGCAATTAAAGGATGCAGTGGGGTCTTCCATGTAGCTACCCCGGTAGATTTTGAAAACAAAGAACCGGAGGAAGTGGTAACGAAAAGGGCAATCGATGGAGCATTAGGCATCTTAAAGGCATGCCTGGACTCGAAGACGGTGAAGCGAGTCGTGTACACTTCTAGCGCATCAGCAGTTGTCTGCAATAACAGTGGTGCTGATGTTATGGACGAGACATTCTGGAGCGATGTTGACTACATTAAAGCCACGGAACAATATGGCGCTTCATACAAGCTTTCCAAGACTTCAACTGAGAAGAGAGTGATTGAATTTGCAGCTGAGCATGGATTGGACCTTGTCACATTAATCCCTTCTTTTATTGTTGGCCCCTTCATCTGTCCTAAGCTCCATGGCTCTGTGCGCTGGTCATTGGCTATGATATTGGGTAAGTACTATCGCTGTGGTACTACTGCTTACGTTAATGCCATGGTTTAACATTCATTTGTTGTACAACCAGTTCAAATTGCAATTACTCATCCAATTTCTAGTTTCCAGAGGAAAAGTATAAAATGTGACCTATGATATTCTCGAAAGGAGAATATATTGTTCCGATCGATGCTGTTTTTCAGGTGACGAGAATCTGTATCCAGATCTACTCAATTTTTCCATGGTGCATATTGATGATGTGGCGAGTGCACATATATTTCTCTTTGAAAATGCCAATACGAATGGAAGGTATAATTGTTCTGCAAAAACAGTACCAATTGAGGAGATGCAGATGTTTCTTTCTGCTAAATACCCCGAGTATCCAATACCAACACTCGAGTGAGTAATTTTCTGCATTTGCTGTATTCGTATGCAATCTATGGAATCAGTAGCAGAATGCTGGCTTTGTTTTCCTCTTGCAGATCTTTAAAGGACGTCAGGGGCTCTAAAGCACCGAGTCTGTCCTCGAAGAAACTACTGGATGCCGGTTTCGAATTCAAGTATGGAATTGATGAGATGTTTGAAGGAGCAATTCAATGCTGCAAGGAAAAGGGATATCTGTAGCTCTTAGTGGGATTAAGTACTTCGTGAATCAGTGCTTGGCTGTCGCTTCCTTTGATTTGGGTGGACCAACAAAAATTATTGATGCATATTGTAGCTTTGTTGGTGTTCCATCTTCTGTGTGATTTAACTTGTAAGGAAGTATTTGAATTCCTGTGATGAATACCATGTCGCTGGGCTGTATGCAATTTGCAACTTACTCTCTCATATTTAACTTCTCGTAAAGTGTTCACCAAGGAGTTTAGAAAGGAATAAGGCTTTTTTCATGATGGGTCCGATTAGGAGAGAAACGAAGGAGTTTAGAGAGGCATGTTACCCCGTTGTGTCAAGGACTCGGGCAGTATTTATGGGTCCTGAAAGAAAAATGATATATTTAATTAAGCACATGAGTCTTAATATCATTCAATGTGCAACTCGTGGCTTATACATATGGATTTTGTTGAAGAAAAATGATGTATTAATTTGGTTTAAATGCATTTAAATCTTAATCATTTATATTTTTTTCTAGTTTATTTTTTTATAGTCTCAATTTACTCTATAAGATTCATTTACATTTTATATAATTCTCAATATTTTAATTGAAATATTTTATAATAATTTTAAATTTTTTATTTATTTATAAAAAAATTTAAAATTTTAAATATTTAAAAAAATTTAGTCATTTTTCAAAATTTTGTAGAATTTCTTTTTTTTTTTTTTTAAGTTTTGTATAGGTACAAAAATTAAATTTTAAAATTTATAAAATTATAAATTTTCAAAAAAAAAAATCATAATGACTTGAAAAATTAAAATTTATAATATTTAAATTTTATAAAATATTTTACAATTAGAAATTTATTTTCAAATTAATTAATTTTTAAAAAAGTCTCAATTACCAAAAATTTAAAATTATAAAAGTATTATAATATACATTAAATCATAAAATTTTAAAATGTAAAAGTGGTAAATAACAAAAGGATCAAATGCACGTAACCCGTTTAATTTCAATAGTTGTATGATTGTTAATAGGTAAGTGCTCCTACTACAAACGTTATTTTGTCAAATCTATTTAGAACAATCAATTTAGTGCAGTACCCGTTGGTGGATCCAATGATGATAGCGCGAATGACTAGTTTGCAAGGAAATGTCCTAATCTTAAATTTGGCTTCTTCCTTTTTTTTTTCACCTTTTACTTTCATGCATTCAATTTGCCTGGTGTCTACCTCGACCTGCCCTATGAATGTTAATCAAAGAGAAGAAAATGGCTTCACTGCCTAGTGTCCACCCATCTCAAATCAACTTTAAGAAAGCAGGTAGTCACTAGTAATAATTAGCTTCCTCTTGTCAATTGATTAAGGGGTGCTTTTCTCAAACACAATGTTCTTTAATCTTCATAAACGTACCAGTTATGCTGATTGATTGGGCGGACTGAATAAAACGGTGTCACTTTGTTCTCGAAAATGATAATTAAGCAGTTGAACATGGTTTCAAACATTTTGATGTTAACTTGTCTTTACAAACTCATAATGCTCTATATATATGTATATATATATAACTTCTTTTTTTTTTTTTGAATTTGTCACATAACTTTGAGTTGGGGATTAATGATTGAAAATGCCAGCCAAAATAAAGCTTCCAGTGATCATGTAGCCACTTTTCTTTCTGTTGCCAATGACTTCATGATCAACGTAACGCCAAAGTTTTGGCGGTGCCCAGTCTCGTGCCATAACCCCAATTCCCTTGCTTCTGTTTCCATAGCAATCCATGGGCCGACTGCTGTTTCTGTTCCTTCGCCACCCGATTGAATTGCCGCCCTGAATTTTCCACTGTGCTTCCGCGCCTTGGACTTGAAGGAAATCCACAAACATCTCAAGAATTTTTCTTTTCTTGCCTTCTTGTTTTATTCTGAACCCCATATCCGTATAAACGGCCCGCCAGGCTATAATCACTTAATGGGTTGAGCCATATTTGTAACCCATAGCCACTTGTATTGATCTCTGTCCCTCCCAAACTGCAGTTAACCTGCCTTGCCTGGGGTCATGTAATGGGCTGGGCCATATTCAGTGACCCATAAGCATCTCTCTCACGATTTCTCCCTTAAAAATTCTTCCATCTTCCAATATACAAATATATATATATTTAAAAAAAAAAAACAATACAATTGGTAGCATAAGGCTATTTGAAGAAAGTGCTAGACTGCTGGAGACGTAAAGTAAAATATTTTTGTGACAAAAAATAAGGACAAATAGCAAATACATAGTATAGTGTGAGGGTAATTTTATCAACACAAAATAAAATTAAAAAAAACGACAAGTCTTAAAAGAAATTTTCAGTAACAAACCGTGTCTTCTTCCCTTGAACAATAAACCAGCAGGCTCTCCAAGTAAAAACCAACAGGGCTCTCGGACACATTTTGCCAATGCCTATTTACGCGAGATGTGAAGGAAGTGAACCAAAAAATATTTTAATTAGAAAAAATACTTTAACTTAACAAATAAAATATTTAATATAATAATTATAATATAATTTATAAGATAATAAAAAATAATTTTTATAACCCATGACATGTGAATCGTTGTGAAGTTAGGAGTATTGCTGTCACTCGTTAGCCACTTGCTAAATTCAGAAGTCACACCATTAAATTGGTCATCTAAATTGGGGTCGGTCTCCAAATTTAGCAAGCAATGTTCCACAAGGAACATGAATGGCAACTCATTACGGGCAGAGAAGTTCTGCGATCCATCAACATGAAAGGTCTGCGAACAAAGGGGGCTTTAAAGCCTAAAGAGCCCTGACGTGAATTTTTGGCCTGAACATTGAAGACTTCTGCTGGATAATATTTAATACAAGTAGAGGGCTTGTGGTAAATGTAGCCCTGACAATGCACTACCTCGGAGTTGGGTTATAAATAAGATAAGTTTGAGAAAAATGTTGGGAATTCAGGTATTTAAGCACTTTTTCTCCATTAAAATTCCAGTGGAGTTTCTCATTATTTTCAGCCATCTGATTGCAACGCTGTCAGGTTTTGTTGACATGCATTATGCCCTTTTTTTGTCTATTTATTGGTATTGATAATCACTAGGATCATTTTCCAAATGAAAGAAAAACCTCGAGCAGTCCAAGTGCAAGGATTATGTTGATTTTCTGCGCTGAGATATTCTCCTTAATATCATCACCTTTAATGCTCATTCTTTGTACACAAAACTAGAGTCAAGGGCTAAATAACCAAGATATTATTGATTGACAAGTAGCAAAAGCGTTCTTCCAAATTAGAGTTTCAAAATTTAGTTTGTAATTTTCTTATTATACAAAAAAAAATGTTTAATTTGAAATTTTAAATTATTAAATAAGATATAAATGTCATTTATATTAAATTTTAACAACTTTCTTTAAAATTAATATGAAAAAAAATTATAATTAAAGAATTTAGTTATCAATTAGAGTATCAATTTAAATTAATAAAAAATAAAATTTTTATTTTTTAAAATTTAAATTTGTAAATGTAAAATTATAATATATGTAATTAAAATAATAAAATAATATGTAATTATATTTTATTAAAATATTTTTATAATTTGTTGAATATTTTATTTTATTTATTATATATTTTATAATTTCAATTATATATTTATTAATTTTGAATACAAAATTTAAATTTTTTTAAAAAAATAAAAAACTTGAAATTTTAATATTAATTTTCTAATATGACATTTTATTGATATAAGTAATGTTGCCAAGTGTTATGGTCTTTTGTACCTAAGATAAATAATATATTAAATTTAGACACCTCTTAGAGAAGGAATCTATACACTTCTTAAGGAAAAGAAATACATTGAAACTAGTCATATAATAAATAGGAAGTTGAAATAATATAATATCTATCATTATATTAAAGAGGGATCTAACAGTTATAATTTGTTCAAAATTTATATAAAAAATAGATAGGAAGTTGAAATGATATAATATCTATCATTAAATTAAAGAGGAATCTAACAGTTATAATTTGTCCAAAACTTATATAAAAGATAGATAGGAAATTGAAATGATATAATATCTACCATTAGATTAAGGAGAAATCTAACGGTTGTAATTTATACAAAATTTGTATAAAAGGAACCTCTTACCTTTCATTTGTATATTCAATTCTCAAGTGAAATATACTTTTAATATTAATCTCCAAAAAAATTCTTATAAGTTGAGTGTGAGAAGGTTACTTGGGAAGCATTCTCAATGCCGCATGGGTAGGATACAATAAATCCATTCTTAAGGCCGCACGGGTAAGATATAATAAATCTATAAACCCGTGACAATGTTAAGGTCTTTTATATTTAGGGATGGACAATACGTTGAATTTAAATACTTTTTAGAAAATGACAATACGTTGAATGTAGACACCTCTTAGGAAAAAGAAACACATTGGAACTAGTCATATAATAAATAGAAAATTGAAATGATATAATATCCACCATTAGATTAAGAAAAGATATAACGGTTATAATTTATTCAAAACTTGTATAAAAGGGAATTTCTAAAGTTAATTTTCAAAAAAATTCTTATGAGTTGAGTATGAGAAAACTGCTTGGAAAGCATTCTTAAGGTCGTACGGATAGGATGCAATAAATATATAAGTTCGTGACAATTGGAATTGAGTGTATACAAATGAAGGGTATGAGGTTTCTTTTTATATAAGTTTTGAATAAGTTATAACTATTAGATTTCTCTTTAATCTAATGATAGATATTATATCACTTTAATTTCCTATTATATGACTAATTTCAATGTATTTCCTTTTTTTATGAAGTGTCTACATTTAATATATTTTTTTTAAGAGGTATCTAAATTCAACATATTATCCATTCTAAGTACAAAAGACTGTGACATTGTTACAAGTTTATAGATTTATTGCGTTCTACCCGATCTTAAGAATATTTTTCAAGTAATTTTCTTACACTCAACTTATAAGAATTTTTTTGAAAATTAATTTTAAAAATATATTTTATTTCAAAATTAAACGTGTACAAATAAGAGATAAAAATCTCTTTTTATATAAATTTTAAATAAATTACGAATATTAATATTTTTTAATTTAATAGTAAATATTATATTATTTTAATTTTTTATTTATTATATAATTAATTTTAATATATATATTTTTAAAAAGATATTTATATTTAATGTATTATTTTTTTTTTAGAAATATCTACGTGATGACACAGATACGCCAGTTCGTTTCAAGATGACTTAGATGATTGACCATCTCTTCAGCACGGAATGCAAGTGGGACCTCTGTCCCATCTGCCGGTGCTCAATTAAATCTGTACCTTGAATATTTATTTGTTTTTGGCTTCATCGATGTTCCAAGTACTTTAGTTTGAATCACAAGGTTTTGGAGGGAAAAAGGAAATAAAATGCAAACTGGGGCCCTACAGAGAGGCGCACGGTAACAAGAAGGGCACCTGACCAGGCCGTTTTCATTACAGGCGGTACAGATCTTGAACCCGGTTTTCTCTGAATACAACTTGTGGCTATCGTTACATTCGGTGCACAAAACGAACCTATAACCGCCGCACACGTCGCACACTACGGGCTCTTTCGCCGGCAAGCCTTCGACGAAGGCCTTGCGCTCGCCGCACTCGTGTAGCTGCCGAATCTCCTCGGCCCCGCCGATGTACGTCCCTCCGATAAAAACCCTAGGTAAAGTCAACCTGCCTTGACCGCTGCCAAAGATCTGCTGCAGTTCGTTTAGGAAACCGGCGTCCATGGAGACATCCCGCTTGTCGATGGAGACGCGGAACGCCCGGAGGATGTATCGGACGGCGCGGCAGTCCTCGAAAGTCCGGCGGACCGCGCGGAGGCTCATGAAGTAGACTACGATTCGATTGTCGGCGCCCGGCATTGAGATTGACGGCGGCTGCGGCGCTACGCATTCTCTTTGTGGTCGTGCTGTTGCTTCTGCCGTTTTATTAATTGCCGAGCTATTGGGTCGGGGTTCATGTCGGAGTCTCGGGTCGGGTCGGAGTTGGGTAAGCGAGCGGGGCGTGGAGGAGGAGCGGAGGAGCGAGTTGGCGTGCCGAGTGCGGTGGAAAACAGAAGGCTTTTTGGGGGTTTGTGGGGAGGGATACTCTGTGCAGAGGAGTTGGATATTTTTGATGGTGGAGAAGGCGAAGGTAGATGAACAAGAGGAGGAAGAGGTGGACGTCTCGTGAATCTTGACCGTTGATTTAACCCACGGCAGCCACATTTGAGGGTGAGAGATTGATGATCTGTTTTGTGTTTTTTTTTTAAATCTTCTTGTTTTGGTTTTTGGTGCGCTTGGCTTAGGGGTTTGGGTTTTTGGCGGTTTCGAGGAATTGGTTGCTTAAAACGGAGGGTTTTGGTAATGAAGGGAGGGGCTGCAAAAGCGACCAAGCGGCTACAGTTTACACAGATTTTATGAGAGAGAGATAAAGAGGTTGGTTAAGGTTGTTGCGGAAGGCAATTTTCTGAAATTTAATGAGTCTTGAGGTTTTAAAATGGGGGAGAAGATTTAGATGAGGGGTCTTGATTTGAAAATTGGATAATTTAGCTAATTATAGATGAATGGCCCTGATTTCACAACAAAAATATTTCTTGGTATTATTTCTTTCTAATTTTTCCCCTATTCTGAGAAAGGTATTTAATTAAGGTGTTTCCACAGTTCCATGAATATTTAGCAACGTGGTATTCTAGAGGGGAGACAGTTTATAATGCAGATAACCTCGATGGGCCAATCATTTCTTGTCTAAAGATGAATGAGACGCATGAATTCAAGCCACAATGAACCAAGTTCAATCCATTGTATTTGTAGGTCTACCCGTTTCTCAGTTTTCTTTGAAGTTAATTAAACTCTTGGCTCCTTGCTGAAGAGGGGGGGGGGTGAGTTTGTCACTGAACCTTTTCTAGGCTGTTCATTAATGGCGCGTGGGCACCTGTGTGTATGTTCTTTTACCTGCACACACACCGATTAACCAACACCTGCTACAAAGATTATTCTTTGCTGACAATTAGGGAAGACATTAAAATGAAAGGGGGCATTGAAATCCAGCAGGTGTGTTTGTGCGGACCATTAATAGATTAATGTGGGGCTTGGTGGGGACATAACATGCTTGTCTGAATCAGCTGGTTTCCAAAAAGCTGAAGGTTAAAAGACAAAATTACATGTCTACTGGGTGCGGGTGGGTTCTGAAAAGTTTCACATGGCGGCAATGGCAGGCAAAGAAAGTTGAGGTAAAAAGAGAAAGTACATGTCCGCGTGCAGATTGGAAGTTATTGGGACACAACCTTTTTTTTTTTTTTGCCTATTGTGTATTCCTAATTAGATCCAATAAAGCTCTCTCTCTCTCTGTTTCTTTTTTTTTTTTAATTTTTATCTCCATTACTAAATTCATAATATCTTGATTTGGAGGCCAGTGGCAACGGCTGCTAGCTAACACCCTCAATCATGTTAATGGTATCTTTCCCACCCTCAGTCAGTTGCTTTGTTTTCACCCCGAAGCTGGTAAGTTCTGCTACCAAGTCCGAGATCTGTAGTTGAATTGTCTATCTCAAATTTAATTCGAACTGTTAAATCTATGAAAATATTATTACAACAAGCGCTACTGCAATTTCCCTGAGTTGAAGGGAAGTGAAATTGCTTATTATGCCAAAACATGCGTAAAGAATCGATTGCATTTTTTGGAATTTAAGTGTAAATTATATAATAAAAAGAATATATTAAAAAATAAGTACATATAAAAAAATTTATAAATTCACTTCTTTAAAATTTTAAGATGAAACAACCTTCCTCATGGGCAATCTTTGAATAATTTGACGAGGCCAGTTTCAGCACCTTTTGAGCCCTGCAGTTGCTTTCTTGTCGGCTTGATTTCATCCGGAAGATTGGGGACAAATGGCTCGGAATCTGAGGAAACCTTTGTGTATGGCTCAAGCAGTCTAATAGACCACTTGGCGCGCACAGAAAAAAGGCTTATTCCGTGGAAAACCGGCCTTGGAGTTCCAAATTTAACAGCAGCATCAGTAGCCTGGGGAAAGAACGTCAGCTACAGGGCAATCAGGTTTGACTTCTTTTAACTTCTCCAGGGGATCCTGGAGCATGGCCAAGGCGACAAAGAACCTTTTCATCAAATCCGGTGCCGGATGGAATCAGATTATAATTAATATTTCTTGGAGAACGTCTGCTTAAAACATAGAAAACAGGTAAATTCGCAGGCCTGACCTGGTTCCGTTTGAGGAGGGGTCAGTATTCTATGACAGTCATCATGAAACTATAAGATGTAGACGTCTAACGTGGTCTTATGAACTACGCACGATCCAATGCACAAGGAGATGACATTCACCAATGTCCTGTTCCCAAGTTTGGCGTTCTTTGGTTGTACTATGTGGGCGTTTTTAACTCGAGTGATAGCAGCACTTGGAAGATAATTCACTACAAGTAAACTAGCAAAAAAGCACTTCCAAAATGAGTGGGGTTCATCTTCAACCTCTTCATTTGAAGGCTTCGACTTACGTATAAGCACAGTAGCAATACTCGACTTTCTTTGGCTGGAGGAACATGCTAGACAAATGAGCAAATCAAACAATTCGATGCTGATAAGCATACGTTTGAGGATTAAGTGCGCGAGCAATTGGATGAAATGATTAAATTTAAATAACCCGAGAAGTAAATTTATACTGAAATCTCTTCCGTTCAGCAAACTGTGGACTTGGATTGTTCTTGGCTTTTATTGATGATGCAAATTGCAGAGAGATTGTTTTCGTTTAGATGACATTTTTCAGTTCACTTCTTCTTTTGATTGTTTTTCAATTCAGCTGCCTTTTGTCATTGTTATTCATCATTATTATTTATTTCTGGTCAAAAGATCACCTTGCTTCTAAAATTAACATAAAAAAGCATGATTCTAAAAAGCAATTCACCCAAAACGAGAACAAAAGATTAAAAGAAAGACCCTACTGAGCTTGACTCGTAAATCGGTTCGCAGGACATGAGCATGTCTTTGTTTCAGCACCGACGTCCCTTTAATTCTTGCATTAGAGCAGTCAAATCGGAATAAGAGGAACCACCTTCTTGAACAGCCTTTCTAGCCGTTTCCCCAAAATCTTTGGCTCTGCTCCTTATTTCCTCTGCTTCTTCACCCATCATAATCCTAGCCAGTGCCTTTTCGATGGCTTCACTCTTGACGTAATCCCCATAAAATTTAACCCATTCCTGAACACCAACTTCCACTCCAGTTTTCAGCACATGAGTCACCAACTTCGCATTATAGAATTGCTCAGCGCAAACTGGCCATGCAACCATTGGTTTCCCAGCAGCAATACCTTCAAGGATCGAATTCCATCCACAGTGATTCACAAATCCTCCAATCGCTTCATGATCGAGAATCAGAATCTGTGGCGCCCATCCGTGTATAATCAGTCCTTTTCCTTCCATTCTTTCCTCAAATCCTTCGGGCAACCACTCTTCTTTCCTTTCATTTTTGGCATCTTTTCTCACTACCCAGATAAATTGCTGCCGTGAAGCTTCAAGGCCTAAAGCAATCTCCTTTAGCTGAGCGGCTGTGAAGATGGCGACGGTTCCGAAACATACGTAAATTACTGAATTGGGTTTCTTTGAGTCAAGCCATTTCAAGCATTCATGTTCATCGATGGCGGCTTCTTTTACTCTCCGTGCTTTATCACCTATGTCCCTATTGCAGAGCGAAAGTGGGCCTATATGCCATGCCTTTCTGCCCATAACCTTCCTGTAGTAATCGGCATAAACTGGCTCTAGCTCATAGAAACTATTGAAAACCACTCCATAGGCTTTCAGCTCGGATTCCCTGAGCGCTTTGAAAACCTCTCCAAAGCTGCCATCTTCATTTTGTCTGTTATGATCTGAAAGTTCCTTTCTTGTGAACTCGATGTGGCCTGGAAGATTAGGCACCTCAAAGGGCTCAGAATCTGACGAAACTTTCCTGTGTGGCTCATACAACCTGATACACTCCGCTGCGCACATTGGGAAAAAGCCAGATCCGTGAAACACTAGCCTTGGAACACCAAACTTAGCAGCAGCATTAGTAGCCCAGGGGAAAAACATATCAGCAACAAAGCAATCAGGGCGGGTTTCCTGAATGAGCTTTTCGACGGGTTATTGGAGCATGGCTGTGGCTATGAAAAATTTCTGGATCAGCACTTCCACATCCTTATCAGGAGAAGCGATTGAGTCAGCGTTTTCGAATCCCTCCGGCAATCCAACCTCAGCGGAAGGAAACCGGATAATTTTAATATGAATTTCAAGGCCCAAATCCTTGATTCTCTGGAATGTTTTGTCAAAAAGAGTAGCATTGACAGGAGTGATGACTATAGTTGCCTTTGCTCCACGCAAAGCAAAGAGCTTGGCCATGTCCACAATTGGTATCATGTGGCCATGAGCCATAAACGGGAGGAACATTATGTGTAGTTGATGACCTTCATCACCCATATGAGCTTTCTAAGGAAGCAAAGATTACAGCGATTACAGAATACAAAAACAATGGTGTCTAAGTTAAAGATTGGAGAAGGAAGCAAAGAAAGAAAACCTCTAGGCTACTTGCCTGTCTTGTTTATGATTGTGCCGCCAATATTTATGGTCAAGGATCGGAATAGGCGTGTATGGCACGCAGTAAGGATCAGGGCAAGAGAATTGAAGCTTCTTTGAAAGAACTCTATCTTGTCCTCCAAGAAAAATCTTCAATTGCCTTGTTCTTCAAGTGCTTCCAAAGTCAAATTTGAACAGTTGCTCACTCAGAAACGTTTACCCAGAAACAAAAACGTATTTTATTCCCACTTCAACCTAACACCTAACTCAAAAAAATATATAAAAAAAAAAAGCTTAATGGGGCTCCATCTATCCCTCCTCTCTCTCTCTCTCTCTCTCTCTCTCGCCCAGGTAACTGAAGGGCTCGTCCAAATAGAATTTTCATTTTGATAAGTAAAAGTTCAAATTTTAATTCTGGCCCAACTAAAGAAAAGGGTTTATGGTCAGAAAAACTGACCTTAAATCAACCATGTTATTGATATCATTTAATAAAAATAATATAATTTTGGTTTTCAAATTTCAATACTTTCATTCAAAATAATTAAATTTGTAGCTAAGTCATAAAATATGTAATCAAAAATAAACAATATATAACAAGATGTTATTAAATGTTTGTATAATTCGTTATGTATTTTATTTTGTTTATTATATATTTTCATATCTTAATTACAAATTTACTGATTTTTAAAAGAGAATGTCAAGAGAAAAAAAAACTGGTTCAAAACTTGCCCTTTGCTGGTGGACCAAGCAAGTTCGCCGTAAGCGGGTCGAAGTAATAGCACACATCGGCGGGGTTCAGCTGACGAGGACGATGACACGGGGAACAGATTGACGGGCTTCTTCCCGTACGTAACTAGTCAAGACCTGCCCGGCCGGACTCGCAGCCAGAATTGAGCGACCCGGCGGTTTTGGACTTGGACCAGTTCCCAATTTTCCATGTCTCTCACTCTACGGCTCTTACTTGTGGGGCCCATTTTTAGTTTAGTCGCTTGACTTTGGTTATGATTTATGAAATACGAAACAAATTGTTAACCGAATTGAAATGTTGTCATTGCTTTACTGTGTAGATTCCGCGTTAATTATCCAAAAAAGCCCTATTAAAAATGTTTGGAACGTCAAGACTAAGATAAATTATTTTTTTGTTAATTAAAAATACGATAAATTGTGAATTATATTATAAAAATATTTATTATTATTATTATATATTTTATATCTTTTTTTTTTAATTAAACCCAAAATTTTCAAATAAAAAAGTAAAATTTTAATTGTTAAAGTCTCTTCCAGGAGACACAAGGGTAAGAGAGTTGAAAAGTTTTGTTATTGGGCTTTAACGACCTTTTTTTTATTTTTATTTTTTTCGTGGGTGTGCGGAAAACTATGGATCGGAGTCAAACTTCCCTACAGTGTTAAAGTGCGCCATTCCTAACCCACCTGGCCTGCAGCCGCCTCCTGTGGCTAACAAAGATAACAGGGCCTGTGCCTGGATTGCTGTTTGGTGGGTGATCAACGGACAGTATTAATTATGCTCAATTTGTCATCTTCCACATCCAGCTTCTTGTTGTTTGTAGAATTGCCCTGGTGAGATTGGTCCCGCTATCATTAATTGGCACGCCAGCACTTTTTGGCTTTTTCGCGTTGGGTTCCATCGGCAATGAAACACGGGGTGTTTTGAGATCAATAGTTGTGAGTGTCCATTCCTGGATTTTTTGTCTCTTTCCGGGTTCTCTATTTCTGTCTCGAATTCTATCAGGGACCCCGTTTTCTTGAATTTCCTGATCTTTCTCACAGTTCGTTTAGATTTTACCAACCACCCAAAGTGAATTTCCCGATCGTTCTTCCATTATAAGCGCAGCCCAGGGGAGGTTTCCCAATATGTGCTTCATGGCTCCTTTTCTTTTTCCCTCTTTTGCCTTCACCAATTAGTTCGGGTTGCTTGTTATCACCCCGCCAAATTAGTTCGCTTAGCATCTTAATGCCAACCTTTCTTGCAGATTCTTTCCCTGCAAAATCTAGACTTCATCGCTCAATGATTAGCCTAACCGTATCGTTTAGAAATTGGGCAATTGAGGAAACAAACGGAACGGCAGTTGAGCTACCATATTAAAGGTGACCAAGAAAGCTCGGAAAAAGGAAACCCATAAATAAAACAGGAAAATAAGGAAGCAGTGACTCTAGAGACAGCGCCGTACAGCAACCCAAAAAAGAAAACAGATTAGAAGATTGATTGATGGGTTGTAGCGCAGAGAGTGTAGCGAAGCAAGAAGTAGTGGTCAAAGGGACAGAGACGTACGGCAACGTAGATATAGAGAGATGGGACGCCATCTCTGTTATTCTTTCTGTTTTTTCCTTTTTTTTTTGGTTTCAAATATCCCTTACGCATGACACAGACGATTAAAAAGGATGAATACTTCTAGTCCAAATGGAATTTTCATTTTTTTCCTGTGTGATTTTAGCTTTACCTTGTTGATATCATGACCGGAGTTGTGCTTCCGCTTTAATTCAAACGGGTTTGTAATAGTGTTTTATTTTCTAGCTCTAGTTTCCTTTTTTTGTTTTTCCCTCAAGAGTAAAGGGAGAGCGAGCGATTATCAACCAAAGAGGAACCAAAAGAGAAAAAACTCAAAGGAGGAAATTCAAACTATCGACGGCCACGCGCGCATTTACAAGAACACGTGTCACTAATTCTGAACACCCAAAACCTACTTCAAACTTAAGTAACCTTCTACTCCTTTTGGTGAGTTAGACTGACATGTCGTCCATTACCAAATTAACCTGTCTTGGCTTTGCTTTGCTTTAACTCTCACAGAGACCCCACCGAGCCACATCCAACGGCGTCGGTCTATTCTCCACTCTCATCCCTAGGGTTTTCTACTTATTCCATCCCATCTCATGTCCTTCCCATGGAGCTCCCAAAGATCGTTCCTTTCTCGTGCAGGCTAATGTAAACCCACTCAACGCCGGCGGCTAGTGTTACCCTTTTTCTTTCCGCCTTCCCTCTCCTCCTACTCCACCTTAAAAAAAAAAAAAAAAAAGCGAAAATTGAAAAAAAAGAAAAAAACTTAGTCTTGCGGGCATTCTGCGAGCATTTTGCTTTGCTTGGGTCCTCTTGTTATTTTGGTTCAGTCAGGGTTTCTGAGTGCCTTGGTCTTGTTGAATAAAAAGAGGAGAGGGAAGAGAAATTGAGGGAAACAAAATTTTAAATCGAAAATCTTTGGGGAGCAATTTTTTTTTCGTAGAAGGGAGAAATGGCTCAGGTTCAGGTACCGGTTCAGGTCCAGAGTGTGAATGGTGGGGTCAACGCCGCCCAATTCGTGACGACGTCGCTCTACGTCGGGGATCTGGATGCCAGCGTGACCGATGCGCAGTTGTACGACGTGTTTACCCATTTGGGCCAGGTGGTCTCGGTCCGAGTTTGCCGGGACCTGACGACCCGGAGATCGCTCGGTTATGGTTATGTTAACTACAGCAACGCTCAGGATGGTAAGCCTTTTTGGTTTTTTGGACGGAAAGTTTGGAGCTTCTAGCTATGCGGGTAGTTGTGAAGTGTGTGTTTGATGAACTATATGGCAAGAAAATGGAGGAACTTTAATGGATTTTTTTTTTCTATTTTGTTGGGTTAAATTTATTCATGAAATTGGTGGATTAGAGTGTTTATCGATACAAAGAAGTGACTTTTCCTCATTGAATTTTTCCTTGACCATCCTATAGTGTAAGAGAAGGAAAGCTGCAAGCTCGATTTGTAAGATTCATTTATCCCGTCTTCTAATGATAGTTATGAATTTTAGAGATATAAGGGCTGGTTTCCTGAACCGTTGGCTTGTTTAAAAGTTGAAAGTTGCCTTGTCATTACAAGAAGGCACTAATGAATAATGATGATGGTTAACTAGTATTGCCAAGAATGGTGGCAGCAAAGCCAGCTATCCATGTCAATTAATGTCTAAACACCTTGGTTTATTTCTTGACTTGTTGGGTCTTTAATTATCATTGAATTCCATTGCTTCTTCAAGTTAGCCTTCGTCTATTCATGGCTTACGCATTTCACATATTGAATCTTGATGTTGGTTAAATTTAAACCTAATGGAGTGGAGTAAATGCATTTGATTCCACAATTATTTGTTATTGAAGTGTATATGGGATTGATAGGAAGAAAGGTTACCTCTTGTGCAGCTAGCTAGGAATTTTGATTAGATGGACCTAGAGAACAAGCTATTCATACTTATTCACATGAATGTGTTACAAACAAAGGAATGCCTCTTCTATTTTGGAATAGACAACATATATTTTTTTTTCTCATGTCACATGCTGCACACACACACACACACATACATTCTCTCTCTCTCTCTCTCTCTCTCTCTCTCTCTCTCTCTCTCTCTCTCGCTCTCGCTTTCTCTCTCTCTCTTTCCTTATATGTGGTGCACACACGCGTCCCTGTGTATCCATCTAATATCATGCATCCTTAATCAATCTGTTAACAGCTGCAAGGGCATTGGATGTGCTCAATTTCACCCCTCTTAATGGAAGGCCCATTAGGATCATGTATTCACACCGTGACCCAAGTCTTCGCAAGAGTGGGGCTGGAAATATATTCATTAAGGTAATCATATTGCTTTCAACAGAATGTGCAATAAGGTTCATACAGCTCTATTAATTTGGAGATTGAGGCTATGTTGAGTTCAGTTGAGTTGAGTCATTTTATATTGTTAGAAGCTGTTCATATTGGATAGCATTTTGTATAATTTTTGGTTCCAACATCTGATGTTGACTTCCTGTCTGACTTTTCATGTATCTGTTACCTTGCAGAACTTAGATAAGGCTATCGACCACAAAGCATTACATGATACCTTTTCTGCATTTGGGAACATTCTATCTTGCAAGGTAGCCACAGATTCATCTGGCCAGTCAAAAGGCTATGGGTTTGTACAGTTTGACAAGGAGGAATCTGCCCAAAAGGCTATAGAAAAATTAAATGGTATGCTGCTGAATGATAAGCAAGTTTATGTGGGGCCCTTCCTTCGCAAGCAGGAAAGGGAAACTGTTATTGACAAGACAAAATTCAACAATGTCTTTATAAAAAATCTCTCAGAAACCACAACTGAAGAAGATTTAAAGAAAATTTTTGGTGAATTTGGTGCAATTACTAGTGCTGTGGTGATGAGGGATGAAGATGGAAAATCAAGGTGCTTTGGATTTGTTAATTATGAGGATGCCGATGATGCTGCTAGAGCTGTTGAGGCTCTTAATGGAAAGAAATTTGATGATAAAGAGTGGTATGTTGGAAAAGCCCAAAAGAAATCTGAAAGGGAAATTGAGCTCAAACTTCGTTTTGAGCAGAGCATGAAGGAAGCAGCTGACAAATTTCAAGGAGCTAACTTGTACATTAAGAATTTAGATGATAGCATAGGTGATGACAAACTTAAGGAGCTGTTTTCTCCATTTGGTACAATTACATCATGCAAGGTATCTAGCTGTAAGCTTGAGTAGTAATCAGCCTTTGTGTTTCTAGCAGTTGAAATTTTGCGTACATGTTTTCTTTCTACCAGGTTATGCGAGACCCTAATGGAATAAGTAGAGGTTCAGGGTTTGTTGCCTTCTCATCTCCTGAAGAGGCATCTAGAGCTGTAAGTTGATCTATTTCAGATGTGTATGTGTTCAATTAATGATTGCTTTACCGTAATCTAGCATGCAGTTATTGTTTTGATAGCTCTTGGAGATGAATGGCAAAATGGTTATTAGCAAACCACTATATGTTGCACTTGCACAAAGAAAGGAAGATAGAAGAGCTAGGCTTCAGGTACCTTCCTCACCATTAAATTTACACAATGCAGCAACTACCTATCACTGATTCATTTTCTGTTTATGATGAGGTGTTTGCCTTACATATCTTAAGATTAAAGGCTCTCTCTCTCTCTCCCCCCCTCCTTTTTTTTTGTATGCAACATGGCTGTACTGTATTATCTTGTCTTTGTAATGATCACTTTCATGCTGCATTCACTCTTTCTTTGCTATAAAGTTGATATATAGAGTATAATCATGTGTGGTGAGTTCTGTACAGGCTCAATTTTCTCAAATGCGGCCTGTTGCAATGGCACCCTCAGTAGGTCCTCGTATGCCAATGTATCCTCCTGGTGGACCTGGACTAGGACAACAGATATTCTATGGACAAACCCCACCTGCTATCATGCCTCCCCAGGTAATGCTCTCTGTTCATGTTTGCTTCTTAGATATGAAATGTGTGTTTTCATTTTTTTTGAATCTTTTTTACCTACTTGTCATAGATCATTTCCTGAATATGATCGAATGCTTAACTTATGGTGACTTAAACTTGTCAGCCTGGATTTGGGTATCAGCAGCAGCTTGTGCCTGGTATGAGGCCAGGTGGGGCTCCCGTGCCAAATTTCTTTGTGCCTATGGTCCAGCAGGGCCAGCGGGGTCAGCGTCCTGGTGGCCGACGAGCGGGAGCTGCTCAGCAAACACAACAGCCAGTCCCCATAATGCAACAGCAGGTTGGCAGCATTCTTTCTCCAATATCCTTACATTTGTGTCTTTTTTTCTCTTTTTCATATTTTTTGCTGATATTCTCTCTTTTCACTCATTTAAATGACAGATGCTTCCAAGAGGACATGTTTACCGCTACCCTCCTGGGCGTGCATTGCCTGATGTTCCAATGACCGGTGTTGCTGGAGGCATGCTTTCTGTTCCTTATGACATGGGTGGCACACCAATGCGTGATGCAGCACTGTCTCAACCTGTTCCAATTGGTGCTTTGGCTTCTGCCCTAGCAAATGCTACTCCAGATCAGCAGAGAACGGTAGGCATTGACTGCAAGTTATTTGCTTATTATTGAATGCACTTATAGAAGGGAGATGGACCAACATTTCTGGTGTATCATGAGACATCAGATTCATGTGCCTCAGTTTACTATGCTTTTTTATTTTCTTTTAAATTTATTTTAATCTTTATATTAAGCGGGACTAATACTTGTAGATGCTGGGTGAGAATCTCTATCCTCTCGTAGAACAGCTGGAGCCTGATGCATCAGCTAAGGTAACTGGTATGCTCCTCGAGATGGACCAGACTGAGGTTCTGCACTTGCTTGAATCACCAGAAGCCCTCAAATCAAAGGTTGCAGAGGCAATGGAGGTACTGAGGAGTGTTCAGCCGCAGGCTGGTGGTCCAGCCGATCAGTTGGCCTCATTGTCATTGAATGACAACCTTGTCTCCTAAGCTTGAATGTGAGCAATCGTTAAAATGCTGGATTTGAAACTGTCCAGTCTCTGCTTTAATACATTTTTGGATTGATGCTACTCATTAGCAAGCATTGAACATGGTTTTGGTTGATTGTGGTTGCTTTTTAAGAAGTGAATTTTGAAGCTTGAAATCTGTGCTTTGGTTTTCTCATCCGAGTGAAAAGGCACTTCTGTTTACTATATCATGCTTTGAATGATAATGTGTTAATGTATCAACTTGGATTGCCTATGGTACTGTGGTTGCAAAAATGGTGAAATATTTGAAGAAATAGTATTATGGTCGCTAAAAAGTGAGAACCTTGACATGTACCGTGTCTGAGAGACAGTAGATGAAGATTACTGGCAAGTGAGATGAATTTGTAGTCCAATTATGCCATGGATTGTAATACAATTGCCCCTATAACTTTCTTGTTTTGATTGAAGCAAAGAAACTTAACATTGAATTGAGTTTAATACCAAAAAGTAGATTGTTACGCAAACTTTTGCGTTGAACACCAGGTTTGTTTAGAAGACATTTAAGGGAACTATTTGGATACAGAGCATTCTTCGTTGTCGGATACCACGTTGTTTATTTACATTTTCACGAAAACCAGAGAAGCAAAAACAAAAACGTTAGGGAATGGTGTAGTGTGAACGCTGCACGAGGGTCAAAAAGATGATGCTTTATGGACTAGAGGGACATCTATGTCCAAGACATAAAAATCAATTTTTTAATCTCTCAATTATTTTGCTTTAGCAAAAGGCCACAAGTCCCAGACTCCATTAACGCGCGTGCTGCACACATGCTTGCCAGCACAAGAGCGTGGCTTGAAACAGCTCCATTAGTCACAAATAGCCTAGCTATTTGTTGGCAGAGGACCACCAACCTCTTTGTCGTAGATAAGACCTGAAAATGATAGCCATATTGCTCCAATCTATGCTCTCTTTGTGACTCTCATTTACCCCCACCCTTGGCATTTTGGACCCCCATTTTCGTTCTTTCTTTTTTTCCCTTTTCTTTTTCTCACTTTTAACTGTCGGTGGAGCAGTGCGTAGTATCCTATGCAAAGCTGGTTTCACATCTTGTATAATTGGTCACATAATCCCTGTGTACTGTTTACAAAGTCTTGTGGTTTATGTTTCACTTCAAAGTCTCCATCTTGTTGCTGCCCGTCGCCAAGCTTTTTCTGCCGCATTTGGGTCATTGTCCAAGTTCCTTTTTTCCTCAGTTTTGGGGGTTGATCATATGAATGATCAATTTCACTGTTAGCCACTTCACACTGACCAAGCTGGACCAGGTAATCACAACAGCACGCCTTTATTCTTTTTTCCTTTTTTTTGGTTAGATGCTGTATTGATGGCAGGGTGGTTGCTTTAAATTATGATATCATTTTTTGTGTTATTAAGTGTGAAGTGTTCATAGATGGAAGTTGTGCGATTGATCAATGTTTACCTGTAGGCCTTCCTTTTTTGGTGGGTTATAGGCTTATGGGATGTACGTTCGTTTGGAGTCATAATTGATGATAATTGTCAGGATTTGAACTTATAGTAGATGATGCTCATGCAAAAGTAATCGCCCAAATTGATTACAGTTTAGAGACCAATTTGGTCTCTAATCTCTTACGTACTGAAAAGGGACATTCTTTTCAGCTTTTTTGGTCTTTCCTTCTCAAATTCCATGCTTCACCAAATGATCGGTAAGTGAACAATTTTTCTAAAGCCAATCGCATGACAAGTTGGTGATGCCAATTGAGATTATAAGTGAGGAAGAGAACTCTTGAACTACCAAATCTGTGTTTCTATTAGCTGTGTTTTAATATCTATGTTGCATACATGTACTTGAATGATGCCATTGTGAATGCAATCTTTTGCAAGAATGTTTTTCTTTGTTGAATAGCTGCAACAAACTTTTCATAATTGATTACTTATGAATATCCCTTTTGGTGTACATAGCTGAATTATGGACAGCAGGATATGGACGCGGAGGAAGAAATTTTCAGAAAAGACAATTGTTGCAACAAACATGTTCGACATTCTGGTGAAAGGAACCAATGAACAGGTAACAGAAGCTTATCTTCTGCATCCCTGAATAATTTTGCGGGCCCAACCCTCATATTCTCTTTCCCCATGCCTGTGCCATAACCTCCCCAATTGAAAAATTAAGATGCCCAGCAAGTAATGTGGGAGTTTTATCAATATCTTGCATCCACTCTTATGATCATTGTCCTTTTCCCTTACCAACTGCCCTTTTGTTAAAAGAAACTTGCTGGTATGTTTAAAGCAGGTTCATAGAGACTCTTACATAGTTAAGATGTTTAACTTGACTGATTTCAAACCATTGGGCTGCTTTGTTAGGGACAAAAGCGTCATGTGGGGAATGAAGTTGGACCAGTTAGAGCTGTGAGAAATCTTAATGAGAAGTTAGCTTCAGCGCTTCTTGATTGTCAGGATAAAGACAATTCTGCACCAAACCATCAAATCTTAGTGCATGAAGCTATTCCAGGTGATTTATTAATGTCCTCTACTTCTCCTTCCCTTCTGAATGCTTGAAGAGTCAGCTGTGTGTGTTATCTGTAATTTTTCTGGGTAACTCTTCTTCTTTGGATTTACTTTGGGTTATTTGATACAAAACTGGATGATTCCTTGCAGGCCAGGAAAAAATGGAAATGGGAGCAGTTTGCCTTAGGAAGGAACTAGATGAAGCGCAAAGGCAATTAGTAGTCGTGAATGAAAGATTAATCCAATCAGAGGCTGCATTGAAGCAGTGCAAGCAGCAGCTGAGTTTTCTTCAAGAGGAACAAGAACAAAAGATACTAGATGCTCTCATGAAGGCATCGAGTGAAAATGAGAAGATACAGAAAGAATTAGAAGACAGGTTACTGGAGATAAGCAGAAGGTATGCAAATCTAGCTGTAGAGAACACAAACTTGAGTAATGCACTTTTGGTGAAGGAGAACTTGGTTGAGGAACTACATCAACGTGCAACTCAGACAGTCGCAGAATTCAATGCACTGATGGCTAGACTAGATTCTACAGAGAAAGATAACACTCTTCTCAAGTATGAATTTCGCATGCTTGAGAAGGAGCTTGAGGTTCACAATGAGGAACTTGAATATAACCGTCAATTTGCTGAAGCATCACAAAAGCAACAATTGGAGAATGCAAAGAAAACTGCAAAACTTGAAGCAGAATGCCAGAGACTACGCATCCTAATGCAAAAAAGACTGCCAGGTCCTGCTGCTTTGAGCAAGATGAAGAGTGAAGTCAGAATGCTGGGAAGAGATCCGCTAGAGTTGAGAAGAAAGCCAAATCCTACAAGAGATTTGATTTTCAGGGACACCAGAATGGAAAGATCTCTGGAAATTCCTGTTGAGAACATCAATTTCCTGATTGAGCACTTACGCAATATGGAAGAAGAAAATAGAGAACTCAGAGAAACACTGACTAAGAAAAATGCTGAACTCCAATCTTCAAGGATAATGTTCGCACAAACAGCTTCCAGGTTATCACAAGCCGAGGCTCAGCCTATAGTGCATTCTGGAGGTCAGAAGTCTCTGGAGTTGGTAAAGTGTAACCCAGCATCACATGAGCTTTCTCCAAAAGCAGTTTCTGATATTTGCAATGCTGATGGTGTCAGCTCTTCAGGATCCTGTGCTAATGCTCTAATTTCAGAACTGGAAAATTTCAGGGGCAGGAAACTTTGGAGTCCAACTGAATGCAAAGCCACTGGATTTTCAGACATGAGTTTAATGGATGATTTTGCTGAAATGGAGAAATTAGCAATAGTTTCTGTGCAAGTATCTTCTGAAGGTGAAAATCACCCTTTCCCAGCTGGCAATGAAATAGTTCCAGTTGCAAAAGATAGTTCTGGATGTGGTAACGAGAAACAGGATATTCACTCAAAAGGTGTTGCAAATGATCAACCTTTTGACTGGCTTCAGGAGGTTTTAAATGCAATGCTTAGACAGCAACATATTTCAAAACGAAGTCTAATAGAACTTCTTGAGGACATCAAAATTGCTTTGGGCTACATAAATCACCCAAATGCCCACGAAGATGATACAATGTCAATCTCAAAGCATCTGACAGAATCTAATGTTAGTGGCTGCCTCATTTGGAAGTCTATGGACAACACTTCAGCCAGAGGTTCACTGAATGAAGCTTCCTGTAATGACGTCACAGTAAAGAAAACAGGACAACAATGCAGTCAATCTAGCATAAGTAAGTCAATCTGCAGGATTATTCAGCTAATTAAAGGAGTCAGTCCAACATCTTCTCTTACCAATGATAGTATGGAAGAAGGGCTAAAGAGTAATCAGAATTCCCTTTGCTCACCAACAAAATCGGACTACTATGTCCATGTTTTCCAGTGGAGGAAATCCGAACTTAATGCTGTTCTACAGCAATTCCTTCGCACTTGCAATGGTGTCTTGAATGGAAAAGCTGGTCTTGAAACTTTTGCTGAGGAATTGTCATTTACTTTAGACTGGATTATGACCAACTATGTCAACCCCAAAGGTGCAAGAGATAAGATCAGAAAGCACTTTGGTTGGGATGATACACAAGGTGAAAATGAAGTTGGAAGTGCCTCCAAAACAGAATGTATTCAATCCAATCTGCAAGAAGATATCAAGAGTCTAGAAAATGAGCTCATGGATATGGAATCTGCCAAGAAAGATACGGAAGATAGACTGCAGTCTGCAACTGACAAGACCAAGGATTTGATGATGCAACTTGAGGAAGCAGAAGAAAGCATTAAAAGCCTAAGGGCAGAAGTGGGAACTCTGAAAGAATCCAAGGGACTGATTGAGGATCAGATTGAAAATCAGAAGTCCATCAATGAGGATCTTGATACTCAGCTTACAGTTGCCAGATCCAAACTGAATGAGGTCTTACAGAGATTCTCATGGTTGGAAGTTGAATTAGAGGACAAAAGCAACTGTTATGAAGAACTAGAGGCAACTTGTCTTGATCTTCAACTCCAGTTAGAAAGGTAATAATCAAATTTCTTCTTCTGTTCTCCTGTGGAAAACTACATCCTAGAGGTAACTTTTTATTGTATGCAATGCAAACTCGGTTTTCTTGGAACATGTCACAGTGTTGCAAAGATGGGAAATCTGAACAAGGACAGAAACGAAGAGGGAAATCAAGCTCAAAATGTAAGCAACAGAAAATTGATTGGATCTCACATATCATATGTGCTCAAAGTGAAAACCCATAATTTGCCAACGATTTTGACCTCATTAATGGTTCTTATGTAAATACTGGAATTCATGTTTGTAGGGTTGTGAGATGAAAGCAGCGTCCATAAAGTTGGCAGAATGCCAAGAAACCATCCTACACCTTGGAAAACAACTTAAGGCACTGGCTTCACCAAGAGAAGCAGCACTTCTAGACAGGGTTTTCACTGCCACTGGTACAACTAATGCCACCAAAAATAAGAATTTTATCAAGCATTTCTCCTTACGGGATCAAATGCTGGCTGAAGATAATGCTAAAGCAATCGTTCTGAGATCTCCTATGGAAGATTCGCAAAGACCATCCACTGACCATTCCGGCAATGGTCATGCTTTGACTGGCCTCAACGTCCTTGTATGCACCCCAGATGCATATTGTGGTTCAAAGCAGAAAGATGCTAATAGCCCAGCCAGGGCTTTAGTTATCGTGCCCAGTAAAAGAAAGCAAGGAGGATTTGGCTTGCTGAGGAGGCTACTAATGAGAAGTAAGAGGGGCAGTGGGAAGAAGTCTCGATCCTTGGTTAAGGTATGACTTAGCAAAGGAATAAAAGCCGAGGTGGAGACAAAGTTCGAGGTCTGATTTTCATATGTTATGGTGCTTGGTTTTCGTCCGTTGATGATTGAAAATATTCATGGCTCGGTCATCACAATGTCCTCTTTTTCTCTTCTTCCTCCTGTGTGCGTGTGAGACAGATGTATAATGTCTTTAGGTGCTGCTGGTATATAGATCAATCTCTTTTGATTTCTGGAACATCCAGTTAGGTGTCTGATGGCCATTCATGCAGACCATGCCAAGTTTTCAGAACTTCCAATTGGTTGTTTAATCGCCATTCATGCAGACCATGCCAAGTTTTCAGAACTTCCAATTGGTTATTTAATGGCCATTCATGCAGACTATGTCAAGTTTTCTAATCTGGCTCTCCTTCTAAAAGAATTAAGTCAATCTCTTAATACCAAACGTGAGGGAGAAAAAAATTTGAAAGAAATTCAACTCTATGAGACGTAAAATTTACTATATTAATAAAATAAATAAAAATAAATATAATAAATATGAAAATATTTAAAATTTTATTTTAATTTTTTAAAAAATAATTTAATTTAATTTAATATTATCTGTGTTTTAAAAATTTTAAATAAAATATAACTCTATATATATATATATATATATATATTCAAGATAATGAATTTGTATGCTATATAAAAAAAAAAAACATTTTAGCGTGTCAAACACTTTAATCTCTATCGTATAGGTTCGTATGGTTAGGGCTGAGTAAGTTGGGCTCCCAAAATATTTTTTTTGGGCCTTAAAGCCCAACGATATAGCCTAAAGAAATTATTAAAAATTAGTCTTACTTTCTTGATTTACAAAGAAAGTAGACTGAGGCCCAACTTGAAATGGAGCGAACTTTTCCCTTTTTGTGTACCGTTAAAACAGCACCGTTTGAGATTCCCTAATTAAGCCCAAATACGCGCAAACGAAAATGAATATCTAAACGCACCGTCTTAAAATGGTAGCTTGGTAAATATCTTCAAATCAAAGAACATTTTGAGTCAATCCCAAAACCCTAGTTTCCCACCTATAAATTTCTCTTTCCGTTCCGATTTCTCTACGTTGCACTAAAGGGTCTATTACCTCTCCGGTTCTCTTGTTTACCTGAAAAATGGCAGCAACGCCAGCAACTGAGTCGGTGCAGTGCTTCGGCCGGAAGAAGACGGCGGTGGCCGTGACCTACTGCAAGCGCGGGAGAGGTTTAATCAAAATCAACGGCTGCCCAATCGAGCTCGTGGAGCCTGAGATCCTCCGCTTCAAGGCCGTCGAGCCGATCCTTCTCCTCGGACGCCAGCGCTTCGCCGGTGTCGATATGCGGATCCGCGTGAAGGGCGGCGGCCACACCTCCCAGATCTACGCCATCCGCCAGAGCATCGCAAAGGCCCTCGTCGCCTTCTACCAGAAGTACGTTGACGAGCAGAGCAAGAAGGAGATCAAGGACATCTTAGTCAGGTACGACAGGACCCTTCTCGTCGCTGATCCCCGGCGCTGCGAGCCCAAGAAGTTCGGCGGTCGTGGCGCACGCGCCAGGTTCCAGAAGAGTTACCGTTGAGCCTTTTATAGTTCTGGAAAATGCGTTGAAATTATTGAAATTTCGGTGTCTTGCAACTAAAATGTTACTGTGTTTTAATTTGGTTTTCGGCTTAAGAAACAGTCTTTTATTTGCAGACGTTTTCATTGCTACTGTTCTTGCTTTTGATATCAGGATAAGTTAATGGTGATGATTTAGTTGAATATGCGATTGAGTGAGTTAGTTTGGTTATCGTCTGTTAAGGGCACATGCATTTGGTTCTCTTATTCATGTCGTGTGTCATAATTTCACCGAGATTGCATTCTATTGGCACCGTCCTCGTTAAGTGTATTTTGCAGTTGCTTTTGTTTAGCCTTTGGTCAAGGCGGTGTGTCAGGTTACATTCGTTGCAGATGTTGAATTGGTTTGTTAACGTGTTTTCCCAGAAATAACTGTGGCTGTGCTGTTCGCATTGTTACTTTATTTTATGAAAGGTTTCTAGTACAATATAGGGCTACAGGTTTGATTGACCACGGTTTAAATGGCTTTCTAGTTGCTTTGGGAGCTCTTTGATTAGCTAGAAGATTTGTGTTACAGTGATCTTCTGTTTCTGGTTATAACATGAATGTGTTTTTGCTTCCTTTTTCTCTATTTAGAAATGTAAATATATTTTTGTTGTTTTGGTTTTTTGTTTATTATATGTGACTGATTATATATTCATACAAGATTTTCTTGGTAATGTCATTTATAATGTTTGGTGGTTGAAACCTGTTGAAGTTTGAGATTGGAATTTGGAGTCCCTTTTCTGTTGCATCTTACACTTTCTGAGAGATCATAGTTATTTGGTCAACTGGTTGCATCATCAAGCTGGTTTCTTGTTTTGCATCATCAAGTTGTTGGGCATTTTCTCCCCTGTTTGTTTCATTTCACAAATAAGCCATTTATTAGGTTTGATTTGATGTCGTCATTGTTTGATGTTCTGTTCCAATATAGTGTTTAATGGGTGCTTGGGTTCTGTAGTTTGCAGCTACCTGTTTGGGCCTTGTGTGGAATATCTTTGGACATTAGATAAGTATCGGTATGGCTGTATTGTGTAGACGGGTTCTGTGATGAAATCTTTATCAAGCAGGTCCTCTGCCTTGCACCATTTTGAACAACTTTGAATGGTTCCTTTAGCCCTCTGATCATTGTTGCATTGTTTCTTTATTATGTGGGTTTTTTTTTTTTTTTTTTAATTGTCCTTGGAATCTGGCTTACTTCTGCACCCTGACTTTTATTGCGCTGTTGCTCTTGTTGCTTTTTATTTTGGACTGTAACATCACAAAAACAATTCTAACCTTTGATGTAGAAGTAAAGGGTGTTAGGAAAATAGTTTTGCCCGGGTGTAACATTGAAGCATTAGGAATCTGCCGAGGATTTTTAGCAATTGAATGACTCTGGTCACTGGTGAGCGTCCTGCCGCTAAGGGTGAGCTTATAAAGTAAGGTGACTTTGTATGTATCAACCAATTATCGAAACTGTACTTGAACGATAATACAGACCTACATACTCTCCTTTCTTCTCTAGGATTCCCTCGTCCTTATGTTCGGCAGCCAGCTAGTGTCCACTCTGAGAAGCATACTGCAAGCTGCCATCTTTAACCTTAGATTAACTCATGAGGAATATATTTGGATTGGTTGGTGGACCCGACCCACCATTTGGGACAAAGCCATGGCTTGACAAACGGACGGCCGTTGCATCACATGTGTTTCAATTTGATATTTCTTTTCGGATGGGCCCACAGCTGAAGAGTCATAATTTTTCACTTATTGCGTGCCTGATTGCTTCCTTATATGTTTAACTGGAGATAAATTAGCGATTGCACGTAATTTAACTGGATATCATTTGTAGTGATGATTTTTAATTCATTGTTGTCGTTTATCCCATACAGCCTTGGTTTAATGCAATTTTGTCAAGGTGGTCAGACCGACCAGTAATTGTTCTCAAACGTTCCTAAAATCGGTCCCACAAGCTCTGGGTGTTTCCATATGAAGTCTCAGGGCTGGCATTAAATTAAAAAATTTCATTTTCATTTCGCAGCCGTGAAACTATACACGGGTTATCCACTTTAGAAGAAAAAAGGGTATTCATGGAGACTTAGTTCACCTAAATCGCAATATCCACCTCTTAGGTATGTTCATTTATTTGCCTCCGATGAGTTGACATTGCATGTTTCCCACCTCATCTAATCATTCGATCCGACGGCAAACTGGAAGCACGCAGATCTCAATGGTGGGGTCCATGGCGAGGGGCCTTATTGAGCACCAATACGAATACTTCCTCAGGGATGCATCAGGTGGTGCCACCACAGACCGTTTTATAAGGTGTCGTCGTACCAGATCACACCTCCGACTTTTGCCAGCTCGATCAGATCAGCATTTTGTGGTAGTTCATATAGTTGGCCTTATCAGCGTCCACAAATAAGAAGTCATTTGTGCCATTAAGTTTACCCTATGATTCAGCACGCACAAATACAAGGGCTCAGCATGAGAGCATATATATCAACGCGAGCCAATAATTCTAAAATCTGGAGCTGAGTTCATAAACTCCTTTCTTTTTTTTTTTCCTTTTATCAAAATAAATGGTATCTTACATCTTCAATCAAATGGTCAAGGACTGGCAAAGCAGGGCATTCTCTGAAATCAATCATATGGGCAACACCAGCTTTCTGGATTACAGGCATACGCCACTCACGGTTGTCCCTGCTTATGTCCAAGGTCAAGATCTGTAGCAATTGCGAGGCACGGTATTATTCCACAATTCTCATTCGAAGAGATCGAACCGGTTGTGATTTTTGGGTTTTTGTGGTTGATAACCTTTCCATCATCAGGAAGAGCAAGGGCAGTGGCCAAGGGAGAATAAGCAGTGTAGACACCAATCTCCATCGGGTTCTTGACATTGATGAGCTTCAAAAACATGTTCAAGAATTGCCTTTCATCAGCTGTGATCATAATGTTCCTGTGATGCAGGAATTATTCACACTCACTCGTTAAGGGATGAAACAAATTAATAAACCTGCTAGAAGTCAAGTACAAAATGTCCAAAAGCTTGGATCACCCTAAACATACCAAGGATGCTTGGCAGTCAACTCTCTTAGCTCTTTCATGGGTTCTGGCTCTCTTGGGTAAACACTAGTGTCAAGGATATAATAAAATCTCAAATCCCAAAAGAGGTATGTTCATCAGGGAAGAGGTAGACATATAGAGGAGCAAAAAGGACAGGAAAAAAAAAGGGGGGGGGGGGAATGCCTTACCTGGTAAAGAGCATCACTTTGCAACAGGCTCCTGTGGCCAACCTCCTGGTGCCGGCATGACTGGTTTTCCTGTTCTTCTCCCTTGGTAGCCATTGATTCAAGTTTTCTCCTTTGTATATTTCTCTGGTGTTTCTCTTCTCTTTCTCTAAACTAGGCTTTGGGAAGTATGTGGTTGACTCAAGCAGGTACACATTGGAGAGTCCGGTTTGAACCGGAGCATCGGGGTTGGATCGCCCGCCAAACTGGTCGGAGATTGGTGAGGTCTTTGCAGTTTGCATGGCGCTGGCAAGGGGAATCCCCTTGTGTCTAGTTCTCATTCTTCTTTGTGTTTTTTGATGATCAGTTTTGGTAATTTGGATTTTCGTTTCCAATTAAGGATCGTTTTGATGCTTGAAGTTAGGCCTTACGGTCGTGTAATGACGTCACTTTGACGCCAGGTTTAAGGATTTATGACGCCATATTTCTCCCTTCTATTACTATCTCTTTTTTTTTTTTTATAAAAATTATGTGATGGAAAATTAAATTTGTAGCCTAATGTCGTATTCCTTATTACGTAAAGCGGTTCCACAGCGTCATAATACTGATTTGATGAGAAATTTTAATTTAAACACAGCAGACAATTCAAAATCCGTAGCTTATGCTTATTGAGGTGTTGTCAGCCTCATTCTCAGCCGAAATTCCTTTTCTTCTTTGTTCTTATGATTTGCCTTGTTTCCTTTTCTAATCGGTGGTTTTTTATATGAAACATAATAATAATTATCAATATCACTCCGTAAAAATATTTATTGAACACTATGGCATATACAAGAGAGCATTTAAATAATTTGTTTATAAAATTAAATAAATTATATTTAATTCAAATTTTTTATTTATTTTTGAGTAATTATGATATTAATTGGGAGTCATAATCTATGCAATGAATTGGTTTTCTTTATTTTCATAAATTTTATATGTTTATTTTTAGAATTAATATTTGAGAATTTAAAAATAAAATTCTAAATTTAAAATTATTATTCTATTTTAATTGTTCCAAATATTGCTGCCTTCCTTCCTTCCCTCCTCATTATCGATTATATAGTCTTACCTTTCTTTCCCTGGAGGATAATTGGGCCTGTTATGTCGGTGAGTTATCAATTATCAACCCATACACCTGCACTTGGATCTAAGCCCAAGAAGAGTCCTTCTAGAACAAGGCACATTCTTGCAATTAGCCCATCTAGCTGTCCTATCTATCTTTTACTTGGGCCTTTAGCCCGTTCCGGATGCCAAGAAATGGACTGGCTATTCCCAGTTCATATTATATAATTATAATTAATAACTATAATGGCATTATATTATCAGTATTATTACATCTCGCTTCGTATTGAAAAAAATTTATGTTCATTTAATAAAGGTTTTTTTTTTTTTTCAAAATAATAAACTAACCTATATGAAATGAATTAATTGTTTAATTGTTCTTTTTTTTTTTTGGTAATTGAATTAGGCCTAAATGCATTCGGACACTTTCACATTTGAAGCACACTGCCACCTACACAATACAGCGATGAGAGGAGTGGCAGGGCCACTTTGACCTCGTGGACAATTTCAGAAAGCATTGGCTTCCATCTTCTGCGAAAGTCACCAATATGAGTGAAATGCGTCCTACCGGAAGACACGAGCGAAGTGACAATGTTGGGTATAAAAAAGAAACACTCTAGCGATAAAGACTAATACTATTTTTATTTTTTAGTATTTCTCACAGATTAATTCTTTTTCTTGAGTTGCAATTTTTCATAATTTAAATTTTTTTTTTTTTGGAGGTTTTGGAAATTTAATTTATAGTGAATTAGGTATATTAGCTTCTTTTTTTTTAGAATTATTATTGGACCATTGCATAAAAGCCCATGAATTTCTGTCCTTTCCTATTTATTTATTTATTTTTTCCCTACATATTTTAGCAAGAATATCCCTTTACCGCATGGAACAATGCGAGATGGATCCCATGATCTTGCATGAAAGCTACGTGTCCGTCGACATAAATAAATGCCATATAGACACTCAAGACTCGTAATGTAAAACGACCACCCCAAAAGCTGGCCGGCCACGGCCGCACCACGATCCGACCTCCGCCGCCACCTGCTCAAGGCGAGGGCTTACGCTTCTTTTAAAATCCCAAAAATTTAGTGAACACGTGACGCGCTACCATAATTAATTTCTCTCTCTCTCTCTAATGTTTTGTGTTTTTTTATTCTCTCTCTTACTCTCCCTGTGATAATTAATGATATAATTAAAAATCACAATCCGTCAAAAGTCCTACGCCAACAGCTCTGGCCTCCTCTGCGTCCTTTGTCCTTTTGCGATTATCTTTCTCTTTTTCTGCTTCCGTTTTCTCTGCAAAAGGCAAAGTAACTGAAACAGAAACCACAATTAAAAAATTATCAATAAACGTGAGCGAGAGGGCAAACTTTTTTTTTTTTTTTAAAAAAAAAGAAAAAACTAAAAAATAATTTTTTAAAAAATTGGAAAAACGTTTCTGATTCTCCTTTGAATCACTCTTGCTAGCTTTCTTATACCTGTTTAATACTCTCCGTGCCTCTCCCGGAGAATCTCTCGGGTACTGTTCTTAATCCATGAGGTGTATATAATCAGCATTCTCAATCTGGGGCTTCTGGGAGTTTAATTTTTTTATGGGTCGTATTAATTTTTGTGCAATTGTGAGAGAGGAAGAAGGATCTGGCTGACCCGTCTTGGGTATGTTCTTGTTTTTGAGTATTTCTGTTCTTTTTCGTGTTTCTGTATACATCTGTTGATCACTATCCTGGTTTTTGCATTTTTTTTTTCCCTTTATTTCTGTTTATAGTTTATGTTCTGGGAATTTTTGATATTGGATTGTTTGGTATCAAAGTGGGTGCTTTCTGCCTCTGGATAAAAAACCAAAATATGGGTTTTCTGAAACTTCATTAGTTGGAGTGGATTTCAATTATCGAAATTTTTAATTCTTAATTTTTATTTTGATTTAAAAAAAAATTATGACAGACACTAGACTACGTGAATGCGTTAATGCGCCTTTTTTTTTTTTTTTTTAGTTGATTAGGGTAACGTTTAATTTCACTTAATATTTGTTGTTCTTGATCCTTGTTTGGGTCTGGGTCAAGCTACCCAATCAAAAGATTCAGTTCTATGGTAAAGTGAATTATTGTTTTCTTCATATGGGTTTCTCATCGCAAGCAAGCACATTATGGTAGCTTACAGATTAGGTTTGATGTTTTAAAAATCAATAACACTGATAAAATAATGAAAGCATCGCAGAAATTAATGGCCGCTTTACTAAGGAAGCACCCTTAATGACCAAAGCAAAGCAGTGATCATTAATTTTAGGCATATGTGATTATGTCTTTAGGGTAATTGCAATTGCACTCACTGAATACTCCCTTTTCTCCGGGATTAGATGCACCAAAATGTACAGCTACATGGAAAATGTTGGGTTTTAAGTTTATTAGCTAATCTTTATTACTTTCAGCAGGTTTATGTGTTTAGATGTTTCTGAAAGGTGTGTAACATGAACTGCTGTTTCACCAGAAACTTGGAGTCATTATTAGCATCTGAGACTTTTGATTTGGGGTTAGTAGATCTTGATGCAAAGACAAAGGGGTGCTGCTAATTCCTTCTCTGAAGTTATTAACATCGATCAGGGATTTGTTTTAAATAATGCTGGTATGAATCAGCAGACTTCTTTGAACAACATGCTGAATCCAGTGGAAAACAGGTTGACAAACAATACTGCATCTTCTGGTGAAGCGTCATGTTTAAATGCTATCAACCATGGTGTTCAGAGCTTTAGTGACTGGAATGCAGGTGAATCCAGCTCAAGCTTTAGTCCTGAAAATCAGGTCAACGATGATCGGATAGAAATGGAAGAAAGATGGCCAGCTCCAAGGTCACCTGAAAGGCATTTGATGCACTCTAATGTTTCTAATCTCCTGTTTCCTGGGAGAGCCAATATTGGCTTAAGTGGCGATGAGGTTACAAGTGCAGGTTTAATTTTGCATGGTTCAAGTTCTCATCATGCCCCACCAAGTTTAAATTCAAATGCTGCTTATGTAGGTGACAGTGGAAATAGTCATCATCCAGGAGCTCTCTTAACATCTAACCATTTCCACTCAGCTGGGAAAGAAATTGAGCAGGCATCTCCTTCTAGTGTTTCTTCTGATGATGTTGGCAACTCATCTGGTAGTTCTGGTTACATGCTAGAAGATGGAAATGGTGGTCCTAGTTCCTCTCTTGGAGGTTGGGGTTTATCTTGCAAGAGAAAGGCACTAGAAGGCGCTTCCAGTTCTTCTGGACATGTACATCCTGGCGGAAGTTCAAGTTACCTCCCACAAGCTGAAAACAGTTCATGGCATACTGGACCTACACATCATAATACTTCCAGCGGTTTATGCTTGCCTATGTCTTTACGGGATTCTCCTAGCATTAGTTCTCCTGGGCAGGTGAACCCAAGATCTGGTTTTGGGTCTAGAAGAGTACATTCTGGTTCTGACACCATTCCTTCTTCTAGTGTCACCGGAAATGTAGACCACCTAAGATTTTTTGGTAGAAGAATAAATCCTGGACAACAGCAGGAACCTTTAACGCTCAATTTATCAATAGCAGCAGGTCCCAGGCGTTCTACAGTGTGGTCCACCCACCAGCCTCCTAGATCTGTCCAACCCAGTGATTCCCTGGAATTGAGATCAACACCAACGGATTCAAATTCTAGTGCTGCTCAGGGTCAACCGCATGCTGTGCATGCTTCCGCTTTATCCAGAAATGTGCACCCATTACCTTGGACTGGGGCTTCAAATTTAAGAGCTGGAAACCCATCAAGTTCTCTGATACCTGGAGAGAGAGTTGCTGCATTACGGGGGAAGTGAACATAGGAAGCATCCCAAGAAATAATGTGGAGCATCCTATGTTTGTACCTCCAGCTGAAATAAGAAACACTGCACAGGATTCCAGAGGTTGGAGTGTGGCTACTGGGAACACAAGTGCTTCTGGCAGTGTTCCTTCTAGTAGAATTGGCCCTAGTTCAAGCATTCATCCTGTGCCCGCTCCTTCCTGGTTAACCCATCATGAGCCTACAACTCAAAATCAACAGCGATCTACAGAGATTGCTCCCTGGTCTCTTTTTCCGTTGATGGACTCTGAATCTGGAAGTCACAGTGATCATTTTCCCCCGCCATCTTCTGGCCCATCTGCTTCCTCACAGGAGACATTGATGTCTTCTGCGTCCATTAGCCAGGGACACAGTCAACCATTTCCAAGGTCAGCATTTTTCATGGATGGACGTGTTGATGATGCCCTTGGTATGCCCCGTTCATTGAGAGCTTTGGCTGCCGATATTGAAGGGAGACACCGGTTAATATCAGAGGTACTCTCTTTCAGCATGTGTGTGAAAATAATCGTATGTTTATGTGAGAGTGTGCGTTTTCTTTTCCTATTGTTTAAGACATGTAACTTCTACTTGATATTTGCTTCTATAATTTTGGAAAAGTGCTACATGGGCAGTCCATGATATTGAAAGTGGTACGTCAGTTGTAATGGTTTCATGACTTCAGGTGCAGGCCAAGTTTTCATTTGTAAGCTTTCAATTGTGCTGCATTTCATATATCTGTGGTAATGTTAGGACAAAAAATTCAATATTTGTGCTGGAATTCAAGACATCTGAAAATCATGGTGGTGTTTGAGGATGTTGTTTCTGTATTTAACTCTTCAGTATTAGATACCCATGTGTATGAGGGTACCATAGCTTTCTTTGCAAATTCTATAAAATTTTTCCAGTATCTGGGTGATGAAAAGTAGCATAGGCACTATTTGTTGTTGCAGATTAATTTATCATTTTGCTTGTTGATTATGATGACCATGTCTTGTTTTCTAATTTGACATTGGAACCTATGTTGATTACTTTGAGGTATTTAAAGCTTAAGGCATTTTGAGAAGTAATAGCTAATTTTAATGTCTGTTTACCAGATTCGTCAAGTCTTGAATGCCATGCGCAGGGGTGAAAACCTACGAGTTGAGGTTCGGTTGATGCTAAAAACCATTTTATTCTTCATGTCGTCATAATTTTATCATGTAGTGCTGTCACTTTAGGAGTTGCTTTGCTCATTACTTTGGCTGCAAGGGCAAACTATTCCATTCTTTTTGCCTCATGATGTCATTTGGAGATGACTTGAGGGCAATTTCTTTAGGACTGCCTAGTGGTACTTTTTAGGGAATAGCCCTGGATGTGATACAGCTTAATGGTAGCATCTCTGGTGAAAAGATTAATATCCAGTAAGAACACTGCTTTGAGGAGATTTCTGGATATTGTGGGCAGGTCATGTTTCTTCCGATATAAATTTGTTCTGAAGTTCTCAAGCTGTGGAGCTAGTCTCCTGACTGCTTTAGTATGGGGCTAGGATTTGTCTCCTGTCTTCTTGGGGCCTTTTACTTGTAGTGTTTGAACAATGCACACGGTCTCCTTTAGCATCTATATTCAGGTTGTGATACAAGGGTTCAGATGAAGGAGGATGGAGCCCCATCACCCACCAATAAGGAGGGGATGGTTGTGTGCGTTTCACGCCCAAAGTGGAAGGGAAATTGCATTATATCTTTGCTTGCACAACCATTGCATTTACACAATGTAAATCCTTTTCATTGCAAGAATGAAATTGCCAATGCTTGCATCTCTGAGCAAGTGTATAGCTGTGTGTGCCTCCTTTCCTTCTAACATTGTCAATAAGACTTTCATCAAGACATGACTCTTTGTTGCAATGGCATCTCAGGATTATATGCTGTTTGATCCTTTCATATATCATGGTATGTCTGAAATGCATGATAGGCACAGGGATCTGCGCCTGGATGTTGATAACATGTCTTATGAGGTAAAACAGCACAAAATAATTTTCCTGCTGATAAATTTGAAGCTGATTGCTTTTCTCCTAATCCAAAGATGGGAATATCAGGAATTGTTGGCATTGGAAGAGCGCATAGGAGATGTGAGCACTGGGCTAAGCGAGGAAACCATTTTGAGGTTAATGAAACAGAAAAAATACACGGCTGTTACAACAGAATCCCCGTCAGACGTGGAGCCTTGTTGTATCTGTCAGGCATGAGCTAGATTTCAACTCTCATTAAATCTTACTTTGAGTAAACACACGAATGACTGCATCGATTAATTCTGTTGAAGCTGTTGCAAAACTTTCTTACCTTGGTTTCAATCTTGGTAATCGCAGGAAGGATATACAGATGGGGATGATCTCGGAATCCTAGACTGCGGGCATGACTTCCATGCCGACTGCATCAGACAGTGGCTAACTCACAAAAACCTGTGCCCCATTTGTAAGATGACCGCCCTGCCTACTTGAGGGCGAAAATTCGTCACAAGGGCATGGAAAATTATTTGTTTTGAATCGCAACAATGGATCTATTAATCCAACCGGGCGGATGGTATCCCCGCTCAATACTTTTTCTGGGTTTGGACCATTCTTATTCACTCTTAAACTTTATGCTGTTTGATGAATGGAGAAGCTTACTCAGCATGACAGATATTAAGCATTTGTCCAGTTTCCTAAAAGCACCTGAACAAAGCTTGGACATACACAAAGAATCAAATAATACTTGTATGGAACTGTGATTGACATCGTTAGCAGCTAGCTATCATTCAGCGAGATATGTCTTTCTACTTCCTTATCCGGCCTTTTTAATTAATTAATTAATTAATTCATTTTTTTATACGAGAATTTCTGTATTACGCTGATCTTCAAATGTCATTGTGCGTATGATAGCATACACCGAGGCGTTAGGATGCATCAGACTAATGCGCCAAAGTCCATTTGTTTTCGTTTTTTGTTTTATTTTTCTTCTTCTGGTTTACATTTTTCCTGGAATTTCAATTTCTATATATATACACATATGTTTAAGGTTCTTAAATTAAAAATAGCGAACATAAAGGAGACACATTCATCTTAAACAGTTCTTTGTTTTTCTTATTTTTCAAAATTTTCTTTTATTTAATCGATAAAATTTGTAGTTAAATTAATAAAATTATTAGAATTCACGGGGTTAAATTGGATAAGCCCAGAGCCTAGCAGAGTCCAATCTAAAATTACAATCTGCTTCCACATTTGAAAACATACTCTATGTTAGGCCGGCTGCAGCTAGTTAAAAGAACTGACGTCGTCGCCATTCGCCAGCTCTTTAAAACCCATCCATCCCCATGCGCCACCATGTTGAGCCTCCAGCGGCAGCCTTCGTGAATCAAGCAAAAGCCCAAAAGATTGAAGAAGAATCAGAGCCGGAGAGCTTCTTCGGGCCCAGCATCCACCCTCGCCGGGCCAGGCTCGCTGCCAGATACCAAAAAGATTTCTCGTTGATTAGTTGGGAGGCATCCGGGTCGAGCCCGGATTCGTCTCTATATGCACCCAACCCAAATTGAAATTTTGGAGATTAGTATTATGCGTCCACACGCAAAAGCTGTGATCTATGTTATTAAAATCAGCTTGAACATGTTACTAATTCAATCAATGAGTCACTTTAATCTTTTTATTATATTTATTTATGTATTTTATTTTTCACATCTAATATAATTTTATGAAATATAAAGAATTATACTTGTTTTATAATTATAGAATGAAGTTATACTACTTTTGTAAAATTGTTATGATAAATTAATTATTTTAATATTATATTTTTCTTTTTTAAAAAAATAAAAAATAAAAAACAAAACTTATATGACGATGATTTTTCTCTGAAGCTTTTAGCACATTTAGCATCACTACATATTTGTGTATGGTAACGCATATGCCGCCGACCCATTTGGGCAATGGAGTCCCGTACGGCAGGTAACTTCAAGTGGTGGAAGTAGAAAACAGGCATTGCCGCCCATGTAGATGTCTGGTCAATGTTTCACCGTTATCACACGTTGCAGAAAGGGAGCAATTAGGCAGAAAACATTTATGAGAGCGTTGCGGTGAGGATTGAGGCTTTTTTCTACATGCAGTGCCCGCGTTCAAAGGGGATACGACTTGCGAGCCATATTTTCTATCCTCGAGAAAAAGCAAACGAAACACGGAAATGATCAAATAGAAACCTTTCGAGCAATAAATAAATAAAGAAGGCGATATGACAGGAGTGGATGATAAATGATAATGGAAGGAATGGTGATTGCTTAGAAGCACGGATGATTGGTGGGCAGCCATGCATTGAGATTGTAGGTGCATGGGTGCTTTGAAGGTGGAATCTGATAGCAGAGCAGGAATTACCCAATAATTTCGACGACTCCAAATTTCCAAAGTCTACAAGAAACACATTAATTGTTGGGTCCCAATTGGTTGCATGTCATAAGGGGTCATAGACAAAAGAATTTTCTAGTTGTTCCTGTCAATTGCGACTTCAGGGCAGGAGCCAAAGTTTGGTTCGCGACATGTGAGTACTAGTAGCCATCACTGAGAGGAAAGAAGTGAACCAACACCCATGTGATTCCGTGGCTTTTATTCCCTCCTACATACTTAGACCACACGATCCTTTTGTCCAATTTTGACATCGTGGGCTTTTGAAGGCCCTACCTCGACACCTCAACCATTGCTTGCATGTCCCACTTCTTATCTTCAAATTCAACCACCTTAGAGTGAGCTCTGTGTATATATCTCTCTGTCTCTCTCCTTGACGGTCTCTTGAGTCAATCAAGAGGCAAGTTGCACAACGGTAGCAATAATTCCCGCTCCTAACTTGGACTGTATACTGAGGATCTAATCGTGGGTTGAACGACAAAATCATTTCGCAGAAATGTTCTAAAGTTTAGGCCATACAATGTCGCAATTAGTGAGAGCCACCGTAACTTCTTGTAGCCATTCATCCGCCACGGACCCATTTTTGGATCACATTTCTGCGTCCGGCAACCCGGCAAATGCATTCTCACATTGCTTTCGCCTTGGGACACTACACTGAGCTAACATGTTTTCTGAGCATAATTTGCTCCTCGGGTGTGTTATTTTGTGGTGGAGAAGGGTTTTTTTTTTTTTTTTTTCCGTTCCATCAATTCCTGTGTAAACAACGAGTAACTAGAAATTTTATTTAATAAAAAAAAAATCCAAAATTTGGAGAGGAAATTGGGACGAGCAATAACATAATAGTGAGGAACCAACTTAGCACAATTATGACAAGTTTCGCATTGTGCACTTAGATAGCAAATACCCTAAATGGCCTTGACATGAAAAGTCTATATTTTATTGGCCGTGGGTCTTATAAGCCCAGAAATTGATGCAGATATATCAGGGATTTTCAGCCATCAATAATGGCAAATCCCTAAAAAAAAGTGAGTACCTTAAAACGAGGGTGCTCAGTCAAAGGTCTAGTACATGCTACCACCTTGAAAGTTTTCATAGGCAAAATGTTGTGAAACAGCTGCAAACCATCTGCCACCAATCTAATTCATACAAGGGGGCATGTACAGAATTGCCCACCAATTATCACAAAAATTTTTTTTTTTTTTTTTAAAAAAAAGGGGAAAAAGAAGACTGTCAAATCTGATTCTTCAACTTCTATTCATCTGACTTTTGGTTAAGAACAACTTTTGAACAAAAATGCTTACATACAAAATTACATAGAGAATTACAATTTCCTATATACCATTCTAGAATTTAAAATTTTCCGTCGCCTTTATTTTCCTTTTTTGTATTTTCTGTTTTGAAACTAAATGAGCTAAAAGAGAAAAAAAAAAAAAATTCTCGAATGGAGGGGAGGATAATCGTGATTACCATCAAAACGACAAGAAAAAACCATCAAAACGGCACGACCTCGCTGCACACAAAACCGTTAGAATTGTCAACGGAATCCTCGGGCCATGAGTCCCGAAGTAGCTTGAGCAGCATCTGCGCCTTCCTCTTGGCCCTGACCGTACAGTCGCTCTGTACTAGCAACAGCAGCTGCGTCACGACACCCGCCGCCACCGCCTCCCTCTGGCTCAGCTCCGAATCCGAGCACAGCGCCAGCAGAGCACCAGCCGCGTACTCCGTCGCCCTGTCCGAGATCTTCAGGATTGTCTTCACTAGCAGCGGCACCGTCAGGGCGTGCGCGGCGAAAGCAGTGCACCCCGCCGGCACTCTGCAAAGAAGCTCCACAGTGGCCAGCGCTCTCTCCGCGTCGCACTTGTCGAAGTCCGCCAGCCTATCGATCAAAGCCTCGCAGCGCCGGCGGAGACCGCTTTATGCCTGGCCTGCTTCACGAGGCACAAAGCAAACAACGCTTTTATTCCAATCTTGAGCGCGCGAGAGTAAGAAATCGGATTCTTTAGCATCTCTGTCACTCCCTCAAAGATTTTATCCACATTACTGATCTGCGCCCGTAGATCGGACGACCTCGTTCCGGCAACCACGATTTCAATTAGCCCCGCCGAGTTGACGCGAACTTCCATGGAGGAATGAAACAGCAGATTCACCAAGTACCGTATGCGGTCCGGTTCGGATGCTATGGACACGCACTCTGACTCCGTGAGTTGAAACAAAACCAGAAGCGCTAGCGACTCGTGGTTTAACTCCGACGAGATTGAACCAGCGTTGTCAAAGACAAGGCCAATGAGAATTTCCCGCGCGTTCTGCGATGAAATGACGGAACGGTTCTTATCGGAGTCACGAGCAAGTCCTCTGAGCCGGCGTAAGGCAGACAGGCGGGAGGAATTCGGATTCGACGCGGACGCCGCCTGGTTCAACAGCGAACTCACCAAGCCCGGTTCGGCCGGTTGCTTCGGCGTCGGGATGCGCTCGATGCCGAAAGACCGGTTAGCAACGCACCAATCCTGGATTAGCCGGCGAAGGGTGTGGTTAGGTATCAAAGTGAAGTCGGTGAGCGGGGCGCGGGTGACGGGGCACGTGGTGTTGCCTATCCCGACCCAAGACTCGATGCTGGACCGGTCATAGGTCTGACCGGTGCAAACCGTAACCGGGTCACGCATGAGCTCGAGCGAGATCGGGCACCTGAAGTGGTACGGTATCTGCACGGTCATGTCCAGAGGCTCTACGCTTCCAGGCATTTCACGACCAGAAATTAAATACAAAAAAAAAAAGAATGTAGAAATAAAAAGAAGACGGGAAACCTTAAAATAAAAAAAAAAAAGAAGGCTACGAATATGAAGTAGCAGCTGTAGTAGTAATGGGTTATAGTACAGTGATGGTGGTGCCAAATCTCTGAAGGCGTCTGAAAATTCTCTTTCAGATTTGTTAAGACTTTTGAGGCTTCTTTCTCTCTCTTTTATATGAAAAACTGGAGTAGGCTGGGAGGATTGTGTGTGTGTGTGTGTTGTGCGTGTGCGCCTGTGCGGGTTGTTCTGGGGGCTCATCTGACGGACTCTCGGCCAAACGTGTGGTGGCATTTAGTTGGGAGGGTGTGCGCGTGTGTATGTGGGGAAGGGAGAGAGAGTGAGAGCGGGGGGGAAAAGGACATATGATTTGGTCCCGGTCAAAATGAAAATTGTGCGAATGGGATGGGTCCCACCAAAATTCCTAAACTCTAGCCCCTGTTTACATCAACGAGGATAACGCAGTGTGTGGCAGATTGTTTTACTTTGTTACCGTCCTTCGATTGATACCCGCCGGATCAACCTTGGTGGGATTGTCCCTTCCAAGAAGGAAAAATTCATGAAAATTTTTGGACCCTGGTTTAGTCAGCATTCTCGGCCCTTCACTTTTCAATCTCCCTTTTTTTTCTTTTTCTGTATCTTGTTTTTGGTCATTTGTGACTCCCTCCCTACCCATCTCTTCCTTTTGTTTTTTTTTTTTTTTTTTGTGTAGCACCTGGTGCAAATTGGTTACGCTTTCAGTGGTGAACATTACTTTTATGCTGTGACTTCATGCGTCGCCAAAGTGGACGTTGAGGGCAACAACAATTATGTTAATACGTCCTTTACAGTCTGGTGGTCTGTCAAATCCTTGCTTCGTGATGCCACCCCAAGAAAGGTCCCAAAAACTTTTTATTCAATCTCATCATTACTAGTCCATTTATGAAAAAAAAAAAAAAAAAAAAAGTTTTCTGACCATAATTATTTTCATTAAATTCTTGCCAATTTTTCTATATATAAATGAGCAAATTTAATTATTTTCAAAAATCTCCGTCGTATTCCTGCAGATCCTTGGCATTTTAGAACCATGAATCCTTTGCAATTTTGTCAACCTTGTTAGTCTTTTAGTGGCAATTCAGGAAAGAGACACATACGAAATTTTACACGCTATGGTAGACCACGAAATTACCTTTGACATGTTACTCCAAATATAAATAGTTATGAGTGTGATGGAGATTGAACCCCCGGCTACACTTTTCTTAGTGCTCAGCAGTGGTATGCATCTCCGTTACACCAAGATGGACGGTATCATTTGCAATCAAACCATACAAATGCTACTCCAAATTGTTGAGAATTTAAATTATATTCAATTCAATCGTTATGGTCAAAGACACGAGCGCACCTGATGGGACAACGTAATACAACTGTGTTAGAACGAATCAACAAGCTTTTTACGCAAGGGTCCAAGAAAAAAGGTGAAACTTCTTTGTAATCGAGTATCGAGATCTGGGAAAGAGAAATATAAATGAAATTTGGGGGCAATAATTGCAATAACCCAGAAAAAATAAAGCACGATAGAGCAAAGTAGGCATCCTTTCAATTAGGTCTTTGAACTGTCTGTTTATGTTACAGTTACGTTGGGTGGCGGTCAAAGGTCAAAGATAAATAGATTAATGCTGAGGAATGTGAGGGGTCCAGGTTGTCTCTCCACCCAGTGCAAGAGACTTTGTTTCGAGGATAACATTGGTAGGGTGGTTTCTTGATGGGTGCGGGCCCCACTTTAAGCACGATCCCTATCAAGTGGGGCACGTCCTTTTCGTCAACTGAATTGAAATTGGTAATTGGCCAACTAAATCCACATCAATTATCATAAGAACAAGTTTTAAAAATTGAAGAATTGAAAAAATTTTAAATTTTAAATTTTAAATAATTTAATTATTTTAATTAAAATTAAATTAATAAATTTAATATTTAATATTAAATATAAAAAATTTTAATAATATCATTTTTATTTTTAAAAAATTAAAATATAAAAAATATTTTTAAATTTTTACAAAATTTTAAAATTAATTGACTTAAAAAATTTATAACTAATTTATTATTTTACCGTTTAACTAATTGATTCACTAATGTTATTATTATTTTTTAATATTACTAATTTTTAAAATAAAATAAATTAAATTATGATTTAAATTTTAATTTTACTAATCTAATTATTCAGTTCAATTTAATTTTTAAATAATTATAAAAGAATTTAATTACATAGAATCATAATTAATAAATTTATATAAATAGAATTAATTTTTATAAATAATATTAATATATATATATTTAATATAATATAAAATAATAAATATTTATTATAAAAATTAATTATATCTTTTTAAATTTATTATTTTTAAATTTACTTAAAATTTTCTAAATTGTTGCACTTTTAGCTATAGATGCGCTGAGGAGTTGGGGAGTAGATTATTTTCGGTAAAATCGGTTTAGAAATTTGTACATGCACAGTTTTAAATTTTCACTTATTATTGGACTGGCGAACGAACAAGAAGTGTTAATGTATGTGATTTTAAATATCAATGTAATTATTTTGGATACTATAGTTGTGCTATATTCTTGGTGCTATTTGTATTGGTAGCTCCGCAATTATGCTTTGATTTGAGAGTCTCTCTATTGTAATTTTCTAGAATTTATAGTTTTTAGTCGCTACCTTTCGAGACTACAATTTACAACTAATGTGGAAACATGGGGATATTATTATTTATTAAACAATGTATACAGCATCTTTCTCCAGTTGCTGACAGAGACGAAAAGAGCCCATTTGTCTACCATGTAACAACGTTACTGTTATTTATTACCTTCTCTTTGCCTTCGATCATTCATGACAGAAATGGAGATAGAATGGCCGAGAAAATTTTGGGGCATATTTAAATATATCTGAATATTTCACTCTTTTTCTTTTTGTTTTTCCTTCAAGTATTTGAGAACGTTTTAAAACATGCGAAAATATTGAACCAGGACCTACATTCCAAGCATTTGTTATGTCATGTTATAAAAAAATATTTAATTAAAAAATTTACATTAGTCGGTGAATTTAATGAATATATGAACTCTAATACAATATATTTACTTTGACCATAAGTGAACACTTTGTGATGCGGCAATAACTTTTCCCTCTTTCTGTCAAAAAAAAAGAAAAGAAAAAAATTAATCCAACAGCCCCAGGAAACTTCAGTTTCTGACAAAGAAAAGAAAAAGTGGATTACAAAGCTGCAAGAGAGAGAATGTGTGTCTACTATTACAGTATAGCAGTCCAAAAAAAAAAGAAAAAACAACAAGACTGAAGCAGATGCTGTGCCACACTGCCTCGGTTGGGCCGTGAGTGAGAACGAATGTGCAGCGGAGACCCAGAGAAGGAGGCGGTGTCGTTTAGTAGTGTACATACAGTACACACCCACGCGTGGGGGGGTGCACAGAGAGAGTGCGGGCCACGAGCTATGCCTCCCAGATGTCTCCGGTCAACCGGGCAATAATTGCCTGTACAGCCCAAACACTCTCTTTCACACCCACGTTGCACGTGCCACCTCTTCCCACTCCTCCCTCTCTCTATCTCTCTCCCCTTCGCACGTGTTTGCCAGCTCATAAATCTTTGCTCTCTCTCTCTCTCTTTTAAATGTATTTTATTTATATTTTTGGGACTGGCCAGGATTACCGTTCGATTACTGTGTCCGGTTTTGTGCGCTTGCAATTTAAGTACGGAATTCCAAGTCCCCTCCGTGACATTTATCCCACGGGTTTGTTTACTAATAATTACTTGCGGGAGCAGTCTGGATATGCGTGTGCGTGCGCGCTGTTTTAATTATTTTGGGAAATTAATGTTTTGTCTTAATGGTTTTTTCACATATAATTAATTAATTAATTAACAGTAACTATAAAATTGCTACCTCGTAATTTATGCTCTGTGAAGTTTAAATCCAGCCCGGGGGAGGTGCGCCCACATGAAAATTCGTAATTGGACTTGGCATACCCTTAAGTTATCTCATCTTTTATTTTCCAGGGCACGTTTGATTCCCAATGCGTCATTTCTCACCAAAATATGACCAATAGCATTATTGACTTGCTTGGTCTCATACAATTTTTATACGTTGAACTTTGTATTATTTTCTATTGGACAACAGATAAAGATGCATGTGAACTACAAAAAAAGAAGGGTTACTTTGCTTACAATTGGACCACGATGCACATATGGAGAAAGTTACACGGTTGCTTTTGACCTCCCGAAAGGTTCTCATGTTGCACTCTTTTTAACATTAACCACAAAAAAAAAAAAAAAAAAGAAAAAATTAAAAAAGAATTGTGTAAATAGAATATTTAACTGAATGTCTAGCAGCCTTTCACACAAAGTAATTAAAGCATACGCCAACTCAAAACTAAACGCTTTATCTACTTTATTCTCTATTAATTTTTCTAAGCTGTTATTCTTGCCTACCATGGACGATTTAGTGGATGATAACGCATGAAGAATCATTAGTACACAACGGCTGATAATTAATTGACTTAATTGTCGCATCTTTAAAATCCAAGTCAACAGAATTTGTTCTTTGATGCTCGTTTTCTTCTTGCTAATCTTCACGACCATATATAAACAACAATTTCTACCAAAAGGCCATCCTCATTTGACAAGGACAGTCTACTTTTCATTTCGAAAAGGGAAAATGAGAATCAATAACCTATTTGTAATCTGAGGTGCCCATATCTCATTCTTGGTTATATTTTTAATGGATGAACAGCAAATTTCTCCATGCATTGTAGGAAGATATATGGGTCGTTTAGTTTGTTCTTGGACACTAAAATCTGCTTCTAGAATTCAGTTCTAAAGTATTTATCCTATTCTATAGTTTTTCACCCAAATCTAGGAGGTTTGGAGTGCAAAGAAGGCAAAGGCTAGCTAGTTGGCCTTATGATTCGGCCTATGATTTTATTTTTTCTTTGTGGTCCTACGTGAATTATTGATACAACTTTCCACGTGGGCTGTCTTGCCATTGACCACGCCTTCACTCCATTCGTGATTGCTGATTTGGTCCACAACGGACGACTATCCTTTGCAAGTTCAGCTTTTCTATGGATGATGGAGATATCCACGTACCTTTGGTTCCATCCAAAGACAAAGGCAACTTTAATGGAAGTTACGGTGTGGTTTTGATTCGAATTCAACCCTCGAACAGTCTCGTTTTAATGCTTCAAGAATTCCTTTACTCGTAAACTATAAGTTGGGGGATGATATGGAAGTTAAATCCCAAACTGTGGAAGTGGAGTCCACCCATATTTAGCTAACAGGACTTATCATGCTGAATGAATTCAGGTTATTAATTTCGGAAATAAAGGAATAAAATTAATAGTATTTTTAAAAGATATCTTATTCAATTACCTTATAACGAAAATTCAATTGTTTTGTTTATTATATATTTATATATAGGTTATATTTAATTTGATATCTGAATAATAATCATCAGTTGATATTTTAATAAATTTGAAACTAAAAAATTACAATTAAATAGTGAGATTTCTAAAAATAAATTAAAACCTACCGTATTGGTGGGTCAATCTATCATGGATAATGTTTTTAATGAACCGAATTGAATTTACGTGTTTAATCACGATTCAACGGTCAAACATCCACGGGATAAAATTTTTATTGAAGTGCGTTATGTGGGGGGTTTGGGTGGGCGTCTGCCATGTAATGAATAATGTTTTCATGACTCGGTTATACGAAAAGACTAGTTATTTTATGTATAGATTTCGGAATTTGCATTACGTATTGCCGGATTCTTTCAAATTTGAGGACTTCTGGACCCTAATCTCCGAATATTAATCAACATTCGTGATGGTGGAAGAATAGGGTTTTTCCGTGCGCATATTAGGGGGTGGAAAGTAATCATGCTTGAAAATCGTGGGTTTATCTAATCAAAAAAATAATAATAAAAAAAAAAATAGTATCAGAACACGACTGCTTTTGTCCTCTCCATTGCAGTCACATTCATACGTGATTTGTAGAATGCTTTAATGGCTTGGCACATTATGGAAGCTTTTCCAAAATGAAACGTTTTTTTAAATGGATATTAGTCCCATAGTCAATTGCATGCCAATTAGGGTTTTTTTTTTTTTTTTTTTCTCAAGTAGTCGGAGCTAACAGGTTATCCATAATGAAATAAAATGATTTGCAAAGAATTATCTCGCCGTGAACTGACCGATGATTCTAATTTTAATCTATGTCGTCCCTTCCTTGAAAACCTAACGTGCTTTCTAGGGGGAATTTTAATGTTTTCAACGTTCCAATTAATGGGTTCCATTAATGGGATTTTAATGCGTCAGTCGCCTAATCATGATCAGATTATATGGGGTTATTACTACGCTAACTTTACATTTTCCCTTCTCTACCACTGTTCACGTTTGACATTCCAACCGTATACAAAGAAAATTCAACCACCTTCCTTTTTAAAAATTATGGTACAGTCAGAGCATCCCGAAAAGGAAAATGAGAATCTGGTTATGGATGCCATTCAGTGTGACGATTTTGGAACAGTCATGCCTAGGAAGAATACGTAAAAATGCTCAGCTTTAGCATAAGGGGCACATGAGGATGCTGACGCTTCGGTGCAAGTTCCCTTGTGACGCACTAAAGGAAGCAGACATAAGACAATTCCTACATAGCTTAGTGGACCATTAGCAGGAACCATTTAGTCCTTCATGGTTATATTCGATCGGTGCAAGATAAGATTCACAAAAATGTTTTACTATCGTGCATCGAAATACCGCGAAGAAGATGTTGGGAATATGCCAACTGGATGATTTATTTGTTTATTCGTGGCCACAAGACACACCTTTGCCGGATTCCCCGATCTGCCTACAAGTCGTATAGTTTATTTATTAATGTATAAATTACACTAACGAGCGGACTAATTGCTTCGATTAGGGAGCTTGATCAGAAGGTACTTGTGTCGAGGTTAAAGCATGCTAACGTGTCATCAACCTGTTGTGGCTAAAACAATATTAGAAGTCGAGATTTCTTGAGCCATGCACATTACCGACTACAAAACTATTTTTTTTAAAGTTGAAAGCCCATGATTTTGGTATCAATTAACTCCGAAAATAGTGCCCCTCTAAACCCCAAAACCTGGAAATTAAAAAAAAAAAAAAAAAAAGAGGATGTTTTAATATTTCCTCGTCCACAAGAATGTGCTAAGAAGGAAGTGGCGTTGCACTTGCACAGAGGTCCAGGCAAAGGAATCTGCTGATAGCTTGCATGCTGGGTCGCAGCCCATTCCATATTTTTCGATTAGGCCCAACATCGCTGGAAGCCCATATTTCAGTCTACTCCTCCCTCAATCTACGTTTGACAATGTCATGGGTTATTTTACCAAAAAAAAAAAAAAAGTCATGGGAAATGGGATGCAGTCATGAACAAGTGGTTTTAAACTACGAAGTCATTTATTTTATTAAATTTCTCGACACTCTCACGTTATGCGATCCTGTTCAGAGAATCGTGTCCGAAAACATTTTTCTTTCAATATAAGACAGCCTTTTTTTGTGGGGATTTTAGCAATGGAACAGGAGTCCATGTTTGCAAAGGAAGATGCATGCTCATGTCAAACCCTGCTGCTTCCGCTTAGGCGAGTCGACGCACTTTAAGGGATACAGAGTTACATGGTTAGCTGGTGGGCAAAATGATTTCACCAGGGGAATTGTTATTTCCACGCAACTACAGTTTCATACACGCACAAACGAGTTTATGTGGGGCTCATTCTTCTCTCTCATTGGTGTGTGTGCGTGGGGCTGTCGTGTGTGTGAGAATATCAATTCCATTTCGTCAGGCAATTCAAAGTTATTGGGCGCGACACCCATCATTACAATATAACTAGGCGATTTGTCTATAGCAATGATTCTTTTCTTATTTCTATTACTGCATGATGCAGGCAATGGTGTAAGGTTTAAAGATTCGATATTGACCCATAAACTCTTGAGAAAAATAACATGGGTATCAGAATGGAAGGAAAATGGACATCAGACATGTTCGAGACAGCTATGACAATGGAACCAGCGCTGCATTCAAAAAAATAAACCTAGAGAAGCAAAGCATTCTGCGTTATTTACAGTTTCAGTCACATGAATCCGATTAGAATTTATAGCTACCTTTTCCTTGTGACTAAGGCATCCCCCTGTAGGACACAGGTTAAGACAATCTACGATCACAATGACAGGAAGAATCCCATCATAATTGCCCCAAGCAACCATTGTAATTGAATCGGTCCATCATCCAAATAACCAAAGCTAGACTCACGCGCTGCAGGTCCAGGGACTGGGCCAATTGCAGGTTCAGGTAGGTCACATATTCCAAATGTCATATTTGGCTGCAAACAAAGTACATAATCATTCATCAAATTAATATGCAAATTCCCCTTATATTCCTGCAAAAAAATTGAAACTTTATCCATAAAACACAAAATTGGATTGGGGTTTTGAGTTTCAAAAGGCTGCTAGCACACCTTGCAAGAGGCAATATTTCCACACCCACAAACCAGATGACCATTTGCAACATCTACAGCTTCTGGGGCTCCTCCACCGTCACTTCTCTGTAATGTTTATTCACAATTGAATAATTGATAATGCTGACCATTGAGTTCTCTGCTTACTTTCCCCAAACTATTAAATTGTGAATATGTGTTATACAAACCTTGTAAAAATCGACTGCAATGAAGTTAGTCCACCTATTACCCGCTGCTTCATAGCAGGTGTTCACCATGGCCATCAAAGGAGCAGAATTATCCTTGCAGGCTTCGGCTACATCTGGTGCATCAGGAAAGTAGTTCACTAAGACAATTGACCTTGTTATTGTGTTCATGGCAGGTGATTCCCCACGATTTGGACATGAGCCAGCTTGCATTCCACCATTTCCATCTGCGATTTCCACCGATTAATCAATATAAATTGGTCAAAGTTTTCCATAAAAATGTTGTAGGTTTGAGTGCATGATAGGACTCACATTGATTCTCGACCACATATCTCCACTCATAAGCAATTCCTTCGGCAGCCTCCTTCCAAGCCTTTGAAGTGAAAACCAATAAACGCTGATTCTGCTGGACCATATCACCTACCGTTGGCCAATCTCCGCCACTTTTAGGCATCCGAGATACAGGGAACCAATATTTCCTTAAGCCGGCCGCATCAAACACTTTACTCAGGCCATTTGGCGATGTAACATAGTCCTCAACGAAAATCGTCACAATTTCTGATGGATTCGCCTCAAGAAAAACTTGAATCTCTTTCAGCACGTTAATGGCAGGTTGCTGTGGTACAGAGTTCAGATTAAACCATAGGTCGTTCCAAAAATCTATTTCACATTTCATAAGATTTAAAATCGTATAATTGAGAGAGACATTTCTTTCAACACTTACAAAAGCTGTAAAGTTGTAGCATTGTCCTCCAAAGGAGTGACACAACCAGATGTCATTCTCAAAGTCATACATGTCCAGCATCAATCCTCTTACACCATTCTGCAATTTGATAAAAAACAAACACATTTCTGCGTGAAGACTTGCAAAATGCGATCCATGCCCTATCTCCCAAGGCCATCATGGACCAGGCCCACCCAATAATGACTCCACAAGGAGTAACTCAATTTATCCATTGACAACCAGCAGGGTGACTTGTTTCACTATGAATAAAACATTAAAAAGGCAAAGAAGTCTCTCACGTAACTGTCTCAGGATTAAAACACCAACTGTAAAATTCCCACTGCATGGAATAACAAATCTGCAGTAATACTCCCGTATGAATTATTTGTCCTTTGTTTACATTCAATATTGGATTAAGAAGCCCTTTTGTTCTATACCTTTATCCGCTGCTGGAGAAAAGCCATTAGTAGCTACAATTGCTATTCGTAAAGAAAACATTTAATCATATAAATGACTATGATACTACTGAACTAAAGCTCATTGGTGCAGCAAATATTGCATCTCATACCATCAACTGAATGCAAGGCAATGCTCCATTGATTTTTTTTATTTCCACATAGATTAAATATTATGTGAGGATCGACTAGCTAATAGCATGTCATTTACATTTACTTAAGTGATGAATCCCATATGAACATCAATTAAAAAACATATTATAGAATTTAGCCACCATGAAGGGACATTTTCAATACGACATTTCGTTTAGTTCGGTATTCCCCCGGATAGGACTGCATCAGCTGACCTTTTCTTTATGTTACTTAAAGAGCACAACTCGTCCCTTGGTTTCTCATTAAGAATAAGAGAGCAAAAGACGGTAGCCATGATGACCAGAGCACATCTAACGCATACAATTTGGGACGGAATGCAGCAGTCGGAACTTCAAGATTCTTTCACGTGGGCAAAAGGCAATTGTGCAAGTTGAATGCAATGATCAAACATTAAAGTTACTATTTCCTTTTATGATCGTAGCTGGTTATATAAGCAAAAATTGTCACATGATTGATGCTCAACATGCTGACTGACGGGTCATTTGATCCAAACCCAGATTGTATCGTCAATCATGATTAATGAATGAAGTGCACGCAGACAAAACTCCAAAAGCTAACGCAAACAAAATGCCTTAATCAAATCCTAGTCAAGTTGTTCTTAAAAACCACAAAGGAAGTGTTAACAAGCCACGCTCACGCTCAGTCCAAATAGCAGAAGTCCAAATCCCAAAAACCACCCCTCTTCTCTTCTCTCTCTCTCCGTGTTAAGCTTATCAATATGCAGAAGTCCAACAAGATCAATAGATGAAAGAACATTTTAAGACCCAGTGATGGAGAACAGACGAAAGAACGTACATTGAGCTGACTAGTAATGGTGTCCTGCTGGTTCGTGGGAGACAGAATTATAGACCCAGTTGCGGACCTCGTTCCCAACTGGGCATACGAGTTGTGGGTTGTTAGCCACGTGTACCGATTGAACGGCAATCCGTTCACCTATTTGTCAAATTTGGCAAACATAAAAACAAAAAACAAATCCCATTACTGGCATAGCATTGTGTACCCGCACGCACACATGACATGAACTAGCCAACGGTGTCCTTTTGTTGTGAAGGTGACAACTGACCTTTGAAGAGGGAATGACAGGCTGAATTCTGGTGCAGCGCGGCAGTGAATTCCCGTTTGCTGTACATGTTCCGCATTGTAGCCCTGTGTCGCAGTTGCTGTCTGCTGTGCATGTTTGTCCCTCCTGAATCATATGATCAAACTAACTAACAGGTGCCTCTCGAGTTTCAGGCTTGAAATGAAAATCTAAACCCAGAAAAAACCCAAAAAAAAAAAAAAAAAAGGCAACATCAACAAATGGAAAAACGCCCACCTTGGCAGCAGTGCAGAAACCGAGGAGAAATGTTGCTGCTGTGATAGATGCAACGAAAATGGTTTTCTGAAAGAGAAAATAAATTTAATTTCCATGAAAGCAGAGCAAAATATGAGGCAGGTTAGTGCCGGGTAATTGCTTGCCTGCAAATGCATTGTTCGTTTTGGCGTTGTATTCTGATGCAGGTGCCGGGATTCGGTGCAGGGTCTCTTCAATATTTTGGGTTGTTTTGACGTTTCTTTCTGATGAATATTATTTGAAACCCAGAAGAAGGAGCAGAAAAGAAAAAAAAAACAACAACAAAGATTGAAACTTTAGTTGGGAATGTAACACTTGAGGAGAGAACGAAGAGGATCCACGGAGAAGTGGAGAAATAAGCCTAGAGAGTGGTTACCTGTTTTACACGTAGTGGCTTCAATAATATTTATTTCGTGATTTGCAAACGGCTTCCCAAGTCAACGATCTTTTTAATTCTTGTCTAAGGGTCGGTGATTTAAGCCCGAATTTATGATGACGAGTTGAAAACGTAAGATAGATATAAATTGTTTTGGAACAATCTTATTGAAACTGTACTCCTCGTATCAAGTGCTCATCTGCCTCTGACTTCAATGCAGTCCACGGCCTGGCCCCGTCATCAAAGGCTTGGAAAGGAAGCCAAAAAAAAAAAAAATCATCAAATTGGACTCAGAAGAGAGCTAAGTAACCATCTGACGACGTGGTAAATCATTCTCACCGATTTACAGTGATAAGATAGCAAACCTGTTTCGTGTGGGCCAATGTAGCAAGTTTGGGCCTTTACAGATTCCTTTCCTTTCCTTGGCGGGCCTGGTCCAGTTTTGTTATCATTATTATCAATGATCATTTACTGTCTTGGACCGACGACAAAAATGCTTGGATAATGGGGCCCAAAGTAATGGGCCGAACTGCAGCATTGATAAAAGAAGAAGAGTGAGTGAGTAGGCCGAAGTTTGAGACTGCCGAATACTGCAAACAGAGGCCCAGCCGCCCTCTTGTATTTTTGGACATCCTATTTGCCATCCGCCTCTGACAAGCAAAAATGTGCATAGAATTCTGAATTGGAGAAGGGTGTGATGTACACGAAGAATTCCAAAACTTAGAACCATAATTTTAAAAAAATCAAAAAAAATTAAAAAAAATATCTTTTTTACCCGGCACGGCACATCAATTATAAGAATTTGATAAAACTGTTTGATTTTTATTTTTATTTTTTAATTCTTAGACATTTTAATTTGCTCTACACGTATTTTGAGAATGATGGACAGGTCTTTTGTTGGACTCAATTATTTAATACGAATATTAAAGTGCTCCTACTCAATAGTTTAGAATGGGGCTCCAATGCAACACAAGCCACCCGTGATACAGGGATCAGCAACATGTAGATAAAGTAATTGGCCGTTTGTTGGTAGCAATTGTATTTTTCTTTTTTTTTTTTTTTTCATCATTATTGAAGAGTAAAGAGAAGATTAACTATTATTTTGTCCTTGGTTTAGAGATTGTTCATGATTCCACAGAGACCCGTGCCCATACAGGGCTGAGACATGGTCAAAATGGCTGCTGCCTTTTCCCATCCATCTCACTGCATTGATTGGACTGGAAACAAGCTGTGGCGGGACCCTTCTCAACAGCCAATCCAAATGTCCATGGACAATAGCTCACATGTTGCCAGTTCGGTCTCTTTCACACAACGCAATGTCCTTTTGCGTAGATTCTCGCTCCGATCTGATGTTCTAGCTAAAAGCCTCCCGCAAGAAAGAAAAATCCTACATTTTTTATTGGTTCAAAAAGGAAATCCAACGTCAAAATAACAAGGAATTTTCAAAAACAAAAGGTATAAAAGTTTAACTTTCGAAACTTTTTGGATTTATGTAAATAAGAAAACAAGGTTACATCAACTAATTCTCATTCCCCTGTAAAAAAACGGGCAACCCAACAATTATTTCAAAAAAAAAAAAAGAATCTATTTTTCCAATCGTTTTGACCCTACGCTTGTCTCAAGAGCCATCCCCAAACTCCATACATTTTATTTTCCTTCAAATATTGTTATTTTTCTTTTCTTAAAAGCACTTCTTTTTTTATATATATATATTTTTATAAAAAGAAAGATTTCTCGAATACTTCATCACCTGCATTTCGTAAATTTTTAGAGGGTGCATCTCCACGTCAACGGTTGGCAATGCCTTATTTGGTGGACATATGGGAACCCCTTTGCACGGTGAAAACTCTAAGACATAATTGACCATGGAGTGGACCCACATTTTTCCATCGATGCTCCACATCTCAAAGTTAGTTGCAGCACGGAGGGGGAGAGAGAGGGAGTGAGAGAGTGAGAGAGTGAGAGAGTGAGAGAGAGCGAGAGAGTGAAAAGAGAGTGGAGAGAGTTTTCCAAATTCCGATGTGGTGGCTTGTGACTTGTGTGCGTGTGGCCATGTGGTGACTTGTGACTTCTAAGCAAACACATGAGAGAGTTTCCCAAATCCCGATGTGGTGGCTTGTGACTTCTAAGAAAACAAATAAGCCGCTCTCACTACTGTCCTTCCTTAACAAATGTACTAAGACATATGCCCCAGCTGCTGTCTTTGACGCTGCTCTCTCTCTCTCTCTCTCTCTGGGGTAAAGTTTCCTTCTTGATCTCCAATCTTGGCCATGGTGGCGTATGGAAGCTTCTTATTATTGGGTGTATTTGCATTTCTTGCAACGCAGCTTCCTATAATAACGGCAGGTTAGCGCATTTAATCACCCTCTGCCCCTTTTAGAAATGTACTGGTTACCGTGCGTTTAAAATTCATTTGCCTCTGCTCTGGAGTAAAAGATTGTTTCTTTTTGCTTTTCTCTTTGTTCTGTGCATGTGCAATAGCACGGTTCTGGAGATGGTTTACGGTTTTTTACCTTGCATTCTTTGGATGTGAGGCGTGGGTGGGTTGGGGTTGGTTGGTTTCGTTTGTTTTCTTGATTGCTCTGTTTTGGTGTTAAGGATTTTGTGCAATGTTTATGGCTATGCTGTTGCTGCGAGCTCATTACCCATTTATCTTTCTGGCTATGGGTCGTAGGCAAGTGGTAGAGTTAGGTTGGCGATTATTAATGCAAGTTCAATGGTGGCCCTGCAAAGTGTTGAAAGACGATTGGTTCTGGTGTTATATTTGGATTTCCGAAGATGCATGTCCATTTTTGTATCAATCTGTGCAGTTGGATATTTGATTTATGCATTTTACATTTCGATTTTGGTAGCGCGTTGCTTGTAAGTTGTAAACGCGAATGTTCGGTGATAGAACAACTTGGTTAACTTTCACCGCAATGTTAATGGCGTATTGGTGTGATGGCTACTGTTGGGGATATCACTCCAAACTCTGCATGATGGTAATTGCATATTATTAGGCGCTCAATTGATTGCAAGGTGGGAGAAAATGGAACCTTCTTTTGGTTGCCTTTGACACAACTGGGATCATTAATCAGATTGCAGATAAATTCACTGTGGCGAATTGAGTGTCTCCAGGGAAATTATTTTGTACTTTATTGAACCTTTGTCCCTTGCATCTGCACAGAATGTTGTATTTGACATCCTAATTAAACCAGCATTGCCATAAAAAGTGAAGAGCAGATGGTTTGTTGGCACCAGTAGTGAATTTTCTAGTTGCAACATTATCATCAAGATTCTCTATTTTCTTTGCTGACAAATTTCCAAGAAGAATAATTCCATAATTGATCACGACCTTTTCCACACCTACAGATTGCCCCTTGGATTTGAGTGCAGCAAACTTTACTCTAGCAGCTTCTATATGCTCGAATAAGGATGACAGAGGAAAGTGCTGCCGCTATATTAATGCTTTTGTTTCAGTTTCAATTGCTCACTATGCAAATGCGACTGGCATTCTTGGGGTGCCATTGAATCTCACTAATATCTGCCTCCAGTCCATTTCACAGACCATGTATCTGTATGGAGTCCCACGTAATGCAACTACATTATGTGGTTTTGGGACAAAAATCCCAGTTAACTTTGAGTGCATGGGTCAAAACACTGTTGCTCAGATGCTGCAGCTGCCAAAATTCATTGATGTTATACAAAATTGTAAAGTCCCCTTTTCGGCAGAAAGCAATTGCAGGAAGTGTTTAAATGCTGGCATTGTGTACCTTCATCATCTGGTTGGGACTGATGACAATGTGACATTGAGTACATGCCGTGATGCAACTTTTGCTGCTCTTGCAAGCCAAGTTGATGATGCTTCAGCTGCATCTTTTGCAAGCTGTTTTTTTCAAGTTCAAGGGCTTAACATTCCTGCTGGTAGGAGTACTTTTCTGTTTCATCTACCCTATATCTTTCAGAGTTGGCATCTGTGTTCTTCTTTATCTGTACGTATAGTCTGTTTCTCAAAAATTGTCTTTTCATCATTTCTTTCTCTTGTGTGGGACGAAATGATCTTTCTAATATTGAAAAAGGCATACAGTAATTAGTACAAAAGAAGTCAAAATAATTGGTGGACAATGGTTCAACTAATGATTGGTTGACCCAATTGGCTGGCTGTTCTATTGGGACAAATGCTTCCCATTTACTCATAGAGGACCAATTCACTTATTCGCCCTAGGTCTGTTTTCCCAGCCATATTATGTGACATGGACATTTGATTGCTTTTGGAGCTGAACTACCTATAGTTGTTGTGAACTTTGTTTAGGAGAACTGAATTCCTATTTTTGGTTACGAAGGTTTAATGTAAATTCTCTTGTAAATTGTTTCTGCCGGCTTTTACTAATGGGAATCTCTTACTATGTATGTTCCTGTAACATTTAACTACAGTTTCATTGTGCAATGCTAGCTTCAGAGCCATCTCCATCCGCATTGGTTCCTCAGGCTTCTCCAAGTCCGCCACTTGCTGCTGGCCCAAGTCAACTAATGTTGGGAGTCTCCAATAATGGAAACCACCGTTCCTATCACCTGATGTTAGTTCCAGCGGTTGGCATTGCCATTGCAGGAGTTGCTATTATGATGCTGATAGTCTTGGTGGTTCTTATTCGATGGAAAACCAGAGATCTAGAGGGAACCGAAAACATAGATAAAACCCGTTCAAAGGCTTTCCCTTATCCTCAGCCCACAAAGAAAGTTCAAGGTGCACAGAGTGCTTCCTAGCATGACTGTTAATTTTGTTTCCATGTGTTATTCCTCATTTCTTTTTGTTGTGGGTGGGTGAATGTTTCGTCTAGGTCCTACATCAATGTTTCAAAAATTCAGCTATAGGGAGACAAAAAAGGCAACAGATAACTTTAATACAGTCATTGGACAAGGAGGATTTGGTACTGTTTACAAAGCTCAATTTAGCTATGGCTTAGTGGCAGCAGTGAAGAGGATGAACAAGGTTTCAGAGCAAATGGAGGATGAATTCTGCAGGGAGATAGAGCTTCTTTCTAGACTGCATCATCGCCATCTTGTTGCTTTGAGGGGATTTTGCATTGAAAAACATGAAAGGTAATTCATTTATTGGTGCATTTGAGTGTGATTGTGAGTGACTGATATCATTACCAACTAGTCTCTTTTTGTGTTCTCATCCTCTCATTGTATTTGGTTACAGTACAGAGTGGCTTCTTAGAAAATGGGCAGAATTAGAGGGTAGCTGGATGATGTTACCTTTTGTGGTTTTTTCCTTAGGTTTATGTGTCTTGCACAGGGAACTGTTTCAGCATGAGTGTAATCCTGTGCTAGGGAGAATCAATTTTCAATACACAAATTATAGAAGTCTCATTGAAAGAATATGTTCGTTGCATGACCTTATTACTAGTGAAATAGCAAATTAAAATTCATTGGGTGGATTCATGGCAGGTTTCTCATCTATGAATATATGGCCAATGGAAGCCTTAAGGATCATCTTCATTGTATGTTTCCTAACCTCTTGAGATGGTTTTGTTCTATTTCCCATGGTCTTTATGAATTAGTATGCCAGTGGTCAACAATTGAAATTGATTCCATATAGACACTGACATGCATAAGCATGTGCAAATTATGTCTTTGTTCAACAATGACAATTTCACACAATAACAAACCATGGATTCGAATGCCATTAAAGATGACATTCAAGTCCATCACTTCCTACAAATTTTCCGTCGTACACTTTATAGAGTTACCTTCCTGTTTTATGCAGCCTCTGGGAAAACTCTGCTGAGCTGGGAGACAAGAATGCAGATTGCGATTGATGTGGCTAATGCTCTGGTGATTACCATAAAAATGCTTATCTTGAGATTTATTAGTTGGGTTTCCAAATTTTGATCTAGTTAAAGTAACACAATTTGGCTTTTTTTTTAAATCTTCTTTGTTGTTCTTCACTTGCAGGAGTACCTCCATTTCTACTGTGATCCACCTCTATGCCACAGAGACATTAAGTCAAGCAACATTTTGCTCGATGAAAATTTCGTTGCTAAGGTATGCAAAAGATTGCTAATGCAGCTTTTCTTAATTGTCTTACTGTTACTGCCCAAGTACCATTTCAGATTTATTTACAGTAAAAGAAGTACATTGCCCTTCCGGTAGAACACTGGTGATTTGTTCATTACCTTTGAACCAGCATATAGCAAGTTTGAAGAAACCTGGCAACCTGAAATACACTCACCAAGTTTGTTTTCCAGGTTGTTTTATCAAATCTTTTCCTTCATAAAATAATTTAACTTGCAGGTTGCGGATTTTGGCCTCGCACATTCTTCGAAGGATGGTTCCATTTTCTTTGAACCAGTAAATACCGATATACGAGGAACCCCAGGTTAGGAAGGGCACTTTGGCCTCCAACATGTAACTTGATTTCTTTCTATGTACTAATAGGTCCAAATACTTGATTTTCTTCAGGTTACATGGATCCAGAATATGTTGTCACACAAGAGCTCACAGAAAAAAGTGATGTGTACAGCTATGGTGTGGTACTGTTGGAAATAGTGACTGCAAGAAGAGCAATACAAGATGGCAAGAATTTGGTGGAATGGGCTCAAACGTTAATGGCATCAGAATCATCATTACCCGACTTAGTGGATCCATGTATCAGGGACTCCTTGAACTTTGACCAGCTTCAAACAATTGTGACTATTGTGAAATGGTGCACGCAGAAGGAAGGACATTCCAGGCCTTCTATCAAACAGGTCCTTAGGCTTCTGTATGAGAGTTCAGACCCCATGCACAGCGGGCTAGTACGAGCTGTGGAAGACGAGGAGTATGAAGGAAGTGAAGGGAGAGGAAGGACGAGCAAAGGGAAAATGCACAGGAATGACGTGCTTTTTCATAGCGGGGATGTGAGGAATCTTGCTTCTTCTTCAAGTACATCAAGGTCATATTGTAGTAGAAGCTTTTTGCTCGAAACTGGATCCCCACAATCCCCTCCCAATATGCTCTCCCTTTGATGCCAATCATTCTTCGTTTTATCTTTTTTCAACCCCAACCACCATTTATATTCGACTTTTGTAGTCAATTTTTTCTGTGTTTCAATTTCGTTATCTTATTCAAGTCCTTTATATCTACTGAATTGGGTTCTATGGTTCTTTGAATCCTAACACACAGTACTGACAAAGTGAATTGCACACCCGGAAAACGAAAATAGAAAAAGGAAACTGCACACTTGGTGATAAACAGGTTGGCAATGGCTTCAGGGTTGCTTCACGGTCAACCCTCTGTTATGACTGAAGCGTGCATGATTCTGCAATTTTATCAGAGAGGATTGCAATAGGTACACAATATAAGGTAGACTAAACCATTATATTTTAATATGAGAGAATAATTCTTTTTTTTTTTTTTTTTAAGTTGCATACACGCCATAAAATAAAATCAAAATACTATAAAATATTATATTAAAATATGAAAAAATAAACTTTAATATTAATAAAAATTATCAATTACTCTAATACAGAAGTAAACATTTATTTAATATGAACAAATAGTTAAAATTACTAAACGGCAACAATTGGTGGGAACGATGGGTCTCTAAATTTGATGAACCACTCAACTAACAACTTTTGAGACGGCCATCACATCCCCAATCCTCATGGGACTCGGGTTTTGGGCAGGGATGACCGTTAGATGACCGTAATTCAAACATGTAAACACCGTTACAGTGACGCAAACCAGGCCTCCCATTAGCCAACCCAAAAATTAATTCAAAAGTTGCCTCTCCACTAACAAATGGGCTCAGGCCTGCTAATTCAATCCAATTCAGTGAACATTTCGACGGCGTCATCTTTAAGCAATTAGATCGGAGTCACGCGTCGAATCCCTAATCTTTTAATATGGTTTGCGTATATTCAAACCTGACCGCAAGAGTGAAGAGAAATTAGAGATTAAAGATAAAGAAATAAAAAATTAATTTTGTTATAATAATTTTACATAAACATATATATTATTTTTAAAAAAACATTAATTATATTTATTAATAAAAATAATTAAAAAATATTAAATAATTTTTTAATTGAGAGAATCCTATACAGAAGAGACACATTCGTGACGGGCCTCTGGGCTTCAACATGCGTCTTCTTCTTCGTTTTTTTTTTTTTGTTTTCTTTGGCCTTTTTCTTCTTGTTTCTTTCTTGTAATTTTTCTTTCATTAATATTAAAGCCCCATCTATCCGTATTGGATAAAACGCAATGAATGGTGCCAATGTACTTAGAATGACAAGCCAAGCCCCAAAACAATAAATAAATAAATAAATTTATGATAAAGCTAATTAATATTTTTAGATTTCCTTTTGCTAACAGTCCCTCAAAAATTGAGGTGCCCCAAATTAATTTCTCATCAAATTGCCGGGGTGGTTTGAATTTTGTGTCACCAGACGCTGCCGTTTGACTTCAGAGTTGCAGGAGACCAATTCAATGTCCGGATAAGGCAAAGGCGACACAAAAGCTCAGTCGTATCTCTTTGGTTCGGCGATTTGGTAAACGAAGTGATTGATGCATTCATCAATGGACTCCTTGTACTGTCTTCTCTCGCCAGCTCCTCATGCCATGGTAAAGTTTAGTTCTTTCAAGGTCTCTTCCTCTGCGGCAACTAGAGTTTCCTTTTTGTCACGCGCCTCCATGGCCTCTCCTCCTCCTCCTCCTCCTGCTCAGCACAAAACTTCCACTTCCAAGAAGCGCTCTTCAAAACCCACCACCGAAACTACATCTCCAGCAACGCCCACAACAGCATCAAGTGCTTTAGGGATCAGTTCCACCCCAGACACCGTTCCTCCCAAAAAGGTGTCTCTTTTTCATTCACTTTTATTCACCCTTTTCTTTAATTTGCTTTTAATGAAGAATGAACGTTTTATGGGTCAAATTCAGTGCTTGTTTTCGGATGCAAGAATCCATGATTTCTGTTTTAAGTTAAAATCCTTCTCAATTTGCCTCTTCATTGAACTGCTTGATGATAAATCTGCAAGAAGAAAAATGTTGAATGGAATTGAAAACTTTGACTTTAGCTGCAGTGTTTTCGTTTCTGAAAATTTTGGCAGCTTCATTTATCTAAATTTATTAGATGATTATGAATCTTTCTGGAATTTTGTAATATTTGCAATTAGGATTTTTCAGCTTTCAGCCTTTGAGTTTTAAGCAGGTTTGGCCGTGTTGTTTGTATGGATGGATAGGTGCTGGTTCCAATTGGGTTTGGCACAGAGGAAATTGAAGCTGTTATTATAGTTGATGTTCTGCGCCGAGCTGGTGCAGAGGTGATTGTTGCTTCAGTGGAGCCTCAGCTAGAGATTGTGGCTGCAGGTGGCACTAGACTGGTTGCTGATACCTCCATCTCCACCTGCTTGAATGAAGTTTTCGATCTTGTGGCTTTACCGGTCAGTCGTTTTTGTTTTGTTATTTTTTTTAATGTAATGTGCTTACTTTTAGTCTAGTAATTTTTCTTTTTTAATGTAATGTGCTTGCTTTTAGTCTAGTAACTTAGCTCTTGAAGGGAAAAGTGCAAAATTTCAGTTAGTTTTGTGTTTGTTACCCCCATTAAAGTTAGTTAGCATACCTAAAATTCTCAATTTCTCAGTAGTGGCAGTGGTAGTGCCTTACCAGTGGCAGGAGAGATATAATGACCCATATGGTAGGGTAGGTGTTTTTAGTGAAGAGCGATGAAATAATGCCATTTGTTACCAGAAAAAAATATTAAAATATACTAGAAAGGGTGCTTTTCTCATCTAATGACTGATGTTGGGTGGCTGGCCTTAAGGGGGGAATGCCAGGTTCTGCAAGATTAAGAGACTGTGAAGTTCTCCAGAAAATCACAACCAAACAAGCTGAGGACAAGAGATTATTTGGAGCTATATGTGCTGCTCCAGCAGTCACGCTTCTTCCATGGGGCCTCCTGAGAAAAAAGCAGGTGGCTTGTTGAGTTTTTTTGTGATGGAATGTCACCGAATATGCATGAATGTGATTTGGTTTTCTGATTGTGCTGTAGTATGTAATGAAAGATGACATGTCACCCTGCCTTCATGGACAAACTTCCAATCTTCTGGGCTGTCACATCAAATGTTCAAGTTTCTGGAGAAGTTACAACAAGCAAGGGGCCTGGAACTTCTTTTGAGTTTGCTGTATGTTTAGTGGAACAGCTTTTTGGGGAGTATGTTGCTAGAGAGCTGGGAGAACTGTTGGTAAGGTCAATTATTGATAAAACTTTGCTGGATGCTTTGTTCCTCTTTATCTTGTTATCTTCAGCTAATATTTTTTATATCTTGTACTAGCTGATGCGTAGCACTGATGATACTCATAGGAAAGAGGAATTTAACACAGTTGAATGGTCTGTTGACCACAAACCTCATGTATGTTACTTCTATCTCATTTCTTACTGTTCTTAATCATATTAGCTTGGTGATATCCTTTAGTTCATTTTTGGTAATTTCTTTGCCAAGAAAATTCTTGGCTTGGATGTGTAGGCTATGTGAACCACAAAATCTCAACAAATACAAGATTTCTTCATTGATGCTCTATCTGTTGAGAGTGAGCTCTTTGATGTATTTTGCCTTGTTGTCCGGTGCAGTCATTTAGATTCATGGAGAAGTATTTCTTGCATTCCCCAATTGTTCTCCCGTGACCTACATCTGACTTTGTTGATATTACCTATCTCGTATCATTTGGTTTCTATTTGATCTTTGGACTTTCTCTGGTCATTGCTATGACACAGGTTCTTGTTCCAGTTGCAAATGGTTCTGAAGAGATTGAAATAGTAACAATTGTGGATGTTTTGCGGCGAGCAAAGGTTGATGTGGAAGTTGCTTCAGTCGAAAAATCTATGCAAATTTTGGCTTCTCAAGGAACAAAAATTGTTGCTGACAAATTACTTTCTGATGCTGCCAAGTCTATATATGATCTTATCATCCTTCCGGTGAGGCAAACAAATCGTTGATAGTCTCCCCCTTAGGTTCCTTTTCATTCTTCTTGTTCTAGACACATAAGCTTTTATGTTTTTGGATTCCTGCTTTGACATCATTTGCATTTGTTCCAATGATATTTTGCATGGACTGAGTGAAATAACATCATGGGGGCTCTGTAGACATTGGCTTGCTGAACTTGATCTATATGTTAAATTTGGTATGCTTAGCTTTCTTTAGTTATCTAGAAAATCTCTCCTTAGTACTACTTTTCACAGTCTACTATATATCATTAAAATTTGTATTTGTTGTGAACATTTAGGGAGGAACTGGTGGCGCTGAAAGGCTACAGAAATCTAGAGTTCTGAAAAAACTGCTCCAGGAGCAAAATATAGCTGGAAGAATATATGGAGCAGTTTGCTCTTCCCCTGCAGTTCTGCACAGACACGGTTTACTGAAGGTATTGTGAAACTAATAGAAATCCTCTGCCTCTGAGTGGTCACATTCTAAGACTTTATCCTCTACTGCCATATATAGGATAAGCACGCCACTGGGCATCCTTCTGTTCTGAGCAAATTGACCAATGGAGTGGTTAATAGTGCAAAAGTAGTTATTGATGGTAAACTAATCACAAGCAAGGGACTTGCTACGGTAACGGATTTCACATTGGCTATCGTGAGCAAGCTTTTCGGCCATGCAAGAGCAAGAAGTGTAGCTGAAGGCCTCGTTTTTGAATATCCCAGGAACGTAAGGTAATTTTGCACGCCTGTCTACAAAGAATATAGTCAGTTCTCCCAGGTTGAATCTTCTTTCCAAGGTGCTCGGCTAATGGGTGTGCATGAGAGCCAAGTTTGCCCACATTTTTCAACAATGGGGCCCGAGACCATGTAGGATCATGGTCGTTTTGTCAAAGCTAGCAGAAGTTGATACATGCCTCACCTCGCCTTATCATCGTTATTCACACACCCCTTGTCTAATATCCCTTTCCTCGAACTGCTTGATGAGAATTCTGTAGAAAGAAGAAACCGGAATGCAAGCCAACCTTTGAATTCAGGTCCAGTGTTTGTTCTTGTTCCAAAAAATTTTGGGATCACTGCTATGTTGAGTTCCAGTGGGTCTCCCCTACAATCAATAAGGAGTTTGCACCTCAACGTCGTACCTTGTGATAAATTTCAAACTTTGTTAAAGTGTGTGATAATAAAGGGACTTGAGCCCTAATTAATACGAACAAAAAACACAATAAATCACTAATAAAATTAATTATAGTAGTATTTGCATATAATTTTATTACTAGATAGTAGCAAGTTTTATTCTTATGTAGCTATTAGTACACTCTAAAATTGTTACTAAAAAAATTATTTCTCGGTGCAAATTATCATGTCAAATACATTTGATTTTACTAACAATTACAAAATTCGTTGCCAATTTTAGTAAACTTATTTAATAATCAACCATAAACATAGGCGTGTACAGGTCTGAAATGTATAATTTTCAATAAGTTTAAAATGAGGTAAGGAGAAAATGTAACTTTTGTAACAACAACACTAACACTGCACCGTGCACGGAGCCTCTACTGAAAAAAGTACTCTTTGAGAAGTGTATGTGACGAAGAGTATTTATTAGCTTAGCTGTAATAAAATATTAGTGAAAATGTTGATAGTATTAGTCTACGAGACTTGCAGATAATGCCCCAGGCGTAGAGGGTAAAGTGCTCCCTCCCAGTGTATTTTGGAATCCAATTGCGTCAAGCGTATGGGACGTTAGGAAGCTGAATTATCAGATGTTAGAAAGACAAAGAAGACGTAATCAAGATGGTCTGCTAGTAACTGTCTTTGGGCTGACTATAACATTCTGGAGAATCTGTGTTTTTGCTTCTGCATCCTACATGCCAATTATATAATCAAATTGAAAGCAAACGCAAAATCATAAATGGGGTTTATTCCACAGTACAAAACTAACATCAGGTCATAATTTACAAGTCAACTCTCTGCTCCTACACATAAGGCTACACATCCTTCGTTGTATAAGATGCAGATTCACACCAACCTTCTCACACCGCACAAATGGCAAAGACTGCATTTACAAGGTGCTGCTTCTGCTATATCCACATACGGTTAGTCCTACCAAGGCCCTGTTAGAGTTCTTCTCAAGCACTGCCTTTTACGTGCCCACGGCAGATTCATTGTCTCTGGGAACTGACAGAATAGAGATAGGTTACCAGGCATGCATGTAAATTTATCAGTAAAGTAGCAAAAGACAAAAGTAATATGCAATTTATCCATAGCATTGCTGATGTCAATAAAAATCAATCATCTAGTATCTCGGTTTGGTTCATTAACTCCCCACTACAATCTCTCTGCAGAACCTACTATTTTATGCATGATAAACAGGCAAATGTACTCACCTCTCACTATGTCACGAAGAGGGGACAATTGTTAAGTTCAATGTTAAAATGAATTTACCAAGAAGAAATCAAACAAAATAAAGAAGCATTAGCAGTTAAAAACTTAACAGAGAGTACATTAGAAATACGCTACCTGCTTATTCTGCATTTCCATTTCCGCCTGCAGCAACAAAGTTTGTTTAAGCCCAACCTCTTAACGATTTCAAATGAATGAAAGGCATATGGACCCCCAATGAAAACAGAGGACTTTACCTGTTTCCTCTGCAATTCGCTGTTCAGTTCCTTAAGCTTTGCAACTTCGGCTTCAAGTTCAATTGTGTATGCCTGCCAGAAACACCAAATGAGGAAGACAACATGAAATACTGGTCCATGGTAACTGGAATAACCAAGAAAGGGACTGTTTCTGTTTGTCAGACATGAGAATGAATACACATCTGAAAAAATCACTGGGCCACATCTGACATTGGATTAAGCTGTTTATTTTTCTTTTTCAGGATCTAACTTCATAAGAAACATTCACTCCTTTTACCCTTTTTTTCATCATATTTCTGGCTGCACTCAATATACATCATAGTAAATGCTTCTAGCAAGCATCTTTGGAAGGTCAGAAAACAACTAGAAAATTAATGATATCTTATAAGTGGTTTCCGATCAGACTGTTTTATGATTGTTGTGATTAAATGGACAACTGAACAGTCAACAAGTTAGTCAAATTTGTAAATAAATGAGCCTAAATAGCCCAGGTTCATAAAATTGAACAAATGCAATCTCCTACACGGCACATTTCATTGTCCCAGAGCAAAAGTTCCTCTCAACCTCAAGGGTTAATTGAAATTTAAATTAGGTTCGCCACAGATCTCTATTATCAACTTTTTTTGTGATTACTAATTTACTATCCAACTTTACAGTCTTGTCTAACATTATTTCTTTTGACCACCTGATAATGATATATTGATACTAGCATGCATTCAGTAGCTGGTACAGGTGCAATAACTCAATAACTGAAATCACCTGCTTTCGAGCCCGCGACCTTGCGGCTGATTCTCTGTTCTTAATCATTCTCCGCTGCCTTCTCTCGACTACCTTCTCCAAAGCAGTATTAGCTTTTCTCCCTCGACCAAACATATTAGGAACAGGAGATGGCGAAGATGAATCTGCATCTCTCTTTGCAATCATGTCTGGTGACACCTGGTTTGCAGGAGATTTTGCTGCAACAGTAACAACTGTGCTTCCTAAACCGGTCATACTCATTCCTCCACCCTGAACTACATTATTGTTCATAGGTGTGTGCAAACCTACAACAGAACCCCTAGGGCTGGAAAGCTGAGCACTGTTAGCTAAGTGTATGGGGGATGCAAATGCAGCCTGTGCTGGCTTGGGAAAGAGTGGCGGCTGTGGCGGCAGTTGTGGTTGCTGGGCCTGGTGCTGATGCAGATGTTGCTGCTGTGGTAGTAGCTGAATAGACGATCTGATTCCACCTACATTCAATGGTAAATTAGAAGGCTGACTTGTGGCTAACTTGTTACTGTTCTCAATTGCCTGGGTACCTAAAACTCCATTTTGATTGGGCTGCTGAAACCCAAGAACTAGACCTGCATTATTGCTATCACTAAGCCGGGACAATTCACCAAAGAATCCAGCATTATTCATCCTTCCAAATTGTTGATTGTCCTCTTTCACTACCCCAGCCCTTGCCAAGAACTCCTCCAAAGTCATCTCTCCCAAGGTCTGTTGCCTCTGTGGCAAGTTTGATACTATACCTTCACTCCCATTTTTAGCATCAGTACTGTTTTCTTTGATCAAGTCCCTCCAAACCTCATCAACAGTCTTTTGGCTCAATGTCCTAGGCAAAGTTAATGATCCTTGTCTCTGCAAATTTCCACCAGGGACACTTCCCTCTCCAACACCAATTGAATTTGTCATTGCCTGAGTCTCTTCAGCAGTGCAAATGTTTTTCAATAGCTCGTCCATGTTCATTGATCCAAAATCTTTCCCAAGTCCACCCCAGTTGCTCTGAAACTCATCAAAGGTCAAGGAATATATAGACGGCTCGCGAGCCAACAACAGATTCCCAGATGGCTTGGCATCACTGCCCTCTCCAGGGGGGTTGGCACCAAAATTCCTGAAGTTCAGATGAGATCCCATTTTTTTTAATCTTGTGACAGTCGAAACAAGTGACTGAATCCAGTGGTTCCAGCAGCAGATCAAAATCAAAACCCTCTCCTTTAAGCTTGTTTCTACAAAATGAAACCCAAATTTACCACATCAAATAGTAAGAAAAAGTAAACATTAGATTTTTTTTATTTTCAAAGTTTCTGAAATTTCAATACCGAGCTGACAAATAATTATGGACATGCATGATACAACCACAAGTAAACTGCACAGGAAAATAATTGTAAATTCCATTTAGAACAGCTATAGACTGAGCTGTCGCTTGACAGAGTTAAAAAGATACTGTTTCCTTAAATATAAGGATTAGAAAAAAAAAAAAAAAAGCAATACATTAATTAAATATATTAAAAATCAAAGACAAAGTTTTACTTGGCAGCCCAACTTTGGAAGAAAAATACATGATGAAGTAGCTGGTTATAAACTGAATTCTTGATACAAAGATTTGAAAATGAAACAACCACAGGACATCCCTCATCCAAGAACTCGGTAAAAAGAACACATTAAGTTTTTGTTTAAAGATTCACATGAGATCCCGTTACAAGAAACAGTAAAACAATCTGAACAAACTAACTCAAGAATCCAAAAGCAAGGACAACATAAGAAAATCGAAATCGAAGATTAGATCTTATTTCAAGAACAGTGAACCGCGATTTTAGGATCTAATTATCATATTTCCTGAACTACTACAGACGCAGGTCAAATAAAATCTTCCTATACGTTCTAAGTTCCAAATCGAAAATGCTACCAGACCTGAAAAAAAAAAGGGAAAAAACAACAACAAACAGATTCCAAAGATTTTACTTTCATGCTCACAGTATCTTCCCAAATACCCACAAGAGAAAAGTCAAATATGGAACCTTGTAAGTAATTATCCAAAATCCATCTGTCTTTCCAAATTCCAAACCACAAGCAACAAGCAAAACCTCTACACTCTACCATCAAGCATAAATACAGGATTAAAAGGAAAAAAGAAACAAACTCTAGACTCATTTCTACTCCTGGTTTCAGTTTCAACCACCCAACAAAATAAATAAGTAAATAAATAAATAAATATGCTAAAATGGAAGAGCCAATCCATCAGTTGTTCAAATTGCAAAATCTTTGCTACACCAATGAATATATATAGACCTCAACAATCAAAAAGATCAATAAAAGATGCAATTTTTAGACGAAAAACACAAACTGTATTACACGAAATTTGCAATAAAAAAGAAAAGGAAGTAAAAATATAAAAAGAGAAAGAGAGAGAGACAAATAGAGGGAGACAGAGCAAAAGAGAAAAATAAGGAAATAAGTAAATGAAAATAAAAACAGAACACTCCAAAGCCAGTATGCAGAGAGAGATAAAGGAGGGTTTTTTTTTTTTCTCTCTTACTTACTTTTATTTCTCTATTAAAAATGGAAAATAAATATTTAAAACCTCCAAAAAAAAAAAAAAAAGAGGAATGAGGGGGAGGGAGAGAGAGAGAGCGCGTCGTTTCTCTGAGCGTCGCTGGTGGAGGCGACAGGTGTCTATTGCCCCCGCGACACGAGTCGCCTATTTAAGGAGCTTCCGTCTGAAGGCTTTTTTCCTTGTCTGATTGTTAAAATTAATATTATAATGTTACCACCAGCCACGGAGATGTAGCAACGTGGACCAATCAAGGAGTAGTTGGAATAATGATTCGCCTGCTGGCCAATGGGGAAGAGCGAAGTGGGATTATCTTGACCGTTGAATCCCGCTTTCCGACAAGGCCACTGGATGGTAATCGATATGCAGGCGTGTCAGACCGTCAGTTTTATCAGTTAGCAACAATAGTGGCTACTTGAGAATGATTGGGTTTCGACGGCCTTCGATTTAGGGAGTGCCGCTTGGCTGCAATGCTGACTTTTTTATCTTCCCAACAAAGAACAGCAACTCAACACATGTGTCATAATTAGCATAATTAGCAGTGTTCACAAATTGCCTAATTTTGTCAAAAATTATCTAATTTAAATTGTCGCACCCTCGCCAAAATTGAAGAAAAAAATAAAAAAAATACTTACTGTTTTTGTCTTTTTAAAAACCACCCTTTTGGCAGTTTTGATGCGAACGTTAGATCCTAGAAACTATCAAAAACCGACCTGTGAAAAATACTTCATTTAAGAATAAGATTGTTTTTAAATCATAAAAAAATATTTTAAAATATAATTTATTTATAATTTTATATCATATATATATATAATTTTAATTTTTTATTTTAAATAAAATTTATTTATTAGATTTTATGAAAAATTACAAGTAATTATATTAAAAATTAAAATAAATTTTTCTTGTTAAAAAAGACATACTTCAGTATCCCAAACACAACTCCTTAATCAACAAAATCCCACGCGTCCCGCACAACCGCCTTCTCCGTTTCACAGCACCCTCTCATTTCCCCTTCATCAATGATGTACTCCCTTCCTCCCTCCAACAAAAATCTAAGCTCCATCACATCTCTCTTAAGACAATTATAGAATCATAAATTTAAAATTTTCCCCGAGTTTTGTTATTTTTTACCTTTTTGTTTACCCGTGAATCATAACTTCAACGATTTGTAGAATCATACTCTTCTATTATTTTTATGTTGCACGGGAATCTTTGGCTTAGTCTGCACTTTAAGTACGTGCCAAACCGCAACTAATTGTATCACGCGTCGACCTAAGTCTGAGCTTACGCGTTGATAACCTTTTGACATGGTTTGCAAATTCTAGTCATTTGGTGCACGCTTAACTCAGGAGGGACTGCACGTCGTGGACTCAAACTTGGATTTGTACGCCAACTTTTACGATATTGTGGTCACTTTAATGCCACTTGTTAGTCAAATTTGTGTTCACTTGTTAGCCGATTTGCGTTTTACTCACGTATCATTATTTTGTTTAATATAGGAAATATAGCAGCATTGTGGGAGACTTGAGACAACTTTGACTTTAATTAGAAAAGATGTTTAGAGGCTAATACAAGAAGTTTAATATATATATATATAGAAGTTATATGAAGAGAGAGAGAGGGGAAGAGAACTCCCAAGGGCCTAAAATTGATCGCAATCAATCCACAGACCAACGATTTGATTTATACAATTTGAATAAATCATAATTTAGTCGTAAATTAAAATTTTAAAAATTTACCATTAACAATCTACATATAAAATTTATCTTTAAATCGTCTAATCTAATCTGCGAACACTAAACATAACCACACCCACAAAGGCCGAGACATCCATTATCATCGATCAAATTATAAATTCGAGCAAGAAGCGGACATGGAGGAACGTTCCATGGCGGGTATCCGCGTCCACAAATATATAATTAAATGTCCAAAGTGGAAAAAGGAGACAGAGACCAATCTAGATAAGCAATCTCCAACATTTCAGCACCGATAGCGGGGTTCCATGCGCCACGTGGCTACTCTCGATTCCTCCGTGTATTATCATTAGACGAGCTTGATTCTATAGCAACCTAACAAGAGATGTGTCTTTCATACGATTCATATATTATTTTATATTTTTTTAATTTAATAAATTTTTATTAAATTATATCGTATTAACGCGTAAAGGATCACAAGACGACAATGGTAGAAACAGTAAACGCGGGTCCTTAACCCTGATTGGACTCAGTCAAGCTGTGGTGCACTCGGGTGTACCGTAGTACTTGCGTTTTCGTCACCACCGACCAATGTTCAGGGCAAGTGAGCTTTAGCATTTCGGTGCTGGTTTTGGTAGCCTTTTTGGGTCCTCTCGTGCCAAGAACAGTAAAGGCACCTTAGGGTTGGTTGGTAAGTGGGAGTGGGTGTATAATGGTGATTGATAATGCTAAGTAAAATGGATTTACTGATATGATCATGGGGTCATAATAAAAAATTACATCTAATTTAATGTTTGGAGACTTAACCCAAGATGCCAACCGATTTATGAAGAAAAGGACGAAGCATGTGATAAGATCATGGCATCAGTATATCAGAAGATGCATGCTTTGATGTGTGTCACTGGAGCATGGCCAGTAACACGATTCTTGATTGTCCTGTGGGGTCAGTCCATGGAGAGATAATATTGGGATTAATTAACCATTTTCTTACTTAGACTACGTGGATACTCTTGTATTCAGAACTTTTACATGTTATTTTATTTCACCATATAAAGTTGAGATCAACCACCAGACTTTACAATCGATCCATACAAAAGGGAAGCGAGAGAAGGCGAAAAAGTACTTCAACAAATAAAAAGTGATCAATCTTTTCGGCTTTAAATTGAAACGGTCGGTAGTCGTTATCTAATGCAAAAGGTCAAGGAGAAGAGTCCGGCTTTGGTCCTACTCCCACCGCCAGCGGTCTTGTCATTCTATTTTTAATTGGTCTTATTTTCTTTATGTGCTGATCATGGGCTCTATATTATATCAAGGGCTGGGACTCTTGGAAATACGTAACTTCAGAGAATTCCCGGCGAGGCCCTTGTACTCCAACCTGATCTTGCACTAGGGTGCTTCGCAGCTCAGCTGGAGTTAGACAAAATCCATGCAATCCCATAGGAAGTTTCATCCCTGGATTAGCCAACCAGTCGGTAGCTTGGTTTCCTTCTCGCTAAACATAGGTAAGTTGGATTTGCTCTCTTTGGACACCCAAGAATAATACTAAATATTAAGAAAAAAATCTTTCAAACTTATCACGAAATATTATTTTTGATGTCTTAAAGGGTTTTATTTAGTAAAAAAATTATCTATATTAACAAAAATAATAATTTCATCATAAATCAGGAAGATTTTTTTTTTTTAAAAAAAAAAAAAAAGTTATATAGAGCATTATTTTCACACCAATTCTCTGCACCCGTCAACAAGATTCGCCCGTGGATGGGTCCATAAGTCTCAAGGCAGTTAGGTTGCTTAGTTACCATCATTCAAATCAACGAAGCCCAAGACCAAAATGAGCCGATCCAAGGTTGAATAGCCCAGCCTTATGATGTTCTAATGGGTTAACCCCTTTCTGTCCTGTCCATGCTTCTTCTAAAACCCTGTTTTGTTCCCCTAAAACCCAAACTTGTGCTTTATCTCCATCCAGCTTTGCTAAAATCCCAACTTCCCCATCAAGGCCATCGGATTTTTTTTTTTTTTTAATTTTTGTAAATAATTTCTTTAAGTTGACCGGTTCATTTCAGTCTTTTATCTTCATATCTTGGACAACATAGTTCACAACATTACCCCAAGGATGGGAGCCTGATTAGCGTCATCTTATTGGCGAAGTAAAAAAAAAAGGATAGCTGTAATTTTTCAAGAGTTACCGCCAAATGCAATCAGAGCGGGTAAATACAATCGCCAATAGAATATCCCACGTGCATTTTAATTTTGAAAAAAAAAAAAAAAAACTTTCCTATCACCATGAAACAAAATTATCTGGCTGATAGCCGAAGATATTATCGATCAGTGTTGACGTGACATTCAGCTGACGTCACTTACACAACTGTAAAAGCGCCGCCACGTGGAGCTTTATTCGTCACGTTTACCACTCCCAGGAACACTGCCGTCTCTCTCGCGAAAATTGTTTTCCACTACGAAAGTTGTGGGGAATTTTTTGACAAAGAGAAGCAGACCACGATTCCCACGTACTTGTCCGATCGGAAACAAGAATCTTCCTTTTTGATTGGAAAAAAAAAAATGGAGGAGAATCTCCGGCGGAAGATTCCGAAGCCGGTAATGGATCACGAGCCAATGGCCGGTGCGGGCTGCCGGAGCGGGTTGACTTGGAGGGACTCGGACTCCTTTCCCACTGGCGTCGATTGCTCCAACGATTTCTCGATTACCCTTGCAAATGCACTGACGGTAAAACCCGTTAATCTTTCCATCCTTGAATCCTGTTTTCTTTAGCGAAAATTTCTTCAAATGGTTTGCATGATTTTTTATTTTATTTTATTTTATTTTATTTTATTTTGGAGAGTTTAACCCGATGTATATTTTCTTCTTTTTTTTTTTTCTATTTTGCTTATAATTCCTTGTTTTCAATGCTTACTATTTACTGTTGAAGTTTGAATGCAATCAGAGTTGTTTTGAATGTGAGTTTGTGGATTAAGATCGTGCGTTTGAAGGTTTTGGAATAACGGACCTCGAGGGCTCCGATAAAAAAGATCGGGCGATTTTTGTGCCGTTTGTTAATTTTTAATCAGATTTTAGATATTGTGCCATTCATAGTATCTTACACGAACTCTATTGAGTAGCTCAATTCTTAATATTCGCTGCCTGGGAAATTTTTAGCAGGGACCATCTATGGAGTCGACAGATGAGAAGCACAGATTGTACCTTAGTTCATTGGAAGCCTCATTTGTCAATGAATTGCATCGTTACATTGGTCTACATAGTTGCTTGCAACAGATCATATCTGGGCCACATTCATCCCGAGAATCGCCACCCAATCATTGTGATTCCTCGCACGAGGTTACAGACTGATGGAAATGAACACCTTTTGGAAAGCACAGTTGATTGGGGTACCATTCAGGGAAGAAATGAACAACTTTTGGATAGCACAGCTGATTCGGGTATCATTCGGGGAAGCCCTTGTGTACATCATTTTGCATCTTCAAGCAAACGGCATGTAGCTGCGTCTCATGATCCTTGGGAGCATAGCAGTCCTTGTGGCAATAGAATTCATGTAAGAATGGATTCAGTTGTCCCCGATGGACTAGCAAGAAGTACAGAACAACAATCTACATTTTGCCTATTCCATCAGGTGGTTGGCAGCAACACAGGTATCATTTACTTAACATCTCCTCTTTTGTAATTCAGTACTTAGGATTAGTGTTACTATCTCTGATTTACTCTTTTCTCTCTTGCACGGATGGACTGTATAATATTTCAATGTGAGTGATGAACTTCATTTTGGGTCAGGCTGTTTATTGTGCCAGGAGGGTAAAGTAAATGCAATTTTTTTTACCCAGTTTACACTAGCATCTTGCTACATTTTCTATCATTTATAGGTCATTAGTTTAGTATTCCAGTATCTCTTTATCTTTTTTCTTCTTGTGATTTTTCTCCTCTTATTTCTGACAGAGGCTTCAGATCAAAACTTTGCGGACGAATGACGAGGAGAAGATTTGAATTTTGTATCCTTGCCAAAGTGGTCAAAGACTCGCTGGGGGTGTTGAGTCAGGCAATGGTCAAGTAACGTGCATTGCTGGGTCTGGCTTTAAATAGAAATCAGGGACATTTTGACTTAGAATGTTGGATGATTTTCAGTCTGAGGGGCATCAGATATACTATTTTAATTAGTGTCTTTCAGGTTGTGCCATTTAGGAAATCTAACAGAATAGATCTGGAAGAGAAGAACGGGTGTTTCAAGAATTGCTGTTGGAGGATCCTGGTAACTTTGTCAACTCAAAGTGCAAGAGGCATTATTTGTTAGGAGTGAGCTAAAATTTCACTTGAAATGTGACAACAATAAGGAGATATTCAATTCTAATACTTCCAAACGATGAGGACAGGCCTTTCATAGACTCCAAATTGAAGCATGCAATAATTTGAGAAAGAGCTATGTTCTGGAAGATTATTTTTGCCATTAAGCACTAGATATTTGTTCGAAAAATTCTTTTATGAGAAGAGGTGTCCACATCTTCCTTGCAATGTACGAATATCAGTACTTACTTGTTGGAGGGGCTGCCTGAAGCTGATGTATACCAAACAAGGTACTTGGTCAGTTTTGTTTCTTCTTGCAACAGATCAATTATACCTTTTATAGATTTACAAAATTCAAAAAAAAAAAAAAAAATCCAATTCAGTGGACCTATCCCTAGAGAGAGGGGAGAGGTGGCGGATCAACTTTATAAAACGAAAAAAAAAAAAAAAAAAAGGAAAAAAAAATTGTTACGTAGAAGTAATAATAACAGGCTGATAATAAAAATGTTTGCAAGATTCGTTTATAAAAAGAAGTCCGATTGCGGGTTAGGATTTGGGAGGGTGTTATTAACAAATTCTGAGATAGACATGGGTGTGTCGTTCTTGCCTTGCAGGAGAAAGTAAAAACGTACACTTTGTTTCCTGAAAGAAAGGGGCTCGGTCCGTGGTCATAAGTCGGAAATATAGCTGGGCCAGAAATTTAATCAAAATTTTTTCTAGAGAACAAAAATTTATTCAAATCCAACAAATAAACCGACGGTTTGCTGGGCAATCCTACGGACCCATTATGGGTTTCGATCCATACCCAAAAAGTATAGTTTAGTGGGACGTAAGAGGTCGATTGGTAACCATGGGGATAACCCAAAAAACAATGTCGTAAACGTGGGACAGCTTTCATAGGAAACCCAATCTGTTAAATGTTACCCATACAAAGGCGGCAGAAGCCAGCCCCTAAATCGTGTCACTTTGCTGAAACTTTAAGCGTAAATTTTAACGGAATACCCCAGTTTATAAATTCTTGACCATTTGAAAAAATCTGACCGTTTGAGCTTGCTTCTTAGTTTTTGTACATATTTTATTAAAAACTTTAAGCGTATACCCTAAAAATTGCGAATTACGATTATACTCTCTTATTTGTTTATATTTTTATTTATTTATTTTGGTCTTAGAGGAGACATTAAGCCTATTACAAACTAACAAAACTACTCAGAACCCCGAGGCCAACGGACCACTTCGACGTCGTGGCTTAGCAACTGTGCTACTCCAAGATCAGCTTGCTTATTTTATTTTATTTTATATATGGACGTTATACCCAGCGTCCATGCATTTGAAACCCAGATACGCATCGGCTGATAGGGTCCAATTGGCCCTTAACGGTCTCAACTCTGACCCTTTGACTATATTTGATTTTTGTTCTGGGTCGGGTCTCGCAGCACATTGTTACCGCAGCGGTGGCACTGGAGCGCAATTATTCTCAACATTAAAGTCAATAAGTCTGAAAGTAAAATAAAACAAAATAGAAAATTAAATTCAGAATCATACTAAATCATTTAGTTATTATTTAATTTTTACTTTATTTTTTTAATACATTTTATTTATAAACTAATACTGAAACTCGTTTATTGTTATCTTCGTTCAATTTTTTATAAAAGAGATTTACTAGCCAAGTAGTGTTGGCCGGACGGAGTTCTAGATTTTTGTAATTCGATTCCCATAGGCCTCTTAAAATAAAGCTTACTTCACGTGCATGGCGCGTGAGTTATTCTTACTATTTCAGTGGCGTCTGTCAGGCTATCACTGTAAAAAGATCGGATCCGCCGTATGTTACAAATTGAGAATCAATAGGGTCAGCTTTTGTGGATCTATAGCTCCATGTCTCGCCATATTTAGATGATTTTAGGCATCATCCTGCGGATCTGGTCGCAAGTCTGTTCGTGTTTGTTTCGTGGGAAAATTCCATGAGATTTCCTTGTGATTTTGATTCCTGCATCCGACCCACTTACGGGGTTCTTCGGCTCTCCCAGTTGCGGGCGAGTTCTTATCCCGCTCAAAGGAAACATGTACACACACTGCCACATCGCCAAAGATGATGGACCCCATGAATCAATGTATGATCAGCCCAGTTTTGAACTCCGATGGTCCAACCATTGGGTCTCAAAAGTGCGCAAATGCGATGTACGCAGAGAATATTCGAGTCCAAGTCGATGCATTGCGTGTATGATTGGCTCGACCGGTGGTTACAATTTATGTCGATGCGATATGCCCGAGAGCCCCTCATTTTCCGTTTTTATGCCGCAACTTTTCTTTTCCCTGATGAAGATGAACCTGAATCTCAGGTCTCTATCAAGATTTCTTGGATTCTAGAGAGATATATCTTGGTTACACAATTTGGAGTGCGCCAAGTACTTTGATTCTCGTGAAAGATTTTATATGGTTCAGTATTCAGACTGCCATTCCCCCCCCCCCTTTTTTTTTTGTTGCCACTCGCCACATTGGCAGTAGGTCTTCGGCTACTGTACGTCTTGATTCATATCTATGATAAAAAGGACAACAGCCAGGCGCATGCCTTAACGATAGATTCTATACGGATCCATATGTTGTGGGGCAATTGATGCTAGCCGTGCAGCTTGAATATATGTGGACAAGACTGGATGGTAGAGTAACCCCCTAAACTTCAAGTTGCTGGCGTGGCCTATTGTCTGTGTATATTTGCTTTGTGCACGATAGGACAAGGAACACAGATATCTGCCACTTTTTTTTCTGTAAGTGGCTGTGAGACTTCGTCTGTAGTTATCTACATCTGGAGGAAGAAAGGAATGAGCAACTTGTTGCTTTTTGGAGCACAACAAGGAGGGGCGTGCGAGACTTATGCTCCTGGAAAGTGACGGTTCAATTATCTATTAAATCTAACTAGTTTCACTCTCTGCCCGCAACAAGCATATTCGACTATTGCATGATTAGGCTCTCTTAATGCCAAACATTGTTGGACCGAACAAAAACAAAATGTCAAATATTGCGAAGAAACTGATGTATATGTTACTCACGCACGCATGTAAATCTTCGCGTCAGGAACACATAAAGAAGAGTGCAACTTTCTGGTGTGTAGTGTCGCTTTGAATTCTGCCCCTCAGCGCTCTTATTCGGTAATACTCTAGTTTTGCATAGAAATCATTTGTTCCTAAATTATATGGAAAACAATTTCGTGGGAACGATCATACCGTAGTATCATTCAACTCAACGTTTTGACTAGTGGCGGCACGATGTAATCGTTCCCAAAGAATCAATGCTGCAAAAATAAATGTGATGTGACTCCATTTTTGTGAAAACTTTAGCAAGAGAAACTTTTTTGCTAGATGATAAAAAATGGTCACACAAGACGTGAAGAATCACTCAAAGTGCTCTTTGTTTTCTCTGTCTTGTGCATAATTAACTTGCAATGAGTCAAGTTATTTCTTGAGGGATAATATGGAAAAAGCATTTCTACATTTTTCGGCAAACCTTTGGATAGAATATATGTGGACTGAGTTGAACGTACCCTATCATCTGGAAAAAGCTATGGCTTAGGCTTTCCTTAGACAGAATATCGGTGAAGGATGGCTCCATGCCGTACTGCAGTGGCATTTCCGTTCGCAATATCTAAAAAGAAGATTCAATCTTACCCGTTTAGATGTCCTTCGGTGACCATTTGAGCATTGATATGATTGATTGCACTACAATTAGATAACAGGGGATGGATGACTACGAACTCGGAATGAGCGTGGCTTGAATTGGTCTGAAATTTGCTTACCATTAAAAGTTTCGCGGCGGCTTGTTTGCATGCAATGTACCACTACACAATTGCTGCCAGTTTCTACCCTAAAAAAAAAAAAAAAAAAAAAAAAAAAGAAAGAAATTGTAATCGTTTAGTTTCAAAAATAGAGATTATATGATGCGTCTAATGTGTCATTAATTATTATATTAATTTGTTTTAGTGTTTCAATTGTTCACAATGCTTCAAATATCCTGAACTTGGCGTTGTAATTTTTCTCCAAGCTGCTGGAGCATATAGCAAAGGTAATTGAGACATACGAATGTGTATTTATATCCATCGATAGCATGCTTCATGTGAGCTTAATGCCGCACTTTCTTCATAAAACGTCGAAAGGCATGCCGAACTCGTTAATCTCAAAGACGATATTCTCCATTGCGGATAAGTATCACCGATTTTGGTTTAGCAAGAAGATGCATTGCAGAGCAAAAAACATTTTACAAATAATAAGAGTAGATGGCTTCAAAGTGAATGAAGTTGCATTGTGGACCTTGCTGCAAGTTTGACCGATGACTATTCTCCTACGGTGGGTGGTGGGCCTCAAAATAGATTAAGGGTAAATTCCAAGGAGTTTGGGGAGGGGTATCGAGAGAGGGGATCCACAGCTCCCTCTTCCTTCCTTTTCTTTTTAGGTTCATGTACTGAATTCACATTTAGTACATGTATTTTTATCCCGTTCCGAACTGTTGTTTTAAGCCATGGTTGATCTGGCAAAAGTGTCAGGGAATGATTACTTGTAGGCGAACGTGGACCAGCCCATCAAAATGCGATCCGCCCAATCATTTACTCTGCATATACACGTGTGTACGCGTGTGGAGAATGTCTCCTTTATGTTATCTGTAGTCATAATTTAACCAGTTTTCTTGTTGAATTGGATTTTCAAATGCGCTGGACCCGAAGGGATGAAGATTGGGCCGGGCGCAGGGACTGTTATAATCTTATAAAATGCTTCTATTGATTAAAAGAATAAAAATTATAGCCCCCATTTATTAACCAAATTGATACCCCAAATATTTTTCAGGCATGCCCAAATTTAAAAATATTGATAATATCTTCATGACACCTTGTGTTGATTTATAGTTCTCGAGTTTAAAGTCAATACTTTCAAATCTTCAAAAAAACCAAAAAAAAAAAAAAAGGGGGGGGTGGGAAATAAAACCGTCGGTAGATATAAGTAAAATAAATCTATAGTTTGTTTTAGTAGATTTGTTTTTGGATTGCGAAAATGTGGGGCCCTCGAGTGGCTTAAAGGCACCAGTTTCGTCTCGCGCCTTCGTAGAACTCTCTGGATCGCGACCACTGTCTATGCGGCACGTGTCATGTCCAGCTAGACTTAATCGCGACTTGCCCCCCACTCTGACGTCCTTTCTTCTGATATGACGTCACACATCGACTTTGTGGGTGGTCCCATTGTCACGAAAGTTCCGGTTATTCCACGGAGCCCGCACGATGTGACCGCTTCCTTGCCGTCCGATGAAGGGATTCGATTCAAGAGAGATCGCAACGGCTACAATTTGTGGGCCGCAATGAACCGCATCAACAATGTGTCCCCGGACGGTCCCACCGCCCCGCTTGAAGCGTCGCCGGCGAAGCCAGGCTCGCCTCTAAATCTGCTTCCAAGAAAACGAAATGACAGAAACTACCCCTGGATTTTTTTGGCTTTCGCTTTTGGACCCGAAACTATGCTTCTCTATTTCAGGCTGGCTTGCTTAACTATATTTATGGGGTTAATTGAAATAGAAGATTATAGGCATATTAATTACTATATTTATGAATTTAATATTATATTTAAATTTAAAATTTTAATATATTAAATTTATATTTTATTTATTTATTTAATATAAATTTTTTAATTACATAATCAACACCTTCGCATTTATTAGTTATACTGTGATACTTCACTGATCAGTCGGTGACAAGCACCGGCCCATGAGATCAATCATTGCACCTGCTTTCAAAATTCACCACAAGAGTCCATTTCGCCATGCCCATCATGATCAGTTGAGAGTGGTGAAATGTACCATAGGCTTGAATGGGTTCGGCAGGTGGAACTTTGTTGCCTTCAATTCAGGCAATTTGAATTCGTTTCAAACTATACTCATGTCATAATTCGATTAAAACTAATGGGTCGACGGACGAAAGGCCTGGTGTGCTGTGACACCTGTGACTCCTTGCCAAACTATTTGTCCTCCATTCAGTTCTCTGGTTTGGAACTAAAGCTAAGCCTAATGAGTTGGTTGGAGCTTTATGCTTTATAAACTATCATCTTCCACCCGTCAAAAACAATACAAAAGGTTTCCTTTTAGATGGCACTTTGTTTTATTCTAATACAAAGTAAGCAAGTTTCTATCGTCTTCATTATAAGAGCAATTCTTGCTCTGCTTTTAACTCTTTTTTATGATTCCAACTTTGTAAAAATAATAATAAGAAAAAATTTATTAATTATTAATTACCCTTCAGTTGGAAGGGAGAAAGAGATAGGTTACATAATCTTATGGTTTTGATCCTTTAATCTAGCTTTAAAAATGAAATTACACTAGACCTATCAAGAAACAGACAGACACACAATATGATTAATTTAAAAAAAAAAAAAGGAATACATATGTAACTTAAGTCAGGTTTTAATTGAATTGAATATGCCTGAATCCAGAATCAATGCAAAGACAATTTGTGCTCAATTTTTATGGTCAATCTCGGTCCAGTCTAAACTCATCCTAAATCTTAAGCAAACGGTTTTATGCTAGTCCCACCTAACACATATTTACAATGAGCTTCTTAATGAGTCCAATTTGTACTCCGAGGCACACATGCTGTTGATCCATATAAATTCCTGATGTCGCCTCTCGATCAATCGCCATGTCTTCCACTGTTATCGACGAGAAAGAAACCCAACAACAAAATGGTATCGGCGATGAACATAGATTTAAACTGGGGTTTTGTCTTTTTATTTATATTTTTTACGAGTATAATAAATTTATAATTGTATATTATATAAATTTATTTAATTATTTTTTCATTTTATATTTAAAATTAAATTAATATAATTCACATTTTAAGTAAATTAAATTAAAATTTTGTTTAATTAAATTTGAATATTAAGGAAATATGGATGTCACACTCAAGCTTCGTGGCTTTTTCCTATGAAGGGGCATTATGCCCTTTTTTAGGTCGCTGGGAGTCGACTTATTTATAGGCAGAGTAATATTCCCCACGTAACACTAATTGGGGTGTATTGATTTATGGGAGGGAAGCGTCTAATTTCACGAAGGAGATGGCTACATCCAAGAAACTTATTTCGTGCATAAGCTTCAACCCCAATTCCGATAAATTTAGTGGGTATTACCCAGTAATTGGGTGGCATTTTGCTATAATCTCATAAGGCATGAAATGAATACTTTCTGAATAATAATCTATAGAATTTGTGAGCCTTTGATGGATTTTAAAAGGGAGAACTAATTCCTGCTTACTATAACAGACGCTTTAGTAATATTTGTGCTGTCTAATCAAGCTATTAAGAATAATTTTGTGCAAATTGTCTCGGGAACAAATGTTGATCATCATCATTTTTAAAGGAATTTACAAAACCGAAATGATTTCTGCAAACCAGAACGTCCACTCCAATTTCAAATCCTGTAATTCGACTTTCCTGAACCCTTTTTTGGATCAAGACTAAATTAAAAAGACTAAAATTTAAATTCGACATTTACAATTATACGAACAACTTTAATAAATGAGTCTTTTTTTTTTTCTTTTTTCATTTTTCTCTCCTTCACATTGCTCTCTTCATTAAATTTGTCAAATCCCTCTCGGAAGACAGTCTTAATTTGTCTCCATCTGTTGGTTTCTATATATAAACACTAGCTCTCTTAATCTTTTCCACCAACTACATTTCATTCACAAAGAGTACATCGGCAGCTACTCCTTTCACTTCCCAAAACCAAGTTGTTGCAAACTTGCAATACCATAAAAGCACAGGGAGCAGGAGGGAGGGAGAGAGAGGGTAGCACATTGTATGGAGATTGTTTCTCTTTTGATCTATTTATGCATCTTGCTATCAAGTCTTCTCTCTTACCCCTTCATAAAGAACCAAAAGAGGGTAACTAGAAAAAGAGCCAAGCTGCCCCCTGGTTCAATGGGTTGGCCTTATGTGGGTGAAACCCTCCAACTCTACTCTCAGGACCCAAACGTCTTCTTTGCAAATAAGCAGAAAAGGTTATAACGAACATATGAGCTTTTCCAGTCTCATTCCAGATCCCCTTTGCATGGATTTGCGCTCCTAATCATTGATGACGCCAATTCCTTCTATGTCTTTCTTTTTTTTTTTTCTTTCAGATATGGAGAAATATTCAAAATCCACATTCTTGGATGCCCATGTGTTACGTTGGCTAGCCCAGAGGATACAAGGTTTGTGCTTGTGACAAATGCTCACTTGTTCAAGCCTACGTATCCCAAAAGCAAGGAAGTACTGATTGGGCCTTCAGCTCTCTTCTTTCACCAAGGGGACTACCACAATGACCTCAGAAAATTGGTCCAGAGTTCGTTATATCCAGAAACAATCCGGAAACTAATTCCAGATATAGAATCCAGGGCAATTTCTGCCTTGGAATCAGTGGTCAATGGGCGCATCATCAACACCTTTCGTGAGGTGAAGAAGGTTAGCTCTCAGAGAAAAAGACGCTTTAGCTCATGTGAAGCTCGTGTCATAACTCAAATGTCCTTTTTGGCTTGCCAGCATTATTTAGCAAGATGGGGTCGTAACTTTTTTTTGCTCGTTCACTACTAGCTTTCATTACATGGGCTCCTTTCCCCTAGGATTTTTGTTTCTATTTATTTGCTTTTTCTTCTCAAAACATTTTCTTTCTAATGATTACTGTTTGCCTTCGGTATACTGCGCAGTATTCTTTTGATGTCGGCATTCTTGCCATCTTTGGCCACTTAGACGAGCACTACAAGGAGCAGCTTGATGAGAACTACCGTATGGTAGACAAGGGTTACAATTCTTTCCCAACAAAGATTCCAGGAACAGCCTATCACAAGGCTCTTTCTGTATGAAACATCTTATTCTTGTCTCTTATTGCCGTAATATACGCTAATAATGCATAATACATTATTGAAGGCAAGTGAAGTTGACCCTTTCTGTCTTTTCGTTTTCCTTTTTAAAAATTATTTTAAGGCAAGGAAAAAGCTGAATCAAATCCTAAGTGAAATCATCTGTGAGAGGAAAGAGAAAAAGCTGGAAGACAAGGATCTCCTGGGTTATCTTTTGAACTTCAAAAATGGCAAGGGGCAAGTTTTGACTGAAGATGAGATTGCGGATAACATTATAGGAGTACTTTTTGCTGCTCAAGACACAACAGCTAGTGTTCTAACATGGATTCTGAAGTACCTCCATGATGACCCAAAACTCCTAGAAGCTGTAAAGGTAAGAATCATCACATTAAGAGAATATTAAAAACACTGGTTAAATTCCTTCCTGCTGAAATTTCAGTGTTTACGCCACAGGCAGAGCAAATGGCAATTTATGAATCAAATGATGGAGGAAAGAGGGCTCTGACATGGACACAGACAAGGAATATGTCAATCACATATAGGGTAAGTACTCCCAAAACATTTAACTTCGGGTCTTCTTTGTTTTACCGGTTCAAGAAAGGTCGTGCCAACAGAGATTTGGGGGAAAAAAATTGTAACTTGCAGGTTATATTAGAGACTTTAAGGATGTCAAGCGTCATATCTTTCACCTTCAGGGAAGCAGTAGTTGATGTTGAATACAAGGGTCAGGACATCAACCAGAAATTCGATATCTTTGATGGTATATTGTTCAAAAGGCCGAAATTTTTATCTGTAATGTTCTTCTTATTTTGAAATCTGACAGGGTACCTAATACCGAAGGGGTGGAAAGTGATGCCATTGTTCAGGAACATCCATCACAATCCGGAATTCTTTTCAGATCCCAACATCTTTGACTTATCTCGGTTTGAGGTGTGTGATAAACCCCATGACCATAAGTAATTTTGTTGCTTAAAGTCAATAACTATGTTGCTTAAGGTCAATAACTTTGTTGCCTAAAGTCAACAGAAAGATTAGAGGCAGTGAATTTCATATTTATCTATGTATGCATGGTCGTCTCTTTGGGGTGACTGCAGGCAGCTCCAAAACCCAACACATTTATGCCATTTGGCAATGGAGAGCACGCTTGCCCCGGCAATGAACTTGCCAAGCTGGAGATGCTCATCTTTATCCATCATCTGGTAACCAAACACAGGTACCCTTTGGATACACTTGCACTTTACGTACAACACCAAGTATTATTACTGCAAACAAATTAATTTCCACCACATAAATATGTGTTAACAAGCACTCTTTCTATTGCTGTTTGCTGAACTCCTGCTCATAGTTGGGAAGTTGTGGGATCACATAATAATGGGATTCAGTACGGTCCATTTCCTGTACCCCAACAAGGGCTCCTCGCCAGATATTGGAAAGAATCTCCCAGTCCCGAATTCGATGTGCACCCTTAAATCAAGAAGAAGCGTTCCCTTAAATTCACAAATTAGTTCAACCTCAGCCCCCAATGTTTTAGTCAGGGGTGTCACTGTCTGTTGTATTACCTAATGTCATTTTTAGTGCTATCTACTAGTATCTATAATTCTGATCTTTTTATTAGCAGAAGCAAATGTAATCCACCTTTAACTCTATGCCTAGCTCTATAGCATAGTAACCCTGATTTTTAAGCTTGAAAAAAAAAATTCTATACTGAGATCTTATGGGTCCATATATTAGCGTCTGCACCATCGCCTGCTAATCATCTAGCATAAAACATTTTTAGGCGAACTAAGTGTGTTATGTGCCCATATACATGTACTGAATAACTAAGAAATTATGATAAATATGAATATGATCTCATAAGATTTTGGCCGATGTTAGCCCTTAATCGGAGGTAACCCGGCGAAATTTTGGTTCTACAAGCATCCATGTAGAAAAAGTACCACGATTCAAGCTACCAGTCTTAAAGGGCTGAAATCTATCATAACATTGACGATGGCCACGTGTATGGTTTTTCATGGGGGCTACTAAAATCATGTAACAAGGTATAAAGGGGTTGTGGGGCTTGGCCTGCAAAAGAAGGACGTGGTACCAAACTAGAAACCCCTTTTGTGTGGTCACCTAGCTCGCATACTCAGTGGGATTCCAGCAAAATGTAGCTTTCGGGACCTGTAATACCGTGCAATTCCATGGCTTGGTAATGAAACTGCGATAAGGTGATTCGCCTGTTAAATCACCTCATTAAATTGATTTCTAGCAATCGCGCTGAGGGGTCACTCCAACAACAATAATGAAAGACAACTGTAACAATGATTTTTTTAATTTCAGATATGAAAATGACTTGCAGAACGTTTGAGAAGTTGGACAAGACGGTGTGCGATAATGGAAAGTAATGGCGGATCTGATTCTTATCTGAATGCAATTGAAACTTCTTTGATTCTTCTCAAAGGTTGAAACAAAAAGATTGATGGTGCATTTTTTTTTTTTTATATTAGTTTGAGTTCACATTGAAAAATTAAAGAAATCTATTTAAGTTCAATAATACTTAAGCAGTGAGTTTTTCCTATAGAAAGATTAGATAATTAGGCCACAAGTGTTTTTTTTGAAAAATTAAAAAATAACAAAAACAAAGATTGGGGAAAATTAAGAAAAAAAAAAAAAGATGAAGAGTTCATTTAGTCCCCTAAGCACAGAATGTGCTGTTTGCTTAGCCAAATAAGCCGAAAGGCCCAAACAGAAAAAGGAAAATGTCTGATCCAGTAGCAAAAGACCTACCGCCGGCTCGGAATCAGGTGCTCAATCGTAACGGACCTGCATCGGTGGCCACAAGAAATCAAATTAATTTCTTTTACTTTTAATTCCAATTCTAGACCATTGAGCTCTCCGCATTTTGGGCTTGAAAATCTTTGTTACAGGGGCTTCCGGATCCCCTTTTCGGCCCGACTGACTCCGAAATCAATTCTGCTTGAACACAACAGCTTCGCAATTCTGATAAAAAAAAAAAAAAAAAAGATGGCTTAGTAATTTTTGCTGCTCCTCTGAGGCTTTGAGAGAGTGTTTGGTGTGATTAGTTGGTAGTTCGTAACGTAAGCTTTGACTTGCATCCTAAAAGCAAAAGCTGAAGAGCTTGACTTTCTGATTTGCTATAGGGTCAAGAGCTCATTAACAGAAAATTTAGTACAATGTTTGAGAACCTTGAATATTTAAATTAGTAAAACCACATGACAGTGATTATTATTATTATTTATCATATCCAGATGTTAGGGGTACCTAAATATTATTATATTTCATGATATTACGACGCAACTTGTATGAACCATGTCAGCTTACTAGTTTTAGTAGACGGAACTAACATAAAAGTAAACAAGCATATAGAATAAAAAGGTTGGGATTGCATGTGAGCTACTTTTAGTTAGAAACTTTAGGGATGCGATAATAATTACTTATTTTTACAATGTTCCAAAAAAAAAAAATTGATAGCAAACAGTCAAACACTGTTTGATATAGAGAACAAAGAAAAACAAATAATTCATTAAAATGAGGGATATACGACATATATTTAAATTTACACTCATTGGAATGTCAAAAAATAAATAAATAAATCACATAATAATATTAATAATCGGAGCTAGCCTAATTTAAGAAGCAAATGGGACCCACACGCAGAGCCGTTGCGGAGAGCTAAGAGGACGAGAAACCCCTTAAGGGAAAAATTACATGCACCGGTATGTACAATACAAGCGGGGCTTCAGGCAGTCGAATGGCAACACAAATTCTCTCTAGTTATCCTGTCAATGGGAGACAGGTGGACTCGTTTGTACCGGATTATTATGGGATATTCCCCCCCCCCCCCGCGCCGCCGCCGAGCGCTCGACAAAGATTTGCGTCAATAAATGCCCAATACAGAGAACAAAAACGCTAAATAATTAAATAACAAAATAAAATTCCCTCTCTCGCCCCCCGTTTCGCTTCCCCTGAAAAACACACACTCTCTCTCTGACGAATTGCAAGAAACGAGTCGATTGGGTCAAAGGTTGAGATCTCCGTAGCATTTCAGGAGAAGGAATGTGAATGCGTGCGATTGGTTGGTTCAAGTTTTACGGCGCCGTTTTTTTTGTTTTTTACATTTTTTGTTTTATGTTCTGAGAAGTTGGAGCCACGGCGGATTTGCGGATCCCGTTGAAAGATTGTTTGACGTTTCGCTGTTCCAAGTTTGGTTCGATAGTCTTTCTTCTTCTTCTTCTTCTTCTCTGTGCGCAATGGAATCGATCTTGAGCTTCAATGGCCCGCCGGACACATGGCATTTCCTCCTCGCGTTCTACTTCGCTTTCGGTTTCGTTGCCGCTAGGTTTCTCTTGGACCGATTGGTCTTTCGTGTGCGTCTTCTTTTTTCTTGATTTCTTTATTCGCACTCCGTTCTTTTTGTGGATTTAATGTGGTTTCTTTAATTTCCCCCCTCCCCTTTTTTTGTTTTTTTAATTTGGTATTTGAGATTGGCTATTTGGTAAAACCGTAAAAGGATTTTATAGTTGTAAGTTTAATTGTGAGGAGGTTCTTGAAGGAAGGAAGAAAGAAAGAAAGAAACGAAAGAAAGTTCAAGATTGAGATATTCGTGCAATTGGAGAGGAACATTGTTAAATTTAATTTTCCATAGAAGTACTTGGTTTATTAAAGAATTAGTTCTTTAAACTGAATGGCATACTTCTTGTATGCGATTGGAGAAAGAAAGACTTCTTGACATAAGCAGGAAATGTGCTTGGTTATATTTCACTTTCTTATATTCCCGGCTTATTTGCGAAATCTTGGATTTAACTGGGGGATAGCTGTTGCCTTTGGCACTGTTGGTAGCATAGATTAGTTTAAGTTGCTTGAGTAGTTGTTGACGAATCTTGGCTAACAAATGGAAAGAATATTGCTGCTTAAGTTTTTGAAGCTCAAAGGAGAAGTTATTTATTTGTTAATGGTTTAAGAAAAACGTGTTGAACCCCTGGAGAACTTGTTATGAAAATTTTCATGCCCATAAGCTAAAACAACTGATTTTGACTGTGAGAATTGATTATTCAATGCACTAGTTGCTGTGTGGGGGTTTGATTGTTCAATCAGCAACTCTTGTTTCTTTCCTTATATGGAAAACTATATATGAATAGTTGCCTTTTTTTTAAATTCATATCCGTTTTGATCTTAACAGAGGCTCGCCATATGGTTGTTGCCCACCCATCCCACTCGATATGAGGCTACATGGGCAACAATCGCAAAATGCTCAGAGTCTATGTGGAAACTATTGTACTATGGTGCTGTAGAAATGTTTGTTCTGAAAATTACATACAACGAACCATGGTTCAGGGATGCAAGTGCATACTTCAAAGGATGGCCAGATCAAGAATTGAAGTGAGTTTATATATATGTATATATGCTAGGAATCTGCAATAAATGCACATAGTTGCATATATATTAATTAATTGATAGGAATGCATTGTTTTACATGAGTTCTTGAGTATGATTTTGTAAATTTTTGGGATTATGTGAGAAGCTTTTCTCTCAATGGCTTCTGTTTTCATGCTAGATAGTTGCTTCTTAAGCAAAAAGGGCCATATCAACCACTAAACCAAGCTCTGTTTTTGTTTTCAGGCTTCCCTTGAAGCTTTTCTACATGTGCCAATGTGGGTTTTACATATACAGTATTGCAGCGCTCCTTATGTGGGAAACTAGAAGGAAGGACTTTTCTGTAATGATGTCTCATCATGTTATCACAGTCATGCTGATTGGATACTCATACATTACACGGTAAACCTCAACCCAATGGTTCCTGCCTTCTAGATCATCATTTCAATCTTCTCTGTTTTCATTAATTTTCCTTATCTTGGAGAACATCTTGTTCCTTCATTCTTGTGCTCATATTTGGCCATCTGTATCTCTCTCTCTCTCTCTCTTTTCCAAGTAACACAACTTATAGGTGTACCTTCAAATCTGTTTATTATAGCATTTTTCAGTTTTTGTTCGATGATGGCATTGTAAAAGCACCTTGTTAGCCACAATTTTTGTACTAATGTGTTTCCTTTTTGTGAAAAAATGAAATTGGAAATGATGAAAAATTTGCCTATATGGCCCTCACTTGGTTTCTCTATAAGTGTGCCATTTCACAATTGTTGGTTGGATTTATCTTTTGAGAGAAGGGCTAATGAACTCACCATTTCAGGTTTTTCCGAATAGGTTCTATTGTCCTGGCCCTACATGATGCAAGTGACGTATTCATGGAAGCTGCTAAAATTTTTAAGTATTCTGGATTTGAGCTTGGAGCAAGCATTTTCTTTGGCTTGTTTGCCATCTCATGGCTCATGCTACGACTAATATTCTTTCCCTTTTGGATTATCAAATCTACAAGGTTTCTTCTCATTGTAAATTATTTGCTCTTTCTGCATTTGGCATATGATGTTTGGGATCATTTAGCTTTTTCTTGTGTCTTTTTTCATATTCCAGTGTTGAACTTCAGGAGGTCTTGGATGTATCAAAGGTCTATGATAGATCACTGTTCTATGTTTTCAACACAATGCTGCTGATGCTACTTGTATTTCACATATACTGGTGGTTTCTGATATGCTCTATGATACTAAGACAACTGCGAAATAGAGGAAGAGTTGGGGAGGATGTAAGATCTGGTAAGGATGTTAATGCTTCAGCTGTATGCTTAAGATCATCTTGTGCTATCTAATAGGAGTTCCTTACTGCAAACTTGTGGCTATATCAGTAGGACTGCATCCACATAGGCTGCCTTTAGCTGTTCTTTTTTGTCATCCAGGATTTGAATTGCTCATATGCTTTTTCTATTAATGCCCTTTCATCATCATCATTTTATGCAGCATTCTTCGTCTGGGTTCTCCTACATGTCATAATGTCAGCAATTTGTAGAATTTATTTTATGGAATTGCTAGAATCTGACTTGTATGCATGGTAACATTGTATATTGTTCTGAACAATTTCGTTTTATCATCTGGAATTTCATCCTTTAGCATAGAAGTCATTTCATCTCCTTAATTTTCTGCAGATTCCGAAGATGAGTAGGTGAAAGATTTTGTACAACTTTTTATTCTCTCTGCTGGCTTGCAGGATAGCTTTAGCATGACTCGTAGGATTTTCTCCTCACTTTATTGGCCATTTCCAGTTAGGAGAATATTTGTTACATTTGAAGTTATGATCAATTTTTCTTCGTGTAGATATAAGGTTATAGGGCCATCAAGCATAATCTTTTTTTGTGCTCTTTTGCATGTAAACATAATACGCAGTCCCTGTATATTTGTTTTTGATAAAACCCTACAAATTTGGGATGGAACGGGAGAATATATAGCTTGCATACAAATTTTTGGTGTTGTAATATAAGACAGCAGCAATATCATTTAGCCTGTAAGCAACTCAATCCTTAATGGCTCATATTGGCTTGATTGCAAGCTCTTGGATCTAGAGAAGTTCCTTCTTTCGTTACATCTACAGAAGTGTAATTTGTGGTAACAACTGACTACTATGCTTACTAACTTGTACAGTTCTCTGTAGAGTCTGCACCTATCGACGGTTTATTTGGTAATTTGGGCCCTCCCAATGTTTTCGCATGACACATTCCATTGCATTGCACTCAACCTGTGAATTGCAAGGCTTTCCTTATTGAACGAGGATGTCATGATAGACTGGAGAATCCATCGCTCCATTTTCATCTTTTTTTTTTTTTTTTGATTCAAATCTCTCTATTTCTTGACCAACTCTGGCATCGTGTCAGATTTTCCTCTGAAGATAAAACGTCTTCCCACACTGAAACGAAGACTTCCGGGGCCGACTCAGAGTGGGAGTTGAGACTCGGCTATTGCTCTTTCTTGGCAAGTAATAGAGGACCCTTTCATCAAACGGTGAAAAGGAATCAAATTTATGGGTTGGGAAGCCAGTTTAGATTAACGGGACCTTTTCTTATCATCATTTTCAAGCTGAAAATTTTTCCTTTCAACAAATCTCTGCTGATAAAAAACGAAATAGTAAAAGAGTAGCAGATCCCGTCAGAATTGATGGGTTCAACTAACCCAAAAGCAAGGTCCGGATGACAGGGAATTCGGTTAGGGCATGTTTGCCCCGTCTGGATCCATTCATTCCCACTTCTTCACGAGCCACAGCACCCATAGTTTCTATTTATGGTGCTTGGGTCTCTATTCCCACGTTATGATTTTAGCATAGTCATCAGACACACCACTTGGCTTCTGTCGTTATTTGACTCTTGAAGAACAGAATTTCTTTTGTCTGGTCAACGCATTGAAGTCCTGCTTCGTCTCCTCAAGCACTTCAACTTCTGAAAAAAGGTTTTGGGTTCTAATTTTAGTAAAGAATATAAAGCTGATGGGAATAACTAATACTCCCACTTACAGTATGGATTGCATAAATATTGGAGTTTGATTACACTAATTGAGATCTTTTTTTAATATTATATCAGTAATTAAATAATCTTTTTTTTACCAAAAAAATATAGGATGTGCAACAAGAATAACAATGTATAATAAAGTGTAAAAGAAATGCAATAATTGTGAAATTCAACACGTATCACTGTTATTACATTTTTCTTAAAATTTTATTGCACATCTTGCCATTTTGATCGTACATATTGAGATTTTTGCCCCGATGACGTGGCAAAATCTTTAATTCCTCTAACAATTATGTAAATATTATCCCATATCCAAAAAAAAGTGCCAGCTCAGCAATTTCCTCCCAGAAGCATGCATAACAATCTATGACTATAGTTCACTAAATTAGAAATATTTGGTACAAGAATAGCATTATTTTTCGTATTTTTCAAATTTTATTATGATTTTTAAAAGAAAATTGTTGTTTCTAATAATTTATTATTATTATTATTATCTTCGTTCTCTATTATATGTTAACGGAACATAACGGTCGAGAACCTTGTGGGAAATGGGACCCACACACACGAGCCGCTGGCGCGAACCCAAAAAGCCGTAAAACCGCTCGTGGGAAATATAACATGCAGCAGTACGTACGGTAGAAACAAAAAGATTAACGCTTCGCTTCTTAAAGAGCAAAGAAAAAAAAGAAAAACAAAAAGGAACATTCCCGCTCTCTCCATCTCCCTTCCTTTGAATGTCTTCTTCCTCTGTGAGAAATTGCAAGAAACGAGTCGATCAGGTTAAGTTTTACATCTCTGTAGCATTTCGGAGAAGGAATCAACAATGGAAGGGAATTTCAGTGATTTTGTGTCTTCTGGCGCCGTTTCTTCTTCTCTATGGACAATGGGATTCGACTTGAGCTTCGATGAACCGCCGCAGCCATGGGATTTATACCTCGCGTTCTACTGGGCTTCCTGTTTCGTTGTCACTAGGCTTCTCTTGAACAAATTCGTCTGTCGAGTATGGTTTCTTTTTCTTGATTTCTTTGTCTCATTCCTCTCTCTTGTGGATTAAATGCGGTTTCTTTAATCTTCTTCTTCTTCTTCTTCTTGCTATTTGAGATGCCTGTTAGGACGTCGGCTGGAAAGTTTGGATAAGAGAAGAATTTTTTTGTTTTTCTTTGGTAGAACCGTACGCAAAAGGATTTATAGTTGTTAAGTTTTATTACGAGGAGGTTCCTGAAGAAAGGAAGAAACGAAGGGAAGTTCAAGATTGAGAAATGCGTGCAATTGGAGAGAGAAATGGCAAATTAAAATGGCGCTAAAAGCAGTTGTTTTACTGAAAAATTAGTTCTTGAACCTGAATGGCTTACTTCTTGCTTCCCATCGGAGAAAGAAAGACTTCTTGACATTTTTTTTTTTTTTTTCTGTTTTTCCGATTATTCAATGGAATGGTTGCTGTGCGATTGTTCAATCAGTAGTTCTTGTTTATTTCCTTTGCATGGGAAACGATATATGAATAATTGTTTCCTTATATTTATAACTTTTTGACAAATTGTTCAAATCTTTCCAGAGGCTAGCTCAGCGGTTGAAGCGTACACAGGCCACTCGATATGAGGCTATGCAGGCAATAATCGCAAGATTCACGTACTCTATGTGGAAAATACTGTACGATTGTCTTGTGGAAATTATTGTTCTGAAAATTAAATACCATCAACCATGGTTCAGAGTTCCAAGTGCATACTCCAAAGGACAGCCAGAACAAGCATTCGAGTGAGTAATTTTTTTTCACTTTTTTTAAAGATATGCTGGGAATCTGCAATGAATGCACAAAGTTGCTTCCGTGTTAATTAATTGATTGGAATGCATTGTCTTACATGAGTTATTGAGTGCAATTTCGTGGACGTTTGTTTTCAGGCTTCTCTCAAAGCTTTTCTACATGGGCCAGTGTGGGTTTTACATACACAGTTTTGCGGCGATATTTTTGTTCGAAACTATAAGGATGGACATGATCTCTCATCATGTTATCTTAGTCATGCTGACTGTATTTTCATACATTACACGGTAAAACACAACTCTATGGTTCCTGCCTTCTAGATCACCATTTTAATCTTTTTTTGTTTTCCGTCAATTTTCCTTATCTCGGTAAATCTCATATGGGTTTCTCTTTCTGGTGCTCGTATTTGGCAATCTTGTATCTCCTTTTTTCACCCAGTGCCACAACTTACAGGTATGCCTTCAAATCATTTTATTATAAAATTTTCCATTTTGTGTTGGATGATGACATTGTAAAAGGACTTGGTGAATTGGAAAAAAAAAACAGAAATCATGAAATTTTTGCCCTTACGGCCCTCACTCGGTTTCTTTACAAGTGTACCATTTCACAATTTTGGGTTGAATATATCTTTGAGAGAAGAACTAATGAACTTACCATTTCAGATTTTTCCGGACGGGTATTGTTGTCCTGGCCCTGAACGAGGTATCTGAGATATTAATGGAAGCTGCTAGAGTTTTCGGGTGTTGTGGAGATAGAGCTGCAACAAGCACTTTCTTTGGCTTGCTTCCCATCTCATGTCTCGTGCTACGACTAATATTCTTCCCCATGTGGATTATCATTTCTCTGAGGTTCCTTCTCATTTTAAAACATTCACTCTTTTCTGCATTTGGCATATGATGTTCGGGATTATTCATCTTTTCTCGTGTTTTTGTCCTATTCCAGTGTTGATGTTCTGGAGGTCTGGGATGCATCAAATGCCTATGATATATTACTGTCCTGTGCTTTCACTACATTGGTGCTGATGTTGCTTGGAATCCATGTATACTGGTGGTTTCTGAAATGCTCTAGGCAAAGGAGAAAGCGGGGAAATAGGGGAAGAGTTGGGGAAGGTAAAAGATCTGGTAAGCATGTTAATGCTTCAGCCGTATGCTTAAGATCATCTTTTCCTGTCCAATAGGATTTCCCTACTGGCAATTTCTGGCCAGATTGGTAAGGCTGCCTTCATATTGGCTGCCTCTAGCTGTTCTGTTGTTGTCGTCCAGGATTTGAATTACTCATATTCCTTTACTACTTTTACTTTTGCATGTTCATTCTTGTCGTCACTATCATCATCTTGTGCAACATTCTTTGTCTGGATTCTCCTACATGTCATGATATCAAAAATTTGTAAAATTTACTTCATAGAATTGCTAGAATCTGATTTATATGTATAGTTAGTAACATTTCTATTGTTATGTACAAATTTATTTTTATCGTCTGGACTTTCATCTATTAGTATAGAATTTTAAGTCATTTCCTCATCTTAAATTTCTGCAGGTGCCGAAGATTAATAGGTGAAAGATGTTTTACAACTTTTTGTTCTCTCTGGTGGCTCGCAGGATACCTTCAGCATGACTTGTAGGATTTTCTCCTCACTCAATTGGCCATTTCCAGTTAGGTGAATTTTTGTTGCATTACAATTTTTGATCAAAATTTCTTCATGTTGATATAAGGATATAGGGCTACCAAGCATATCTTTTTCTACGATCTTTGCCATGCAAAAATAATAAACATCCCCTGTATAATTTTTTTTCTGATAAAACCCTTGTGGGAGATTGATCCACATAGATGCAGGATGGAACGGGATAGATATAGCTTGTACATAGATTTCTGGTTTGTAAAATAAGACGGCAGTAATGCCAGTAGGCTGTAAGCAACTCGATCCTTTAATGGCACATGTTGGCCTGATTGCAATCTCTTGGATCTAGAGAAGTTCCATTGCATTGCATTCAATCTGTAAATTGCGAGGCTTTCCTTATAGAATAGTTGTTTAGAGTAATTTGCAAACCGCTTCGGTTAAGTCTAATAAAGGCTCTCCCCGTTTCTCTTTTTCTTGTTTGTTCCTGAAGTAACCCCTGACTTAAGTTATTTATTAATAAAAATTTTCTGTTACTTTTATAAATAGTGAAGGTTTGGTATTTATTCAACACATTAAAATTTTTGTATTTTTTGATATTTTTATTATTATACAGAAAATTATTAGGTAAAGACGCTATACTCTCTTGATCATAAGCCTAATGAAGCCATCATGGATAATTCCATGTCGCTTTGAACAGTAATCTGACTGAGTTGCGTTAACATTTGGGGAATTTTCAAAAACATAAAAAAAAAAAAAAAAAAAACAGAGAGATTAAAATACTAAGTAACCTTACTTTATCTTTCGCCAACATTTTTCAGATAATTGGAATGAAAATGTCTTGGGAGTTTCCCAAGGCAAGGTGGAATTTAATGATTAAAAGAAATAAAGTGGAATTTAATGATTCAAAAACTAATAAGACTGTGGCCCCTTACTTGTCACCGTCTCCTTATTTTTGGTGTTGTATTATACTTAGATAATTGAACAATCAACCTAATACATCTTAGATGTACTTGAGATCGTAAATGTGATTTAAAAGTTTGTATTTTAAATTGAATATAATTTTATTAATATTTAATAAATAATAAAATTTATATTTAATAAAAATATATTATAATTTAAATTTATATTTTAAAAATATAATATTTTAATATAATAAAAAAATAAAAAATTATCACAATTTAATAATATATTAAGATAATAATTTTTATAATTATATAAAATAATTATAATTTAAACATATAAAACAATTTAATTATTTTTATTTTAAAAAATAATTAATAATATTTATTAATAATAAATTTTATAATTATTAATTTATGAACTATAATAATAATATTTAATTATAATTTAAAATTGTCCCCCTATAATTCAAGGCAGAGCATTATTGACTTCGCTGTTGACAAGATTTCGTACCTAATTCGTGTCATTTCTAAAATTGTCCACATCGTTACCCCTGGGTTCGCGGAGAACCGGCCGAGTACTTTTGACCCTGACTTTTCGTGACGCCCTGGGCGTTGGTCGGGTTTCTCGTAGTGGCTCCCCGCCTCCTCGAAATGTTATCCCTTCCATATCCCATGGGGTGCCCCTTCGACGGGAGAAGCTTTTCAACGCCGTCCATATAGCGGCCCCTAACTAAAAATAAAAAATATATAACTGGATGTTATCAAATTTTATATCTAATTCCTTTCTCTATACTTACAATACAATTTTTTTTTTATATAAATTATAAATAGAAATATAATGCTTAGTTAAATTCCTTGATGTATATATAATTTTTTATTTAATTTAATGTAATTTAAGATAACTCTTTCAAAAATTGAGTATAAGAAAAAATGATGAAAATAAAATTAAATGATATTTAAAATTAATATATAAATAAATTTTTTTTGTTGTTATTTTTCAACGGTAACAAAAAATTAATGATATAAATCTAATGGCTCAAAAAGTTAATATTTTTTATTTTTTATTTTTGTGATTTGTTTTCTTTGTTTGTAAGCTTCTTCTTTTTTTTTTTCTTTTTTTTTTTGTTTTTTGGGCTCATCAGAGATTCAGCCGGCCATCAATGTCATTTACTTTATCAGTATTGTAAAGTCATTTAATAATATTGCATCATCAATTTTAACAGTTGAATTAAACGTAAAGGAGGATGGTTATTCGATGGCCCAACCGACAATGTGAACCTCCGCCCCGAGTAAAAACAATGTTCCGGCTGGCGAGAAAAAGTACTCTTTCTTTTTCCCTTCCGTTTGACATCTGACAAACATTTGGACCCACAAGGCTACCTGACGTACATGGGAAAAAGGACTAGTTGGGGCCTGGGGATATTTATGTTGGGATCCACCACGGAGGACCGCGTCTAATGGTCAAATGATGCCACGTGCTCCACTCTAGAATATACAATGTGCGCTTTTATTTTTTAAGATGTTACAGTGAATCGTCACATGTACAATAAATTTTTTAGTAACGTATATTTTAAATAATAAAATGATATAACTAATATTAATATAATTAATTTAATAAATTAAAAAATAGTAAAATAAAATTTAATTATATATATTTTTTAAAAAATTTATATTATTTTTATTTAATTTCTCATAAAAATAAATATTAAATATAAAAATAATTATTAATAATTAAATTATTATAATTATTAATTTAAAATTTTTAAATAACTAAAAATATTGATTAAAAATAATTAATTTAAATAACTTTATTTGAAATATTTTAAAAAATTTTAAACTAAAAATAGACCTGTCAATATAAAATTTAAAATAATTTTATGTTAGGATGTAATAATCAAGACTAATTATTAGTTCATTATGTGAGTTACATTGAGATTCTTTATCAAAAATAAATTTTGAACCATTCACTTACACAAAAATTTTATTTTTTTATTTTATAAAATATAAAAATAAATAAAAGTTGTTATATTTAATGTTTTATATATATTATATATATATATATATATTATATTCACAACTAACCTTAAAAAGAGAAATCAAACTTAATGATTAAGAAACCAATTTAGATCATCGGGGCTTTACCGTACATCATCCATCGTTCACAAGCCACTGAGCATACGGCACTTCTACTTACGGTGCTTCGGTCCCTAATTGTCGTCTTCTGACTTTCCGAAAAGGCTAGTAGACCCCACTTGGCTTCTGTTGTTGACGATTAATTGACCTCGTGGACAACGGGACTTTATAACCGGTTCTTGTGTCGGGTGAGAGCATTAAAGTCCTGTTTACAGCTTACATTATTCATCTAGTGTTAAAAAGGGGTATGTTTATGGCTTCTTGCTTCGACACGAGTTGTTAGAAAAAGAAAGAAATAATAATAATAATAATAAACCCTTTAAGAATACTTTAATTGCGAGTCACATTTAATAAAAAAATAATATTTTAACTTTTTTTAAAAAACAATTTCAATTTAATTTTGCCTAACATTACCAAATGTGCAATTAACAAGATAAAATGTTCAACTAAAAATAAAAAAATATATATAATTAGATGTTATTAAATTTTATATTTAATACATCCCTCTATATCTACGATACACTTTTTTTAATGTCTATTACAAATGAAAATAAAATATTTAGTTAAATTCCTTAAATGCATATATAATTCTTTACAATCGGGACCAACTCTTTCAAAAATTGAGTCTAACCAAGAATTACGAAAATAAGATCAAATGATTTTTAAAATTAATATTTGAATAGATAAACTTCTTTTGCCTTTATTCTTTGACCATGACAAAAAGTTAACGATATAAAACGAATCACTCAAATGATTGTCTTTTTTTTATTTTTTATCTTTGTATTTTTTTTTCTTCATTTGTAAATTTGTTCTTTTTCCTTTATTTATTTATTTATTATTTTTTTGGCTCATTAGAGATTCTGCCGGCCATGAATGTCATTTAGATTATTAGCAGTGTAAAGTCCTTTAATAAAATTGCTTCGACAATTTTTTAACAGTTGAGTTGTCTATGACGTGAACTTACACACCGTGTGCAAACGGTGTTCCAGCTGGCAAATGATATGTGCCACGCCACCCGATTCCAAAGGGTATAAAGACCCGCAATCCAACGAAGAAAAATCGCCTCTTGTTCACTACACTACTCACAGCAAGCCGCGGACTTGGCGCTCATGCAGAATTCTAAAAAGCGACCCGGAGTCACCAGAGCTCCGCCAACTGAGGTTTCACCACCACCAGCATCGCCGACAGTTTTCAAACCACGCGTGACCCAAGAGCAAGAAGTCACCGTCATGGTTGCCGCTCTGAGAGACGCAGTCTCTGGAACTGCCACCGCAATTGATTTATGTCAAGGATTGCTTCATTCTCGATTTCCGGAAGCATCCCAATCTGACCCCGCCTATTCTGAAATGTGCAGCGTGTGCAAGAACAAGGAATGCACAGGATGCAATTATTTCCCGGAAGACGAGCACGAAGACAAGAAAGGAAAAGGAAAGAAAGCAAAGAAGAATTACAGGGGAGTAAGGCAGAGGCCGTCGGGGAAATGGGCGGCAGAGATCAGGGATCCGCACAGGGCCAAAAGTGTGTGGCTGGGGACATTCAACACGTCTGAGGAGGCAGCCACAGCGTATGAGAAGGCCGCCATAGGTTACAGGGGACCAAGAGCCAAGCTCAATTTCCCATTTCCGCAGAGCGATAGTAGTGCCGCTGCTCATGATCAGAATAGCACTCCTGTAGAACAAATACAGCAAGAAAGTGAGAAAGAGAAGATGACTGAAACTGAAATGAAAATGGAAACGGGAATTGGGGCGGAGACTAAGGAAAGAGAATTCTGGGAAAAGATTGATGACAGCGAGTTTGATCAGTGGATGATGACGATGAATATTGGTGGCGACTCAACGGATTCTGCTGACACTGCCTTTGGCTTCCCTGCTGGGCATTAATGACAGCTTCTTTGTTTTCAAGACTCATTTTGTGTGTGTAGCTGAATAAAGCTCACTGAACTGATAAAATTAAAAATTGTACTACTAGTGTTATTTATTTTAAAAAATATTTGATTTAAAAAATGTATAACTAAACTGTGAACCAATCGATACTTCCTTCTTGGTTGCTTCTGCTATCATTCCGCTAAAAAAGGAGGATCTTTTGTAGGGTTGTAGTTAAAGTTCAAAAATCTAAAATCTCAGAAATTTGGGAAATGAAAAGCGAAAATGATTCGCGCCAGGTAGGGGTCGAACCTACGACTTTCTGCTTAGGAAACAGACGCTCTATCCACTGAGCTACAGGCGCCGATTGAAATCATTGTTTCTAAAATATAATTTGAAAATTATATTTCCTTTTCGGTACTACAAAGAAAAAAAAAAATTTTGTAGACGCACAATTTAAAATATTATTTTATTTTTAAAAATTACACTTAAAAAATTAAAACAAAAACGACAACTATGATATAATATATAATAAGCATTAAATAATGTACAGCTCTATCCACTGAGCTACAGGCGCCGATTGAAATCATTGTTTCTAAAATATAATTTGAAAATTATATTTCCTTTTCGGTACTACAAAGAAAAAAAAAAATTTTGTAGACGCACAATTTAAAATATTATTTTATTTTTAAAAATTACACTTAAAAAATTAAAACAAAAACGACAACTATGATATAATATATAATAAGCATTAAATAATGTACAATGAATTATCGAAAAAAATATTTTATATTTCATTATAAATTATGCAAATATTTTAATAATTTTATTATACAAGTTATTTATAAATAAAAAAATTAATTTTTTAACGTCTAAATCTCACATAATATATTACTCTATCTCTATTTTTGTCTACTTATCTTTTTTATTTGAGGATTTGATCTTTATATTTTGATGAGCGAAGCACACAAGGAAGGGGGGAGCAGGTGTGACCTGGTCAAACGGGTCCATGTAGTCCCAACCGTGCATTTCTATTTTCTGGCATAGCCCTTAACGTCGCACAGTGGCAACCTCATCTGGGACCCCAACCCGACAGGGCGATGCCCCCACATTCTCTCTTTGTCCTTCCCCTCCACCCCCCCCCCCCCCCGCCTCCCCGCTCTCTCTCTCTCCAGAGGGAGCACACAAACTTCTCAATTTCCATTTCCCCTGTGCTTCCCTTCAAAACAATGTCTTTCTCCATCTTCCTTCTATTCCTTGTTAGCAGCCCTCTCTTCGTCCATTCTCTTTCTACCCCGAGAGGTTGCATTTCTACATAATATATTAAACCATGCACATTCCTCTTTCTTTCTTTATGTCATTTTTTTCCATTTTCATCTCTCTTTTTTTTTTTTTTTTTTTCCCTTAGTCAATTGATTCAAAGAATTGAAAATGATGGTCATTAATGCAGGTTTTCTCTTAAGCTGCGGTTCATCAGAAGAGGTAACCACCAAAAACGACCTCAAATACATTACAGACGAAGGCTTCACATGGGTTGGCAACAAATCAACCGTCAAAACGCCAGACGTGTTGCCCCTACTATCCACATTGCGATTCTTTCCTGATACCTCAGCTAGAAAATATTGCTACGTATTCCCTACGATCAAAGGCGGCAAGTACTTGGTCAGGACTACTTATTACTATGGAGGTTTTGACGGAGGCCAAGAGCCGCCCGTGTTTGATCAGATCGTTCAAGGGACTAAATGGAGTGTTGTCAATACCACGGAGGATTATGCAAACGGGATGAGTTCTTATTACGAGATTGTTGCGGTTTCTTCGGCCAAAACGTTGAGTGTTTGTGTTGCAAGAAATAAGCATACTACTTCTGATCCTTTCATTTCGGCTCTTGAATTGGAGTACCTGGATGATTCAGTGTACAATTCAACGATTTTCTCCAAGTACGCGCTTAGTACTGTTGCTCGACATAACTTTGGAAGTGATGGCGACATCATTGGGTAGGTAAATCTGCCTTTTCCCCTTTCTTATTCTTTCATTATGTTCGTGAAAACTTCAGCTAGTCCTTCACCTTCTTTTTTGAGACTTTCTTGAATATTATAGCAATGATGACGCAAACAAATAGTTGCTCGTGGAAATTGTTTTCATTTGATAGAATGACATGACCCTATACTCGCAGATTGTAGTGTTATTTATATTTAGTAGTTGCTCGTAACTTGCCTTTTGTCCCCTGCCATTACTTCAGTAATAGAAAAAATTGTGAAAAGGATTGATTAATATGGTCACAGTATGTCCTTGTGGGAATTCTGATGGTGACAATGTAAAAACTTGACCTTAGATTTCCGGAAGATCAATCCAACAGGATGTGGCAGCCATTCATCGACGAGAATCCTGTTGTTGAGTGCCGCTCTAATATAACTACTACAGATTTTTGGAACCGTCCTCCACAGGAAGTGTTTGCACAAGGGATTACAACAAGTAGAGGAAAGACACTAAAATTCCTGTGGCCATCCGCTTCACTTCCCAGTAGTAAATACTATATTGCACTCTACTTCCAGGACAATCGGACGCCCAGTCCATACAGCTGGAGAGTCTTCAGTGTTTTTGTGAATGGACAAGCCTTTTACAAGGATGTCAATTTGACAACCAATGGTGTGACTGTTTATGCTTCAGAATGGCCTCTCTCAGGACAGACTGAATTTACACTGGTTCCAGCAGATAATGCACCTGTAGGACCCATTATCAATGCTGGTGAAGTCCTTCAGGTTTTGCCTCTTGGTGGGAGGACACTCACAAGAGATGGTAGCATGTTGTTGCCTATTTGTGACTCTTACTACAAAATTATGGAAGATCCCCTTTTGCTTGTTTTGACAATGTCCTTTTTGACAGTATTGGCAATGGAAGATTTGGCAAGAAGCTTTGACAATCCCCCTTCTGATTGGAGCGGCGATCCCTGCCTGCCTGCTGGGAACTCATGGACTGGAGTTACATGTTCCCAAGATAAAAAGGCCAGAGTTATCTCCTTGTAAGTTCACTTCAATTTACCCGTTTAACAGGGTACTGAGCATCTACACAAGAAAGCATACTAAACTTGAAATTAGATTTAGACTTAGATGGTTCCAACGTCAAAAGATGGTCAAGATAAACTCAGTGCAAGAGTCAACTTTTCATATAATTAAAGCCATAGCAGGATTATTCATGTAGTCTTTTCGGGTCTTTGTTTCCTGTACCATGCGAAGGAACCTTACAAGCATGGGGATATCTGGATCGCTACCCAGAAGCATAGGCAATTTGACCTCACTAACTCATCTGTAAGTTGCTTAGCCCTCTTTTATTATATACTAAATCAAGCCTCACTTGCTCTTTTCTGGTGAGTTCTAATTGAAACGGTATGCTTAGTTGGCTGGGAGGGAACAAACTCTCGGGTAATATCCCAGACATGAGCGCATTGACGGAGCTAAAAACTCTGTATGTGCCCTGAAACTCATCTTCAACTTCATTTGTAACCAATTATAAGTTTCATATAAATGCTTGATATAACCTATTATAAGTTTCATATAAATGCTTGATATAACCTTTGTTGTCACAATCTTATAAGGCACTTGGAAAACAATCAGCTTGAAGGACCAATTCCCCAATCATTTGGCCGACTTAAGAATATTCATGAGATGTAAGTTTATGGTCACTGCAAAACAAGTTCCCAGATGCATCAATGACATAATCTGCCAACTTAATTCCACCTTTGCACTGTCTGACAGATTCCTTCACCAGAACAATCTCAGTGGTAAAATACCGAGCTCACTGCAGAATAGAGAAGGCCTAAATTTTCAGTATGGACAATATTCTCTCAATATTCCTTTATTGTTTAGTATGCAAATAGGAACTAGATTTGAATTACTCGATGCGTGTTGAACTAGTTACCATAGGTTTCTTATGCTCTTATCTTTTGACGGTTCTGCTTCTGTTATAGGGTCTCTGGCAATCCTCTATCTTCTTGAGTGGGCATAGTGCGACTGAAGGAAAAAAGGAATAAACTTTTTGTGCACCCGTAACAAGACTGTAGTGGGCAAGATTTAGGCCTTTAGGATACTTGATACAAGCTTAATGATTGGAACCATTTGCTTTCGATGGACTGCAGCGAGAGATATAATAGCAGTTTGGTGTCTTTTGTCACGTATAAAATGATACAATGTTAGTATTAAGTCGTTATGAAGTGCATAAAGGAGTCGATTGCCAAACGATGAACCCCATGTATTGCCAGCATCTGCTTTGACTTTCCTCCCCTGACTGAGCTGCAATTCACATTTGACTTTCCAAGTATTTGGAAACCAGGTTGCGCTAGCTTTACAAAATGCTAACGTGTCATATAAGAACAAGAGACGGCTGATGCTTGTCAGCTGCAACCGAGTGAATGTAACAACAGATAAACAAGCGATGGTGTATACTTTCAAAGTAAAATATATTAATATTTTTCCATGTACTGTAAGAAAAACATAAATTTGGTGCTGATCACGTGCATAACAAGAATGTCTGCACATCAACATTATCGAACTTGCAAGACTGCAACCACCGACCAGCATCAATTCCCCGGACACCAACTAAACACCAAGAAACGTTATTTAAAAAAATAAAATAAAAAAATAAATAACACTGTGGTGATACTCCAATAGCCAATAGGCTAAAAGTCGTGTAAATTTAGCAATGCGTGGTGGTCCCACCTCGATATCCGACCGGACCAGAAAACCCAAGCAAACCCCCTCTTTCATTTCCCAGGTTTCTTTGTCCCAAATCTCCACCCATAAACCCTTCAAATGCTGCCCATAAAATCAAGCGCCTTATTCTTACCCCCAAAACCATCCCCCCTCCTATCCGTACCCACAGCCACTTCTCTCCGCTGCTTCGCATCCAAGGACGTTCCATTGGGCCCCACATTCCCCCGGTGGCTCCAATTCACTTCCGCCGCAGCAGACGCCGGCAGCATCGGAATTGGGCAGGAGTCCGATGGAGCCGGCCCTGCCTCCGGAGAGGGCGCCTCCTATTCGCCGGGGAAGAGATGGGGTGTTGGGAGTAATGGCGGCGGCAGCGGCAGTATCAGAGTGAATGCGCGGGAGAAAAAGTGGTCGAGAAATAGGGAGAGTTACTTGACAGACGACGGAGACGCCCTTCCTCTGCCCATGACTTATCCCGATTCTAAACCCGTATCCTCCGAGGAGATTGATAAACGGTTAAGATGCGATCCCGAAGTTCAGGTAAGAGGAGACGCAAAACTTGATATCCACTCCCCTTTCTTTGGAATAGGGTAAAATGGAGGAAAGTGTCTGATTTTCAATTCCATGCAAAATACAAACTTTTCATGACAATCAGTAGCATTTTTGATTCTTATGCAGTTCTGTGAATTGGAGATAGATCAGTGGTCCTTACACTCATTATTTATTATTATTATTATTATATGCTTTGTTCTTCTCAAGTCTTTTTTAATTCTTTCAAAATAAATATTGCATTTCCCCAACTTCTGTTAGAAATTTTTAATTCTGAATTCCATCTTTCTAAGGGAGTTTTCCCCCCTCGAACTTCAGTTTTCTGGATAAGTGAAATGAATGCGATGAACGAGCTAGGTGTCATTAGTTTGATGCTCATATCCCAGTTTCCTTTTAGGCAGCAAATCGAAGCATAAGATTGATAATAACTGGTCAGTGTGGCTTCCTGTCAAGCCCCTCTACTTAGTTTTTTAACACTTGGAAGTCCAAGGTTCAACGAAATCTCTTCGAGACAATTTTGTAAGAGGTGATTGCCTGCTTTGCAGTCGTCAAATAGTTGAATATTAATAGCCTAGTGGTATGCCTGAATTAAGTTACTACTTACATTTGGGAGTTCATGTCTAGGGATTAGCAAGATATTATTGCTTATGAGGTTGAGATGCCTATTTAATGCAGTATTCCATCTGATTCCTGGAGTTGCAGGATTGTAGAGAAGTGGTTTATGAATGGACTGGAAAGTGCCGAAGCTGCCAAGGATCAGGATTTGTCAGCTATTACAATAAAAGAGGAAAAGAGACCATCTGCAAATGTGTACCTTGCCTTGGAATTGGTATCTTTTTTTTCTCTTCTTCTGCTCAAGTTAACACAGTAATAGTATCTCTTTGTTGAAATCTGTGATACAAGAGCCATTGTGAACATGATGTTTGTATTCTTGATGTCATGCTAGTCGAATATTTGATTGGAAAAGTGTGTTTGAAAGATCCAAGCATCTGTACTCAATGCCATATTTTGCACCTCGTCTTATAACTGTACAACAAATTCCAGAAACTCAATTTAACCTTTTTTTGGGCATGTCAGTGCAGCCAAGCATTGGCACGCATGTAGACATCTAACTTGAAATGCATAGTGATGACTTCAGATAAGTGTTATCCTGAAAAATATCTATACATGCAATCATTAGTTTTGGGACTCATCCATTTAGCTCATACTTTCTTGAAGACTTCCATGTCATAAGGTCTTTATCCTCTTTTCTGCCTTCTCTTTGATAAACTTTTTCTGATAACAAGAAAGTAGCGAAAAAAGAGGGACTAAGGGGTAATGGTGGTCAATTTGATTGTCAAAATTGGTATAGATTGTCAACATGAGTGCAAATTTAATCTCCTTTTCTTTCTTTTTGAATTCTGTTTATGTCTGCACTGATATGCCCATGGTTTCATGGACTACAGAGAAAATGTAATCCTTGAGTTTTCTTTAAGTTGAAAGCTTCTATTCCATTCTTTGATGGCTTTGGAAGCAGAAGAGTATGGGAATAAAAATTTCCACTAAGAAGCTAATCTTCGAGGAAGCTCCACCCATAGAAGAATTAAGGATTTGCACAAGGGATGTGGGGTTTTTTTTTTTTTTTAGTATCTCCTGTGGTGTCTGCCGATCTGTACCCGTGCCTTGCCCATACCATATTTAGTTTTGTGAAGAATGAATTATATGCCTTTTGTTCGTTGTGGTTTCAAACCTGCTGTTTGGAGTTAACTGCTTATTGCTTTTTTCGCAGGATACGTGCAGAAGATTACAGCTCGCGAGGAAATTGACGTGATGGAGGACTTGGGAAATGGAAAGCCTCCCTGACATGAGAAATCAATTTATTTGATTTTTCCTTCTGGAAGTATACTTCCTAACTTTGGTCTCGTCAGCTATATGTCTCGTGCAACCTAGACAATTTCATGTTGAGGAGGAGAAGAGTGTCTTCTAAACGATAAATTTGGGTAAGAGAAGCAAGGAATTCACCGTAACCTTTGCCAAAGAATGTATTCTTTTTACTTAATTCTCATATTTTTAGCAATCACAGCTTTTTTCTTCATTTTATCTCATTGATCGCTTCAGAATCTTTGTTGCATAAGGGCGTGCAACTTGTTTAGGAAATAAAATGTACCCCGTTGCTTTTTCTTAATTTTTCCTTTTCTCGATGGTTATCCCAAAGAATAATTATATTAGTAAATATCTAAAAACAAGTCGGAACCATCTCCCCAAATCCAAGGCTCAACCATCTTCTACTCGAATAACAGCAATTTCCGTTCTTTACCCAAAAAGAGACTAGGAAGTAACTGCCCCGAGGAGAAAAAAAAAAAAACAATAAAACAAAAAATCGACAAGGAAAGGCAAAGCAGTGCCAATTGAGATCCTATGTCAAAAAATTCACTAAGCATCAGAATAAAGAAGCAAAACAGACAATTTCTGGCAGTATAAGTACTTGTTTGCTGTCTACAATAGCAGAGTCTTGGTCGGTTACAGCGCTATAAACGTGAGGTATCCATAATTGGATGATAGATCTAAATAAATACATTAACAGAAATTCAAAAAAATGCTGAATTCACCAGTAATCACCGCAAGAACAACGTCCGTCTTGATGAAACCTTTTGTTATCTCTAACTATCAGCTCTCTTCCAACAATCCTCAACATAATCTTTATGGCATTATTACAGTCACCACAAACTCAGAGGTTCTTGATGATTCGCAAGGGTGCCCGTCCTGGAGTACAGATAAGCCCAGATGCAATTGCCAGCCGCTCAATATGATATAGCAAGGTGATGTGTTCCATATTGGTTCTTGAGGGGTTCTTAGGCCGTTCATCCTTGAAGTAGTTTTTGTGGTGAAGTTAGGGTTCAATCCCTTGTCAGTGGTATCAGAGCCAGGCGTCAGAGGGTCGGCGGGTGCATATACAAAGGTTTCCTGCCATCAACTCCCGTGCCGAATTACCAACTGAGGCAGCACGTGGACGTGCAGTCTAAAGGGGTCGGGTATGATATATTCCATATCAGTTCCTGAGAGGTTCCTAGGCTGTTTATAAAAGTTGGGTCATCCCTTCACTCTTGAACTAGTTTTCATGGTAGAGTTAAGGTTCAATTTCTTATCACAAAGCATGCTCTTTGGCCTCCTGATCAATGTCATGAAGAACATATCTAGCATCTGGCACATAGGCCTGGGTATTTTTCACTGCCTTCAATTTCTCATCGTCCTTGTAAAGAGTGGTATTTCGAAACGCGACTGTTATATTCTTTCCCTCGGGCATGCTAATAAGAGAATAATTCTTTGGTGGAGGAGTAGGGGTCTTATTCGCCACAGCTCTTCAGCACAATCTTCAAGGTCAATACCGCCATGGAGCCAAGCATAATTCCTCAATGCATCCCAAATTTCAACCATGGAGCCAAGCATAATTCCTCAATGCATCCCAAATTTCAACCGTGGGCTCAAATGGCAAGTTCTCAATATACTCCTTAGCTTCAAGGAGATACCCAGACTTTCCCAGAACCTCTATAAGACCCAGATTGTGCACCATTGCTGGACTAAATTCAAACTCATCCTGCATGGATTCAAAATGCATGAACCCTTCCTCAACTCCATCTACATTTGCACATGCTGACAGAACCACAGTAAACGTTTCCTCCGTGAGTTCCAACCCCAATTTATCCATCTGCTCAAACAACCGCAATCCCCTGTCTCCCAAATTGTTATTTGCATGCCCATTTATCATTAGAAGCCACGAATCCATATTCCTATCAGGCATATGGTCAAAAACTCTCTTAGCATCAGTCATACTCTCACACCTCCCATACATTTCAATCACCTTATTGTTCAACTTAAAATCACCCCGACACGTTGACTGCAAAAAGTAATCATGTACCTTCTTTGCATCCTCCAGTTTTCCACGCAACTCAAACAAAGCATAAAAACAATTAGCATGACCTTTAACTCCATTATCCATAAATTCAATCGCTTCCTTAACCTTACCCTCCTGGCACAAACGCACCTAATCCACGATCGAGGGAGGCAGAGCAGGAACGTTAGCCTCAGCGGTCACATCCCATTCGCGAGTACCCCGTGCAACATGCCCTTGATCAAGGTTTTGAACATGTGGAGACCACTGATGAGGGTTTCTAGTTCGTGCATATCCCTGATTTTTGTTGTTCCATGAATTTGAGCCTCTGGGTTGCCGATAATCCTGGACATTAGGGTTCACTTGATTAGGATTCTAGTACTGCGAGTGTCTTTGATTCCAATGATCGGGGTTTTGCAGCTGCGGCTGCTGTTGTTCAGGATACCCCTGATTGGGAATGGGGTAGCCCAGGCGCTGAACAGGGTAACCCCTATGTGGGTGGCTTTGGCTCTGATTCTGGATATTGAACTGATTATTCCCAGGAAACCCAGGCTGAGGAGGGTATTGCTGGGTCTGATTTTGAGAATTCCAATAGTTATTACTGTTTCCACCTTGCAGCGTTCATTGATTAGGATTCCTCTGGTCCTGCGGCGGCCACCACCGGTCATTCCGGTTTCGCAGGTCCCACTGAGTAGTAGAGTCTCTCTGATCTGATAAACTGCGGGATCGGAGGGCGGACGCCTATGATAATCATCTGGGATAGCCGACGTGCTACGGACCTTGATGTTGCCACTGAAACTGAACCTACAGAAATGAAGAAGAGGCCACTGCACCTTCACGAGAGAATAGAGTGTCACCGTGCTCCGAGAGCAACGGATGGCAGTTAGAGACGCCATTTCTGCCCGTTTTTCTTGATTGAAAAACGAAAACAGGGAAGAGAATTCCCTAAACGCAACAGTAAAACCTTTTTAGATCCTTTTTTAGAAGCTAAAATCGACTACTTTTGGGCTTCTATTGGGCCTCCATTCGGCAGCTGTCTAAAAAAGCGATAGAGGGCTAGAAATGGGCCTCTCATTCACCTTCGTAAATACAGTGTTTTACTACTCACACCGCAAGCCTGCATTTCAGGCCCACGGTTCAGCAAAATCATGAAGGTACTAAACAGGATCCAAGACCGACAAAACAATGTTTCGGCCCAGACGAGTCCATAAATCAGCCCAGATTTCTGGCCCAAACGTAGATATTTTATTATTATTATTTTTGCTTCTGTGAACAGATTCAAAAATTAATCCGTAAACAATTTAAAAATAAATAAATAAATAAAATAATTACCCGCCAAACCTAATGGTTTGAAACTAGCGAGTAGCCTCGCCCGCGAAGGGTATCCAAGCTCTTAAGGAAAAGGGCAAAAAAACAACCAAACAAAAAATGTCTTTCATGGAAGACGAAGAGGAAGGAGAAGAAGAGGAGAACCTATCTTCCTCAACCGAACCCAGCCATTCCGGCGATGAGTACTCCGTCGATCGGGAAGAACATCTCGAGAATGACGACGACGACGACAGCGGCTTCGTGAGATATCCGCCTTATTCGTGTCATGACGATCGCAAGTCCAAGAATGTGGACGCTCTCATTAGGTAGCCTTCAATCGCTCAATTAAACAACGCAGTTAGGTTTTGATTCACACGTCTCAATTTGTACAGTAAAAGAGTTCGAGTTTTGTTCATTTTTAACCTAGGGTTGGTTTCGGTTACATACCATTGGCTGGGAAATGTTGTGGAATGGAAAAATGTTTAGGGTTGCGGGCTAACTATTTTTCTTCATGCAGGAATCTCGTCATTTTGGTTTTATTAATATATTGCTATTTAGAGATACGCCACTGATGCTCGTCACTGATAGCAAGATTGTTGGTCTCAGGATTTACCGTTGGAATTTTCGACTTATGTTCTTCTTTTCTTTGTTGTTCTCGTTTTTAAGGAAGGGATCATAGCTATATTTTGTCAAATATTTGTGTCATATGTTGTTCTTCACCGAGTAAATCATAGATTGCATAAATTGCATGAATCTTGTGATTTCGTTTGCCAGAGGCAACCTGGTTGTGAGAAGACAATCACTGCTTCCTCGAGTTCTATCAGTATCAAAAGGAGCAGCCATTTGTAGGAAACCCTTTAAACCACCATGTTCAAATGGCTATGGTGATGGAAGAGAACAGCTTAGCCGTCGCCTTAGGGCCCGCAAAAGATTTGTTCCATGGGGTTCTTTGAAGCCCGTGTTAGTTGCAATAACCAATCAATTAAATGAACCAAGCACTGCTGAGAAAGACACAGAGCAAGAGAGTGTGCTGTTGCCACCTGGGATTGAATCTCTGGTGTTATGGCAACCTGAAGATTCTGAGGATGCAGCAAATAATTTAACACCAATAAAGGTGGACCCATTGCTTGTTCAGTTCCTACGACCTCATCAAAGGTTTGACGTCCAAAGTCCAATTTGATATCACAATAATGTAGGCTTTTAGGCTTTAGTATAGCAAGTGGAACTGTTCATTTCCAATTTTTGAGGAAATATGGTGCTCTAAACATGTACTTTCTATCTTTTCCTTCTGCTCTAATTAAATTATTTAATTGCTGAACCATTCACCTTTGTGTGCAGAGAAGGTGTTCAGTTCATGTTTGAATGCATCTCAGGATTGTGCAGTGCTGCCAATGTTAATGGATGTATTCTGGCTGACGATATGGGGTAATACTTCATCTTTTATCTGCTTTCTGTGATAAGTATCATTTGTGGGTTATTTTGTTGTGTACTTTCTGCACTCATCTTAAATATTGTCATTTTTGTATAATTTGACAGTTTGGGAAAGACATTACAGTCAATCACTTTACTTTACACTCTACTAAATCAAGGTTTTGATGGTAAGCCAATGGTCAAGAAGGCCATCATTGTCACTCCAACCAGTCTTGTCAGTAATTGGGAGTCTGAAATTAAAAAATGGGTTGGAGAAAGAGTTAAACTTGTAGCTCTCTGTGAAAGCAGCAGAGATGATGTTGTTGCTGGAATTGATGGTTTCACAAGCCCTCAGAGCTCTTTCCAGGTACGTAGATGTGCAGTGATGAATGTGGACTCTTGATTTATGTATGTGCTAATTCAATCTATAACCTCTAGGTACTTATTGTTTCATATGAGACATTCAGAATGCACTCTTCAAAATTCAACCATAGCCAATCTTGTGACCTTCTTATATGCGATGAGGCCCACAGGCTTAAAAATGACCAGACATTAACCAATCGGGTAATATATCTGAATAATTTCAGTCTTCGTTCATCGCTTTATGTTCCCTTAATTTTATTCTTGAAGTTATCTCTGGGATAGGCTTTGGCTACACTTTCATGCAAGTGCCGCATTTTGCTGTCAGGAACACCAATGCAGGTCAGACAAACCTTTGAAAATAATTTTCCTATAAACTTCATTTACTTATTCATTTTATTTTTGCAATCCTGCAGAATGATCTAGAAGAGTTTTTTGCTATGGTTAACTTTACTAATCCAGGAGTTCTGGGCGATGCAGCATATTTTCGTCGTTATTATGAGGTGCATATACGGTCAAATCATGCTTTGCTAAGGAATTTTCTCATTGGAACTTGAGTTCATCTTTAATTGCATGTAGGCTGGTGATTCAATAAAAGATCATATGTATAATGAGGAACTCATATCTGCCTTGCTAGAATCAATAAAATGTATTTCTTGATTTGCTGGTGAGCAATAACATACTTAACATGTGTGGCAAATATTTATCCCTATGATGTTAAATAGGTACCATTTTTTCAATAGATGTTGTGGTTTCTGCAATATGTCCCTTTTGATTTGGCTTTAAGGTTAATGGTTATTTGCACTGTCATAAGCTGTTATTCTTCCTTTTTCTTGTTCTTACTTTTAGTCATACCTATTCTGCCCTCTTTTCTTTTTTTTTTCACATAAATTATGAAGGCACCAATAATCTGTGGAAGGGAACCAACTGCCAGCGATGATGAGAAGAAGCTAGGTCTTGAGCGCTCTGGAGAATTAAGTGCAAAGGTCAATCAGGTATCTTTCCTATTATTGTGGAGATAATAAATGCTGGCTTTCTTAAGAATTCTTTCATGTTCGTCTTCTAGTTCCAACTTCCAGTTCCTGATAATGTGGTGCTTGAATAATTGTTTCATATAGAAGATGGTTCTAATTGATATTTTAAAGAAATAAGAAATAACTGATTTTAGTATTTCTTTTATTTGGCTTGAAAATATTCGCAGTTTATATTGAGAAGGACTAACGTACTGTTATCAAATCACCTGCCACCTAAGGTATGACTTTATCATGATCTCCATGTGTCATTTTCATTAAACAATTTTTTTCTTTTTTTTTTTTCTGCAGCATGTGAATTTTCCTCCCATTGTTATATGAGAATGAATTTACCATTTTAAAATGCTCAATAGGACATGCACTCTCTAAACAGTTTTATAGTTAGGTGTTCTGGGCTTAGTTGATAAGGAGTTCCTATAGTTGGTTGACAACATCAGCTGTACTAGAATTCTTTTTGACCACTTGTATTCTCTCATTAGAGTTACATTATTGATCCAAAAGCTGGTTGAAGCAAATCTTTTGCATTACATTCTCCTTTTGGTCATTTTGTGCTGATAGCCTCTGTGAATAGTATAAGGGCTTGAAATTTTGGTGTCTATCATGGTCCTACTTGCAGATGGTTGAAGTTGTTTGCTGCAAATTGACTCCTCTCCAGTTACAACTGTATAACCATTTTATACATTCCAAAAATGTATGGCTTCACTCTTAGTGATGGGTAACATCATTTGAATTGGATCTTGATGTTGGTATTCATACCATGAGGTCAGTAATTGTCTAATTGACATATTTGTTATGTTACTTCTTATCCCAGGTTAAACGGGCTATTGCTGAAGAAACAAAGCAGTCAAAGATTTTGGCTTATATTACAGCTCTTAAAAAGCTCTGCAATCATCCGAAGGTACAGAAATTTTGGAAAAATAGTAATCTTGAAATGTCATACGTGCCTATTTCATCCTTTACGTAAAGTCTACTGTTCCTCAAACGTATGCAACTATTGTTGCATCCAGTCATCACTTTACCGTGAAAGTGTGGTATTATGTGATAAATTTTCATGAGCAGCTTTCTTCATTTTGTAGTCAAACTGGCTTCTGTTCAGAGGCTGCACTTTGCAGTTAATAAGTTGTCTTTTCATAAGTTCTCCAGCAAGATCAAATCACACACAATTAAAGTAATGCTGACTTGCATGAGTTTTGAATACTTCCATTTGGTGAAAGGCAATCTATTGATGCAGCTCATTTATGATACAATAAGAAGAGGAAGTCCAGGAACTACGGAGTTTGGGGACTGTATTCGCTTTTTCCCCCAGGAAATGTTTTCTGGAAGGTACGCATTTTTGCATGATCTTTTTGTTGAAGATTTGTTTTGTGTGTGATATATATTTTTATGTAAAGGTAGTTTCTTTTGTTACCTCATTTAGGTGTTTTTTTATTGGTAGATCTGGATCATGGACTGGTGGTGATGGATCTTGGGTTGAACTTTCTGGTAAAATGCATGTCTTGGCTCGATTGCTGGCCCATTTGCGTCAAAAAACTGATGATCGGATTGTTCTTGTATCAAACTATACTCAGGTAGTTGGGCAGCAATTTATGTCAACTTAAGTTGCTCAATAAATTTAGTATTTATCCTTGTTATAAGCTTCCTTTTTGTGTTTTTAGTAGGAGACATGCTGCATTGGGTTACCAGTTAGCACAATGGACATTAGTTTTTTTTTTTTTTTTGGTGAAATATTATAGGTGCTTATCATTGCAATATTGTTGCAGGAAGCAGGAAATAACTATAGAATACTCTTGTTCATGTCATATTTTTCTGTTTCTGCCTTTGTATCGTCAAGAAATCTTCTTCCAAACAAAATGTTTATGTTCATTAATCCTTTTTAATTTCTGTAATGAGGAGTCTTTAATGATTCACATGTAAATTGCAACTAAAGGTGCTCCACTAACCATTACCATTGTAAACCCTTTCATGGATCAGACACTGGACCTTTTTGCTCAATTATGCCGTGAGCGAAGATACCCACACTTAAGGCTTGATGGGACCACATCAATTAGTAAAAGGCAAAAGTTTGTTAATTGCTTCAATGATCCGTCAAAGGTATTGACTCTTTCTTCCATAGCAGTATATTTTGGAGTTCAAGGTCTGTTTTCAACATAAAGAAAGAACAGGGTTGATGCCAGGAAAAGATGGGCTATGTTGTTGACCAGGTCATTTTGACTTCAAATCTTGCAGGATGAGTTTGTATTTCTCTTAAGCAGCAAAGCTGGTGGTTGTGGCCTCAATCTAATTGGCGGTAACAGACTTGTCTTATTTGATCCTGACTGGAATCCTGCCAATGACAAACAAGTAATTGCTTATCTAAACTTTCCATGTAATCTGACATGGGTTGTATGCATGGCAAAATTCCTTTTGAACCTTGACTTCCTCTTGATTCTGTCTCACAATAATTAGGCTGCTGCAAGGATTTGGCGGGATGGCCAAAAGAAGAGAGTTTTTATTTATCGGTTTTTGAGTGCCGGGACAATTGAAGAAAAGGTTCTGATTCTATTTTTTTCTCTGTTTTTGTATGTTTGTTTAAGCTGTAAATAGGCAGCGTGTCATTATGCTTCTTGGATACCGTGAATTTCATAGGTTTACCAACGCCAGATGTCAAAAGAGGGACTTCAAAAAGTTATTCAGCATGAGCAAAATGGTGACCTTCTGATGCAGGTTTCTTCTCTGTTTGTTTAGGTTATTTTATTGATGGTTACTTTGCTCCCGTATGCATGGCATTAACCATGACTAAATTGTAGGGAAACTTTCTTTCAACAGAAGATTTGCGTGATCTGTTCACATTTCATGAGAATATCAGGTAATGCAAGGTTGAAATACGTTCTTATAACCATTATGATGTCATTTAGATGAGACACCATTTCACGTTGAAATATAAATTTCATGGATGCAAATGTTTTTTCTTTTGGTTTTTTGGCCGTGGATGCAAAGTTTTTAGAGTGGGTATAATTCTCTCATAGTTAATAAAGTTTACATATTATGTGGATAACTGGCGTATTAAGGGCTGTGGAGAAACAATCTAGGATAGGACTAGAGCCTTATTAAGATGTGGATGGAAAATGTATTGTTACTCCGGTGAAGAAGTGATAATGTACAATCTTAGCAACGCATCTTTCTAATGACTGAAATTGACACTCAAAAGAAACTTGGTAGCATACATTCTATTGGTGAACCTATATGTTTCATCCCCCTCATCATATATATATTTAAAGCTTACCTGTGCAGTAAAGATAGTTGTATAATTCTAGCAATTGATCAGTGGATGACATTTTAGACTAATGGACCTTAATGGAGCCATCTAAGGTTGTCAGTTGCAGGGCATAACCCTACTAATGTCAACCTGCATTCCATTTTTCAATTTCTCTATGTAGGTCAGAAATCCATGAAAAGATGAATTGTGCCCGCTGCTTATGTGATGATGAAGGCCTTGCAACTCTGACAGATGCAGAAAAATCAACAAATGATGGTCAGTCTGATTTGGAGATGGTTGACATTGGTGGATTTGCAGGAATTGCTGGATGCCTACAAAAGTTAAAGAGATCAGAGAAGCAGGTACGTTAATGTCACGAAGTACAGACTGTACTACTGGCCATATGAATTTAGGCGTCTGATTTTAATTTTACCTTCCCTCTGAGACTCAAATTTCAGGTGGGGACACCTCTAGAAGAGGATCTTGTCTGCTGGGGCCATCATTTTCATTCAACAACAGTGCCTGATGCCATACTTCAAGCGTCAGCGGGTGATGAGGTACGCCCACATTTGCAATCCATATTATATGTTTATTTTTTTTCCGGGGGGTATTATTTTGACATTTTTCTGGAGAACAGCTTTCAGTAGCAATTAGCAAGTTACACTCTGCATGGAAAATCTCAACGTTTTAAATGAAAAATGAGTCCAAGGATCTGCATCCTACAAAAATTGTTTTAGATTTTCTCGCCAAATCTTGTTTGTGTGAAACAAAAAAAAAAAAAAAACAAGAAGAAAAAAAAGGCCTGTAGAAGCTCAAAAACATTTGACAACTGTCTTTTAATATTTTACACTTCGTATTTGGTGTCTGACACAACAAAGCAGGGCATTTATCATCTTTGCCAAAGTGGCTGAAGAATTTATTTTTTGTCTTTGCAAATTGAGATGTTAACCCCCGACTTGAGGTTGCTCAACCCGCTACATGCATTTAACATGTTTCATAATTTCTTATTATTGCAGGTCACGTTTGTTTTCACAAACCAGGTAGATGGGAAGCTCATACCTATTGAATCAACAGCAAGTCTAGAGGTGGAGGAGACAAAAGGAAGCGAGAGCCAATCACATGGCAAGGAAAATCTTGACCAACGTTCAGGGTTAGCTTGGAATCAGAAATCACAACAATCTTGTACTCCTGTTGGAGGTTCCATTAGAGCCAAAATTCCCGCTCCTTTCAATCCTATGACGAACACAAATGTGAAGCGAATCAGAACGTCTTTTAGGGGAGCAGAAAATGCACCCCCGAGATCTAAAATATCTTGTGGAAATCAGTTGCCATCTTAAGGATCATCACCTTACACCTTACACATCACACTGTAGGCCGTGACGACGTTGGCGACGATTTCTAGTAAATTAATTTTGGCGTAGCAGATAAAACACATTTCATCTTTTTAGAGTGTAGTGCTGTTGGAGTTTCTACGCATTTACGGGTAAAACAACTTGAAGGTACAAATTAATAGCTGTTGCCAACTGCATCAATTCTTTACAATTAGGTTTACTTTTTCTTAGTTACATACTCTCTAGAATTCGTTATTTTCGGGCCGCCTTACGGACGGGGGTTGAGGAAGGATCTTGACATGAAAACTTATGCAAAAGAGAAATAGGCCATAATCTTACTGCCATAGAAGGCCTTGGCCTTCACTCTTTATACCCTTTTTTTTCACTTGCCCGAGAAATACGCCAGTTGCAACTGTTGTTTCAAACCTCAAAAGGCACCCACCTTGCCCAACAACGAAAACAAAACCCAAAAAAGAGAACAAAAGAAAATTGTTGTTACTTCGTGTCACGGTCATGTATTGGGATCACAAAAGATGCTGTTCTTGAGGAATCTAATGAAGCACTGCACGTAAAAATAAATATCAAGCTTTGCTCTTTCCTAAAGGAATCGAAGGAAATATCTACAACAAACAATATTATATACATTGTGATCACACTATAAAAGAATGTGGGCATTTTTCTGTATGACCCACTAACCAAATCGCATGACTATAATTACAACAACCCGTATGGCTAAAATTTTGTGCTCATCAACATTTACAACATGTACAAAATTACCGTCTCATTTTTTTCAGACGGCAAAAGAATCCACTCGACGGTTTTATAGGCTGTACTTCTGCAACCAAATGAAGAAAAAAAAAAGGAAAAGAATTTTGATTACCGTGAAATCTGGAATATAATCAATAAATGATGCACCTTGTCAAGTTTCTGATAAAGCATTGTACAAGAAACCAAGGAAGAATCCAACTCACATGATACAAGTGGGCCCGCATTACAATGAAAGAAGCAAAGCACTCTCTGAGATCCACCTGGTAAGATTTCTTGAATCAGGAAGTCTGTCTTATGGTGCTTTGTATTCCTTCAAATCAATTCCAGTCATGTGGCTGAGTGGGACCGAGGTATTTCTCCATGGACTCTTTCTTGTGCTCAGGATCAAGACTGCAAGCATCCTCGCCAAAGTGAATACACAAGATCATAAAGAATTACATAACAATTACACCAGAAATCCGACAACTGACCTATTTCTAATGCCAAGTAGAGCATGATGGGCTGCACTGGCACAAGCAGTAACCGGAGCTATAGCAGCACCAGGAACAGCACGTACGGCAGTCGCCAGGGCAGATCCTGCACTAGTTCCCCGCTGGTATTGATTGAATGGTTTCCGAACCAAAGCAGAAGCAGATTTTCCAAGGCCATCACTGAGGCTCTCATATGCCTGCCAAATTAAGAACCACATGTAATGTAATTTCCAAAAATATGTCCCATGGATAGGCAACAGTCCCTGAACTTTCATCCTTTTAAATGTTTTAAGTCCCATAAAGATGACCACAGAAGTAAACATTGGATGGCGATGCAGATGGTTTATACAATAAAAGTAACACTGAGGAACTCAGAAAAACCAAGGCCTGTATGGACATTTACTTGTTGAATTCCTTGCTGGGCATTCCTGGGCTGATTACACCTTACATTTGGTTTTTGGCCATGTTGAGGCCCTGATACAGGATGAGGAATGCTTGTAAGGATATATTCTGCTTGGAGCAACATGTCATGGGCCCCTGCTGCCAAATGTACCCCAAGTCCAACAACTTCAAGTGATAGACTCTTAAGAAATGCAATTGTACCTGGACAGAATTATAATATCAGGAGCCAAACATCTAATAATCAAGAAGATCAAGAATTCCATGCATTTACCCTATCAGAAATAACCACATTCAGGAAAAATAAACATGGTTTTCTTTTTTTTTTTTTTGGAGAGAAGAGGGGGAAGAGAGAGAGACAACTAATCAATGACATCATAGCTATAACAGAAATTTGTTGTTGAAAATTATACTTCAATAAAGAGGACATGATTAAAGTATCCATTTATGCACGAGTCCTCTAGGGATGCTAATTGCAACAAAGCAACGTAACATGACAAGTGAAGCCCAGAATTTTCCAAAAATGTCATGCCACAGAGTAATGTCAAAGGATCACTCACATCAATAATGCCATCCACAATGACCAGAAAATATATCCATATATTTTCCTAGCCAAGGTCGCACCATCATCTAACCAGGTTACTCAATCTAGTTTTAGCACCAGGATATTCCAAGGTGCACTGATATAATGTTTTGGACTTGTGACATGAGTTTTAGACTATGTTCATTGTCAAAATTAAATATGCAAAAGGGAAAAAAGGAAATGCAGGTTTGAGAAATAAATGGAGCTCCAAGAAACAAAGTCAAAGTGTGGAGTGTCAAATAGCACTCCACACTAAGCTTATCTGAAAGCACTTGAGCACAGCCTTCTTACATCAAGTTCATTCATTAGAATTGGACAGGAAGGCCCAGTGACAAATGATGCAACAAAACTAAGCAAGGCTAATAAAAAAATTTTGAAAAAAAAAAAGGGAAAAAGAAATCTTCCTCTTCAATGTATATTGATTAATACAAGAAGAGAGTACGAGGTGTCCTAAATAAGACACATATACATATACTCCCATTCTGATGAAAGTTTTCTTTAGAATAAAAAAAAATGGTAATAGCAGAAAAAGTAAAGTAGTAGATTTCTTTAGCATAAAAACGTGACAACACTAAAAAAGTAAAATAGTAGAGATATTGTGTTTGAAAATAACTAGAATTTCATTAAACAAGCTTCTGTTTGACCGAACCAAACTTTCACTGCCAGTTATGGGATTTTTTTATTACCTTTCTGCATTCCCTTGAGCACTCTGTGATCTTTTCTATAGCTCTCAACTGGCAAAGATACAAGCTTTGCTGCACCATTACCAACAGCGACCAGGGATCGGATTGTAGGAATGCCTTGCAAAACTTTGCGTATCTTTGGGGTTTAAGTAAGAGATTAGATAAATAAACAACATAGTGGAAGAGAAAAGAGATTTATAGAGTCAGAATGCCACAAATACCTGATGCTGATAAATATCCTCCAACCATTCACCAATGATTGCTTCACATACACTGCCCCACCCATAGACACCAACAGCATGAACATGCTTGAGATGTAGCTTGACACCCTGCATAAAATTTGGTAGCCTGTTATTTTGACAATCTGTCCACAAACTTCAAAAATTTACCTCTTCTAACTCATATCTGAGAAACGGAAAGTAAAGAGCCAGGCAAAGTACAATTCCATAGAAATATATGGTCCATGATACAAAACAACAATATAATTTGGCAGGTATGTATTGATCAGGTATGACATGCTTCTACACCTACAGCCAATCAATGATTGCCCCCAGAATCAAAGTAATAAAATTGGATCTCTGAAATCCAAACTATTTCTTTTAGCCAGTAAGAAAAACTTAAGGTCATACATATTATTAGTAATGCCCAGATCTCATAATGTCAAACATGTGAAAGAAATATTTACCTTCCAGGGCACCAAATTCACAAGTTCCTCATACTTCCCACCTCCCAGTGCTGCTAGATCAACACGGCAGGGACTGTAGTCAACTTGAAGAACAATAGGCCATATATCGAACTTCTGCAATTAGAATGTAGAATAGACTCAATCAAAACTTGAAACTCAAGACAAGGAGAAAAAAGAGAAGGGTGAAAAAGAAAACAATGACAAAGCAATAGCACGCCACTTGGTAGATAACACAAAATTTAAGTACTTGCCTGGAAATAAGGAAGCAATGCCTCCTCTACAATTGCATGTCCTCCAAGATTATTGCTCCTCCTTACGGATTGAATAGAAGCATCAGAATTTTGATGATGGTCAGAAGACTGTCCAACTGATGAGCCTTTTTCTCCAAAAAAATTAACTAGAAAATCAACTTGGCTCTGATGAAGATGTAATAGCATAGGAAGGAGTGCTATGCGTAACCTGAAGAGGGCAAAAGAGCACAATAATCAGTACCTGATAGGCCAATATGCAATATACTGCTAGCTAATGCACTGAATAATGAAAAGAACAGAGGAGATTGATGTCATAGTGTCACAGAAAGACAACTTTCACAAATATCCTTGTTCAGAGTATCAGACAAAATTCCTATTCTCTATAGACTCTAATTACCAACAACCCAAGCTTATTGGATAACTTCCTCACAAGAGCCATTCTTGGCAGAATTTGAAAGGATAAATCAGCTTCGGGCAAAAACAGGGCTCAAAAATCAAAGCTTACTTTGAAAGACAAAGAATTCTTTGGTTAACATAAGAAATGGAGAATCTAAAATGTAACAGTAGCCATACCGGTACTCTTCAAGAGGTGTTTGAGGATCTGGTCTGACAGCTTCCAAATCCAGCTTGAATGCATTTGAAGAGGATTCCCTAGGATGATCTTTTGAGTGATAATAACCTAGTATCTAGCATTAAAAAAGAGAAAATTTCAACCCTTATTAATGAGAAAAATGGTAAAATAAACAGTGAAAAAAGAATGAAAATTGTTACCAGCTTCCAAGGGGCAGTTTTGCTCTTGTCACAAAGGTAAAAATCTTGAACTGAAACAGATAGTTTAGATGCACATAGCCCACCAACTGGGTAAAAGACATGCTGGAATTGGGTACCAGATAGTGTAAGCTCTAAACAAGCAGTTGTCTCCCTACCAACACAAGTGGTGGGCTCTTCACCATTCTTTTTACATGCATGCCAGTCAGAACCAGAGTACATTCTCCAGCTCACATCAATGTTTTTAAGAACTATACGTCCTGTGGCCTTTCCAAAATCATCTGACAATGCAGAGTCCACAGAAGAAAAATTGCTCACTGAAAACTGACTTGGATCAGTTTCTTCACTTTCCTCAGAAATGTGATTTTCGACAATGTTTATAGCACCCTCATACCATCCATTGCATCCTCTTCCAAGATCTCCATCCCTGCAATTCCCAGTACTGCTTCTGACAATCTCGGGTGATGATTGCCCACCTATGGATAATTCTGACAGAGGACACAAGTAATACCCTTCAATAACTTCTGGAAAACTTTTTTGTCGAAATGAGGTTTCACTGCTTTCCACAGCTGTAACTGTACCATCAAAATACACATCATTTGAGGATATACCAGTTTTTTCAGTACTTAGGTTGCAAGCCTCTCCAAGGAATCTTTCATGAGCTTGTGATTCACGAAAACTGAATTGCTGAGCCTGATTTTCATCCAATTGGAAGGCATCTTCACATATCTGATCCATCAAACCAACTATCTGGGGTTTGCTCCCTGTGTCCACACTGGAGACATGCACTGGAGAAGTTGACAGGGTAGACTCTTGACTATCTACATCATCGAACTCATTTCTCTCTTGGGCCTGCTGGACATTATCCCACCGATTCTGTAAGTGCACAAGTGAATCCTCCAAGTCAGGGGCAAAAAGCTGCTGCAATTGAGCACCCAAGCGCATCAGACCACTAGTAGTATCGTGGCAAGTTTCAACATAAATATGGGATTTTGAACACTCTAGGTCCCAGAAAAGGCCATCTTTACAGTTAGTTCTCAATTTTGCTTCAATGAGTGCCTCCCAAGCAACTCTAACATAACCCATCTCACGAAGATATTCTACGTTGTAAGTGCCACAAAGATTCTCATTTGCTGGACAAAGAAGTAGCCCTAGATCTTGCACCCTAATTTTGTATTCAACAACAAAAGATTCTTCCAACTTTATGTTGGCCAGGTACAAAGAAGAAGCCGCTAAAAGACAAGCAACAAATGGCTCACCCATTTCTTCATTAAAATGAGAGGGCCCAGAGTCAGTATGCAGATTCCCAACCACTGAACTTTTTATGTGAGGCTCATAGCTTAAACCAACATCCAACAATTTAAGAACAAAAGAAGCCCCATAGTGTGCATTCATATCCCCATGTGGCAAATTCCCATCCATTTTTTCAGCAGACGGCAAACTGAAAAATGATGATATCACACCCAACCAATCCAGTCGACCACCAACAGCAACAATTGTAATACAACTGATAGTAATAGATGTGAAAGCATGTAGGTTCCTTGGATCCCATAGATATATGATATCAGAACCAGCTGACCTAGAAGACAACGCATTTGAACCCCCTCCATCGCCACGTTTCCTTGTAGAGTTGCTGCAAGAAATCAAAAGAAGCTCACGATCTGGAAACCCAGTGATGGCACCCCACAATTTACCTTCTTGATGTGATAGCCAAAAAAGGTTAGCATTTCTGATGCCACCAACATTTGAAACAGAAAGCATCTCAAGTTTTTGAATTCTCATTTTTAGACAATGCCATGATCCAGGGAGGTCATTCTGCAATGAACTTCTTATGTCTTCCTTTATATCAGGCCTAACTGAAAGTTCTAGAGATTCACATACTACAAGTATTGATGTCTGAGATATGGATTTTGTATCCTCAACACAGACCACTTCACAGGACACATCTGATAATACGCCAATCATCTGACCAAAAAAATGGTGCAAATCAACATACTGAGAACTCCCAATATCCACAATTACAGGAAAAAGATGCACGTGCAGGAAAAAAGCAGAGCTCAAAATTATCTCTTCTCGGGTCCCAGAATTTCTGTAATCTAGATTTTTCTTATTAGCAGAAGTAGCAGTAGCGTATTCAGAACCCTTTACTGTAAAATTTTCTCTGCTCTCATACTCCTCTGGAGTTGCCATGGACTTGGCACTCTCAATGTCCCAGGAACCAATCACAGGACATTCTTCCCAGAGCATACTAACTTTAGAAAGAGAACCAGCTCTGTTGTAAACAGACAAAACCTTCTGAGCAGAAACTTTCTGCCTTGATTTACCAGAGGAGTCAAGTCCATCACCTTGACAAAATAAGTTGACCAAGTAAATCTTGAGATTGCCAACACTTAAATGCAAAGAGCATGTGGCCCTTGAAGTATACCTTTTCCACAAACTGGCATTTGATATGGGACTAGTGTCTTGAACTTTTCCATCTTCCAAAGTTGATGGGGAATGGAAATCAATAGCAAGAAATTTATCCCAGGAAGAGTAGCCTCTAGTACTTTTGCCATTTCTAACAGGAGGACAAAGAATTAGCCTTGCATTGGGCATTGATATATTAACTTGCCAATTTCCCGTAGAAGTCAATGTTGTAACATCCAAATTAGAACCTTTTTTCTCATCAACAAGCAATGACCCATGGTTCCCATTGACAGAATTAATTTCACTTTTTGGGCTATCCATTTCAGCAGATTTTCCAATATCCTTCAGAAGATCCAGAAACATGTCTATTGAACAGAAGTTCACCCAAAATACAAACTGGGGTAGTTGCAATGAAAATAACCTTGTGGCTGTTAAACTTCCAACAGATAAATTAGAAGTTGTGGCAAATTGGCAATGAGTGATGCCTGCTGTGCTAAGCAACTTGGTTTTAATTACACTTCCAAGCGGAAACTCTGAAGCAACTAAAGCATTTAATTCATTTGCATCATGAGCTTCAGTAAATGAGGACAAGGGAGGAAGAGCACCAAGTATGTCAGCTTGCATGCATTCAGTCAAAAATATTTCACTTTTGCATTCACTATTACTCTCCTGCAGGCCAAGGTCTGCTACATCACCTTTATTGCCTGAATAGTCAACAATCTCAATAACCTTCACTGTTCCATCAATTCTCATTTTTTGAGGACATACCTGTTGACATTATCGTATGCTTAAAATTAGTGCAAGAGATACCTTATGAAACCAGAAAAAAAAAAAAAACCTACAGTAAATGACTAGAATTTGATGTCTCAAGCAAAGAATTACCTGGAAAACAACAACTATGCCATCGAATTCTGCACCCAGATAATGAACCTTGGAACTAACACCACTTTGGTTGCCCTTTGGATCACAAAACTGCTCCAGAACCTCATCTTGGAAGGATAATATGATTGAAACTCCAGCAAAAGTTGCTTTGAGGTTTGTTTGAATGTGTTGCTGTTCTGTATGTAGTCAAGAGTAACAAAAACATAACTTCGCAGCCAAATGCCAGAAAAATTCTTCACATTATAACTTCCTCTGAGGTGTAAGCACCAGAGAATATAAAATTGCATTGATACTAAAACATATATCCCATCTCCAAAGTAAATTATCACAACCATATGACAGTGTCACTAATAACATCCTTCAGTAAACCATGAAAAAAATTGAACAGGCATTTTGTAGGACCCCAAAACCACAGGCATATAAACCATAAAAAATTTACCCAACCTGACATTAGCACATGTTGACATAATAGCTGATGACAACTCAATTAACCTTCCACAGGTTCACAGTACAATTCATAGTCACTCATGGATAGTAGTTCCACACCTAGAAATTTATAAAGAAACTTGCACCTCTCACCCAAGCACAACTTTTTAACACAACCAATTAAATGCTTTAACAATTCAAATAACCAATTAGAAATATACACTGTACCAATGAGTCCAATTAAACTACTTTTACGATTGTTGAGGCGTTTCATATCAATGAGAAATGAGACTTTTACAGTCTTGAAAAGGATAAGGAGAAGATATCCATGCCAAAGTGGAAAATACCCCTTGCACGGGTTACAGTTGGTTTGACCTCATCAATTAATAAATAAATGAATTGCTGGTATTTGAAATGCCCATTTAAATTCAATTTCAAAGATTGTGTTAACAAATGACTCCACACAAATTAGAAATTATGTGCCTCACAAGCTTCAAAATGGACACCTCTTTTTGAAGTAAAATACAAGTAATGTTTGGTTAGCAGGATGTTACCCACAGAAATAGTGGCAGACAGCATAAGTAATAACACAAAGAAAGTCTAAAACCCACTGTAAGTCAACAAAGTAAGAACCACTAAGATATAAATAACTGAAAAATTAAACACATGTCAAATGCAACACAATTAAAACATATATATGACAATAAAAGGATCACACACCAGATGGCACATGAAGAGATCCAGAAGCAAGGCTGGATGCAGCAGTTAATGCATTAAAGACAGAACATGTCCAATTCCACATCCCACTGTTACCCACAGCTGTTTGTGAATGTCTAATTCCATCAAAGCACTCGAAAAACTGCTCCACACTGTGGCCAACAACAGGAGGAAGAAAACAAAAATAAACAGAGAAAAAATCAGCTTCAACTTATTCCTTATTTATGTAATCGGATATGGAACTCCTAAAATAAGGATCACACCCGTGATGTAACAACAAATTTGCATCATTTAAACATTTCTGATGTGCATTTCTCTTCAACATCTACCTCTTACCCTTTTTCTTTTTTTGGGATGAGGGGTTGAGAAGGGGGAGATTGATATGATATTTAATCTCAACAGTATGTGCAAGGTCACAATGACTGCACCTACTTTAACAGGATACAAAACACACTGACCTTGCCCCAAGATCAAGTTCTTTGGGTGCACCATCTTTCTCACTTTCCTTCACAGAATTTGGCACCCAATCGTGTATAAGATGTGATCCATGTAGCATGGCTTCACCCATTGCTTCTGTGACGCTTAAAGAAGATGCAGAGGAAAAACCACCACGAACTGGGATCCCCTTGTCAGCAGCAAGCATAGCGGGAAAGCTTGCTGATGACCCGAAATGTGAAGCTGAATTAAAGTAAACAGACTCAGTTGACTTGTAATGGCCATTAGCTCCACCATGCCCGATCAAATTCTTGTAAGTTTCCCACAATATCAGGAACCACTTAATTGTACCGGGTTCAAATCTCAATTCTAAAGGATCAATATTAACATCAGCATCCACTTTGCGAATATCCAGTGAGCCATTCTTCCAAGGGATGCTCAATGTTAAATTTCCTGAGAGTCCACCTTTCTTTCCAGTTGCTATTGGAGTTGTAGAGTGTGACTGACGGCTTCCAGAAAATAATTCACCTAGACTTGAACCTGATCCACATGGAGAGCAAGTTTGAACATCAACATCATCTACTTGAAGAAGCTCAACTGTTGCACCTTGAAAATTTACAAAGTTTGTTAGTCGACTTATTCCTAGAAAACTCTCGACTCCTCCATCAGAACTTAAATTAGTGTCTTCAGAAACACAAGTTCCACATTCTGCTTCCAATATCCGAAGGACTAAGGTTCTGCAGCAACCAATCTTCCTTTCATTTTCCTCCATGTTTGGTTCGAATGCCATAATCAACTTTTTAACCTTCACATGGAAGCTAGTGAGAAAAACCTTAATCATCTCTGCAATTGCCTTAACACCTTCATGAACATTAGCAATATCAGATTTCACAGGATCCTTTCCCGTGTCATGCAAAGTTTTTCCAATGTCACCGTGCATTTGATCCTTAGTAGCATGACTAGCACTACTATCATCCTCTCTAGATGGTGAACCATTCTTTGGAATGGGTGCCACCACAATCTCAAGTTCATCCACCTCAACCTGAAATCCTTTAGTCTTCCAAGGCATTTTAACTAACAGAGAGCCAATAGATCCTTCTTTTATGATCACTGATGCTGAAGGCCCTAACTGGAAAACATAGCCAATAATAAACAAACGCATCTACGAGAAAATAATTTTCAAACAATAAATGACATAAAACCAGACTCTAAAGTGCTGAGTTTGCACAAGGAATCAAACATTAGAGGCTTCTTTAGTCTATAAAACAATAAGGGATATTATCAACTCTGATAAGGAACACCATACTATTGTGTGGACCCACCAGTTCAACTTCAGATCTCTGCAGTTCAAGTATTCTAGAGATATTCATGCCATATTCAGTGCAAGAAAGTTATCGAATAGAAGAAAACTATGTTTGGAACAATTGAATTTTCTACAATGCCAGAAGCTGCCTACAGGGAGTTATCCACATTTTTTCTTTTTTTTTCCACTTATGATAGACATACACTAAAGAAGCCATGATAAAGTGCCCCAGCTTAACAAGCTTGATATTTCTTTCGTTACCAAATCAGACGCCACCAAATATAATGTATGACTCTGAATTAGATATAATTCTTTCAACTTCTTGAACAACCAAACACAGGTTTCTTGATAGAATTCTTTCAACTTCTTGAACAACCAAACACAGGTTTCTTGATAGAATTCTTTCAACTTCTTGAACAACCAAACACAGGTTTCTTGATATAATTCTTTCAACTACTTGAACAACCAAACACAGGTTTCTTTACGTAATTCCTTCAACTTCTTGAACAACTAAACACAGGTTTCTTTAATTTAAGACTAAGAATTACCTTGTCGTTAAGATAATCAACATTAAGCGCGAGATCATTGAGCTTGATGGTCCCTTCATAGAGCTGGACGTCGAGCTGGTCAAGGTCCACATCGCCAAATATAAACTGCCCCAATTTCTTCTTCAGCACGAACTTGAACAGCCTCTTCAACGCCCACCGCGAGAACATCGCCTCCGCCGACTTCGCGATGTTCCACGGCAGAAACATCTTTCTTCTCAGCTCTTCTTCTCCGCTCCACTTTTCTCTTCCTCCCGCCGCCGCCGTTCCTTCTTGCTGTGCGCTAGTGATTCGGCTAAAATTAGGGTTTCTATTAGGATTAGGGTTCTGCGGTGGTGCTGCTCGTGATGGAAGATTGGGAATCCTCCATCAAGAGACAGATAAATATATATACAGAGACAGAGAGAGAGGGGAAGAGATAAAGGAATGGGTATTTTTCCGGGAAAGAGGAAAAAGAAACGGAAAGAGAAATACGAGAATAGGGACTTGGAGGTTTGGTTTTTAATTGATGGCACGTCCGTCCGGTCTAAGACTTCCGAGTTTTTCTTTTCTTCGCCTGTTCTGGATTTGCAGTTGCCGTGTCAAGGGTGGACTTTCCCCCTCTCGTCTTTTTTCCATTTTTATTTCTTTTGTCCCGGCTGGGGTGCTTTTATTCGTCACGTTTTCCAAATTCCCAAATTATACAGTTGTAAAATAACTAGAATTTTTTAACGTTATAGAAGAAAAAGATTAAACAGCATGCATGGCCGGCATCTTCATCTTGCTACTCTATGCGGCGACGTTTTGGAGGATCATGTCACGTCGCAACCTGGTAAAATATATATATATATATATAAAAGGAAAAAATACAGCATTTCTGGTAATCGTCAATAGCACCAATAATTGCAATTTGAGAAGGAAAGAAAACAAACTTTAGTGATTTACAAGTGTAGAAAATAATATTAGTAGTAGTTAAAATTTTAAATGAAATAACTCATAATTTATTATTTTTAATGGATTAAAAAAATAATGCTATTTCATCTAACAGATTCATTTCAATAGCTGGAATTGGAATCTTATAGTGCTAATTAAATAGAAAATAATGATATTTCATTTATTTTAGCAAAATAATGTTATCTTAGGGTAACATTTAGAAGAAACAAAATTTGGTGAGAGGACAGCGCGGCAATGAAAAAAGATAATGGTGTCCACGTAGACCACACACTCTCTCTCTCTCTCTCTCTCTCTCTCTCTCTCTCTGTGAAAGATGCCTTTTTATCTCTCTTGAGCTGAGTTTTTGTCCATTCTGCATCTTCGCGGATGACTTGACATAGAGGTCATCTCCATTACCATTTTTCCTTTTCTTTTTGGGAATTTCATTAAAATACACTGATACAGTATTTATTAAAATTCAGTTCAATCAGAAAAAAAATAATTCAAGGTGGGATCTGAACTTGAAATCTTCTTGTTTTTAAATCCCTAAAAAAATAAAAATCCGATTGACATTTATTTTTCTCATTGGAATTGTAGCAATTTTTTCCTTTTCTTTTTTTTTTTTTTTTTTGGTTAATGGGGAAAACGAGAAACAGAGAAAAAGAAAAGGTCACGGGGTTCTTTATTTTTAAAAAATAAGATGGCAAGATATTCTCGGGGCGCTTCCCTGTCAAGGTTAATTATACGCAAAGACCAAAGGTCCAATGGGGGATGAATTCACAAACTTATTGCATACGGCATTGGCGCGTCCTTTCTTTATTGTTTATTCTAATTATTTGAGGAGATTAATGTTCAAAACAAATTATTGGAAGCGACAATGATTTAGACAGTTTCTTAAAGCGAGATGATGGGCCCCACTCTCTCAGACTCGGTTTCTTTTCTCCTTTATAAAAGGACAGGGCTGCTAAAGGAACCGTCCACCCTTTATCTGAAAAGAAATCCTTTTTTTTTTTTAATAAAAAAATAACAAAAATATGAGTAGTACTCGTAATTTTACGAAATAAAAAAATTATCTCAAAATAATTTTAGTGGTTAAACGAGTAGTACTCGTTTAAATATGTGATAATGTTTCAAGCCAGTGAACGGCAACGGTCGGCGTCGAGAAGAAAAGATTCTTTGCAAGGTTTTGGCTGCTAAAGCAGGGGGGTCAGTTGGTCAATCAAGCGCAAGACACGAGCGACGGGAAGGAGCGTGAGAATGGAAGACGTACCATGCGTGTGCCACAAAGATGATTATGGGCCTGGATCTAAGTTTCCTGTTTTTCATATTGGACCAAATTGAGATGGCCGGCTCGGCATCGAACCCATGCATAAAGTGAACCCAATGAACTGTCACAGTCCGGTCACTATCCGATTCATCTTAAGTATAATTAATGGCTGCGGCTGGTGTGCCGTGGGATGGAGAACATCCAGTTTCGTTTTTGGAAGAAAGCAAATGACTGACTAGTAAAGCATAAAGGTACACAAATCCAAGAGAGGACTACGTTTATGGTAATCACAACCTCAAGGGCCACAAGATCACAACAACGTTTTGCCACATAACAAGAGATATGATGCCCCACTCGTAGGGCCAAAAGTAAAAACCCCAGTTCCTTGGAATAGAGCTCGCATGTTGGAAAAGAGAAATCTTGGTGCCATTTGACAATATGGAAACCTACTTTCTGCCTGCAAAAAAGAGTGGGGGAAAACGATCAAGGTCAACATCTTGGAAGATTTCTGTGCGTGAAGCAACTTTCTTTAAAAAACTGACCACTAAATTAGCATGTTTATGTCATTGCATGGTGAGTCTCAGTCGTCAACTTGTTTATGCAGAATATCAGTGTACTCCTTAATGGGATGCCTATGCCTCGAGATAACACGGAGTTCATGTCTTCTTGAGCACAAAACTACTCCATTAAGTTGCAACTGATTCTTTTGAGGCCCTGCCGTGAGATTCTAACAGGTAATAGGGGTCTCAATTTCAACCTATTTCACAATTAAATGGAACCTTAAATGGCCCCAAGAAATATATTGATGCGTTCAGCCTGAAGGGATGATAAGCAAATTGAACAAGTTGAATAATCCTGGCTAATCAATCAATTTAACCTGAATTGGGATCAGAGGCAAATCGATCAAATCAAATTATCGTTAGGTACGTGTATGTGGATGGAAATGTATTATCGGTTATGATGCAGAAATAATTACTGGCTCTAATGCGTTTGGCACTCCCGTCCACATGGCTGGCATCCAAATCTTTCTCACCGTCTCCATTGCTTTCCTTATCCTGATTGTCTTCTGACTCATGTGCTCTTATAATATACACCTTGAAGCAGAAATAAAAAGATCCAATTAACAGAGAAAAGTTTGCAGAGGACCAAAAGTAAGTTTCACTCACATAAATGTAGCAGAAACCACAGAGGTACAGGACATCATGCAGAATACATGACCAGCTAGTTTTCTACTATGCGGTCGATTTTAAAGGTCATAATTGTCAAAAAAAAAACCATTCAACACAAAAGCTGAACCTGTCAAGTAAGTTCTAGGAATAGACCATATCATAAATTCTAACAATAATCATAATCTTCCTCGACAGACATACCCAACATCGGAGACTAATGTTATACCCCAGACAACCACTTGAAATTGCCAAAAATCTCGACTCAGCACCAATAAACAAAATAAAAGCATTCAAACCATGCTAGGCATCACACATAACTCAACTATATTGGTATTGAGATTGATCGCATGACATTCAAGAATATTAAGCCCTTTTTGTCATAAAGCGTAAGAGTGGGTGTTCACCTTGAACTTGGTGGACCTAATCAGTTGGAAGACCAACGCATCTCCATCAACTAGTTCATGATCAATTGCAAACCCCCTCCACCCACCACTAAGACCAGTCTTTTCAGCAAGGTATTTTGTTGCAAACACATACCCATTCTCATCTTCCAAAGTGATGAATTCATCATGATGTGAAAGATGCGTCTTACAAAACTGGACTGGCAGACCCTGTTGGAAAAACAATGTCAAGGAAGAAATTTAATGCCCAAACCAATAAATTGTCTACTTCAAGTCTCTCTAGGTAAAATCTAAACATTAAAATACAACAAATCATTGGTTTACCAGCCAAAATCCTCCAGTAACATGTGATTGAAGCATAGGTTTAACAAAACTAGGAAAATCATTGTCCATATTTGATTGAAGATTTTCTGCTCTGTCAATTGCAGAATGCCTTACTTCATCGGAAGCATAGACCCTATTTACAAGATCTCTTCGTCTGTAGCTGTAACTCCTACAAGTGAAGCTCACACAAAGTTCAGACATACATATCTTATGAATGAAACGAATAGAGAATTCAGGACATACATGCCCAATCATATGAAGTAAATAGAAAGTGCTCAGTATTCGTGCAATAAATTGACATAACGACCTTCTGGGTCTCTCCAAAAGTCCGAGTGGTTCCTGCCAAAATACATAACAATGGAATGCTTTACGGTTAATGAATCAAACATTCAGTGAAATCCATTGATCCTACACTATTAGAATTGAATCATTTTTCCAAAAAGGTTTCAACTTTGTGTGATTCTCGACTTATAAACATCTTTCTTTTATTCGAGCAAAACGATCCATGTCGTAATTACAAATACACTCACGTCACGTTCATGCGCACGCGCACAAACACACACACACAGGGAAACATAGAGAGAGAGAGAGAGAGAGAGAGAGAGAGAGAGAGAGACCGACTTCCTTATAGCTAATGGGGGCCTTTTCTGCAACGCGAGAGGACCTTCTGACGGTGGCCAACTCCACCGGCTGCCTGTGGACCCGGGGTTTCTTTGCCTGTTTCTCATCATATAACCTCTCCATCACTAAAAAATAAATTTACACACATCATATGCATTAAGACAAACCAAAATTTACAATGGGGATAACTAACGGGAGATGGTTTGGAGCCTGCAGAACTGAGAGCACTGGAAAGTTTTCTCAAGTTAAGCGCTTCCATCTTCTTCTTGTTCTCATCCAACCTCTTTTGCCGGATTTCCTCGTACGTTAGCTTCGGCTTAGCCATCTCCCGTGTTTTTTCTTTTTTTTTTGGTCTTTGGGGTTGTCTGGTTCGGACAGTCGATCGAGACCGGAGGGCTTCCAACTGAGCGCTGCAACCTTTTTGTTTTTTTGAGAGAGAGATTTGAATTCAAAATTGGCTGACATCAGCAGCGGTGACTCAGTCAAATTCCCTTTTTACCCTTCCACTGATTGCAATTAATGACATTCAAATTGGGCTCCAGAGAAATTTGCGAAGTGTTGGAGAGATATCATTCACGTCTCTTTTGGTCTTTCCGAAGTATCGAACACGTTCGTAACATAAATAATGATATCCTTAAGGATATTCAGAATCTTCGTGCGGGGGGGACCCGACGTTACAAATGCTGACAAAGACGAGAAATTTATGTGCAGATTTTCTTGCAAAGATGAGAATTAATAGTACTAGAGATGAAGTTCTTGAAAATTAATTAGAAGTAAAATTCTTTGGAAAACAATGATTTAATTGAAGACATTAATGATTAACATTCTAATACGATGTTTAACAATTTACTCATCAATTCCTCCGAATTCATGTACGTCAAAAGGCTTTATCATGTTCTGGTGCACATTCTGCCACGGAATTTAATTGGTCATCTCGATCTCTTCGAACGGAAGATGATTTACTTCGAGCTAGCATAAAGTTGTACGTACCATGATGGTGTTGAGTTCAACATATTTCAGACCCCTGATACCATGTAATCTAAACTTGGGATATTGTCAACTTCGTTTATGTCCAGCCCAAGGACCAAAGTGAAATGACATGTGTTGCATTCCATCTGCCCTGCAAGGCAACGTTTTTCCATGTAAATGCGGGGAATTTGTGGTTGCCTAAGCGAATCGGTGAGGGAGAGTAATGGTTGCAAGTCTACAATTCTGCACAAGAGTCAGGTGCTTGCAAATTTAAAGCTACCATAAGTACATGGAATTAAAATGCCTTTCTTTTCCATTTGGTCAGGGAGATTACAGTACTCAACACACAAATTTTCATTGCTCAAACGGTAGCAGAGTTGTTAAGATGTGCTATTAGAAAGAGGAGTATCGACCATCACGGCAGTTGCTCAAACCTCTATTGTGATTGTGAGACAAACTCATAAAATTTTCCAGAAGAAGCAAGCATTTCCTACCAAGGGGCATTGACCACTTCCTGAAACTTATGTTCATGGCTCTCCGCACTTTCCTTCAGGGCATCTATCTCAGTGTCAAGCCTTTCTCTTGTTTCCCTCAATTTCAGAAGTTTCAATTCAAGATTTTTCATCTCCTCGTCTACACGAGCCTGCTCGTGTCTTGCTTCTCTAGACTCAGTTTGCATAGCCTCTTCTGACTCCACCGCAAGGATCATTAGACGCTCCAACCGAGTGCACAAAAACCCCACATTCATGCCCAACAGCTCAAAGCCTTTCAAAGTCTTATCCCAAACAGCATAATCAGCATGCAGTGTGGAGAGTTTTGAGGCTTTAATGGCCTCTGAAATGTTCACAGTCCCAATTATTATTTCAGCTGCTAATTTGTGATTGATACTGTTAAGGATACTCTTATGCAGAAATGAGTTTTGGGAACAACATAGTTCATAGTACTTAGTCCTATGATGATCACTGAGCTCAGAGTCTATATCCAAACCATTCACAACAATGCTGAAATTTTTTATGCCATTCATGTCTTTAAAATCATCAGTGGATCCAGTAGATGTGGTAAGTGCCAGAGTTTTGGAGACATGAACCTCATTTTCATTCTCAGATTGATTAACTGCATGCTCAACATTGGCTTCTAATAACATTGAGCTATTTTCTTGATTCTCTAGTTTCTCTTGCAAAATATTAACAGGAAGAACCCGTAATGGCATGGGTGCTTTGCAGCTTTCTATGTCCTCCTCAGTTTGATCTTCTATCATTGGAAAAGGATGGAAAAACAATTCATTTCAGGGACTGTTGACAAATGTGAAAGAAAAATAGAGAGCATACCATTGTTGATCTGATTTTGTTGAGCATCTAAACTGAGATGACCAAGATCCCCATCAACTTTGGCAGAATCATTTCCTTTTACTATGTACACCTACAAGTATCAATGCAATCTTTAGGGGGGAGAAGGGAATGGATTCCCTACATTTCACCAAACGATTTCTATTTCATTTCTCTATTATCTGAGCATAATACAAGACTGTTGCTTCTGATTTACATGAATTATGCAGATACCCACTGCTTGTGCACACTTGTTTGCATGTGTGCAATAGACATGTGAATGGGATGAGCACGTGTAAAGATGACCAAGGGTGTTTATTTTCCACTCCTATGAATCAAATATGCCAATTTTTGTTCAAGGAAATCCAAGAAATCACAAAATGTAAGGCCTTTCTCTTCCAGAATGAGTAATTGCAGCTTAGTAGACTTCAAAACAAGAACATCCAAAGATCTTCAGAATACTGAGAAACTACAATTTATAGAAGAAAGAGAAGAGGCAAATGATAAAAATAGCACATGTACCTTAAACCTCAAAGGTTGGACCAAATGAAAAATGAGAACATCACCCTCCCGCAACTTGTTACCAGCGCAGAATGCTTTCCATCCACCACTCAATGCTGTCCTTTCTGCAATATAATTTATGATAAATTCTTCCCCGATTTCATTTTCCAAGAAAATTGTTGTATCATTCCTTGGTAAATGCGACTTGCAGAATTGCATAGGAAGATGCTGTGGCAAAAAGATCAGAAAGGTATAACCAAATATTAATCTGTACAATATGATAGACATCACATCATATCCTATGTTAATTATGAAAAATTTGTGGGTTTACCATCCAAAATCCAACATGCACATTTGATCGCACAAGAGCTTTTGCAAAGCTAGGAAATGTTGCCTCTAAAGTTGATTGAATCTCTTGTGCCCGCAACATGGCAGGAGACTTGGTTGTAGCATTATCATAAACATCACTGGCTGCAGGTCTTTTTCTTTGGTAGCTTTTAAAAGTTTGTGAAAAAGGGAATCAGCATATGAAAATTCTATATAACTGTCAAGATTTTACTGCTTCAATTCAAACATAGAAACACAAAAATAAAAAAGAGAAATGTCTCACGTTCTAGACTCCTCAGATCTGTCGTATAACACCTGCCCATGAATTTGCAAAGCATTCCCCAGCTAATTCATCACATGTGTATGACAAGAGGATAGTATGTTAGAGAACCCAACATCTAGAATAATATTGGCAGGTTAAATAGTCATAGAAGAAGCCGAAAGAAAAGAAATGCAATAACAGAAATGGATGCTAGCTAAAAGAAAAAGAGCATTTCTGTGAACAGACTGGTATCATGTGAAATCCTCACAATTGAATTTAAATTGAGAGGAAAGTGCTATCTACCAAAATGAGTACCTAGAGTAGTTTTGATCATCCCAAACAGTGCTAGGAAGTGGCAAACTACATATAGTTTAATGTCTTTATCAGGCCTCCATTTAGGTAGCAAGAAGATAGACAGAATGGGAGTGGATTTTTTTAGTTCAAATCATGCTCGATAGAGCTGTAACTATGGGTAATTTCTACTAAACTGAAAGCTACATAGAGTAAGCCTGTAACATTCGCATAGCGCCACAGTAGCTTGGTGATCCGCAAGCTACTCGGCTCTTTTAGCATTTCCCAGTAAATTCCACGACAGGATTCAACTAATATCATCTTTCCCAAAACAAAATTGCTTTAAAGAAGCAACAACAGGGAGCTGAAACAAGCACAGGATAGCAATCGAACAATAAAGTCTTCGACTTAGGACAATGTTTTGCTCGGCTGAAGAAGACAAGCCAACTGTATCCTCTAAAATAATGAACAAGATTCCAAACTTCAAAACTACGAGAAGCCAAAGCAGCGGCCAGCCCGAAAAGGGGTCTTACAATTTCAGTCCTGCTTTCAGGTTCTGGAGGTTTGTCGGGGATCTGGGCGAGCTTTATCTTGGTTCCTCGTAGCTTCCTTTGTTTAGCCTGGAAATTCAGAAAAACAATTAGCAGAGATCGAACGTGCAGAATCAGCGGTGCAGCGAGATCGAGAGAGAGGCGGAGAAAGAAACGGACCCTGGGATAAGATTGAATGGTGATTTTCCTGGACGAAGGGGCCCCAGTAGGGGTGACCTGCTCTTCTTCTTTGGTATTCATGTAAGGCAGGCTAATCACTTAAAGCCAGGTTACTCTTTTTCTTCTCCGGACTTTTGCTGGAACAGCTACGGCAGCTTGCTCTTGGCTTCAGATTCCTGACCTCGATAAATGTTGCTTTGCCAGACATAAAACTTAAAAAATAAAAGGAAAAGCCCACGCCTAACGCCCCCTCCTTTTGCTTTTATGAAGGGCAGGACTCCGTGTTGGAAACATTTCGGGGCGGCAACATATTTATGTCTTTCAACAGCTGAAATTTTACAATGCCTCTTTTTTTTTTTCACACCCATCCTTTTATACTATTTCCGCAATCGAAGACTAAAAGAAGCCTGCCTGGTAAGCATTAATTAGAGCAAAAATTTTGCATTAGCATTTTTCACATCCAATGTGCTGAAGCCTGAAGAAGGGATGGTTATCCTCATTTGCTACAAGAAATCTGCCTTCAGCATCACCCAATCCTACTCCTTCCCGTACATTGGAAAGTGGGATACATTACAACAAACTGAAACTGTTGCTCTCAGGTCATTTCTGTCTATACACTACAAAAGAAGTGGATTTCGGTATAACCATACTTTTTTTTTTTTTTTCCGAGATAGTATTATGGCGGAAATTAACATTTTCCTAAATTCATTATTATCATTCTCGCTTTTTCCCACATTTATCCTTATATTACAAAAATAATATGTAAATGGATTTGGTTGATATATTACACACATATATTCACACGTGAAATTATCATGATAGCATATTTTAAATTTTTCAATTAATGATAAAATGGAGATTGAAAATATTCATTAAACAATAATTATAGTACAATGTGGATTGCATCTGGGGATTAAGACCTGTCAAATTTATTAGTGTAATTAAGTTATTGTATTTGTGTTCGTAGTTGAGTTGGCCTGCACTTTTTTTTATGTCCAACGAATTATACTTCCTAAGAATCGAGAGCGTGGGGCTCACTCCTGTTTTGGAGAAAACTTTCAGCAGCGTTCGAATGTGCAGACACACCGCTTGCAACGGCCCACAGAAAATATACATTTTTCGTTTTTCCTATCAGACCTGGATGGCCTAAGTCCCATAACAGAAATAATTACAGAATGTCTTGGGACAACATTCAACTCCCCCAACATTTGAGAGTAGCAACTTATTTAAATCAGGAACAGAGGCCTTTAGATCCAATAACCCAACATCATAAAGGAGCTATTCAAGCTCACCTCTTCTCAAGCCCGAGAAAGCCCATTGGTCCGTCTGTCTGGGAAACGCCCAACGGTCGCCCCACAATTCTCTCCCATTCTTTTTTTCCGCCACCGAAATTTGATTTCTCTCTTTCTAGTTTCTTTCACTTTGGCGGGTGCCCAGCGGTGGAGCCTACGCTCAACAATACCCTTCTCCTCCCTACGGGAGACACGACCGCGCCGTCAATTTCTTCAATGTCGGAACCCTCCTCGCAACTGCCCCCGTCGGCATCCCCTAATCTTGTGATCGGCATCCACCTCCTCTCTTATCCACCGCCTCATCGGCCACACTGAGGGAGTCTGCGACCTGGCCTGGTCACTTGACTCCTACTACATCTGCTCATCCTCCGACGACCACTCCTCAGGATGTGGGTCGCGTGCGGCTCCTTGGACTTCCTGAAAGTCCTCAAAGTGTTCGACTGATTGACCATTGGGCCTTTGGAGGCCCACAGTGTTTATCAGATGATTGGGCCTTCGAAGGTCTTTTGAGCTGGGGCTGAACTTAAAAATATTTTTTTCTTAAAATAAAATGTTCCATGTGTCCAGCTAATTCATGATTATTCCCTTTCAATGGCTTGGAAAAACAGACAATTGGAGTCTGATCCCTTTCAATGATTATTCCCTTTCCTTCTGTGCATTCTACTCTCTCTCAATCCCCAACGTTATAACTCAGGAATACCCATTTTCTGTTCGAGTTTGACAATTGATTTGCAAATGATTTCTAATCCATAGATGTAACTTTAATAACAATTTTGTTATGCGATGGTGCCAACGGGGTGAAAAAAAACAGAGAGAGAGAGAGAGAGAGAGAGAGAGAGAGACAGTGTTAGCAATCGACTGTGTACCCAGAGCAAAAGCAAGGCCCACAGTAATTCCATCTAGTAAGTGTCATAATCAGTTTCGTAAACCGAGGAAGAATGCTGTAAGAAACGTCAAAATCGAAACAAGCCTCTTGTGCATTCACAAGCAAGGTTCTCTACCCTACCACCACCCTCCGTAATTCCCTTGCTGAGTAAATTATTGTTTTTGTTTTTTTAAACCTATTTTTGGGAGCATGCAGATGCAGAGCAGTGCAATCAAACATTTTGTACTCGACAAGACCTAAAAAAAAAAAAAAAAAATGTACTTGAAAAAAGTGGAAAACCCATTTAGGAAGGGACCTTCTCGAGGCTGGAAAGCAGAGAATTTTGCTGCGAGTACACCAGTGTCGATGTGCATGTAACAGCCTTCTTTTGATCCCCTCTGCCTCCGCTTTTGCAATCCTCTACGTGGGGACTGATCTTCATGTGTAGCTGGTATATTTATTTATTTCACCCTTGAGGAGGGGGGATGTGATGCGAGCATCTCACTTCTTCTGTCCTTTGGGGAAAGTGTTCGCGCTTTGCTCGCAGAGTACAATACAGCACATACTGTCGCGTGATGGAGAGACAACGTTCACGTATTAACATGTCTGATGGAATAGGAGGGTAGACACACCATAAAAGTAAAATCAATACAATTGACCAGACTCCTCTCCATGTCTTGACAACATTTATAAGCTAAACGAAACCACATTTGAGGCCTATAAACAACAGGCCAAATTTTTGATTTAAAAGGAGAAGGGTTAGCGTTATAAGAATGATTGGATTCCTTAATCGGGGTTAGAAATAAATATTGCTGGCAATCTCGACACGCCAAATGCAGTATCCAGAAGAAACCCACTTGCCCTCCGGTTATTTCTACTGGAAAAGTGCCGCTGGTCCCCACAACGTATTCAATAGAAGACGAACCCAAATATTTGAGTGATAATTTGCCCCATAAAACAATCATGACCTGATACTCCGAAATTGAGCTGACAAAGTGATAACAGAAAGTGGAAAAGTGAAAAAGAAAAAATGCCATCCTTCGTTAGGACAGCGCTGCACTGCAAATGAAGGAGGAACCAAAAAAGACCATTCAAGAAAGGCCAAATGAAAGCTCAAACAAAATACACTTTTCAAATGCAAAAACAAAACCCATCAATTCTTGTAAAGCCTGCGTAATTTAATATTCCCTTGGAATAATCACTCCAAAAAATAACTGACAAAATCAACACACCCATATGGACAATACTGCATATCTGAATAAGAAATTTTATTAAAATTCTTCTTCTTCTTCTTCTAGAGCATGGTAAACATAGAGCTTGGCTTCTTATATTACTAGTAGAGAAGTGGAGAAAATCTGTACAACAACCCCGTTAACACCCCCACTAAAATCAAGCAAAGTCACATGCTACCCCTGTGTGACCTTGGCAACTCTCTCTCTCTCTCTCTCTCTCTCCCCCCCCCCCCCTTCACGGCTTCAAGCGAACCCACTGGTACCGACCCTCTAAGGGCACATCCTTCACGACATCATAGTTGTACCTACATAAAAAGCGAATAAGTTTGTTAGTTGGTTATGGTCGGATTCTCTCAAAGCTAAAATGAGCCACTAGGTGACTTGTTCCTTATCCTACGCCCGCAAGACAGTAAAAAATTTGAAAAACAAAAAAACAAAAAAAAAAATGAAAAAATGCAAAAAAAAGTTATAAAAAAAAAAAAAAAAAGCACTGCAGGCTCACTTCTCTGCGAATCGTTTCCGCATATTCTTCTCTGCGATGGTAAAGAATTCATTGATCTCAGCCTGACTCGGCATATCCGGTGACCTTCTCCGGCAATTCTTCAAGTCCGAAGCGCGTGTCGGCGAGTCCATATTGTCTGTATCTCCGCATACACTTGAAGGAGTCGTCTCTTTGCTGCAAGTGCAAGGGAGTGCTTAAAACGAAGAGTTCAAAAAACGTATTCGTTTTGGAAATTTGGCGGAGTAAAACCAGAAACGGGAAAGGTAATGAATGAAAGAGAGTGGAATGAATAAAGAACCTGTATTTGTTGTCAATGCACGTTGAGCTTTCAGTTTCAAAGCTCCTGGTCTGAAACGCATATATTAATATAAATAAATAGACGGATATTCTATTCAATGACCATTGAGTAAATACAAGACGAGTCACATTTTAAATTCAAACGCGAGAAACGGAAATCCAAGAATATTTGAATCGGTTTTGAATCTCTGTAAAAATTAATGTGTGTGAGAGAGAGAGAGAGGAAATTTAAGTGAATGAAAAATGCACTGAAGTTTATTTTCCCTCATTTTCCTGTCTTTTCCCGGAAACGTCACTGGATAACTGAAACTAAATAGAAAAAGAGAAAAAGAGAAAAAGAAAGGTATAATTTCCGGTCAAATATTGTATCCTAAGTTCTGAATTTCGAAATTAACCTGCAGATCTGGAAATCTCGAGGTCTCCAGCAGCACGACCTCGCTCCATTCGTTGCTGGAGCAGCGGGAAGAAGGGGAGTCGCCGGAGTAGAAATCGACGGCGCAGGGATTCGACAATGTCGACGGTGCAGCGGCCTTCTCGGGAGTCATATCGAGGAAACGGCGGCCCCGGAGCTCAACGTTAAAAGAAGGTAAATCTAACTCCTCGAAACAAAATTCAATTTTCATTTTCTTTGAGAAACTTGCGGTCGAAGTCTCCTTCTCTGTAACTTCTGCTGCTTTTCTCAGTGACTCCGCCATCTCTCTCTCTCTCTCTCTCTCTCTCTCTCTGTGTTTTCCTCAATTTCTTTATTTTCCCTTTTTTTTATTTCTTTGGAATTTGGAGAGGACGGGTTAAAAAGGGGCCGGTGACGAATGGCAGACGTTTGATGTGAGCGGACGGTTGAGATCTGTTTCACTTGCCTCCGTATATGTGGCCTGACTCCGTTAACGATATCCAGCTGAACAAGAGCAGTTTCCGTTAGAATGATCCGGCCGTTAAAATATTATATTATTACATTCGTTTCTCGTTTAATTATCGGTTGACCCATCAACCTTAATTAATTCTCCAACACGTGGCAGAAGACTCTGACAAGTAAACGTCAATGCCGCGAGCATTCCATTTGTTATATATTTAATTATAATAAAAATATAAAAATTAATTAATATGATATATTTATAAATATAAATTATTTAAATTAAATAAATTTAATATAAAATATATTATAATTTATAATTTATTTATTTTATTTTATATAATTTATTATTAAAAATAAATTAAATTAAATTTAAAAATATTAATATTATATAACATATATAATTTTATATATTTTTATTAAAATATAAATAATAAATTATGGTATATTATATAATTTTTTATATTTTTTAATATTAATTAAAAATTATTATTAATTTATTAATTTATATTCTCATCAATTAGTTAATTAATTTAATTTTTAATTTTTAAAATTAAAAAATTTTTATTGAAAACTGCATTATACTAAAATATAATTCTTAATTTTATAAATATTGAAACCACCAAATTAGGGTTATTGGTAACGTATATGACTAACCCTTAATTTAATTTTAAAAAATTGTAAGAGAAAGACTATGAATTTCATGTCACAGTTTTGTGTACTTTAATTAAGTTATATAATTTATGGGTTTTTTTTTTTTTTTGTTACATTTACGATAGTTGAATATTAACGCCGTAGTAATCCCAACTAATCAAATATTGGGTTGTGCCATGAATGACTCGGTGTTTCAATTTTCTGTCAAAACGGCAAGCTTTGAAAGTTCCTGCTTAGTTTTGAAGTGAATTTCTACGTGTTGTTTGTGCTAGAAATGGGGACGAACCTTACTTTGAGGTAAATCTTTTTTTTTCTTCTTTCTTTGTCCTTTTTTTAACGAATGGTGTTGAAAATCGGTGGAATGACAAAGGACTTCATGGCAGAAGAAAACAGGAGAAATAAAAGTAACACGTGCCCACGAGGAGGCATTTGCGGCCTGAGCTTGACAAGCACCAGACTCTCAACGTTTGGAATTTTATAGTACAAACAATGATGGGATGTAGATGATGTCAGTTTTGTTAGGGATAAAAGTAACAGGCAGAACGAAAAGAAAAATTAAAATAAGATTTAAATTAAAAAAAAAGAGTCCATCCACAGAAAATAAAAGATCCAAACGAAAGTATTTCTCACTTTTAAATCCATTACATGAAAGAAAGAGCTTGCATGGGTGTAGACATGACACCACCACTACAGTAATCCTCGAACCTGATTTCATTTTAAGGGTCTCTTGCCAATAGTTCTCATTATTCATAGAACTCGGCCTATCAAATCATGACACTTGAAGCATTTGTACGACAATCGTGAAAAGAGAAGAAAAAGGAAAGGCCGTGATGAAAGTGTTAACATTGATGAATTGTATCTGCAGATGGCATGATTCGACTCAACGTATTTAACAACTGTTTCCTACCCCACAAGCAGCCCCATCGGGTGGGGCTGTAGCCAGAGAGGGAAGGGTTGGACCATTTGAGTCAGCTGAGGCTGATGCAACACTTAAATGTTCTGAGCTCTTGATGATCCCCAATGATATGTTTATCTCAGGTTGGGTCTTGGGAAAAAGATGGTGATGGAGCTGTGCGATAAAGCTGCCCCGGATCGCTTTTGTGGCATCACATCCCAGTCTTGAATGAACTTGCAATTTAGGGGAAAAGAGGCGTATACCAAATCAAGAAAAGATGAGGTCGATGTGCCTGAGATAGCACGTTTACCCAGTTCAGACTAGACCCTGGAGCTTTCGTTTCATTGATTATGTAATTGCTTACCGATTGACTTCACCAAACGCATTGCTTCCGATCCATTCCATGTTCCCATTTGCAAAAAATTGATAAAAAGCTGACCATTGTTGTTGACAAATTTTCCTGTCAGCTTTTCTAAAGGAAGATTATATTTAATGAATGTCCATGGTAACCATTTTTAGCCTTTAAATTTTTATTTTTTTTTCGTCTAAAAAATCAAGTTAAATTGCCCTATGGTGATAATTCGCGGCTCACAAGTTCCAATCATTGAAAGTAGCTGAACAGTTCACAAAAACCCATTTGTTCTGGAGCTGAGAGTTTGGATCGCGGATGTACAGGGGCGGTGCGGGGCCTCAAAATTCATGCCTGCATCACGATCAAGAATAAGAGGTTGAAACATTCATTACACGTCTCCTCTTCGATGTTCTCGGGAGATCATCCAAGACAGATCTAAAGTGGATACAGCAAATAACCCCCGAGTGTCTTTGTGTTCCTTGTTCCCAGATATGCTCCATCCCAAAATTTGTTGTCCCAAGTGTTTCGTTAGCTACAGAAGAATTTTATCACTAGAAGTCCGCACCCGTTGGTGAGTTCTGACGATGTTAAGCTTTATATCTCATGTCCATCCCCACCTTAGTGTTGACAAACATTCAAGTATGTCTGGGTGAACAAGAGACGGGTATATTAGCACAAAGGGTTTTAACTTTTTGGGGTCAGACTGCGGATTTTTCATATTGCTGATGGTAAATATTATTGAGTTCTTTAGCTCTTGATGCTCTTGAGAGACCTTATTCCGGTGCTCAGTAAATGTGCGGAAGGAACCCGGCGAGGAGCGGCCAGAATCAGCATTGAAGAGATAAAAAGACAACAGTCGTACCCATCGATATTTTGGGTCCTGAAATTGTGACGGGTGCATAGGCGTCCCAGATAAGAGTCTCAAGAGTGAAAATGACAGGTAAGGTAAGACATGGTACCATCGACCATGAAGGGCCAACGTAAGTCAGGTTCTGAGCCTTTGGTTAACAGGGCAAATGGCACATCATCATATCATAATTGCCCCAACAGAGATGCTGAAACGGACTGACAAATGAACAAGGGAAATTGATGCGTTCCTAGAATGGTTCCAAAAGGCACAGATGGTTGCCCAAAGGGTGTTGCAAAACCAGTTGAGCCTGATATCTGATAATTATAATTGACACTGGTCCCCAGGCCCAAACAAAATGACTGCAATTAAGCCGTCCTTTGAATTCCTTACTGACTGGATTCAGCTTTTAAATCAGACCCAAGTGCGTCAGCTAGACCCATCCTAATTCTTATTGATTAGGTTTGGATTGCAGTAGCCTCTGCTTGATGCTACCCAACCCCAATGACTGTATCAAAATCCTGACTACACCCAGTTTCAGTTACGACCCAATATCAACATCCCTATTGAATAATGAATTGAGAATTTTGGGCTTCGTTTGGTAGGGACCTATTGGTCTCATGCAGTGGTTTTCTTGTATAGTTTCATTGGAGAAGCAAAGGGGTTATTCTATTGGTTGGGTTTTCCCTTTTTTCCTTTGCGCTTTTGGGGATTAAAAAAGAGGGAGAAGAGTCCAATCAAGAAAATGGAAAGAAGGGTAAAATGAAAGTAACCTCGTTCTCCACCGAAAAGGCCCATAACTCCATCCATTCCAATCGACTCGTCAGTGGGCCTATCCCCTGGGCCAGTGTTGCGGGGATATTGGAATCTGCAGTGCTGGCCGAGGTTTTGGGTTCGGATATCAATTCTAATCATGGGGCCTATGGCTCTTCAGCTTCATACATGGACTGCTAGGTTACAGTGGAAATTGGCTTAGTTTCATGAACAATAATAATAAAAAGGAATTGTGAGTCCTGGCACTGGACCGAAAAATAAAAGATAAAAATGAATTATTATTTTTACCTGTGTTTTAGTTTTTTCCACCGTTATATTAAGAGTAAAAATCTTTAGCTAATGTAACCAAAACAATGGTTTTAAGCATATGAAGTTAAAAAAAATTAACAAACTACTCGAATGGACAATAAGAAGAGTTGGGCTTCTCCCAGGTAAAAAATTATGCATGGTCAACAAGTTTCATACCCATTCGAGTAGCAGACACAGCAGCCCAAGGAAGCCGATGATCCTATCCTCCTCTGTTGTCCATTATCTCCACCACTCCTCCCCATTTAATTGCTACAACTAACCCATTTAATTGCACCCCAAAAATCACTTGCTCTCCAACAATAAAATTAACGAACTTCTCGATCAGGACATCCTTCTCGCTGTTATCTTTAAACAAGTGAAAACAATGATCTTCCCCTTTAGTCTCACAAAATTCCACTTGCTACAATGAACTTCTCCATTGCCATGGGGATTGTATTGCATAGCCTTTGGATTCTCTTGGGCTGCCAAGATCTAGGAGTAAATGCATTAATTAATGTGGGTTGGGAAAGTGGTCTGCATATGCACAAGTGCACGCGCATCACAAAGCCAAAATGATGGCGACAATATACCCATTTTTTGGTTTTTAGAACTAATCAAGTTTGGCTTTATCTTGAGAGAAACCGTGGCCTTTGCGACATGTGTAAGGGCATATGCATTGTAATTATAGTCAGCTGTAGCATTGTGATCAACGCGGCTCTTGAAATTTTTTTTTTATTAAAAAAAAACTTTAGCATATATTCCAAAGAATCTCTCATGGCATATTCCGATGCGTTTCCCGGAAAGTTCTGCGAATACGCTAATCAATTTGCTTGTGAATTGCTTTAAATGCAACGGTCAAATTGTACCCTTACAGTTTCGACGACTAATAGACAATTGTTACGCGGGCTAATCTTGGTTGGGCCAGGAAAATTGGTTTTTAAGTTGAAACTTATGTAAGAGAATATAAGATTTCAAATTACGAGTTAATTGACACAAAGTTTTTCTTTTTTTCTAAATATTATCCTGGAAGTATAAAAATTTTAGATGAATTCGTTCTTGAATTTTCACTGCTCCCATCGAAAAATTAATATTCCAAACTGAAAGCGAGCAAGGAGAAAACACCAACGACATCATTCCATCACATCGTGTTTGACAACAAAAAAAAAAAAGAGATGAAAAGCTAATAATGTTTTATGAAATCAACCAATTTCTTTATGAAGGGCTGAAGGTTATCACTCTTCGGATTGGACAGATGTCTTTTGTCCCATAAAATTCCACATCGCCAACCCATGCACATTTACTCATCTTTTCATGGTAGGCAACCCCTTCCCTCAAGCATTTCTTTCTCCGCCACACAAGCCAGCACCGATGAAAGCGAGATTCGCATGCTAGTTAATCCACGGCTCGGGCCCTTGCCCATTGTCATGCTCGGCGACCCATTGAAGCCCGGCCGATGAATCTTCACAAGAGATAGGCAAAAGATGCTCGGGGGCCGAACCATAGTCAATTGATAACATCGGCTTGGGTGACCGAAAAAGAAACGAAGGTATTGAAGACGGAGTCAAAGGGTGATCCAATGCAAAAGCCCCCACCGTGGTAATGGACTAGGAGGTTAAACTTTTTAACTGGGCCGTTGATTTTGGGGACAAAGACACGAGCCTTCCACGCTCATTTCCAGCAAGATTATTGGACTCCAGTTCCAGGATCAATGCCCGCGGGAACAGGGTCGGTGTTCCTATACCCCTCAATCCTGCCATCGTTATATACCTTGAAAGAGCTAGAAAATCGTGGGTCACCTCAGGAGCATCTGCGGGTGTTCAATTGTAATTGTAAGACTGTCTTGTTGTCGTGGCCTTCAGAGCCCAGTCTCTTATGGATAAATGAGATCGCGTTTATGATGGTCTCGTTCAACCCCTTTTGACCGTTTCTTTCTTTTGTTCTTGGTTGTTCGGATTGTCAAAGGAAAAGGGCAAAAGATGAAAGATGTGGGTGTTTATGTATTTGAGATATTGTTTCCCTTTGCGATACTAACGTGATAAGCAATAAAAAAGTTTCACTTTGATAACTTAAGCAACAGCAATATTATGATTTCCTTAAAGACTCAACATTAATTACGAGATTACGAAGCTTCGAGTTCAACGAGACATGTAGAGGACAAAATTAATCAACACGTTCTTGATAACCCGTGACCACTGTGAGCAGCTTGAAGTTGTGATTTTTTTTTTTCTTGGAAAACAACTAAAATGTTAGTTTTGGCGTATGTAACAAAATGTGCTTGTGTGTGCTTCCTTCCTTAGATGATCCCAAAATCAGTGTCCAATCTAAAGACGATGTCTATTCAAAAAAAAAAAAAAAAAAACAAATCTGTCTTTTAGAGTTTGCCTGCCGAGAGGCATTAAGCCTGGCGAAAGGCGCTTCCCCTCCTAGTTTACTTCCCCGGGGGAGGCTTTTGCATTGAAAGTGCCTTCTCACCCACCTACCATAACTACCTTAATAACTTAGTAGCAGAAGCTAAAGTGTTGGCTGTTTCTGTTGATTATAGATTGGCCCCAGAGTGCCCTGTCCCAGTTTCTCTCTTTTTTTCTTTGGTAATTGTCTGCAATATGACAACTAAAAGTGCTACCACATGACTTGGATCACAGGGACTGCCAGATTTTCCTTTTTTTTTTTTTCAATGGTATTAATGCTTAAATAGACACGTTATTTAACAAATGAGGTGATAAACTGATTAATGATTCAGTGTAATTTTTTTTTTTTTTTTCTACTGATGCATACATTCTAGTTATTTAGCTATTTGTATTAAATTAAAAAAATACGTGATTAATTTAAATTGAGAATATAATCTTGATCCACCTGGGTTTTACTTTAGAGTACAAACGAAAATTCATAAATGAGAGGTGAAGTTAGTTCAACATTTGTACCTGTCCAACTCCAACCTACAAAGGAAATGCGACAATCAAGAGATCAGACTGCAGATAAGTTAGCTCAACCGACACATACGGTCGAGATATCTCTGCTGGTCCAAACCAGGAATTCGTTGACTGAGACTTCTCGATCCACTGAAGACTCCCCACCTTTATTGCCTGATCCGGCTCAGCTTCATCCTCTCTCCTCCCCCATATTCTCCTCGATGTGCTCCTCCTCACATTTTGCACTCCCCTGATTGCCATCGATTCATAGCTTGGCAATGTTTGAGCTTGGTTCTCCATTGACCAGACCTCATTCTCTCGGGTCTTTTTAAAACGAGGCCGTACGAGCAAGATGATCAGAGTTGTTAATTGTTACACGCTACGAGATGTTTCGCGTAGGCTATATGATCTATAATATAAAACTTGATCAGGGGATGCGAACATAAAATCAACGTCAACTTATCTTGACCATACACCATAACTAACGTGTGGACGAGGCAATGCAATTTTTAATGCACAAACCAATAGTTGTAGATATTATGGTCGCCTGAAACCAGAAACCAACGATCAATATTTATTTATGGCCCCATTGAACGAGCAAGGCTCTCTTTCATGAAGGCTACCGAAGAACTTCAACTAATTAAACAGCATTGTTTCCTTCACATTGGATTTAAAAATAAAAAAAAAAAAAAAAGCAAAGAAAGAGAGCCTGATCCACCAGAACAACGATTAATGCTGCTGCTTTATGAAATTAACCAATTTCTTCATGAAGGGCTGGATGTTCTCGCTGCTGGGATTGAAGAAATGAAAGCAATGGCCCTCTTCTTTTGTCTCATAAAATTCCACATCGCCACCCCATGCACATTTACTCATTTTTTCATAGTAGGCAACCCCTCTGCCCCTAAGCATGTCTTTCTCTGCCACACACACCAACAGTTTATCGCACTTCAATTTCATCAAGTTCGGATCCGCTTCCGGGTTCAGTTTCGGATCATTTTCTGGCCCCGGACTTGTTGGACACATATACTCGTAAATTTTGTCTGGCTGTTTACCCCCAAAATATGGGTGAACTATCAGCAGCTTGTTAATTTTCACTCCGAACAATCCAGATGCCCCAGCTTGGACAGCCACGTAGTGGGCTAAGTTGGCTCCGGCACTCTCACCCGCCAAAATAACCCGCCCGAGATCCGCATGCTCGTTAATCCACGGTTCGGGCCCTTGTCCGTTCGCATGCTTGGCGACCCATTGAAGCCCGGCCAATGAATCTTCATAAGCGATCGGCAAAAGATGCTCGGGGGCTAACCTGTAGTCAATTGATATGGCAATAACATTGGCTTGGGTGACCAGGAAGGAAAGGAAGGTTTTGAAGGCCGAGGCAAAGGGTGATCCAATGCAAAAGCCACCACCGTGGTAATGGACTAAAAGGGGCAGCTTTTCACCTGAACCGTCGATCCTGGGGAGAAAGATACGGGCTTTCACGCCTGTTTCGGCCGAGATTTCAATATCTTTGGACTGGACCCCGGTTTCAGGGTCAAGGCCTGCAGGGACATGGTCAGTGTGCCAATACCTCTCGATCCGGCCGTCTTTGTATACCTTGAAAAAGCCTGGAAAATCGTGGGTCACCTCAGCAGCATCCGTGGCCATGGCAGGATTGTAATAAGATAGAAGAAGCAGAACGTTTCTGTGAAGTGGGTTTTGGTTGTTCGTCAACAGGGTTATAAAATGCAGGCGGAGCCTTCAAGCAGAATGAGGCAGATCCGGTGTATCGTGTGGCATGGAAGAAAAGGACGGGTTAAAACGATTTGAAGCCGAGAAGGCGACAACCAAACCAACTGGCACAGGGCGAGGGGGTAACAGTGTCCTCGATTCCTGTCAAAATTAATAGACCTTATCTGCTGCCCACCTAATTCTAAGATTTTCCAGGGAAAGGACATAGTATGGAATCACATTTGGTACCTTTCCTGATTCCATTTATTTTGGGCCGTTTCTTTCCTTTCTTTTGGGCCAATCATCTTCCGAGTCCTCCGAATTCGAATGGAAAAGTGGCAGAAAGATGAATGATGAAAAATATTTGATAACCAATTGTTCCCCTCTGTACGTTTTTAAATTCATCACTTCGTGTTTTTCAGGTCGAGTTCATTTGTGCCACATACATTTGATCCCATGTGCATGTATATAGTATAGGCATACGCTATGTGCATAACTATGTCAGTGCAAGTCATATTCGAGTTTGGTGCATTCAACTGGGGTCTTTTATTTATTTATTTATTTTTCATATTTCATAATTACGTGCAAATCACGATAGATGTATTTTTAAAATTTATTTGCAGGCATCATTTTCCATTTAAATTTCTCACGCATTAATCATAATCTATCAGGACATCTACTGACACTGGTTATGAATTTTGCAATCAATGTAAGGGGAAAAGGCGAAGAGTTTGGGATCTTAAGTGCACTCTTTGAGGATCATGGTTCACATCTTTTAATTAAAAGAAAGAAAGAAAGAAAGAAAGAAAGATTAAAGATAATTCATTCATTCATTCATTCATTCTTAACGTTATTATTTATAATATCATAAAATTACATCACCGTGCTAATTAAATCTTATCATGACACGGGATTTTAAAATCTAACACACGCCGAGACTTTATTTACTAGAGAAAAAGTCACGGATCGATGCCACAAGTGACCCATTTCATATCATCCCGAAAATCACTTACGCTCCATCAATAAAATTGACGAGCTTCTTCATCAGGGCATCCTTCTCGCTGTTTTCTTCATACAAGTGAAAACAATGATCCTGCCCTTTGGTCTCATAAAATTCCACTTGTCCAGCCCGGTCACTGTTGATCAAGGTCGTGTAATAAGCCTCCCCTCTGCTTCTCAGGCTGTCATTTTCCGCAACGCAGACCAGCACTTTGTCACACCCCATTTTGGGTAGGTTCGGATCCACAGCCGGATTTGTCTTCGGGTCATTATCTGGCCCGGAACTTGTCGGAGACATGATCCTGTATATTTTATCAAAATCTTCAATTCCCGCAAAGTATGGATGTATTATGAGAATCCCCTTAACCTTGAGACCTGCCAGTCCGTTGACACCGGTTTGGACTGCCACATAATGGGCTATGTTTGCCCCAGCACTCTCGCCGGCTAAAAAGACCCGCCCGAAATCTACATGGTTGCTCAGCCATGGTTCAGGCCCAAGCCCATTGGAGTGATCGGCAATCCATTGCAGGCCAGCCCACGAATCCTCATACGCAATTGGTAGCAGGTGCTCCGGGGCTAACCTATAATCAATTGAGATGGCAATAACATTGGCTTCACTAACTAGAGAAGTCAGAAATTTTGTGGAAGTTTCATCCATTGGTGATCCGGCAGAGAAGCCACCGCCGTGGTAGTGGACGAGGAGAGGTAGCTTTGGACCCGAGCCATGAATTCCTGGCACAAAGATACGGGCCTTGACTCCGGTCTCAGGCGAGATCACAACATCATTGGATTGGACCCCAGTATTTGGGTCTAGGCCAGCAGGAACTGGGGGAGCCCCCATGTACCTCTCCATGCGGCCATCTCTGTATACCTTGAATAAACCTGGAAAATCATGGGTTACTTCGTTGTTGCTTGAATCCATGGCAAACTTGGCCTGCAGAGAGAGAGAGAGAGAGAGAGAGAGAGATATGCTTTTGAGAAATGTATTTTAGCTGCAGCTATGTCAATGAGCATAAACTGCGCTTTCAATATAAGCACAAAGATGCACAACTAACAAAGTGAAAACGACAGTACTTTGCAGGCCAAATTGGTCATGCATTCATACGTCAACTGTAAATTTCTATTTACCTGTAACTTCAGCATCCTGACAATCACACATGTACATATGTATGTGGTTCCGTTCTCTAATAGGGTAAAGCAAAAATTAAACCATCACCGTCTAGTTCCCTTGATTACTATCCCATTCACTCCGAAATGAGTTGCCACTTCGAGGAAAAGTGATAAAAAGACAATGAAGCAATACGTGGGTGGGTTTGAAAGCTACATAATCACTGTAGCGTAACGTGCCATATAACTTCTTATGCACACCTCAGCTTTCACATGTTATATATATATATATATATATTTTGGACCTTTCAGGTCTTAACTATGAAACAATTGCACATGTAGGCGAAACTTTGTGGCCAGCAAGGGCTCCTAAGACCTGAAATTCCTTTTACTCCTAAGGAATCTTAAACCTATTAAAACATTCCAAAATCAATTTCTTTTATAAGGCTAATGGGTGTTATTCGTTTATTTATTTTTACAAACCGACGGTAGATTAGATACCAGAAATTAAAATAAAAAAAGGTTCACCGTTAGGAGCACCAGCTTACACTTCGTCAATGCGTAGGCACGGGGGCAATGAGGAAAAGGACAACGGGACGAACCAAAAGGTCCAATCGACGCGGGGTACCTTTAATAATATAACAATAATAATTATAAAAAAAAAAGGAGCAACTGAGCACGAATGTTGACAGTTTCATCAGTGTTAAACCATTCAATTAGCTTGTGTCTTAAATCAAGACATCATATTAACATATTCCATTCGTTCAAAACCCCAAAAAAAAAAAAAAAATAAAATAAAAAAGAAGAAGAAGGAGACTCAAAGAGAAGGAACGCACTGTCGTTTTGCCGGGCTCTATTTCCGTGCATTTTCTCGGTTTTGGCTTAATATTTCAATAACGAGAAGACTATGGGAAATGAAGTATCTGGTAATTTTAGGGAGCAGCTTGCAACGGTCTAGAGCGTCTAATCATTTTTGTTCTTCACGGGAAAAGGCCCACTTTCTCTCTCTCTTCAATTCTTCGTTTTGCTTGTTTTCTGGGTTATGGGTATTAATGGGTTGAGGACGGTAGATAAAGTTGGACTGTGAAAAGTAAAGGAGGAATTTGAGCTGCTCAATGCCTTTTCCTTCTCTTTCACTATCCTTTTAAGCTTCCTCAGAACCATGGCTGACGATATCTGCTTCTTCTCAAAGGTTGATGATCGCCTTTTATTTACAATTTTCTCTCTTTTTATTTTTAATTTAAAAAACTCATAATAATTCCGTTGGCTTTCTCTAGCTCTTGTTTTTTGTCTTTTTGTCTTTTGTTTTTGTTTATATTACATGAGTACAAAATTCGTGTCCTTTTGGTCCTTTTTGTTTCTGGGTAACATGCGTTTTTTTGATCTTTTTATGATCTGGGTCTTATGTTTCTAACATGTGACATTGTTTCATTTAGCGTTTTTGCTTTGCCTCTGTATGCAAAACAGGTTCAAACCAGATTTCCTTTGTTTTTGGGAATGTTCAGGGTTGTTGATTGAGCAACTTTAATCCATTTTTTATACATGAATCGTAATACTTGTGCAGGAAGAGTAGCCTTTTCTAATTAGGCGAGTCATCTGGAATTTTTTGATATGATTTACCCTTTTATTTATGTGGTATTGAGTGGAAATTGATTCTTTCTGCTTTATGCTTTTGCTGTCATGTGTTTGTTTTTGACACCCTTTTCGCTTCTCGTTGTGGTTTAGCAAATTTTGACATTTGTGGGCTAATCTTCGATTACAGGATAGTTTCATGTTAAAGGTTCCAAAGAAGTCCCCATTGGTGTTGAGGATGGTTGTATTGGTTTTTGTAATGGTCTGTGGTCTGTATATATGCTCAATTTGTCTCAAGCAAATTGGCATCCGCACCAATTCAGGATTATTGAATGTTGAAGTGATGGCAAAGCCATGCCCTAAACCTATTATCGAGCCTTGGGAAATCCCATACGTGCACTACCCAAAACCAACAACTTACAGCAGGTGAGGCGTGGTACATATTAACTCCAAGTTGAATTTCTATGTGAGCATCAGTGATGTAATTTTTGGTTCATTTTAGGTCTGAATGTGTGTGCAATCCCGTGCGGTATTTTGCTATTCTGTCAATGCAGAGATCTGGGAGTGGATGGTTTGAAACATTGTTGAACAATCATACTAACATAAGCTCAAACGGGGAAATTTTCTCTGTTAAAGTTAGGCGGAGTAATGTCTCAATGATTGTTGAGACTTTGGATAATATCTATAATCTGGACTGGTTAAGCAGTGCTTCAAAGAATGAGTGCACAGCTGCAGTTGGCTTAAAGTGGATGCTCAATCAGGTGAGCAGATTCTATCATTTAGTGCTACTTTAGATGTCCATTCCCAATTAGCATTTTTTGCTGATCATACCAAAATGTGGTGTAAAGTGCGTTCCTTTCGCTGTACATTATTGGGAGCATCAGTTCAAAGCATACATATTTTATGAATAGCAATCCTACTTATGGTATTTACAATCTGTTAGTGTAGCTGATTGATCCAGAGACAGCAATATGATGCTCTATTAAACCTAGTAAAGAAGTGAAAAAGCCTTGAACCTCAAATATGAAGTAATGGATGGATCTTTATCTAGCCAGTCCTGGTCTTACCTTGTCAGTGAAATTTCCTTTGCATCAAAACAAGCATATAACTTCTTGCTGTTTCATCTTATATTGTCCTATTCTTTGAAAAGTATGCAAAGGCTTGCCAATAATCTGATAATGATTGTTGTAGTTTCAGTTGAACTCCTTGGATAGTTTGTGCCATTTTCAGTCCTTGATAACTGATAAGTTGTCCGACCTTAGTATTTGAAAAAGCTTTAGCGTCATAATAATTTACTCTGCCAATGACATCTGTTCCTGTCATCAGGCTGCTGAAGCATAGTCTGTATTTTTATTTAGGGGCGTGTGAGGAATTGAATCCAATAATCTTATCCTGAAACTTGAGCTTGAGCACTTGTTTGAGTAGTGTGTTTTGGAATATATTGATGGCTCTTTTATTTGGTGAACTGTTGCTGTAAGTTTCTTGGATAAATCTTGTCTGTGTTGGGCAATATAGGCCGTGCAAAGAATCTATGGAACTATCCATGTTGTTGAACTTGGAGCAGTGGACATTTTGTTGTATGTTGTTGAACATGTTTGGAATTTAATGGGAAAGCTGCAAAAGTGAAGTTATTATGCCAGGCAACTGCTTTAGTTCCATTTCAGTGGCCAACGAGGAAATGCTTGTGGTATGATATCCTATTGGACTATCTTGAAGTAAAAGAGTAGGGTAATGAAGAAATTTCAGTAACTAGTGGCAAATTTATTATTTTTTATGGTAACTTTATTATTATGGTAGATTTTTCACACCTCTTCCCATCATTGTCCAGAATTGCTCATTTACTTTTGCTTCTCACTTCTTATTGATAAGTACCATGTCATTTTGTCATTAAAGAATTTCATCTTGAAGTAAAAGAGTGGGGTAATGAAGAAATTTCATAACTAGTGGCAAACTTTATTATTTTTATGGTGACTTTATTATTTTTATGGTAGATTTTCCATGCCTCTTCCCATCATTGTCCAGAATCTGCTCATTTACTTTTGCTTCTCACTTCTCATTGATAAGTACCATGATGTTTTGTCATTAAAGAATTTCATCTTGTTCTCTATTGAGCAAGTACTCTGGGCAGACTTTTCTTTAAAGAATACATGATCATTTAAAGTACATGAGATGTTTCATACTGCTTTTCAGTAATGGAAGGGAAGAGACGGTAAGAAAAGGAAGCAAAGGGGAAGAGATGGAATGGTTTTTCTTTAAACCTCAATCTATTTCATGACTGTATGCTACCACTATTTTTTTCTTCTTGACCTTATGAATTGATGATAACCTTCATGTGAATGTTTATCCCCTGATTTTGCTGAGTGGACAGATGCTATATGATCTTGTATTTTTCTGCCCAACATTATATTATTATTTACTGTTGTGTGTTCTCCTTGTTCTTTGGTATCTTTTTCTTTTTAACCATGTAAACTGGTTGACTTTAGGGTGTGATGCAACATCATGAAGAGGTAGTAGATTACTTCAAAACCAGGGGCGTTTCGGCAATTTTTCTTTTCAGGAGAAATCTTTTGCGGAGGATGATTTCAGTACTCGCTAATTCTTATGATCGAGGTGCTAAGCTGTTAAATGGGACTCATAAGTCTCACGTTCATTCACCTCGTGAGGTTGGTCTCTGTTCCCCCCCCCCCCCTTTTCTCTGTCTTCTGTGATCAAGATTCCTAACTGAACAGAGCAATGATTTCAGGCAGAGATACTGGCTGGATACAAACCTTCCATCAATGCAAGCTTGCTAATTCCCAGTCTTAAGCAAGTGGAAGAGACGACTGCCAAAGCATTAGAGTACTTCAATAGCACTAGGCATATAATTGTTTACTATGAAGATATAGTCAAGAACCACACTGTAAGCAAAACTACTCTAACTTAAATACTCTTACTGTGCAATACGCATAATCGTGGGTTCAGTTCTACTATGACATAAAAAAAAATGAACACTACAGTTATTTGTGCCCTTGACTCTTGCAGAAGCTATTAGAAGTGCAAGATTTTCTGAAGGTTCCACATAGAGATCTTAAGAGTCGTCAGGTGAAGATACACAAAGGATCCTTGTCTAGTCAGATAAAGAACTGGGATGATGTGCAAAAGGTCATTAAGGGAACGCCTTATAAAAACTTCCTGCATGAAGATTATAGAAAGTGAGGCTACTAAGAATGGTGCACATGGCATATTCTGCTACGGTGACATTTTTTTTCCTGCTTTTCCTCTGTATTCTCTCAGTCGCGGGGACCAAGATGTATTCCACCCTGCTGAAATTTTGGATGCCACGGCATGCTTGCGTTTTTGCTTATAGATTTTCTCTTTGATTTTCCCTTCCAGTAATTAGTATTCCATTTAATTTTCCCTTATGTCAAGTCCCTCGGGGAGACCAACTCTGTTGCTCATATTTGAGAGCACTAGTCACTGTTTCACCCCCGAATTCTCACGTTCCTCACCACTTAAAGCGTCTTGCCGACTTGAATGAACAATATAAACATGGGCAACAAAATGTTTTGGTCACAACTTTTGTTATTTATGGAAGAGTTGTCATGATACCTAACAATCTTAGAAAGAAACATACCAATGAAATTGTTGGTTGCCAGGACTAACCGAGCAATTTGTATTATCAGGCGAACAACGAAACGCTTGCTGTGGGGCTGTACATTGAATGTAAGCTCCTCTCTAGTAAACGCCAACCAAGCATTGTGGGAGTGTCTGCTTCCCGACAATTGGCCACATTCATCCCTGTGGCATCATGGCCAGCCGTGTATTCGTTTTCCCTGGTGCATAGAATTGTCCACACGCTTCTTTATAGTCTTCAAATAAGAGAATAATAATATTATTATTATTATCATTATTATGACTATTCAAGAGCCAAAAGCAACAACGTGAGCGAGCATACGCGGCCGCACCACACGGCTCTGCTTTGACCCAACCACTTTGTCTGATGGTCAAAGGTTTCCAGTCTGGGAGAGGTAGAACGACAGCCCCACAACACAAAACACGTTTGAATCCTTCCTCTTTGCGGCCTGTTGCTCCTTTTACTTTATTCCTCAAAGGGAATTTGCTTATGAGAAAAACTCTTACACATCATGGATAGATGGGATTAGTGAACAGTACTTTGGGACACTCTTGATAAAGATACTGACATAAACCAAAAATTTCTTAAATTATTTATTCACATTCCCCCCCTCCCCCTTTTTTTTTTCCCTCTATTCGTATCATTCCCGTTTGTTCCTAAGACCTCAGGATACGTAATGTGAAAATATAATTTAAATCGTTAAACGTGCCGTTGACTCATCGCATAAACATCAATGTGCTATCAGACCGAACGCCCCATGGCGTTAAACAGCGAATTAAAACCATCTTCCCTTCAAGTTCCAACTACACCTAATACTTGTTTACCAACCACCTCCCTAATAATAATAACAACGATGGTAACAAGGGAAAATCCTCCAAAATACTGGATTGCCAGTTGCAAGTGTGGGGTCCACGTCGGCATATGCCCACAGAAACATGGGTCCGTCTTCAGGGACCGGCACAAGATGGACGTTGGGACCGACGCCTCTCCTCTCACAAGCTCTAAAACCCTTAAACCAAAAACTCAAATAAAAATAACTATTATTGGATTAAAAAAATAATAATAATAAAGGGAAAGAGATCTACAGCAAGAAGCGCCTCCCTTTAAATATTGGCTACACAAGCGTCGGTTCTCTCTCCTTGGCCACCCTTGCCGTCTCTCTCTTTTCTCTCTTTCAACTTCTCAGGCTCAGGCCAAGAAAGGAGAGAACTTTGTTCAATATTTGGAAGAAAAATCTTGGAGGGAAAGAGAGGGCGGGTTGGGGCAGCAGATATATTGATCAGATCAAGTTTGTGGGGCGAGGGGGTTCAAGATGCAGCAGCAAGCCAACGGTTCTGGTCTAGGCCAACAACCCCAGCAACATTACTATCATCCTCAGCAGCAGTGGGGGCCACGCTTGCAGTACCAACAGCAACAATGGATGGCAGCCATGCAGTACCCGGCGGCCGCCATGGTGATGATGCAGCAGCAGCAGCAGCAGCAGATGATGATGTACCCAGCTCAGCACCACCAGCATCATTACATGGCCTACTATCAACAGCAGCACCAAAAACAACAACAACAATACCGTAAGCAACAGATGGGGTCCGTAGAGGAGGCCAAGACCATATGGGTTGGTGACTTGCTTCATTGGATGGACGAGAATTATCTCCATACTTGCTTTTCGCATACAGGAGAGGTATGCAAAAAATTTACGTCCTTTTTCATCATAGGCGTCTCTGGATTTATGTGGGATTTTGAATGAAATATGAATTTAAAGTTTGGATCTTTAAAATTATGGATTTAGATTTAGTCAGTTTCCTGTGTTTAGCCTGATGAGATGGTTGACTTTTATCCTTCGTTTTCCTTTTTGGTTTGTTGTTCAAGTGTTCATCCAAGAAGGATTGAGTTGATGTTGGAGGCTTGTTTAGCACGATAACTTAATTAAAAACAGTTTTCGGTGGCGGACATTGTTTAACTGAAGATTGTTATAGATGATCTGACTTTCTTTCTCTCTCTTATGCTCTGGGATATATGTGTTTGAGCTTTCTGGGACTGCAATGCACAATTCATTTAAATGACAAGTTTGATGTAGATCTATTTGAAAAGTAGAAGTGTTTTCTAATGCAATTTAGTGGTTTTCTGTTCGGTTCCCTTTTTGTAATTGAAGGGGTTTTGATCTCTGCTTGATTAAAGATCCTCGTTATTAATTTGTTGCACTTGGAATGGCATCTGTAAGCGCATTTGAGAGTTATCAAGGAATCAAAATTTGCCTAGCCATGAAGAAGTGATTTTACTCCTCTAGTGTTAGGGGTAACATGATCTATTGTGTTAGGGTTATTTGGAATATTCTTTTCAAATTTAAAGGTCGAGGATTATTTTAAAATTAGTTGAATATTTACTTTTTTGAGTTTTGTCCAAAATGACTAGATCTCTGTCTTTAAATCAAAATTGAATTCTACAGAGGATCCTAATATGATAGATCCCTCTAAATTTTTCAAAGCACTTGAGTGAACACATGATTATTATTTTATTTGTCTCCTTCATTCACTATCTTATCTTTTGCTTTTACATGATGTAAAAACACACATCATTCTTTTGTTCTTTGCATTCATGTCATGTAAATACTTTGCCTTATCAGCTGTCGCCAGCCATGTTGGATATCTTGTTGCCCATTTATCTGTTCATGGTTTCTTGTGGGATGAGATTTCTCATGCTTTTGGCACAGTGGACACCTGATTATGTGGCTGGAATCCCACATGACAGGCTGCCTCCTCAGTTTTACATTGCACCCCTGATGATTGCAGCATTGGTCCTGATTGTAATTTTATGGTGTCTAAAAATATTGCAGGTTTCTTCAGTAAAGATTATACGAAATAAGCAAACTGGTCAGCCAGAAGGTTATGGATTTGTTGAGTTTTATTCCCATGCAACAGCCGAGAAAGTTTTGCAGAGCTTTAGTGGGACTGTAATGCCAAATATAGATCAGCCCTTCCATCTCAACTGGGCAAGCTTTTCAGGTGATAGGCATCGATCGGATGTTGGCTCTGATCTGTCCATTTTTGTAGGAGATTTGGCAGCAGATGTGACTGATGCTATGTTGCAAGAAACTTTTGCTAGCAAATATCCATCTGTCAAGGGAGCAAAAGTTGTTACTGATTCAAGTACTGGCCGTTCAAAAGGTTATGGTTTTGTTAGGTTTAGTGATGAGAATGAGAGGTCCAGAGCAATGGTGGAGATGAATGGGGTTTATTGTTCTAGTAGGCCCATGCGCATAAGTGTGGCAACTCCCAAAAAGTCATCTGCATACCAACAACAGTATTCTTCACAAGGTATACTGTGATACTTCTAGATTGGCAGACTAGTAGACATGAAGGCCCAAATTGACAGCTTTTATTCTTCTCAATTCTTGGTCAGACAGTTGGGCATTAGTAAGTGTGTGAATGTGTGTGTGTTCTGCTCATTTGCTGCCTACCTCATTGGCTCCAAAAAGTCATCTGCATGCCACTAACAATATTCTTCGCAAGTTATACTGTGATGCTCTTAGACTGACACAGATGGCTAAATGATCCTAAAGGGTTTGTGCCTATGATTTTGTTGCTTTCCTCTTGCCTGAAGTAGATAACACTATATGTATAGTTGTGTGTGCACATGCATGCTTTCATGTGCAATTCGGCACAATTTCTTGACACCAGAGAAGTGTGGGTGGAATTCCTTCTTAAATATGTCTCATATACTGTGATAGAATATTGCATTTTGTTTCCCCATGCCAGGATTTCATGGGCCCTATCTCTGTGCTAAGCTTCCACCACATTGTAGGAAGTTGTGATACCATGGATAAGGCTGCCATTTCTTGTCCAGTTTAATTGGTAAATCTTGGGTGAAAATGCTTCAGTGATCCAAAAGAAAATGGTGCCAATATTTGAGGTTTTCGATGGGTGCCTTCGCTGTAAATTTTTTCTCTGCCTGGTCAAAATTTCTAGGTGTCATTGCCTTGATGTGAGCTTTTAAGCTGAGTGTGTAATGCCTAAGATTTTTCATTAGATATTACTCCTCTTCACTGAACCTCTGTTTTTTCCCTTTTTTTTGTCCTGGTAAAATTTAACTTCTTGTAACTCTCTTTTTAGCTGTGGTTTCCAAAATATTGGTTAAAAGTGTGATTTCTTGTTTTCACGGTTTCTATTTGCATTTTAACATCAATTTTTTTATTCCCAAAAAAAAAAAAAAAAAAAAAAACTTTGGTTAGCTCTGGTGTTAGCTGGTGGACATGCATCAAATAGTGGTACTGGCCAAGGATCCCAATCTGATGGTGACTTTAATAATAGAACTGTGAGTTGGACCTTCCCTTGGTGCATATTTTCTCATCATTACTGTGAAGTTCCTGATTCATGTGAATGTTGCAGATATTTGTTGGAGGAATTGACTCTGATGTCAGTGATGAGGACCTCAGGTTGCCCTTTTCAGAGTTTGGTGAAGTTGTTTCAGTCAAAATACCTCTTGGGAAAGGATGTGGCTTTGTGCAGTTTGCTGACAGGTATCTTCCCTCTCAAGTTGCTGTTGGTGTTATGTTATGATAACCTTTTGAATAAATATTGTAGAGGAATCAACTCTTTTTAGCTATGCTACACAGCCACGATATTTTGTAATTGAGCAAAGTCTATTGATTTATGTAACATAAAGTTGTACTAAATCCATGCTGTTGGCTCTGATTGCAGAAAGAATGCTGAGGATGCATTGCAGGGTTTAAATGGAACTGTCATTGGCAAGCAGACTGTTCGCCTTTCTTGGGGTCGTACTCCGGCAAACAAGCAGGTAAATTTGACTTAGTGGGAAGTAGTTTCTCTAACTTATGCTAGTTAGAGGGATGCCCACAGCTCTATCTATTCTGAGAGACATACATGACTGAACCCTTCCCTCTATTATTCCTTGTGTGCAGAGTTTGTCATTATCATTTGAGCAATTCTAACTGAGGTGGATCAACATTTTATATTCTTTGCATGGCTTTCAGCTATCTTTTTCTTAAAAATGTTCATGGAAAAATATCAAGAAAAGAATGAAAGATACACATGATTTTTATTGTTGTAGAGGAGGATGCATCTGGGGCTTAGTAGGGACTAGGGAACATAAGTTTCTTTGTGCAGCTCGAGTGCCATGAGATTCTTGTTATTCCTCTTTGGTCTTTGAGTAAATCTGCCTTTGGTTTGTGGGTTCAACAGTGGAGAGGGGATCATAGTAATCAGTGGAATGGCGCATATTTTGGAGGACAAGGCTATAATGGATATGGATATGCCATGCCACTGAATCAAGATCCAAGCATGTATGTCACAGCCGCTGCCTCTGGGGCTTCTTAAAACAGGGAATTGCAATCACCATCACCTTGTAATCTGAACTGCAGGGAGGGGATTAAATATAGTAATCAAAACCAATGATTGACAGCATGGCGACTTTAGCATGGTTATGACAATGCTGTTGCTTAAGCCATATCTGTACCTTAGAGAATTTTTGTAGCTTGACTGCAATTCTGTTTGTCATGGATCTGTGCTTAGGCTTGTAATGATAATTGACCTGGAATCTAGGGCGTGCCTTGAAAAATCATCTTAATTGACAGAAATTTAGCTATTTATTTAGAATTAAACCCCAGACTGTATTAATAAAGCAAGAGAAAAAAAAATCGGAAAGCTTGCTGAGTTAGCTGTGTGTTAGTTATGGGTAATGGGGTCAGAGTCATCATCGTTCATTTGCGCCAATTCCATAATTTGAAACACAATAATCCAGGAAGGCGAAAATCTTTTGTTTTGTCTCATGGTAGTAGCTGAATTGTCTTCTCCATTGATCATCTAATTTCTATCTTTTGATGGGATTAATGGTTGATGGCGTTTTGGACTTTAGGAAATCCTTTTTCCATGTGTTCCCTTTCTTTGAACCCAGTCTGGAACCAGAATTACCTTATAATGATTTCAGTTTTACAATATTGCTTAGTGGCACCCATAAAAGTAAGTGTGCACTTCCAAGTCAAACGGTTTAGTGGAACCCCTAAATTTTGAAGAACCCTCTTTGGGGTCAGAAGAAATGGAGCAAGGAACAAACAGAAACAGAAACAGAAAAGGAACAAACGAAAAAGAACTCCGAGGGCAGAGCACGACATACACCCTCCATGTGTACATGCAGAATATGGTGGTGTAGTCCATACTTCTAACACTACTAGTTAGGATATTGGAACTTCTTGGTTTCGTGTTTTAAGTCTCAGTGGTTTTGTCTTCTTTTTTCGGTGTTTCTGTATCCCTTTTAACATTTATATATAAATAGTACAGTTCACCCAATTTTGGTAGGCCGCAGGCTCTAACCTCCTCGGTGTTCACTTATAAGTGACATGGGCTCTAAATTTAGCTACTGCCAATCTTGTAACTGCGTTTTCTTGAGGCCCCTGTGATTGGATAATGTTGCTGTTGAACGAGAGAGTTTCCCGGATACTTTCTGGGGCTAAGATGGAAGAGAGATCTGCTACTTTTGTGAAAGATGACGTTCTGTATGTTGGCGAGTGCATTTGTAGAACATTAATTTTCTCTTTGAATTTGGTCATGGAGATGCCATTGGGTGGCGCAAAAGCGAGTGGCTTTACAAATTCGAACGTTGAAGAATGCATGCACATGCCGCGCAAGTCTCCCCCCTGGATAAATGTAAATGTTCCTCACAATTATCATTTATATATTTTCTTCTATTGTAAACAAATTACTCCACAAAGTTGCAAGAAATTAATTTTCCGGAGTGCACACTTGCCGGAAAAAGCCCTTCTTTTTTTTTTTTTTTTAATTTGTTTTACAATTGCAAGTTTCATCCCAACAGGCAACAACCAAAAAATAATTTGATCGAACGGCTGGTAACATGTGCATCAGATGGACGCCGAGAAGTAAAAACATAAGATAGGTTCTGCTAAAAGACAGCAACAGCCATACAAGTACATGCCTACTGTTTAGAGCAAGAACAGGAACTTCCTTACCTTTCGTTTAATTATCAGCCAGCATTTTGATAAGGAGGGCCCACATCGAAGTTGACTACTTTTCAACATCTTTATCACGTCAAATAGTCTCTGCCTTTGTTAAAATTCTAATGTAAGAAATAATAAAAGATGGAAAAAGATGATTACCGATTGAATTCACAGGCAAAGCTGCTTGGTGTGGCCTCACTGTTTTTCAAACAAAGGAAGCAAAAGACAAGAATACCCCCCGGTCTGATTATCGTTGCCTTTTCCTTCCCTTTTTTACGAGAGGATTAAACAGCAACATGCTTCGTCCTATGCCTTAGAGGCCTATTAACAACGTTATTCAAGGCAGAAAATTAAAAACACAACCGCGTCCTTTTGCTTTTGTTTTCATTTCCGCTTGTCAAAAAAGGGAAAAGGGTGGAGCTCAATGATTACCCTAATCCGAAAACCACATGCAACTACATAAAACACAACAAAGAATAATAATAATAATTAAAAAAAAAAATACGAGGAAACTAGCTGAACGCAAAACGCCAAGAACATCGCAGCAAAATGAAAACGATAAGAATGTCCTCCATCTATAACCTTCATGGGAATGGGATATTGCTATGTGTGTGTATCTATCTATATATAAAAGAAAAAACATTTTCAACTGACATTTGGGTTCCTCTTATACCTTCACATATAAAGTGTAAATGCATGGCATAAGTTCTTCAATTCCAAAACATTTTTGTAAGAATTACATCATCATATGAATATTTCTATGCTGGAAGAGATAACAATATCGTCACATATTAATAACCTTATCTTCACTATATTGAGGGCACCATCTTATAATCTTTTAAATAATTGCAAATTTATCTTAACCAAAACCCCCACTCTCCTCTCCCCTCCCCCCCAAACACCCCAAAACCCAAAAAAAAAAAAAAAACCCATAATTGACACCCACAATTCAAATTCTCCATTAATCTACATATCCACTCCAATTGAGCTATTCCCACTTTCCATCCAAAGACCAAACCCTGTCCAGTCATTGACCCCACAAGCTATAGCCGCCTAGGAATGGCGGAGATGGAGATGGTAGTTCCAGTGGCGCCGGTGGACTTCAACTTCGACAGCGCCTGTTCTTCTCCTTACATGACTGCTCCTTCCAGTCCTCAGCGATTCGGCCACTTCTTCCTCAGCACCCCAGCAAGCCCCACCGGCATCTCCGCTTTCTATCACGGCCTGGTGAATAATTCTTCATCGACGACGTCCTCTGCAATCCCTTTTGATTGGGAAGAGAAGCCTGGAACCCCCAAAAGAGAGAATACAATGAAGATCAAGAATGATGTTAATTATAATGACGGCGATAATTTCGAGTTCAATTTCAGCGGCCAGTTGGAAAGGGCTTCCTTATCTGCTGACGAGCTCTTCGACGGCGGCAAGATCAAGCCTTTGAAGCTGCCGCCTGGGTATGAATCTTCTGTTTCCTCTCCAAGGTCTCCAAGAGCGCCAAGATCATCATCACGAATTAAACAAAAGAAAGATTCTTTTGATCCATTTCAAGTTGCCATTGAAGAGACGCGTAGAAGGGAATTTCAAGAAGCTAACCAAGATCAAGAACCCCAGCAGAAGCGACGTGGAAGAGAAAGAATTCCTGGTTCTTTCAATCCTATTCGTAAAGGAAGCCGATCTTTGTCGCCTCTTCGCGTCTCAGACAGTATGCTAGATCCAGAAGAGAACGGTACGCTGCAAACAACAAATGCAAAGGTCATTGCTTCTACTACCGATAATGGCAAAACCTCGTATCTATCTTCATTCTTGACGGCGATGTCGTTTTCCAAAGGATACAAGAAATGGAAGCTCAAGGATTTCTTGCTCTTTAGAAGTGCATCAGAGGGCAGAGCAGCAAGCGATGAAGACCCATTAAGGAAATATACGACGTTGTCCAAAAAGGAAGTGGCGGAGGACGTTAAAAATGCCAGCTTTCGGTCCACCGATAGTGTGGGCAGCTCCTCCTCCGGGAGGAGGAGAGGCCCGCCGGTTTCGGCCCACGAAATGCATTACACAGTGAACCGGGCAGCGTCGGAGGAGATGCGGAGGAGAACATTTTTGCCATACAAGCAAGGCCTCTTGGGTTGCCTGGGGTTCAATCCTGGTGTGCACGAGATCACTAAAGGAGTTGGGTCTCTGACACGTGTATGATTCAGATCACTTGATCTGCATTCGTGTTGAATTTTATTGGTTAACTAATATTTGGAGTGTATTTATTCGAGAGAGAGATGTGAATTAATTTAATTTAATTTCAAATATGAGTGAAAAAAATTAAGTGTGAATTGATTAAAATAAAAAAATTAATTAAATTTATATAATATAAAATTACGTGTGCATTTACTTTTTTGGGTTACAAGATAATGTTCTGTTGGGTTGTTTTTTTTCTTTTTTTGGGTGTTTGGGTTGGGGGGAGGAACTCGTATAATTGGAGATAGAAAGGCATTTGTAAAGCTTAAAAAATGTATAGCATGTTGGCAAGATGATTGCTTTATGTGTAGCACGTTGTTTTTGAAGTAGAATTCTGTGGTGCTTTGTTTTTTTCAGTCAAAACATGACGCCTACTTTACTCGATACTCTGCTCAAACACATGCAGCAGTAGCCTATGAGTTTAGTCGAAACAAGGACGAAAGTGGGCATTTTATCATTTTCACTTGTAATTTACACTTTACACATGATTACTCGGAGCAGGTTCTTTGCTTATTTCCTCTGTTTCTGCTGGCAAGTGCTCTCATTGAATGCAGAGTAATGGTTCTGCTTCGAATTACAAGCAGGAGAGAAAAGAAAACTAGTTTGTGAATGCGTGCAAAATTGATGCGCGATAGCCAATAAAAAAGAGAGCATTTTTTATGCACGTTCCTCTGCTAGATTTCCGGAAAGTTGAAATGTTTGAGAATGATGACTCAACAGGCCATAGCCGAACGGCTTAAAGAAAGAAATTTGAAGACCCCCACACATGGGTGAAAAGAGATTTCCGTAACGCAATCATTGGGGTTGTGGAATAACCATAATGCATACTTAGGTATATTTATCCTTCCTTCCATCATGAAACTTTTTTTTTTTTTTTTTGCAAAAAAGAAAAAAAAAAGTAGTAATCCAACGTCTGTAAAGTCAATATCCTATACATAAAACAGTTGCATATAACTTGATAAATATATATTCGCAATATATTTATATGCTTAAAAAGATTAAAAACCCGCCCCTTTTTTTTTTCTTCAATTTATAAGCAGGATTTACCCATCAGCAGAAACAGCAATCATGAGCAGTTGCGAAGGCAGCCCTTGCACAAGGCGTTCCCTTGGGCTTACACTTGTCCATTGTGACATTAATTCTCCTAAAAATTCAACATCTGAGAGTGCCTATCGTTAATTTAGTGACTTGTAGTATAGTTTTCACCAGAGGAAGAATCAATGTTAAAGTTGACAGCTGAATTCCGTAAGCAGTACAAGCCAAAGCAAAAATAAAACAAGCCAGCATATCTACTTTCTTAATTATTTTTCCTTCATTTGCTTTCTTATTGTAGTCTAAAACAAATTGATCTTGCAGAAAGGGAATGAAAGAGAAGCAGATTAATTATATGCAGGGTATTGCTTTAGTCAGACATTGATCAGCTGCTGTAGGGAAAAGAGGGTTTGCAGGCATGCTCACAACGTCTGCCAAAATTAAAAAATGGTCAGGCGTGCTTAAAAAAAGAAAAAAAAAAAAAAAAAAAAAGGATATAGAGGAGAAAGGCCAGTAATGTTGATTATATAGGGGACCCACATGACATAAATCCACCAATTATTCCGGCTTTTTATCCTACTCTATTCTCCGGACTGCAGGTTGTTAGAGAGGGAAAAGGGTAGAGAAGGGGAAGTCCGCCACGATTCACTTGCATCCCAAAAAAAAAAATCACTTGTATTCTACATCTACAGTGAAACACTTATTTTACATATTATTTTTAAGAAAATATTTATCTTATATTTTATAAAACAAAACATTTAAAAAGAATTATTATACTTATATAATTTAAACTTATTGTATCATTATTAATTAAATTAATTATTTTATAATTATTAAATTAATTGTAAAAAACTAAATATTTTAACATTGATGATAATAAATATTGTAATAATTTTATATTTTCTCTTAATTCTTTTTTACAAATCTTTAAACCTTATAAATATTTTCATTTTAAATATTTTTAAATATTTTTTTAATCTTTTTTACTTTATTTACATAAAATTATTGAATTTATTAAATTTATATTATTTTATTTATAAGTATACAAAAAAAAAATTTATTATATTTTTTAAAAATAATCATTATAACTTGTTTATAGGATAACCATTTACCTACGAGAGACGAAATGACACACTTACTACCGTGCTCGCGCGTTCCAACAATATTTCCCGAAGAAAAATACCAATGTCTCTTCCAGGAATAATTATTATCTATGCAGCATTTTCCAAGTACAATAAAATTTATAGCAGAGAACTGCGGTGCCATAAAATCTACGCAGTCTTCTCCTGCTTTTGACTGACCTGACTTCTACGATGATGACCATCTCAGTCACAAAAGGGTACTTGGGTTCAAGTGTCCTTGAGCACAGACATTAGCTACCAGAAAATGATTTTGGGTGCTCGGTAAAGAGCAGTCCAACTGTCCAAGTTTGCTCTCTACGCAAAACAAGAAGAGAGCAAACTCCCGCAACTTGTTTAAGCCAACATCATATGTCCTCCTCACCAGATGACATTGGTGCGAGAAGGGGGAGGCCAACCAAGTTACGATAAAATTACGAAAAATAAAGGAAGTAGCCACTGGCCAGTTACAGTTGGTTGCCACCATGGAATGAACTAGCCTCGGATACAACCTTAGCAGCTACTAGCTCAGTCCATTCTCAGGTTTCCTTTTGCCTTCTGGTCAAGACAAGCTTCGATAAGGCGGTGAAGTTAGGATTACAGGTACACAAAGCATATAAATCTGGGGGTCCTAGTGATGATTAACTACAAACAAAACTACATGTGGTCCTACTTTCCCTTCCGTGGGCAAGTCAGAAAGCCAATTGATCAAAAATTGGCGGTCCACTACAAAAGTCCAACAAGTGACGTGTAGGACCAGAACTTGGGGCCCATTATGGTGCATCGTGCAAACAAAGCTCCCGACAACCGAATAAACCATAACAATCCCTCTTGCCAGTCTTTATTTGACTTTGCTCTCTTCTCTGTCTGTAGCCGAATCTTATGACTTTGTAAGTAAAGGAACCGACCAAGTCAATTTTAAACAGAGAGTAGCAACGAAAAGGAAGAATAGAAGACCAATAGAAAAGGATTGATACAATTTTTCCCCCTCTTTTACAAGAACTAGATTGCTTACCATTAAAAAAAAAAAAAGAAAATTGCGAACCTGTGTTGAATTGTCGGTCCTCCCTTCTTCCATGCACCGGAAGAAGTGGGCAAGGCTCGGCCCAGCTCAGTTGGGACAGTAACCTTTTGTTGTTTCGGACTACTTGGAGCCAACCCACTCAAAATGAGACGTATACATCCAATGGTAATTTCATCCGTCTTCATTGCTCGCTTATGACCTTCATATCCAACAATCCTATCAAAGAACGAGAATCTTTCAAAATACGTCAGTTACAAGCAAACTGCACGGGTGGTGTCAATGGCATTGTAATTCACCACATTTCACTCCCCCATGGAAAGCAGCAGTCTTCTCCCTAAGGAGTCCCAGGCACACAAAGATACCCAAATTTAGACTCACATTTTATGCAGGTTGTGGCACAGTATCCACCATTCGTCAGCTAAAGCTGCTACCAATTTTCGAATATCTGCATAAAAAAGAAGAAACGGAGCAACTGATCAGGAAATGACTCAGGTTACCCAATCTCCCAGTGAGGAAAAGAGTTGACCATACCATTGTAGGGACTCCAGAAATGGTGCAAGCTGTGAACTTTTTGCTCACCGTACCATGTCCTCCCCAGAGTTAATTCTATCCTGTTAAAACAGTAGACGTTCCCCGTGATCAAAGAGAAGAAAAGAGAATACTTGTGGGGCTTGTGTTTTTTTTTTTGGGATCCCAGTGAATGACAGTGTACCTGGCTCCAGTGTACAGGGAGTGAAGTCCCCTTGCAGCATCAATAAACATCACCAATCCTTGCCTCTAAGCCAGGGCAAGCTCGCTGGCCCTGTAGAGATGTTGCCTTAGCATGTAATCATAAACCAGCATCACATCACCGCTTTCTTCAAATAACCCAATTAAGAGACTAAATGCCACTTCTAACTTTGAAACTATCTCAATTTTATCCTAAACTCATTACTCCCTCTGAAGAAGAGTTTGGTCTCTTCCTATAGCTTATGCTTAGACAAACTATAGCTTCAAATTTTGATGTCAATTACTCTATCAGTCATTAACTATGATTGCTATGTATGTTAAACTTCTTCAATATGATGAATTAAAAGGTGTTAGAAAAAACGAAAGTAAAGTAGTTAAAGGGCCCAATCTAAGAAATCCAAACACAAAGGACCATGAACCATATGATTAATCTTGAATCTTATCCTGTCTAGAGTAAAGCAACTAACCATGCAATCAGGAAAGTTGTTATTGGATTCATCACCATATCCAAGACCATTGCCAAAGCTCACTCGTACAATTGTTGCATCAGAATCTAAATCTTGATGTATCAGGTCACCGTGGAACCTAATCAAAATCCTGTTCAGATTTTTACAGTTAATATTACCTTCAAGTTTCGCAGCAAGTACAGAAATCAACAATCAAGAACACCTGTAGCCACACTCTGCAGCTAGTAATTAGAATCTAAACTTACTTGTACACATGAAAAACTAATTGCACTAGCATGAACAAGCAACAACAGATGAGGTTGAACTCACTGTGTCTGTATTGGTTGCATTCGCTGCATTTTGTTTTATTGGTGGAAGCATACAAATGGTCCTGCAAACTGGATTATCAGTTGCAAGAAACCAATCATCTCGGTGAACCAATATGTACAAACAAAATGAGGAGAGGGAACTAAAAAGAAAATTCATGATCCACACAGAGACCAAGATTCAAGAAATACATGCATAATGAAACAAATTACCAAATGAGAACAAGTACAGGCTGAGAAACTCAATTTACCATAGGCCCAATGTAATGAAATGTATGTGCATAGGCCCAATATTATCATACAAACTCACAATTTTCTGACGTAGGATTTCAGGGTGCGAAAAATTTTTATTCAGGAATTGATAACGCATGTCTTTCGTAATATTGACACGCTGTAATTACCGCGGTAATTTTATCTGTTGCCGAAAGTCATACGGAATAATCAAACGAAAAAAAAAAAAATATTAGAATAACACCAAAATTTTACGTGGTTCGGTCGATATAACCTACGTCCACGAGAAAGATAGAGAGAATACTTTATTAACAGAGAGTGTGTGTTACAGGATACAAAAAGTGCGGCTCTACTCTCTAACCTCGTCTCAACTCACATAACCCTAATATATCTCTATATATATAGGAATCCCAAAAAGGGTTAAAAGAGTAATTCTGACTCAATTAGAATATAAGATATATTCCAACAAATCTCCACCTTACATTGTATTCTCAAAACACACAACAAAATAGAATCCTTCTGTCTCTCCTCCAAATGGCCCCTTAGGGCCAGTCAATCAAAACGAACACCAATTAAGTCCAAGCAATGCTTGAACTTGCTAGTCAAAACTGGTTTCGTCAACATGTCAGCTGAATTGTCTGCAGTAGCAACCTTTTTCACTGAGATCAAACCTTGAGATATAACATCTCGCAAGAAATGGTATCTGACATCAATGTATTTGGTCCTCTCATGATACACTTGATTTTTGGTCAAGTGTATAGCACTCTGACTGTCACAGAATACGGTGGTAGTTTCCTGTGATAAACCCAAATCAGTGACCAAACCTTTCAACCAAATAGCTTCCTTGACTGCTTTTGCTATTGCCATGTACTCAGCTTCAGTGGTGGAAAGAGCAACTGTTGATTGTAATGTTGCCTTCCAACAAATGGCACTGCCTGAAAGGGTAAAAACATAACCCGTTGTTGATCTTCTTCTGTCAAGGTCACCTGCATAGTTAGAGTCCACAAAACCAGTAAACAACCTACTGCCTCTACTGAACATCAGTCCTACATCTGTAGTGCCTCTAAGATACCGAAATATCCATTTAACTGCTTGCCAAAGTGCTTTCCCAAGGTTAGCCATATATCTACTGACCACACTGACTGCCTGTGAGATATTTGGACGAGTGCAAACCATAGCATACATAACACTGCCCACTGCACTAGAGTATGGAACACGTGACATATATTCCTCCTTCTCTAGGCTATTGGGTGACAAAGAGGCTGAAAGTCTGAAGTGTGATGCCAAAGGAGTACTTATCGGTTTGCAACTCATCATCCCAAAACGATCAAGAACCTTCTCGATGTACCTTTTCTGTAAAAGGCGCAACTCTCCTGCTTTCCGGTCTCTGATGATCTCCATACCCAAAATCCTCTTTACAGCTCCCAAATCTTTCATCTCGAAATCTCTACCAAGTAGCTTCTTCAAACTATTGATCTCAGATATGCTTGTAGAGGCAACAAGAATATCATCGACATATAGTAGCAGATAGACAAATGATCCATCACAGAGCTTCCTATGGTAGACACAACTATCATACCCACTCCTTAAGTAACCATGGCCAACCATAAAGCTGTCAAACTTCTTATACCATTGTCTAGGTGACTGCTTTAAACCATATAGAGATTTCTTCAACCTGCAAACTTGATCCTCCTTACCTTCAATTTGGAAACCCTCGGGTTGATCCATATAAATGACTTCCTCAAGATCGCCATGTAGAAAAGCAGTTTTGACATCAAGCTGCTCTAGTTCCATATCATACATAGCAACCATAGCTAGAAGCACACGAATGGAAGTATGCTTCACAACTGGAGAAAACACCTCATTGAAGTCAATCCCTTCTTTCTGGCTATACCCCTTTGCAACTAGACGTGCCTTGTACCTTGCATCTTCAACTCCTGGGATTCCCTCCTTCTTCTTGAAGATCCATTTGCAGCCAACAGTCTTCTTATCTTTGGGAAGTTTCACTAAGTCCCAAGTCTGATTCTTATGCAGGGACTCAATTTCCTCGGTCATAGCAATACTCCATTGGGAAGATTCGGTACAAGTGACTGCCTCTGAATAGTTTCTAGGTTCATTGTAGTCCACCTCTTCCGCTTCTGCCAAACAATAAGCAAAATCTGAGTAAGAAAACCTGGCTGGTGGCTTGATAGTCCTTCTGGGTTTGTCTTTGGCGATACTGTATGGCTGTGTCTGTTGAGTATCTAGAGTATCCTCGTCTGTTTTTGAAGTGCCAACCCGAATCTGTTGACCTGACTTAGAAGGCATATTGCTTTCAAACTCCACCTGTTGTCTGTAACTCCCACTATCTTCATTGTTTGGCCTTACGACTTCCTCTTTTGGATGCAGCATAGCGGATTCATCAAATGTCACGTCTCTGCTGATGAGGAATTTTGGAGACTTAGGGTCTGGACACCACAACCTATAACCTTTCACACCAGAAGCATAGCCAAGGAAAATACATTTCTTAGCCCTCGGTTCAAGCTTTCCATCATTAACGTGAGCATAAGCAGGACAGCCAAATATCTTCAAATCAGAATAATCTGTAGGTTTGCCTGACCATACCTCTTCAGGTGTCTTACACTCAATGGAAGTAGAAGGAGATCGATTTACCAACCAACAAGCTGTATTAACTGCTTCTGCCCAAAACTCCTTACCCAAACCTGCATTGAATAACAGACATCTAGCTTTCTCTATCAAAGTCCTGTTCATGCATTCTGCAACTCCATTCTGCTGTGGGGTTTTTACAACTGTGCGGTGTCGAACAATGCCTTCGATTTTGCAAAACTCATTGAATTCGTTATTGCAAAATTCAAGGCCATTATCTGTTCTCAGTCTCTTAATCTGCTTCCCAGTCTGCTTTTCAAGTAAAGTTTTCCACTGTTTGAAGATTCCAAACACTTGGCTTTTCTGTTTCAAGAAATAGACCCAAACTTTGTGAGAAAAATCATCAATGAAAGTGAGCATATAAGCAGCACCCATACCTTTAGAGAGAACCTGAGAAGGACCCCAAAGATCTGAATGGATGTAGTCCAATGTTCCCTTTGTTTTATGGATGACTGTACTGAAGCTCAACCTCTTCTGCTTCCCAAAAACACAATGCTCACAAAATTCCAATTTTCCAGTGTTCTGGCCACACAAAAGACCTCTCTTACTCAAAGCAGCCATACCTCTATCACTCATGTGTCCCAGCCGCATGTGCCACAACTTTGTCACGTCTGAATCTGAAACTGAAGTAGAAACTGCAGTTGAGTCTGTGACTGTCGAACCATGCAAGAAATACAATGTGCCAATTCTATCAGCTTTCATCAATACAAGAGCACCTCTAGAAACCTTCAGAACTCCACCTTCACACCCAATCTTGCAGCCATTCTTCTTAAGAGTGCCCAAGGAGATAAGATTCTTCGTCAAATCTGGAATGTGTTTGACCTCAGACAAGGTCCTAATGACACCGTCATGCATCTTGATCTGCACTGTACCAATCCCAACAACATTACATACGTGATCATTACCTAACAGAACACCATCATTGATTGGCTTGTAGGTGGTAAACCATTCCCTATTAGGAGTCATATGTTGCGAGGCTCCAGTGTCCATAATCCAGGTATCCTGAAATCTGTCTTGGCCTTGAGTAACACAAAGCATATCATCACTCTCATTTGCTGCCACATGAGCTTCTCCTGGTGGATGGTTCTTCTGATTACTGTCACTTACTTTCTGCTTGTTTTTCAATTTGTAACAATCAGACTTGATGTGCCCTTTCTTTTTGCAATAATTGCATGTCAAATTCTTGTGCCTTGATTTTGATCTTGATTTTTCTGAACTTCAACCTCTCTCCTTTGATCTTCCCCGAGTAATGATCAAACCAACACTCTGATCTGATGTCTCAGAAACTGTTAGATTACTATCAATTTTCTGCTTGGCTTGCAAATTAGTCTTGACATTCTCAAGGGAAATATCTTCTCTGCTATAAATCATAGTATCTCGAAAGTACTTGTATGAAGGAGGCAAAGAATACAAGAGCAATAAAGCTTGATCCTCATCGTCAATATGCACGTCAATTTTGCTCAAATCAGTAACAATTGAACTAAACTCTCCAATATGTGATTTCAAATAAATACCTTTTGACATACGTAGAGTGTAAAGGCATTGCTTTAATTGGAACCTGTTAATCAAAGATTTTGTCATATACAGACTTTCCAATTTTAACCACGCACCAACTGCTATTCTTTCACCAAGAATTTCTCTCAAAATTTCATTTCCCAAACTGAGTTGAATTGACGATAGAGCTCTATCGTCCAAGTCATCTCAATCTGCATCGGACATTGACTCCAGTTTTTTCTCCTTACCAAGTAGAGTCCTTTTTATACTTTCTCGCGACAGAATTGCCATCATCCTAACTTCCACAGTGCAAAACTGGTGTTTTCATCAAACTTCTCAATTTTAGACTTCACTGTTAATGAAGACGAAGAAGTTATTGTAACAAAACACTCAAAACAAAAATTAATGAATTCTGTCCCAAATTAATAAAATTTCCCAAGTTCCGATCGGTAGGGGATCCGAATTGGATCCGGTGGATACTGCAGAACGCCGGCCGCTGGGCTGTTCGACGGGGCTTGCCGGTGTGGGGTGTGAGTCGGGTGCTGGGCTGCGTCGGGCGCTGGGCTGCGCGACGGGTCGCCGGTGACGCAGGGCTGCGTCGGGCGCTTGGCTGGGTCGAGCGCTGGGCTGCGCCGACGGGGTCGCCGGTGACGCTGGGCTGCGTCGGGCGCTTGGCTGGGTCGAGCGCTGGGCTGCGCCGACGGGGTCGCTGGTGACGCAGGGCTGTGTCGGGCGCTGGGCTGCGTCGGGTTGCCGGTGACGCAGGACTGCGGCGGGTGGTCTCGGCAGAGGGCTGTGCGTCGGGTGTCTCGGCAGATTTTTTATTTTTTATTTTTTCTCGGATTATGATACCAGTTTGATACCAGTTTGTTACCGAGAGTGACACGGAATAATCAAACGAAAAGAAAAATAATACTAAAATAACATCAAAATTTTACATAATTCGATTGATATTACAATACACAAAAAGATAGAGAAAATATTTTATTAATAAAAAATGTGTTATAAAATACAAAAAATGTGACTTTATTCTCTAATTTCGTCTTAACTCATATAATTTTAATATAACTCTATATATATAAAAATAAAAAAAAAATAAGATAAAAGAGTAATTCTGAACCGATTAGAATACAAGATATATTTGAACGTTTTCGTTACGCCGGTGACTTTTGTGAAGTCAATTTTCTTGACCTTCATCGGCGGAAAGGCAATTTCCTTCGCCTGTCTGTCTCTCTTCTCTCTCAGACACTCTTTCCTTCCTTTCCGTTTGCCATTTGACACACACTGCAAAAGCAAAAGCAAAAGAATCGTCCAACGGTAAGCCTCCCTCCTTGCCTCCCTTCTCCTCCTTCTCCTCCTCTTCCGCCGCGTCTCTTCTTTTCTTCACCCCTGCTTCCCTCCTCTCCTTTCTTACCTCCTCCAAATCCGCCCACTCCAAACACAAACCCACCGACAAAAGCGCCGGTAACAACAATTACAACCACCACCCATCTGAGAATTCCGCTCCGCCGGATAACGCCGCCTACTCCGTCTCTGCTTCCCCGGCGCTTTCTACCGAGCACATCTGGTATTTGGAACCCTGTATGGCCTGTCGTATCCGGTTTTCACCATCGTTGTTGGGAAGCTCAAGCCCCATATAGCCGCCTTGAATCGTTCTTTGCCTTCTGATTATGCAGTGGCCATGGTTCTCTCGTGGCTTGCTCATGGGTATTCGGCTAAAACCCTTGCTTCTCAGTACTCTCTGGAGCCCTACTTGGTTTCCAAGAACACGAACATGGTTACTAGATTGCTGGCCACTAAGCTTTACTCTGAGTTGATAAGATCCCAGTCAGAAGACGGAGGTTGATTAAGACTACCCAGGCCTCTGAAGAACTAACTTCATTGCCCAACACATGTGGAGCCATTGACGGGACCCCAATTAAGCTTCGTAGCTTGCCTAGTAATCAGAATGGAGCTAATTACAAATGCCGATATGGGTATCCTTCAGTTTTGCTGCAGGTGGTAGCTGTTCACAAGAAGGTGTTTTAGGACGTGTGTGTATCCACCGCTGTCCTTCTTGATGACAACTTTTTCGTTGAATGGGGGGGGGGGGGGGCTGGGACTCCGGGGCAGAATTTGTTTGATGGAATGTTGATGAAAGGGAGGTCTGTTGTTTTGGAGGCTATTGGCTTGTTGAGGGGAAGGTGGAAGATTTTGCAGGATTTAAATGTAGGTCTTGGTCATGCTCTGCAGACCATTGTTGCTTGCCCTGTGTTAACATAACTTGTGCTATGTAGCGAGGGAGCCGGAACCAAAAATTCGGGGATAGCTTGAGACAGACATTGGTTGATGATCTGCATCAAAGGCTTTCTTCAGGATAGATGAATTTTGTAAGAATAAAATTCTACGGCAACTCTAACCTGGTTTAGATGATTTGTAGATGGCAGTTTGCACCATTGTTTGACCACATATTAAGCAATGTTACATTTAGATGTTAGAGTTTGTGTATAATCAATCTTCTGTACTCATTGGAGGCAAAACTAACTGGAACTTGAAATGGGGATTTCTAATCAGAGAATCCTGGTTTAGAAAGTGGCAACGCCTCAACTGTTTCCCATCATGGTTGCTTATTCGTGTATGTGGAGCTTTATGTTTATTATGATTGGTGCTGTTCAGATCATCCATGAAAAGCAAAGTTACTAGTGGATACAATGGAACTTAAATGCAACTTTGATCCTGATCGAACGACACTCCCTCCATGAATGCTGGGCAGAGCAACTGCCATATTTCCCAGATAGAAATATTCTTCTGTGAAAAATACGTAGCAACACACATTTGATCCCTGCATCTCTGAAATGATGGTTAAAATGAATGATTTAAATGGGAACTGAGAAACACGGAGAGGACATGGCAATAATCAGGTCATTACCAACCAACATTTGTGAAAATCCTGAGTAGTTGGATTTAACAACCTAATTAACAACCCAAATACCAAAATGGAATTTTAAGAACAATTTTCTGAAATATATAATCATGGGCACCGAGAGAAGCAACAACGCAGAGGAATATCATCAGTTACAATTTAAGAGAATCCAACCCCTATGCCACCTCAACTGGGTGCAGCGATAATTGCTTTAAAACAACAGTTTTTATCGCTAGCATGTCAGGAAACAACAGTGACGAACATCGTTTTAGCTGCTCTCCATCTCTCTATATGCAGAAATTGCAAAGTGTTTATGGCATTCTTCATGATTCTAGGAAGCATTAAGATATGAGCATGAATAATAGCCGGATGGTTGAAAAAAGACCAAATTGTGGCTCCATACGGGTGGCTCCTCTTCCACTGATCTTTCACTTGCAAGCCCCGAGGGTAAATGCACTGTTCAAAGGCCCAATGAATTAAATACTGATCTAAATCTACAAGCAAGAATACAACATTTACAAAAGCATATTGTCAGCTATGAAAGGTAGGGAAAATACAAGTATTGGATGCCATCAATGTGGTCCCAAACTTCTTTGCCTCAATGAAAATGGTCCTGTACAGTAGGTAGTACACCACTAACAATGGGATCCAACCTGTCTTGAAAAACAGACATTATCAGCTCAACTCACAAAGCTAGAGCACGAGTAAAAAGGAAGATGTACAACAGAAATTATGCTCTAAAAATTAAGAAAAAAACACCCAGGGAGGGCACATCCACTCATCCTCTCAATTGCATCCATAGACCAAAAGAATGAAAAGAAAAAAGAATCCTTTTCATCTTACTCCACATTTACAAGAAGCCAAATGTATATTGTGACATAAAAGTTCAAAATACAACTATGTGACCATAGGATTATATCATGGATCAAGACACCATAATAATTAGAGTAGAAGGTGGGTATCAAGGTTTGGAGTGGGGATGTTATAGGTGGCTTCACATGTGATACATGCAGACAAACACAGCAAAAAGTGATTTGAACTAAACAAATTAACACGTGGATTTCGCATAGACTGAAAAAGAGGCTCATGATGTAAGTGGGGTTTCTAATGAATCAGCAGCGAGAAATGGAACTGACCTTAAATTAAAACACTCACCAGCATTTGTTTCACATGAAACGAATTAATCTAATTAAGGATCCTGGGAACTGGCCTTTTGGCATCCTTAGGTAGCAGAAAAGCAGGGCCAAGGAACTGGAGACCTTCCCTGGAGGACAAAACAGCATCAGGTGAACAATGATTAGCAGATATTTTAAATAACCCATCATATGGCCTATCCCCCAACATTAGCAGGGATCGGACTACTTGGAAGGAGGCCATCTTTGGCCATTTCAGTCAGCAAATTAAAAGCAGCATCCGTATTCCCTTCTTTGTGGTTAATTTCAACAAGTTCTTTAGCAAGCTCAGCATCTGTAAGCTTGCAGCTTCTTAATATGTTCCCAATTACTTGATTCAACTCCTCACTCATTCCCTTAGTGAAAAGCCCTTTAACCAGAGCGATAACAGTTACAGTATGGGGAACAAAACCAAGTTGAACCATTTCCTCGTACATATTGTATGCCTTCACAACATTCCCACCTCTACAATGACCATGTATAATCACATTATAAACTGCTTCACTTGGCTTGTGGTTCCTCTCAATCATTGATTCAAAAACTTTATCTGCTTCGTTCATCAGACCCTTCATGCAGAAACCCTTTATAAGAGCTACCACACTCTTAAATTCACCATTACTGCAGTTTTCCATCAATGTATCATATGTGACGTCATTTGGGACAGTCTCATCATAAAACAACTTGAGTAGAAGTCTCCTTGCCTCCCTTGTTCGAGCTTGTTTATTAAGTCCATTAATAAGCACACTGTAAGTAACAACATCAGGTAGAAAGCCCTTGTTTATCATTTCATCATGTAACCTAAGAGCCTTGTTAAAATCTCCTTCTTTGCAATAAGCATCTATCAAGGTTGTGTAAGTAATGACATCAGGCGGCAGACCCCTATGTAACATCTCTTGGAAAAGATCACAAGCTTCAATCAGTCTTCTCTGCTCGCAAAGCCCACGAATAAGTGAAGAAAAGGTTATGGCATCTGGTGAAATGCCCCTGCCAACCATCTCCCTCATCATGTGAAATGCCTTGTCTAGGTCTTGACTCCGACAAAATCCAGATAGGACAGTACTGTAACTGACAACATCTGGGGATAATCCTTTCCCAACCATTTCTTGCAACACTGTCGCAGCCTCTTCCATCCTTCCCAAAAGACAATGTCCATTTATAAGAGTATTGTAAGTCACTACTGAAGGTGAGAATCCAGCTCTAGTCATTTCATTTAAAATTTGATAAGCCTCATTCAGCAGTCCCTTTTGTGAAAAACCATTTATCAAGGTAGTGTATGTTCTCTCATTCGGATGTAGTCCTCGAACGTGCATCTGATCAAAAAATGCAATTGCTCGGTTCAAATTTCCATTCTTACACATAATGTCAATCAATGAAGTATACGTGACAACATTTGGAGACAATCCATTCCTCACCATCTCTGCATGCAAAACAAGTGCTTGGTAAATATTGCCCTCTTTACAGTGCCCATTCACAAGTGTATTATAAGTCACCTCATCAGGAACATAACCCTTTCGACTCATCTCGACAAGGACACCACTCGTCTCCTTCAACCTCCCTTCTCTACACAGCCCATTGATCACAACATTATATGTAATCAAATTTGGCTCCAAACCTTTTAATGTCATTGATCTCAACATGTCAAATGCCTCATCAATCCTCTTCAACTTACAATATGCATCAATTAGAGTGTTATACGTAACCACATTAGGCAAACACCCATTTCCTTCCATTTCCTTAAAAAACCTCAAACCCATTTCCAAATTCCCCGCCCGACAAAATCCCCGAATCAATATATTGTAACTGTACACATTCAAAGAAACCCCACTCGCAATCATATCTCTATACACCTTCTCAGCATAATTAACCGGTTTCCCACACCTAATTACAGAATCTAAAATCGCATTGTACGATAAAACACCCGGCATAAATCCACTAGACTTAGCTAAATTAACAATATTTGAAGCCTTATCAATAAAATTCAAATGGGAATAAGATTTCACCACTAAATCAAAAACCGCAGAGCTCGAATTGCACAAATGATACGTTTCTTTAAGGCATTGAAAGACGAAACTGCCCGTCTCATCGACGGTACTGACAGCCAAGTCCTGGGCAAGGGTCTGGGCAGTTTTGTAGAGCTTGAATTTGGTCAAAATATGAAGGGCTAGGCACTTGCAGCGAGGGTTAAAGAACTGGAGAGGCCGAGCCCAACTGATAAACTTTAGGATTAGGGTCCGGTCGTGCTGGGACTTCAGCAGCAAGTTGAAGGCTGCTGCGGGGGTGAATTGGGAAGAAAGAGAGTTTAATTGATATGGGTGGCGTTCTAGGAAGGTTAAGGCTTTGTCTGCTACAAGTGCATCCATGGCCGACGAGTTCGGAGACAGAGAATGGTGAATTTGGGGTTTTGGGGACGGCATATTCGCGAGTTCGGAGAGGCCCCAGGGTTTTGGGCAGCCCAGACGGTCAAGACGCCGAAGAAAGAAGGCCAGAATGGCTTATGGAGATTTTTATTTTTATTTTTATGATTATGCTTCTAATACGTTTCCTTTATGTGGGTGCCGTGAGGCAGGTTAAATCTTTGTATGTTTATAATGGGATGACCGGAGGAACCTTGAAATATGTATTTGAGATCGTATGTTATATTCCCACGAAATTAATGTAGAGTTGAATGCCGTATTTACATTATTCGTTTGAAAATTGTTCCCTGACAGGTTAAAAAAATTTGAACCAAGAACTGCAGTAAAGTGTACAGTTAATTGTAAAGCATCAACAATTGTGTAACAAGAAAAGTGTCATAGCCTGTTTATGCAAAAACCAACTATATCTTTGCAGGGTTATCCCAAATAAGAAGGGCCAACGCAGGATAGGGCCTGTATGTATAAACTCTTTCAAAGGCGCACAGAGGTGCTTGAATTCTTCATTGCACTTTTGAAACGCCTCGCCTCGATATTCCGTGCAACAATTTGAGATATCCATGGAAGCTTAGCTTCCCATCAGCATGCCTTATCCAATCGTTCAGAACAGCATGAACTGGGATGTTGGGGCCAAGTCCAAGTTCCTGAGACACCATCCAAAGACAATACCACACTGAAAGTCCGTTTCAGTTCCAGAAACAAATTTTAAGTTGACAAGCATCTATCAATAGCAATAAATCTCTTCCGACAGGCATTGAGAGTAACTTTATAAGGTTGAATACCATTCGGTCCTACCAAACTTCGATTTTATCGTGGGAAAAAGAATGAATAACTGGAAAAAAGATTATCAAGAGAATGGAACTATGGAAGGATAAGGATATGAATCAAGCTGAAAACATATCAGTTCCTGCAACTTTGATAGCTTACTCTTTGTAAGCAAGTAGCTTGTGTAGACACCAAAATGCTCTAGACAAGTAAGGAAATTTTCAACTTACGGAAGCAAGCTCTTTGATGACAATAGTCCTGTTTCCATCCTCTTCAAAAAGGTCATATGCCTTACGAGCATGCTGTTCCCAACGATCGAGAGCCTCTAGCTGATGGACACTTAATGCAGCTGCACAAAACTCTTCAAAATCCATTCTTCTGAATTGAAGCGCATTTAGCTGCCAAGGATTGGAAATTAAGATCTAGCTGCATATCAAAAACAAGTCTACAGGCATACAATCATGGAAAGCTATGTGAGTGATTGGCAACTTAGTTCCTACCGAGGTAAGAAAATAAGATACGCGAGAATCCTTCATTGCATCTGTTCCATTTTTCACCAACGACTGCATTTTGAAAGAGACCAAAAAAAAAAATGGAATGGCACAATGCTTGAGATAACCCAGTTCATGTTGTGTGTGTGTGTGAAGGAGAGAGAGAGAGAGAGAGAGAGAGAGAGAGAGAGAGAGAGGAGCTGGAAGAGGGAAACCAACCATCCTGAAGTTATCCAGGTTTATGGTACAATTTTCATTTGGCTCTAGCAATGCAAATTGCTCCCTCAGATAAAAGAGTTCATCCACTGTCAATGTCTTGGACAATGCCTGGAAAAGAAATATATACACAACAATGATTAGAAGTTGACCTGGAGTGACAAAAACCTGAATGCTTGCAATCATAAGGGAAATTTAAGTTTTTTTTTTTTTTAAGAAAAAAAGCCTTGTAGCTCTACAGTGTCTCACTTTCAAAAAACAACCCCTATAATTACTTTTCTTGTTGAAAGACAATAAAGAGAATGTACTGTAAGTAACACAAGATTAACATCTAGATGCATAAGTACTGCTAGATGAAATATCTGAATAAACATGAGCACAAATTTCCCTCTATTCTTTATTAATCAGTAGTCTTAAATGTATACGCACCCTTAATGCAGCCTTACGCAAAGATGAGGACCGCATATATGCCGTTATAAGCCTGAAAATTAAAATATCAAGAGGTACTTTTACACCATTATAACTCCGGATCCAAGGATGACCTGCAAACAAAATAACAATAATTCATGGGGATGACTGTAAACACTGAATGGTACGAGAGAAATAAGGCACTTACTTAAAGCCTGAGCAGCTGTCATTCGTTTTCTTGGGTCCTTATTCAACAAACGCTTCACAAAGTCCTTTGCTTCCGGAGATACAGAAGGCCAAGGTTCTTCATCAAAGCTCGGATCAGCTTTCAAGACTGCCCGAAAAATACCGGACTCAGTATGGGCCCAAAATGGCCGACTACCGCATAAGAGAATGTATCCTATCACACCAACACTCCACACATCAGCCTCTGTGCTGTAAGATCTGTGTAGAACTTCAGGTGCCACATAGTGTGCACTTCCAACAATGTCATTCAGCCTTTCATCTGAAACCACCATGGAAATCAGGCACTCGTCAAAACTCCCAAGGTCAAGCACTAAATAATTCAGGAACAGTTGTGACAATAATTTAACATTGGCAGGGGAGCAACCTGGCCTGACAAAATCTGATAGACCAAAGTCTATGACTTTCAGCTGGGAGTTCTCATCTTTAGTTGTATAGAGAAAGTTCTGATCAAGTAAACCAACAAATGTTGATTACTAAAACTCAATAACCTCAGAAGTCAAATCAATGGCTTATGCTCTTCAGCTTTCAGCCAAGACAGCATCATCCATTGATACAAGAATTCAGCCAATCACCATCCAGTTTTCAAAAATTTAATTAAACAAAGAGATAAAAAGAACAAGTTTTCAAGCTTAATTAGGGAGCACTTAGGAAACCCCAAGGTAGGTAGCTGACCAGTTTGACTTCACATTTGTTTAGCAGCACAAACATAAAATCTCATTGGTTTAGAGCTACAGGAAAATACAGTAGGGCAAAATTGTGTGAAGGAATATACATGCAGCCAAATTTCTGCTTCCAGACTTTCTCAAAGAGCCCTTTCACTGTCTCAAAAGTAGTTTGGTTGGCATCTGAATGCCCTATAATCCTTTATCTCCTTTGAATTCCTAAAGAGTTCATGAATATGATTCACTTTTTTAAAGAAACAAACAGAAGAAATGGAATAGGAGGTGTCCCACCTCTGGTTTAATATCACGGTGCACCACACCCTGCAGATGACAAAAGGCAACAATATTCAGTATTTGCACCATAACAGCCTTTGCATCATCTTCAGAATATTTCCCACCCCTAAAGAGTATTAAAAAAAAAAGAAGGTTAGCAACTACAATGAAATGTGAATGAAAGTTCAGCAATTTCAATAAAGCTGCTGTAACAATGATCACCTTGAGAGTATTCTATCAAGAAGCTCCCCTCCTTCACATAACCTGAAATGCCATTTTGACTAATCAACTTCCTTGAGATGAAACCATTAAAGAAACCAGCAGAATAAAACCCAGTCACTTCTTCTTTTTCTTTCTTATTTCCCCGTGCATGGAGGGTTACTAAGCTCACAATTGTTTGTAGTTAACGCAAGATGAGAAAAGCCTAATCATCATATTCATACATCTGAATATGGGAGAATAGGTTTTGATCGAAAGAAGAATAGTCTATTAATCTTCATCTGAACATCCCAATAGATAGAGTCCTCTGTTCAATTATGCAGTGCAGGGAAAAATTTATCATTGTGAAGTAAACTTACTCCATCACTATGTAGACATTATTGAAGTCCTCAAATGCATCGTAGAACTGTACAAGATTGTTATGCCCCGTTAAGGCCCTCAACAGTTTTACCTCCCTTCTCACGTCCTCAACTGCAATAGCTGTAGCCATCTGGCCACGGTGCATAAGAGTGATATCAGATGTCAGCATAATTAGAACCAACCACTAATGAGCAATATGGATATTTCCCACTACAGAAAAATGTAGACTTAACATGCCAACAGAAAAACAGGAAGGAAAAAAAGAGGAGAAGAAGAAAAAAACAAAGAGAACGCCCGAATAAACATTTTGTTACTTTCATTAGCAAAGAATTTCTCCTTTTGAGACTGTATCCATAAGTTAGCCGCCAAAAATAGAAGTGGGTGGCACAAACTTGCACTTTCTAGCCAAGATCATAGCCCAAACCCAAAATTTACCACACTGGTGCAGTATCATTTGGACGGGTCTTAAGTCGAATAAACGACAAAATGGTCACCTTATGCTTTCAAAAGTATGAATAACCTCAAATCGCACAAATTCCACGTTTAAAGCAGCAAACTAATGTGAACTCGACATCCTGATTCTTAAAAATTTCTTTAAATCCGTCAAACTACAAGTCTTCGATGGTTGCTTCTCAATCAATAATAGCAACGATAAGGAAAACCAAGTCTCCATGTCAAAACAGAGAACATTTATAGCCAAAAAGGACAAAAAAGAGAGAGAAGAAAATGGAGCAAACCCAGAAAATAGCACGACAAAATCGAAGTAAAGACAAGCAAGAATGCCTAACAGTGACACAAACATAAACATTTACATTAGTAGCGCATAAAATCATTAAGATGCATCAATCGGTCGTCTCCAAATTCAGGAAAAGAACGAACCTTTGACTTGGGTATGACTTTGACAGCAACGCGCTGGCCTTCACGGTCACCCTTTCTGAATTTTGCAGAGCAAGTGTACCCAAAATGCCCTCTGCCCACCTCTTCTCCGACCTCCAGCCTTCTCGTGAACTCCTTGGAGAACCTGAACCGCTTGTCAAGCTCCACCGCCTCCTCGCTTTCCACCTCTTCCTCATCCACTCCTTCCGGCGGAACTGTGGACGAGTTTTTATTGGCTTTCTTCTTTCTCCCCTGCTGGCTCCGGCGGAGTACGGCGCTGATGTGCTTGGCGGGGGATGGTGGCGGGAGGGGTTTCTTGAAGACCCGCTGTGGAGTAGGGGTAGCGACGGCAGCCCCGTATGCAACGGAAGGAGAATCTTTCTTGCAAAAAAAGAAAGGGCTGGGAGTGTAAAATGGGAAGAAAGGTGAGAGCCTTGCGTGGGATTTGGGTGTCTCTTCAATGGCAGGAAGATCACCACTTGTGATGGGTAGCGGGTTTTCAGCATGCTCTCTAGGTGCATAAGGGTTGGCCTTGGGAGGCTTTGAGCTGCATGCTCCCATCTTTTTCCTCCAGGGAGGCTGGGGCTGGAGGTGCTGAGGTTTGCTAGTTACGAAATTGCGTTGAGTTGAGTTCCGGGGAAGTAATGGCAGAACTGTACATTCTTATTGGCCACGCGACTTGCACTTCAATCTTAGGATGTCACGTCGATCTTATTCGCCACATTTTCTTTTATTTTTCTGAAAACCACTTGGCCAATTGCGCTGCATTTGATGGACTAAAGTTGAGATGCTGAAAAATGTGGCGTGCGACGTGATGTCACAACGCAGAGTGACCACTCCTAAAAAAACCCGATGCATTTTTTATTTTTTATTTTTTATTGGGTCTAAACTGATTGATAATTTAGCGTAGCTTTTTTTAATTTTAATTCAATCTTGTTTACAAGTTTAATCGAGCATTTTAATAATATACTTAATAAATTATTAATCACCTTATTTAACATAAATTCTAAAATAATTTGCATCCATTGACATGATAACCGTTGTCTTTTTTTACATGCATGACGTATGTTCCTTAAAAATTGTAACTTAGTAATACACTGATTTGACGTGTACCTTCGAAAAAATTAACATGTGAGTTTGATTTTCTTTCTTTTTTTTTTTTTTTTGTTTTTTGGGTTGTTGAACATAATTCAACGCTAACACTCGTGGGGTTAAGCATTTTTGTATTATTATACGAGCAAAAGAGAAAATCCAACGCTTGGTATTTTCGGTGTAGCGAACTGAGATTAGGCTTAAGCTCGGCATTCACGTGCAACTTTGCACTATAGACAGGTTCAGTCAACGCATCTCAAACAGGGAAGAGATACCGACTTGCTCGACAGCTCGCAAACGTTAGGCAATCATTTTCACGTGAAACGATTGATCATGTTATCCAAAAAGCAAAAAAAAAAAGCGAGGAAATGAATCGATGATTATTTCACAAAAAAAAAAAAAAAAGAAATTAATTATTAAAGGGATTTTTAATCAGAATATATTATTACAAATAAGTTGATTCTTCTGATGAAACCAGAAGGTCGAGTTTTCATGGCAATCGGAGGCTCACGCATCTCTCCCCACTAATTCCACGATCAAAAAAGTCAACGCGTCTGCGGGGGCTTTTAACGCGTGTTTTTAAACATGAATTGCTCGAACCAACCAAAATGAGCTCGAAGATTCTTCAAAGATTATTTCGTATCAGGCTTTTACTTTTTAGTCGCACACTCGTTTCTTAGGGCTTTTTTTTTTGTTTTTGCTTTTTTTTTTTTTTTTAGGTCTTGGTGATTGTAATCAGTAACCCAAAATCTTAATCATATATAGAACAAATGATACTGACCGTGGAGAAAAATTTAGTTTTTGGGGTTGTTAGGTTAAGTATGCTCGTGACTAATATTTTTTTTTTTTTAATGTCAAAATCAAAGTAAATATTTTATGGAAATATGAGGGAGGTGGGGGGGGGGGGGAAGGGAAGTGGTGAAAGAGACAAAGCACGAAAAGCTAAATTCTCATCATTAACAACAAGTCTCTTTCTCACGGAGTCAATAACCCAATCTAGATATCGAATGCTCTTCATGAATATGCTTCCCCAGTGGCACGTGAATCTATATAATGGCAACAAAGAAATGGGAATGTGACTGTGACTGTGGTTGGACCCCAAGCATGAAGGGCATTCTTCTAGTGATATGTACATAGATCATTTATCGTATTATCTATTGTTGAGAGAAACTGCTTCATTGGATTAGAGCCAGATTTTATGGTATTAATTTGCAAAGAAAATCCCTTAAGATAATTTAAGGCAGAGTTATTTTTATTTTTTTAAAAAAATATTTATATAATTTAAATTGTAATTATTATATCAAAATAGAATAATTTTTTTTGTTTACATCAATCTTTCACTCTTTTCCGCCGGACTACGCCTCTCTTGTCCAGCTGTCCCCACCGAACACGCTCATCCCGTCTCCTCCCGACCATGTTGCTCCTTCTGTTTCAAGATTGCGAGTCCTGTGGGCTCTACCTGCACGGGAGACCCCGAGCTTTTCCTCAAACCAGCCAACTGGGCCCAAAAATATAGTCTGACGCATGCTTTTTTGTTTCTTCATGGTCTGGGCCTGAAATTTTAGGCCAGTGGCTTCATGGGATGCCTTACTTGCTGGTGTAATTATAACACCCAATAAGCCTGTTTTACAAGCTTTTATTTATTTATTTATTTTGACAAAAACGGCCAAATGGTCGGACTGGCGACCCGACTAAAATACACCCTTGTTGAGGATCCGATCCGATTTTAAAAAATTTGTTTTGAGTGCATTTCCTTTTTACTTTTCTCTATCTGCGATTATCTTGAGTATTTGCCCCTCTTTTTTTTTCCGTACAGGATCAATAAGGGCAAGTTGCAGTCGAATCTTGAAAACGTCAGTCCAAAAGTTGGTAAATGGCAACAAACGGAGTCACAGGCGATCAAGAAAGATAAGTTAAATTAATTTTGTTCGCTGGAGAAGGTAACAAACGGCCTAATACGAATGCCTTGTACTCAAATTTGAATTTGAAATGTAACAAGTGTCATCAACTGTTTTTTCTTTATAGGAAACTCTTATATTAACTCCTCTTATAATCAAAATCCAAACAACAAGAACAACAATAAGACAGTAAAAGACAAAAATAAAAAATAAAAAAGATTATAATTTGCTGGACAACAACGACGCAGAGCATAAATTGATATCTATCTCTCGGTATTTCCAAGGGCAAAGCAATGGCATGACAAAGAATTTCATGGTGCCATTGTTACAGTGGAAGCCACTGCTTAACCCCCAGGCGAACTAGCAGGCCTGGAATGGCTTCTTCAGCACAAAAACTCGAATCCGTCCCAGCCGCCTTGTGTTGTGTCTGCAACCAGGGTGGCGCTGCTCATGTTGCACTTCAAGAAGCTCCGTGGCTCGTACTGCAACATTGCAATAAAGTTCATCAATTTCCATCTCGAGACAATTACGCCCTGTTTTCATCCAATCAAATATAAGCAAATACTTTTAGACTGTGAAATCTATGTGGCCCCCGTCCAGGAGCCCTGTCACTGTGTAGTTAAACCAATACTGCCACTGTGATTGGTCCCGCCGATTGCATGCGTGGAAGCACCAAGCTGCAGAACGAGTTCTTGCGCGTATGTCAGAAGCATATTTCCTAACAAGTGGAAATTGATGTAAGTTGTGAATTTTAGGTGGTGAAACTTTGCAAAAGTTTAGGAAGCACTTAGGCAAGATGAGTTGGTGAATTTTAGTGCTTTCTAGATGGTATTGGCCAAGATGAGTTGATGGGTGTATTTATATACACGTGAGGCGGAAAGGGAGAGAAAATACAGTGCAGAATAGCCAAATTGGCCTTCTTTCTGGCTTTGGGTAGGCCTGAGCTGGAAAAGAAATTGATGGTCTGCAAGTCCTCCACTAAATTATCATTCATTATTTTTGTTTTCTTGAAATTTGACCGAGCACTTAGGCAAAACGTGTTAGCGTTTCTTTTTCGCTTAATCAGAATAAAAGCGTCATTTTGAAAGAAAATTTGAATTTGATTATGCAAGGGCTCAAAGCAACTAAAAGAGGGTCAACGATCTTGTAATAATCATTTAAATCTTTTTCCCCTTCTATATTTGAAACTCACCAAAAGAAAATAGCCCGCATTGTATACGAATGGCAGAGGGGGGTCTGTTTTTATTTGTTTTTTTTTTTTTATATAACGCTAGGCATGTGGAAGCACCGTGCAAAAGGACCAACGTTCCTGCAGAAAGAACTCACTAATCCAAAATGGGTCAACCGACGGCTTTTGTGGTCAGATGGGAGGCGGGAGTTAAGCTCCCGCGACATGCATGATGAGGAGCCTCGGGCATGTCCCTTTCCTAAAGTATGATGCTATCTTATGTTGCAGTACAGTGGACGTGTTGGATTTTGTTCTCAATTCGTAATTCCTCAAGCAGCGCCAGCGGCCGTTGCAGTCTCTTGTGGGTCACACAAATATAAAAGAATAAATAAAAGATTGATCGACTGTATGTTATTCTGGACGAGGATGCTGTCATGCAAACCTCAATTTCCATTTATTTTATATATCTTGCTTGTCACTACTTGTCGGTGTCGGTTCGCTTTCTCGTCCATTTTCCTTGTCCCGTCCTAATGTGTAATAAAGTTAGTCTTCAATTACCATGGTAAAATTTATTATGACATTGATGAAATTAAACTTGGGAAGTCCTTATTCTTCTACGCCCGCTTAAAAACACAAAATAATAATAATAATAATAAAGGTGGGCCAGTGCCGTGGTGAATTCATCACTTTTCCTATCAGGCTGGAAAATTTGACCAAAACATGAAATGTCATTTTCTATGCCATGCTTCAATGGGGCAAGCCTAATCACATCTCTTAACGTCTAACGCGGTGATGATGATGATGATGATGGAAAATTCAATGCAAAGGAATCCCTTCTTCTTATTACGTTCTGAAGATGAATGCTGGATAACAATTCCAAGCACTGATCTGAAAGGAAAGGTAAGTAATTAAACAGGAAAAAAAGACTTTTAGACAGACCAGGTACATAATTAAGGCTCCTCTTGTTTCACAGAAGTTGTATTTTCATAATTTGTAGTGGTTATGCTTTCCATCAATTCACGGCCCTTAGTCTCGTATGGGAACAGCAAAACAAAGATCCCTGCAATAAAAACCACACCAACAAAGAGACCCACTGCAGCACTTTGATGGCATCCTTGCACTAAACTTACAGCGACAAGAGGGCAGATCATCCCACCAATTCTCCCCATCGAGCTTGCAAGCCCAAGTCCTGTTGACCTCACCGAAGTTGGGTATATTTCTGGGGCATATATGTAGATGATAGAGAAGGTTCCAGTTATACAGATTCTTGCCATAAAAAGAAGAGCAGTGGTTACTCTTGAAGACCGATGGACCACCAATGGCAGCATGAAGACGCAACACACAAAGAACATAACAGCCATTGAAAGTTTACGGCCAATTCTATCAATAATAATAGCTGAGATGATCAGCCCAGGAAACTCTGCAAAACTAGTGATAAAGACGTCTTTGTAATTAACACCATCGGATTTCTTTTGAGAGTTTGCTTCCTGGGTTTGATGGCACTTGTTGTTTTTGTTGTTCAATTCAGTGGTCATCAAAACAAGACCATAGTATGAAAATGCGTTGGCAATAAAAATGATCCATAGGAGCAACGTAGTCCTAATTAACTTTGATGAGAGAAGCAATCGTACTATTTGAAAAGGACTCAAATGAGAATCCTTTAAGATGGGACCTTCAGGTGGAGGTTTGTCTCCTTGGAGCTGATGATCAAGTTCATGATCAGCAACAAGAACACCGGGAGGCAATTCTTTCCCATTTATTTTAGCTATTTTCTGCATAAACCTAAGGGCATCGTTCTTTTTACCTTTCAAGCATAGATACCTTGGTGACTCTGGAGTCGCAATATAAAACACAAGGAGAATAAAGGAAGGTACAGCAGACAAACCAAGTAGCCATCGCCAACCCAATCTTGGCACAACAATCCAAGCCAATCCAGCCTCAAAAATTGTCCCAAAAGTCCAGAAAGCTGAGAAAACCATCATCCAAGTTCCTCGGTTTGGTGCAGGCACAAACTCCAAGAAATAGGAGAAAAGTATAGGACAGCCTCCAATGCCAAGGCCAACGAAACACCGAGCAATAATCAAGGAGACATAGTTTGGAGCGAAGGCACTCAAAAGGCCAGCTGCAGAAGTAGCCAGTGTTGCGACCAAATATCCTCTTCTTCTTCCAAATCTATCAGAAACTTGGCCCCATGAAAAGGCGCCAACCATCATACCAGCGAAGACCACGGTGGTTATTAGGCTTTCTTGGTGGGAAGTAAGATTCCATTCGGTCTTGACTGCTGGTCCTACAAATGAGAGGATCATCATCTCCATTGCCTCTGCAACCCAGCCCATGCCAGCATAAAACATCACCATGTATTGGAATTTTCCAAACCCTATTGCAAGAAGTGCTTCATCAACAGTGTAGCTCTGGCCTTTATAATCTGCCATCCTTCTCCTCCTTCCTTCTTGCTTTGTTTTTGTCTTTTCTTTTGTGGGTAGATGAAGCAACTATATAGCCTCTCTCACATGTATGGGACAATAAGGAAGAGGCACTTTGATCTGCGATCCAGGTATTGATTTTTGGGCGGCTCAAAGGTCAATGTGATGGGGGCTTGCATGTGGAATCTAAAATTATAACCACAGAAACTCGGGACCGCTACGAGGACGATCATTGGATAAGACCAGACACGGGCTCATACGAAACGACAATTCAGTAGCTGTGCAAGAGTTTTCTCCGCAGCCTTGTATCGTGTCTATGTCATTCACGCCTAGGCATGATCCGATTTAGACTCTAAAGTAAACAATAATGGGCTCATAAGAAAACAATAATTGAGGTTGTTCGGATTAGCTACGGATGTTTCTCTTAAACCCGTAGAGGGACTTTAGTTTTTACCTTTTTTTTTTTCGAAGCCATCTAATTAGTGATAATGATAATCTTGCTTTTTTTCTTTTTCTATTCTCTTAATGTTTGGGGTAACAGCAGTGTCACATTAGTAAAGTATATATAATAATAATTGTGAAGATATGTTAATTTTTGATTTTATTATACATTTGTATATGAAATAAATTATAAAAAAAAATTATCACGTTTAGTTTGGTGTAAAAATAAAAAAACACTCGAAATGTTAACTTTGTCGTGTAAATTGCTAAATATTAAGAATTTTTTTGCAATATTATGATTTAAGTATTTCTATTTTTATTTTCAATTGAATCAAATGAAAGAAAATTTTTAATTCTGTTATTACGAAACTAATTCCATATAATAAAGATAAAAATGGACGAATATGTGATGAAAAATAAATTAAAAATAAAAATAAATCTAAAAAACGAAAAGAAAAAATTGTGACTTCTGTTTTCTTCTCCAATTTCCAACCAAGAGTAACCGTATCCAGTTAAATCCCAAAGAAACCGCTAACATTTTCTCCTAGTGCCGGTTCACGCGTTTTTGGTTTGTTTCACTTGACTGTTTAAAGAAAAACCGAAGGAGGGAAATGGAGACACGGAAAGACGCGAGGGCCCATTTGGGAGGCCAATAATTGAGAGGCGCGGGGATGCCCAAAGCAAACTTTGTCGTTTAGTGAAAGAAGTTCCTGAGAAATCGAGCACCAACCATCCTTGCAACAATAAGAGTAATTTGACCAAAGGAGGAAGGGACGCAGAGAGAAATCCGAATATCCATGAAAACTTTAACAGCAGCGATTGCGACAGTCCGCCGCTAGAAATTCGGGGTTAAAGTTCCGATACTTTGGTATCTCTTCTTTTCGGGACAACTTCCCTTGTATGACCATTCCGAAGAGTAGAATCTAAATATTTCAGGAATAAAAAAAAAAAAAAATTTCTTTGAAGGAAAGCTTTAAATTATTAACACTATATTTTATTGTATTAATTACTTATTTCAAATATAAAAATGTAATTTAATTTACGTCATCAAAGTTTGTCTTTATCAGCAGGCTAACCATCAGTGGTTAGACAAGTTAGACAGAGCAACTCTAAGACTGAGCTAAGATGTTAGACATTAATCCATTCGACATATGTTTCTACCTAATAATTGCTCCCGAGAGCTACATGCATAAGGTGGCAATTGGCGCGAAGACTGGTCGGGTCGAAGAAGGAAGTCTTAGCTTCTTTCGTCGGATGCCAGCGTCCAAGTAGGCCATGCCACAAATGTTGTAGAATCACCTCCTGGTCACGCCGATTGCCAGCATGGTAGCACCAAGCAGCAGAACGAGTTCTTGCGTACATGTCAGACGCATATTTCCTAACAAGTGGAAATTGATGTGAGTGGTGAATTTTGGGTGGCGCAATTTTGCAGAAGGTTACGGAAGCTGGCGAGGTGCTGGTTATTGGCGAGAATCAGTTGAGGGGTGTATTTTATATACATGTGAGGGGGGAAGGGAAAGAAAATACAGTGCAGAATAGCAAAATTGGCCTTCTTTCTTGATTTGGATAGGCCTGAGCCGCAAAAGAAATCGATGTTTCAGGCTTCTGTTTTCTTGTAATTTGACCAAGTAATTGGTCAAAACGTGCTAGCTTATTTCTTTCGCTTAGTTAGAATAGAAAGCATCTTCAATTACGGTAAAATTTATTACTACATTAATGGAATTAACTTGAGGAGATTTGGTATTTTGAATTAACTTGGGAAGTTCCTATTCTTTTACGTCCTCTTAAAAACACAAAATAATAATAATAATAAAGAATGTCGGCCAGTGCCGTCGAGAACTCAATCCAACTGGAAATTTGACCAAAACAGAGTGTATGCTTGCCTGGAATATCATTTTTTATGGCATGCTTGGGCATGCTAGCGGTGATGATGACGATGAAAAAGATGGAAAATTCAATGCAAAGAAATCCTTTTTTCTACTACATTCTGGAGATAATGCTGCTTAACAATTACAAGCACTGATTTGAAGGGAAGGTAAGCAATTAAACAGGAAAAAGGACTTCTAGACAGACAGGATACATAATTAAGGCTCTTCTTGTTTCACGGACTTTGGTTTTTCATAATTTGTAGTGGTTATGCTTTCCATCAATTCTCGGCCCTTAGTCTCGTATGGGAACAGCAAAGCACAGATCCCTGCAATAAAAACCACACCAACAAAGAGACCCACTGCAGCACTTTGATGGCATCCTTGCACTAAACTTACTGCGACAAGAGGGCAGATCATCCCACCAATTCTCCCCATCGAGCTTGCAAGCCCAAGTCCTGTTGACCTCACCGAAGTTGGGTATATTTCTGGGGCATATATGTAGATGATAGAGAAGGTTCCAGTTATACAGAGTCTTGCCATAAAAAGAAGAGCAGTGGTTACACTTGAAGACTGATGGAGTACCAATGGCAGCATGAAGACGCAACACACAAAGAACAAAACAGCCATTGAAAGTTTACGGCCAATTCTATCAATAATAATAGCTGAGATGATCCGTGCAGGAAACTCTGCAAAACTAGTGATGAAGACGTCTTTGTAATTGACACCATCGGATTTCTTTTGAGAGTTTGCTTCCCGGTTTTGACGGCACTTGTTGTTTTTGTTGTTCAATTCAGTGGTCATCAAAACAAGACCATAGTATGAAAATGAGTTGGCAATAAAAATGACCCATAGGAGCAACGTAGTCCTAATTAACTTTGTTGAGAGAAGCAATCGGACTATTTGAAAAGGACTCAAATGAGAATCCTTCAAGATGGGACCTTCCGGAGGAGGGTTGTCTCCTTGGAGCTGATGATCAAGTTCATGATCAGCAACAAGAACACCGGGAGGCAATTCTTTCCCATTTATTTTGGCTATTTTCTGCATAAACCTAAGGGCTTCATTCTTTTTACCTTTCAAGCATAGATACCTTGGTGACTCTGGAGTCGCAATGTAAAATACAAGGAGAATAAAGGAAGGCACAGCAGACAGAGCAAGTAGCCATCGCCAACCCAATCTTGGCATAACAATCCAGGCCAATCCAGCCTCAAGAATTGCCCCAAAAGTCCAAAAAGTTGAGAAAATCATCATCCAAGTTCCTCGGTTTGGTGCAGGCACAAACTCCAAGAAATAGGCGAAAAGTACAGGACCACCTCCAATGCCAAGGCCAACGAACCACCGAGCAATAATCAAGGAGACATAGTTTGGAGCGAAGGCACTCAAAAGACCAGCTGCAGAAGTAACTAATGCTGGGACCAAAAATCCTCTTCTTCTTCCAAATCTATCGGAAACTTGGCCCCATGAAAAGGCCCCAACCATCACACCAGCGAAGACCACGGTGGTTATTAGGCTTTCTTGGTTGGAAGTAAGATTCCATTCGGTCTTGACTGCCGGTCCTACAAACGACAGGATCATCATCTCCATTGCGTCTGCTACAGAGCCCATGCCAGCATAAAGCATCACCATGTATTGGAATTTTCCAAACCCTATTGCAAGAAGCGCTTCATCAACACTGTAGCTCTGGCATTTATACTCTGCCATCCTCCTCCTCCTCCTTCCTTCTTGCTTTGATTTTATCGTTTCTTTTGTGGAGTGGGGAAACAGCCAAAGAGTAGAAAGAGCAAGATGAAGCAACTATGTAGCCTCTCTCAGATGTATGGGATAATAAGGGAGAATATGCGATCCAGCGACAAACTCAGTGTTGATAAGCCAGGCTGGAAAAGTCAACATAACGTGGAATCTAAAATCAAAACCACAGAAACTGGGGACCGCTGGGAGGACGATTATTGAATAAGACCGGACCACCAATCAAGAATTTTCTCCACACTGTGCCAAAGTGGCCATGTCGTTGGCACCGAGGCATGATCCGATTTAGACTCAAGAGTAAGAAAACAATAATTGAGGTTGTGGAGAAAGCTATTGCTTGTGGTTCTCCATATAGCCACGGATGTTTCTCTTCAAACCGCCGTCGATGACGGACTTTAGGTTTTACCTTTTTTTTTTTTTTCTTCCTATTCCCTTAATGTTTGGGGTAACAGCAATGTCACATTAGTAAATTATATACGATGATAATCGTGAAGATCTGTTAATTTTTTATTTTATTGTACATTTGTATATGAAATAAATTATAAAAAAATTATCATGTTAGTTTGGTGTAAAAATAAAAAACACTCAAAATCTTAACGTTGTTGTGTTAATTGCTAGATATTAAGAGTGTTCTTTGTAATATCATGATTTAAGTATCTCTACTTTTATTTTCAATTCAATCAATAAAAGAGAATTTTTAATTCTGTTATTACGAAACTAATTTCATATGATAAAGATAAAAATGAATGAATATGTGATAAAAAAATAAATTTAAAATAAAAGTAAATATAAAAATGAAAAAAGAAGAAAAAAAAAAAACAGTGACTTCTGTTTTCTTCTGCAATTTCCAACCGAAAGTAACCGTGTCCAGTTCGACCCCAAAGAAACCGAAAACATTTCCTCCTAATGCCGGTTCACGCGTTTTTGGTTTGTTTGACTTTACTGTGTTTAAAGAAAGACGGAAGGAGGGAACGGAGGCACGTGATAGGAGGCGAATAATTGAGAAGCGCGAGGATGCCCAAAGCAACGTCGTCGTTTTAATGAAAGAAGTTCCTGAGAACTACGGCGCAAAATCGAGCAACGAGCATGTTTGCGACAGTAAGAGTATCATTTGACCAAAGGAGGAAGGGACGCAGAGAGAAATCCGAATATCCATAAAATCTTTAACAGCAGCGATCGCGACAGTGCTCCACCAAAAACATGGGGTCAAAGTTACTATATTTTGAATTTTTTTTTTTTCGGAATTTGCACGAAGACTGGTAGGCCATGCCACAAATGTTGTTGTATCACCTCCCTGGGCATGGAAGAAAAATGAAAGTGATGGAAGTGGACTTAAATAATACATGGATTGGTCGCGCCGATTGCCAGCATGGAAGCCCCAAGCTGCAGAACTAGTTCTTGCGCATATGTCTGACGCATATTCTCTAACAGGTGGAGATTGGTGTAAGTTGTGAATTTTAGGTGCTGCAATTTTGCAGAAAGTTACGGAAGCTGGCTGGATGCTGGTTATTGGCCAATATGAGTCGACGGGTGCATTTATATACACGCGAGGGGGAAAGGGAAAGAAAATCCAGTGCATAATGTTGGATAGATAGCGATTCGTGGTTACTTGCAATAGAGGGAAATGAAGGGGAATCCAAGGGATGGATCGAGGCAGGAACACACAAAGGTTGTACGTGTACAAAAGTTTACTATTTTTCAGCTTCTATTTTTTATAAAATCATATTTTTTACAAATTTAAATTTAAATATAAATTGTGCATTACAGACATTTGATCATTACGCTTTAACTGGATTATTCTATTCCACCTCTTAGAAAAAAAGAAAACTTAAATCAAAATACTTAATAGCACGAACGAAACATTTATACAAAATTTCTATCCTGAGCACATGCAATGGAACCGTAAACAGTCAAGTGAAATCCAAATACATGAAATATACTAAATAATTTGATCTATCGACAATATCAATATCGCTGTGGTAAAGGCCTTAATGCCAGAGCAACCATTACCGCAAGGCATAAAGGGTCGAATTCTATTTGTATTGTATTTGAGATGAATTTTGGATATTCCCACCCTGTAACTCCTCTAGACTAGATTTTTAAGTCTTTTAAACAATTAATTCATATAATAATTAATTCATTTAAATTTAAAATGGTTTGAATTTGAATTAAACAAAAAAAAGAAAGAAGTTAGAAATGCTTCCTGTAAAACTTCTAGAACAAGTTTCTTTAATTATAATAATCAACATAACTAATACTTAGCGAAAAAATTGGTGGAAAAGCAGGGGTACCATGACCTTTCACAGAATAGCCAAATTGGCCTTGTTTCTTGATTTGGGTAGGAGTGAGCCGGAAAAGAAATTGATGTTCTGCAAGTCCTCCACTAAATCATCATCCCGTCTTCTTGTTTTCTTGTAATTCGACCAAGCAATTGGGAAAAACGTGTTAGCTTGTTTCTTTCGCTTAATCAGAATAGAAAGCATCATTTTAAAGGAAAATTTGAGTTTGAATACAAGGGCTCAAAGCAACTAAAAGAGGGTCAAGGATCTCGTAACAATGGTTTCTACCTTTTTCCCATCTATATTTGGAACTGACCAAAAGAAATAGCCCGCATTGTTTGCTAAGGGGGACTCTGTTTTTATTCGTTTGATATAATGCTAGGCGTGTGGAAGCACTGTGCAAAAGGACGAATATTCCTGCGAGGGAATTGAAGGAAAAAATTCGCTGTCCAAAATGGGTCAACAACGGCTTTTATGGTCAGATGGGAGGCGGGAGTTCAGCTCCCGTGACATGCATGATGAGGAGCCTCGTGCATGTCCCTTCACTAAAGTATGTTGCTATCTTTATGTTGCATTACGGGGGATGTGCCTCAATTCGTATTTCCTCAAGCAGCGCCAAGGATGCTGTTATACAAACCTCAATTTTCATTCGACTTTATATATCTTACTTGTCTCTACTCGTCGGTATCGGTTTGCTCTCTATACAAAATCTGGCCCATTTTCCTTGTCCCATCCTGATATGTAATAAAGTTATAGTCTTTAATTACCGTACAAGAACAAGGTAACTGGGAGAGTTCCTATTCTTTCCCGACTTTTACGTTCTCTTAAAAGCACAAAATAATAATAATAAAAAAGAAGGTTGGCCAGTGCCGCGGCGAACTCAATCGAGCCGAAAATTTTGACCAAAACAGAGTCTATCCTTACCTGGAATGTCACATCCTTCTGTTGGGCGGTGGTGATGACGATGGAAAATTCAATGCAAAGAAATCCCTTTTTTCTACTACATTCTGGAGATGAACGCTGGTTAACAATTACAAGTAATGATTTGAGGGGAAGGAAAGTAATTAAACAGGAACAAAAGACTCTAGACAGACAAGATAAGGTCGGCCAGTGCTGTGGTGAACTCAATCGAGCTGGAAATTTTGATTAAAACAGAGTCTATGCTTGCCTGGAATGTCATTTTCTATGGCATGCTTCGCTTGGGCATGCCTAGTTGTGGTGGTGATGATGATGGAAAATTCAAGGCAAAGAAATCCCTTTTTCTTATTACATGCTGGAGACGAATGGTGGTTAACAATTACAAGCACTGATCTGAAAGGGAAGGTAAGTAATTAAACAGGATAAAAGAGTTCTAAACAGACAAGATACATAATTAAGGCTCTTCTTGTTTCACAGACTTTGGTTTTTCATAATTTGTAGTGGTTATGCTTTCCATCAATTCACGGCCCTTGGTCTCGTATGGGAACAGCAAAACACAGATCCCTGCAACAAAAACCACACTAACAAGGAGACCCACTGCAGCACTTTGATGACATCCTTGCACTAAACTTACTGCGACAAGAGGGCAGATCATCCCACCAATTCTCCCCATCGAGCTTGCAAGCCCAAGTCCTGTTGACCTCACCGAAGTTGGGTATATTTCTGGGGCATATATGTAGATGATAGAGAAGGTTCCAGTTATACAGATTCTTGCCATAAAAAGAAGAGCAGTGGTTACTCTTGAAGGCTGATGGACCACCAATGGCAGCATGAAGACGCAACACACAAAGAACATAACAGCCATTGAAAGTTTACGGCCAATTCTATCAACAATAATAGCTGAGATGATCCGCCCAGGAAACTCTGCAAAACTGGTGATGAAGATGTCTTTGTAATTAACACCATTGGATTTTTTTTGAGAGTTTGCTTTCCGGGTTTGACGGCACTTGTTGTTTTTGTTGTTCAATTCAGTGGTCATCAAAACAAGACCATAGTATGAAAAAGCGTTGGCAATGAAAATGATCCATAGGAGCACCGTAGTCCTAATTAACTTTGGTGAGAGAAGCAATTGGACTGTTTGAAAAGGACTCAAATGAGAATCCTTCAAGATGGGACCTTCCGTTGGAGGATTGTCTCCTTGGAGCGGATGATCAAGTTCATGATCAGCAACAAGAACACCAGGAGGCAATTCCTTCCCATTTATTTTGGCTATTTTCTGCATAAACCTAAGCGCTTCATTCTTTTTACCTTTCAAGCATAGATACCTTGGTGACTCCGGAGTCGTAATGTAAAACACAAGGAGAATAAAGGAAGGCACAGCAGACAAACCAAGTAGCCATCGCCAACCCAATCTTGGCATAACAATCCAGGCCAATCCAGCCTCAAAAATTGTCCCAAAAGTCCAGAAAAATGAGAAAACCATCATCCAAGTTCCTCGGTTTGGTGCAGGCACAAACTCCAAGAAATAGGCGAAAAGTACAGGAGCACCTCCAATACCAAGGCCAACAAAACACCGAGCAACAATCAAGGAGACATAGTTTGGAGCGAAGGCACTCAAAAGGCCAGCTGCAGAAGTAACTAATGTTGTGACCAAATATCCTCTTCTTCTTCCAAATCTATCAGAAACTTGGCCCCATGAAAAGCCGCCAACCATCATACCAGCGAAGACCACGGTGGTTATTAGGCTTTCTTGGTTGGAAGTAAGATTCCATTCGGTCTTCACTGCTGGTCCTACAAATGAGAGGATCATCATCTCCATTGCCTCTGCAACCCAGCCCATGCCAGCATAAAACATCACCATGTATTGGAATTTTCCAAACCCTATTGCAAGAAGTGCTTCATCAACAGTGTAGCTCTGGCCTCTATAATCCGCCATCCTTCTCCTCCTTTCTTCCTGCTTTGTTTTATCTTTTTTTTCGGGTGGGGGAACAGCTAAAGAGTAGAAATAGCAACATGAAGCAACCATGCAGCCTCTGTCACATGTATGGTATAATAAGGGAGAGGCACTTTGATATGCGATCCAGTGCCGTACTCAGTAGTGATTTTTGGGGCGGCTGGAAAGTCAATGTGATCGGGGCTTGCATGTGGAATCGAAAATTACAACCAGAGAAACTGGGGACCGCTGAGAGGATAAGAAAACAACAATTCGGTTGTCATCCAAGTTTGTCTCGCATATAGATTTTATGAGGAATAAAATTTGTCAAATTAATTTTTATTTAAATTTAATTATTTTATTAAATTTAAATATTTGTTATAATATAAAAATATATTATTTATATTATTATTATTATTATGTATATATTTATTAATTATTCATGTGATATTTTTATTAAATTAATAAAATTATAATATTTTTATAATTTTTTATCTATTTTATTAAATTTATTATTTTTTATTAGTAGTACGAGAATTAACTCAATTTAAAAATAAATATTTTTAATTTAGATAAAGAGAAAATATAAAATTGTTAAAGTTATAAAGTCATAGCAATCATTGTTCATTATCTTCGAAAATTTATCTTTTATAGTCATTGTATACCAACACATGCCTTAGAGAAACTCCAAATATTATAAATTTACAAAATTCTAAACATTCACTATTATTTTTTACTACTAATTATATTGCCGCCACTTGTTATTGTTACTCTAATAATTTCTATTTAGAAATTGTTACTCTACCTTTTCAGCTCACCAATTGGTTGTTATCTTGTTAAAAAAGCTTACTCCTCATTCTTATTGTTCTATCAAAGTTAAGGAGTCTAATTGAAAAAAAAAAATATATATATATGAGGGTTTAATTGAAATTAATAAAAGTTAAGAATATATATTAAAAATAATAAAAGTTTTTAGATATATTGTATATAACAAAAGTTTATGGGTCAAATTAAAAAAAATTATGAATTTTAACATGAACAATATGATCCCTGTTTCATTTCTTATTTTAGATGGGAAAAATTATAGTCGATAGTGTGTGTAAATGAATTTTCTTTTTTTTTTTAATTATAATGAATTATTGAGCATTGTAGAAAATGATATTACAAAACTTACAGTAAATACTATATAAACACAAAGAGTCATTCATTGAGAGTTATAAAAAAAGGATAAAAAGACACTCTATTTCATATATCAAAGGGTGAATGACAAAATTTTTAAGAAAATTGTACAAGTAACCTCATCAAAGTAGGTATGGGCTATCTTAATAATGTAATTCCAAGGTGCATAAAAAGTTAAAAAGGTGAAACTCCAAACCTTATGACATTAGTTTGATATTTTACAGATGAAAGTTTCAAAACTAATTTTACTTTATATAAGTATAGTTTTTACCTTGACAAATTAAATGTAAATTTATGGAGAGCAATTGAATAATCAGGTGAAAGTTTAAAAGATCTTGTGGACACTTACATCATAATATGAGCAATTATGATTGCTATAAAAGAAGCATGTGATTTGTTCAAAATGTCAGTTAATATATTAATGGACATGTTACAAGTTTATAAATAACACATGAATGTGAAGTGCATTGAAAAGCTAATAGAGTAAGCACTTTAAAGTTAGAATCTTATCAAAAGCAGTCAGAGTGATCAATTAAAATAGAAGCAGAGTTCTTCTTATGGTAGATGACAAGGATGTGATAGTAATTACAACAACAATATAGGTCGAAGAGGTCATTATAACAACTAAAGAGATGGTGACAACCAATATAATGACTGAAAAAGATCAAATTAGTCGTACAAAGTTTGAGATTGAGGTAGGGAAAAGGCTATGGTAGGGGAAGGTATGACAAATCTTATCTTGAATGTTACTCATGTGACAAGCGTGGTTATTAGGCTAGTAATTGTAGGTTTCATGAGTATAATCAGACAGCTCATTGTACACAAAAAAGAAGATTTATATGATAAAAATGAAACACTTGTGATAGTTATTACTGTTGAAACACCAAACTATAATACCTAGTACCTTAACACCAAGTATACTAACCATATGTGTGGAAAGAAAGAGCTATTTGTTGATCTTAATAAGTCAATCCACTTCATTGTCAAGCTTATTTATAATAATAGTGTTCCAATGATGAAAAAAGGGTGAATTCTTGTCATGATGAAGAATAAGGATTATAATTATATCTTATATGTATTTTATGTATTGAACATAAAGAGTAACTTACTTGGTTTGGGCCAATCACTTGAAAATGGATATAATATACAATTATATAATAATTAACTCTTAATTCTCGATGGAAAAGGGATACTTATTCTTAAATCTCATTTAACAAAGAATTTGATATTTCAAATTGATACTACCACTGATGTTAATAATTGTTTTAATGTTATTGTTAAAGATAAATCTTAGTTGTGGACTTTTTTTTGGTCATTGAATTTTTATAATTTCAAGTTGCTTGCACAAGGAAACATAGTGACAAGTTTATCCTAGATATATAATCCTAATTAGATTTGTCAAGCATGTACTCTTACAAAACAAAGTAAACAACCCTTTGTGATAAGGAAATGACATGCAAGACAACCACTCTAACTTATCTATTCTAATGTTTGTGACATAATAAATGTTTTATCACATGGTAACAATATGTTTTTTCTTACCTCTATTGATGATTTTATAAGAAAGATATATGTTTATTACATGTAAAGAAAATTTGAGGTGTTTGATTGTTTTAAGAAATTTAAAATTTATGTTGAAAGATAAAATGAGTAATATATTAAAATTTTGAAAACTGATAAATGTAATGAGTATATTCTAATGAGTTTAAAGAGTATTATGAAGTACCAAGAATAAATTATATAGTCATAATTCCATATACCTTATAGTGTAATGAAGTTGCTAAAAAAAAGAACAAATTAATTATAAATATGATAAAAAACTTGTTAAAGGCTAAGGAAGTTCCTAATTCATTTTGGGTAAAAGTTGCTTTGTGTTTTGTTTATTGGTTATATAAAAAGAAGATATAATCTATTTAATCTTATGAAACAGAAGATAATTGTTAGTAGAAATGTGAACTTTGTTGAAAATAAAGCTTGAAATTTTGATGTTAAGAAGTAAAATAATTCCTAGAGATGTCTAATTGCTATTTTGGGAAAAGAGAAAACTCAAGTTACAATCTCTATTGTAAATGGTGAAGTTTCACTAGTTAGTGCACAAAATTTTATGTCATAAGCTCTATAAAAAAAGTGAAGACTAAGAAGAAATTGTCAACAATCAGTTAAATTATAAGATTATAAAATAATCCTTAATAATATTATTGATGATAATTGAGATTTAGTGTAATCTGTCATATTTACAGATTGCAAACAAGTGTTATTTGATAAAGCAATTCAAGATATAAAGTAATTGAATGACATAAATAAGGAAATTAAGACAATTAAGAAAAATAATATATAAGATTTTACTACTATTTCATAAGGAAAAAAAAAATTAATATAAAGTGAGTTTTTAAGACTAAGAAGAAGCCTAATGGAGAAGTAGAGAGATATAAAAAAAATTGACTACAAAAGAATTTAAACAACAACCTAGCTATGATTATTATGAGGTATTCTTTCCTACTACTTAAATAGAGATTATCAAACTTATAATTACTTTGATTATGCAAAATCATTGAAAATTTCATTACTTTACATCAATATCTTTTTTTTCCTCGTAAAATAATAGTAAACTTTTTTATATTATTTTTCTCAATTATCTTGATTTCTTTATTTATATCATTCCTCCACTTTATATCTTGAATTATTTTATCAAATGACACTTGTTTGCAATATATAAATATGACAGGTTACACCAAATCTCAATTATTATCAATAATATTATTAAGAATTACCTTATAATTTTGCAATCTAACTGATTGTTGGTAATTTTTTCTTAGTCTTTACTTCTCTTGTAGAGGTTATGACATTGAATTCTGTGCAAAAATTAATGATTCTGGTGAAATGTTATTAGTGTATTTATATGTGGATGATTTAATTTTTACAGATAACAATTTCAAAATAATTAAAAACTATAAGAAGTCAATAATATATGAATTTAAGATGACAATTTTTAGCCTAATATCTTATTTTTTTTAGAATTAAAGTAACTTATGGAGATGATGAAATCTTTATTTGTCAAAAGAAGTATGCTACTAAGCTATTAAAGAAGTTTTGAATGTATGATTGTAATCATATGAGAACCTTTATAGAATACTAAATTGTCTAAATAACGTAATGAAACACTTATTGATTCTACACTTTTCAAATAAATTGTTGGGAGTTTAATATGTTTGACATGCACGACGTCTGATATACCTTATGGAGTTGGTTTGATCATCAGATTTTTGGTGAACAACAACTTAGCTATGATTATTACAAGGTATTCTCTCTTGCTACTCAAATAAAGACTGTCAGACTTATAATTACTTTGGTTGTGCAAAATCATTGGAAATTTCATCATATGGATGTGAAATATGCTTTTCTCAATGGTCCTCTTAAAGAGAAAGATTTTGTGAAGCACCTATCAAGTTTTGTGAAGAAAGAAAGTGAACAGAAGGTGTATAAGCTAAAAAAAAATACTAAATATTTTTTTTTAAAAAAAAAAAAACCCTAGAGAATGGAACAAATGTTTGATTCCTTTTTCCATGAAAGCAATTTCCAAAAGTATCCTTTTAAGCATACCTTATATATGAAAATTAATGATTCTAGTGAAATGTTATTAGTGTATTTATATATGAATGATTTGATTTTTACAGATAACAATTTCAAAATGATTGAAAACTATAAGAAGTCAATGATATATGAATTTGAAATGAAAACTTTTGACCTAATGTCTTTTTTTTTTTTTAATTGAAGTGACTTATGGAGATAATGAAATCTTTATTTGTCAAAAAAGACATGCTACTGAGCTATTAAAGAAGTTTTGCATATATGATTACAATCATATGAAAACCCTTATAAAAGTTAATATTAAATTGTCTAAAGAAGGTAATAAAATACCTATTGATTCTACATTTTCCAAATAAATTGTTGGGAGTTTAATATGTCTGACATGCATGATGTTTGATATACCTTATAGAGTTGGTTTGATCATCACATTTTGTATGTCTTTTTACCAATCTCATATACAATTTATTAAGAGAATTATGCATTATATAAAAGAAATTTATAATCATGACCTATTTTATTTTTTATCTAAAAGTTGTACATTTATAAACTATTAAAATAGTGATTATGGTAGAGATGTAAATGATCATAAAATACTTTTAGATATTATTTCAATTTTAGAATATGTAGATTATTTTTACATTTTTAACTTGTAAAATAGACTATATAATTATAGTTTTAAATATTTACCAAAGTATTTAATTTCATAATTTGATAAATAAGATATATATTTTATTTGAAATTCTTATGAAAATATTTATATTACTACAATAAATTTAACTAAAAATTTAATAACAAATAGAAAGAGTAAATATATTAATATTTATTTTTTATTTTTTGAAAGATCAAAGTAAAAAAAAAAGATATTAAGTTAATTTATTATAAATTTAAAAATTAAGTAAATGATATTTGAATGAAATTGATGAGAAATAAAATATTTATTAAATTAAAATAAATATTGAAATTAGTAATATTATCAAATTAAAATTTAAAAAAAATATTGATATTAATTTAAATTAAAAATTAATTATAATAAAAATTACTCAAATTAAATTTAATTTTAATTATTTAAATAAATTTATATATTTATAATTATATAAAAATATATTATTATTATATATATATATATAATATTCTTATAATTTTTTATTAATACTATTAGAGTTATTATTCTCTAAGTAACATTGCTCTTCCGTGCACCTAGACATGATCCTAGCTAGACTAACTAGACTCCAGAGTAAGAAAACAACAACGGGTTAATATGAAAGCAACAATTCAGCAGCCATACATTGCTCTTCCGTTCACCTAGACATGATCCTTGCTAGACTAACTAGACTCCATAGTAAGAAAACAACAACGGGTTAATATGAAAGCAACAATTCAGCAGCCATTCAAGAGTTTTCTCCACAATGTCGTAACGCGGCCCCGTCGTTGGCACTAGACATGATCCGATTTAGACTCCGGAGAAAGAAAACATCAACAGGATCATAAGAAAACGATAATTGAGGTGTCAACGATGATTAGTTTTTACCCTTTTTTTTCTAAACCGGATCAAAGCCATCTAATTAGTGATAATGATAATCTTACTTTTTATTTTCTTCTTTCTATTCTCTTAATGTTTGGGGTAACAGCAGTGCCACATTAGTAAAGTATATATGATAATAATTGTGAAGACAAGTTAAATTTTGATTTTATTTCATATGACATAAATTATAAAAAAAAATTATTACGATTAATTCTGTATAAAAATAAAAAATATTTTAAAATCTTTAATTTGTTATATTAATGGCTAAATTTTAAGAGTATTTTTATAATATTATAATTTAAGTATCCCTACTTTTATTTTCAATTTAATCAAATAAAAGAAAATGTTTAGTACTGTCGTGAAACTAATTCCATAAAATAAATATAGAAATGAACGAATATGTGATGAAAAATAAATTAAAAATAAAAGTAAATTTGAAAAAAGGTAAAAAAAAAAAAAAAAATATAGTGACTTCTGTTTTCTTCTCCAATTTCCAGCCAAAAGTAACCGTCTCCATTTCGACCCCAAAGAAACCGACACATTTCCTCCTAACGCCGGTTCACTCTACGTTCGGTGTTTTTGTATTGTTTCACTTTACCGTGTTTAAAGAACGACGAAAAGAGGAAATGGAAACACGGAAAGACGTCAGGGAGGCGAACAATTGAGAAGCGCGAGGATGCGCAAAGCAGGCGTCGTCGTTTTAACAAAAGAAGTTCCTGCGAACTATGGCGCAAAATCGAGCAACAACCATGTTTGCAACAATGAGAGTAATAATAATTTAATCAAAGGAGGAGGGAACGCAGAGAGAAATCCGAATATCGATAGCAACTTTAACAGCGGCTATCGCGACAGTCCTGCACTAGACACAAGGGGCCAAAGTATTATTGTTCAGAATTTTATTTTATTTTATTTTTTGAAAAAAACAAATTTTAGATATTATCACACACTTTACTTTGTACTGTAGTGACTCTTTATTTTAAAGAAAAAATGTACTTGAAGTGATGCAATTTAGCTTATACGTCATCTAAAGGTGTCTTTATCAGTACACTAACCATGAGTGGTTAGACAAGTTAGACACGGCAACCTTAAGACTGGAGCTGACATGTTAGACATTAATCCGTTCGACTTACGGTCCTACCTAATGATGACTTCCGATAGCTAAATAGGCATAAGTTGCCGCAATTTGCACGAAAACTGGTAGGGTCGAAGAAGAAAGTCTAAGCTTCGTTCGGCGGATGCTAGCGTCCAAGCGGGCCATGCCACAAATGTTGTTGTATTCCCTCCCTGGGTTTGGAATAAAAATGAAAGTGATGGGAGTAAATGTAAAATAGTACACGGATTGGTTCTTGCGCATATGTCAGACGCATATTCTCTAACAGGTGGGGATCGGTGTAAGTCGTGAATTTTAGGTGGTCCAATTTTGCAGAAGGTTACGGAAGCTGGCTAGATGCTGGTTATTGGCCAAAATGAGTTGATTGGTGCATGAGGGGGGAAAGGGAAAGAAAATACCGTGCAGAATAGCCTAATTGGCCTTCTTTCTCGATTTGGGTCAGCCGGAAAAGAAATTGATGTTCTGCAAGTACTCCACTAAATTAACCAAGCAATTGGGAAAAACCCGTTGGCTTTTCTCTTTCGCTTAATCAGAATAGAAAGCATCGTTTTAAAGGAAATTTTGAGTTTGAACACGCAAGGGCTCAAAGCAAGGGTCAAGGATCTTGTAACAATCGTTTCTATCTTTTTCCCCTCTATATTTGGAACTGACCTCTAAAGAAAATAGCCCACATTTTATACGAACGGCGGAGGGGACTCTGTTTTTTCCTTTTTGACAGTGAATCATCGAAGGAAAAAATTCGCTATCCAAATTGGGTCAACCAACGGCTTTTATGGTCAGACGGGAGGCGGGAGTCCAACTCCCGTGACATGCACGATGAGGAGCCTCGTGCATGTCCCTTCACTAAAGTACGATGCTACCTTATGTTGCATTACGGTGGACGTGTTGGATTTTGTCCTCAAATTTCCTCAAGCAGCGCCAGCGGCTGTTGTGTCTCTGTCGGTAACACAGATATACAAAAATAAATAAAAGATCGATCGACTGCACGTTATTCTCGACGAGGATGCTGTTATGCAAACCGTAATTTTCATTTGACTTTATATATCTTGCTTGTATCTACTTGTCGATATCGGTGCAATCTATATACAAATTCCGATGTTTTCTCGCCCATTTTCCTTATCCCATCCTGATGTGTAATAAAGTTATAGTCTTCAATTACCGAACAGGAACATGATAAAATTTACTATGACATTGATGGAATTAACTTGGAGAAACTTGGTATTAACGTGGGAAGTTCCTATTCTTTCCGGACTTTTACGCCTTCTTAAAAACAAATAATAATAGTAATAATAATAATAATAATAAAAGAAGGTGCCGTGGTGAACTCAATCGAGCTGAAAATTTTGACGAAAACAGAATCTATGCTTGCCTGGAATGTCATTTTCTATGCCATGCTTCTGTTTTGCATGCCTAATTGTGGTGATGATGACGATGGAAAATTCAATGCAAAGAAATCCCTTTTTTTTTATTACATGCTGGAGATGAATGCTGGTTAACAATTACAAGCACTGATCTGAAAGGGAAGGTAAGTAATTAAACAGGATAAAAGAGTACTAGATACATAATTAAGGCTGTTCTTGTTTCACAGACTTTGGTTTTTCATAATTTGTAGTGGTTATGCTTTCCATCAATTCACGGCCCTTGGTCTCGTATGGGAACAGCAAAACACAGATCCCTGCAACAAAAACCACACTAACAAGGAGACCCACTGCAGCACTTTGATGACATCCTTGCACTAAACTTACTGCGACAAGAGGGCAGATCATCCCCCCAATTCTCCCCATCGAGCTTGCAAGCCCAAGTCCTGTTGACCTCACCGAAGTTGGGTATATTTCTGGGGCATATATGTAGATGATAGAGAAGGTTCCAGTTATACAGATTCTTGCCATAAAAAGAAGAGCAGTGGTTACTCTTGAAGACTGATGGACCACCAATGGCAGTATGAAGATGCAACACACAAAGAACATAACAGCCATTGAAAGTTTACGACCAATTCTATCAATAAGAATAGCTGAGATGATTCGTGCAGGAAACTCTGCAAAACTAGTAATGAAGACGTCTTTGTAATTGACACCATCGGATTTCTTTTGGGAGTTTGGTGGTCGGGTTTGACGGCACTTGTTATTTTTGCTGTTCAATTCAGTGGTCATCAAAACAAGACCGTAGTATGAAAAAGCGTTGCCAATGAAAATGATCCATAGGAGCAACGTAGTCCTAATTAACTTTGGTGAGAGAAGCAATCGGACTATTTGAAAAGGACTCAAATGAGAATCCTTCAAGATGGAACCCTCCGGAGGAGGGTTGTCTCCTTGGAGCTGATGATCAAGTTCATGATCAGCAACAAGAACACCGGGAGGCAATTCTTTTCCATTTATTTTGGCTATTTTCTGCATAAACCTTAGGGCTTCATTCTTTTTACCTTTCAAGCAGAGATACCTTGGTGACTCTGGAGTCGCAATGTAAAACACAAAGAGAATAAAGGAAGGCACAGCAGACAAACCAAGTAGCCATCGCCAGCCCAATCTTGGCATAACAATCCAGGCCAATCCAGCCTCAAAAATTGTCCCAATAGTGCCGAAAAATGAGAAAACCATCATCCAAGCTCCTCGGTTTGGTGCAGGCACAAATTCCAAGAAATAGGCGAAAAGTACAGGAGCGCCTCCAATACCAAGGCCAACAAAACACCTAGCAACAATCAAGGAGACATAGTTTGGGGCGAAGGCACTCAAAAGGCCAGCTGCAGAAGTAACTAATGTTGTGACCAAATATCCTCTTCTTCTTCCAAATCTATCAGAAACTTGGCCCCATGAAAAGCCGCCAACCATCATACCAGCGAACACCACGGTGGTTATTAAACTTTCTTGGTTGGAAGTAAGATTCCATTCAGTCTTGACTGCTGACCCTACAAATGACAGGATCATCATCTCCATTGCGTCTGCAACCCAGCCCATGCCAGCATAAAACATCAACATGTATTGGAATTTTCCAAACCCTATTGCAAGAAGTGCTTCGTCAACACTGTAGCTCTGGCCTTTATAATCTGCCATCCTCCTCCTCCTTCTTCCTTCTTGCTTTGTTTTTATCTTTTCTTTTGTGGGGTGGAGAAGCAGCTAAAGGGTGGAAGTAGCAAGATGAAGCAACTACTTAACCTCTCTCCCATGTATGGGATAATAAAGGAGAGGCACCTTGATATGCGATCCAGTGACGTACTCAGTATTGATTTTTGGGCGGCTGGATCTGACGGGGGCTTGCATGTGGAATCTAAAATTAAAACCACCGAAACTACTACGGACCGCAAGGAGGGTAAGAAAACAACAATCCGGTAGCCATTCATGAGTTTTCTCTGCGATCAATTAAATGTTAATGTAAATTTAAAATTTATTATGATAAAATTAAATTAAATTAATTTAAATAATTTTTAATAATTATAATTATATAAATATATATATATATATATATAATTATTGTGTATAATATTTTTATTTAATCAATAAAATTATAATATTTTAATAATTAATTATTATTATTTTGCCCTCTCTATTAGAACTAATTTAATTTGAGATTAAGTATTACAACAGGTATTTTTGATTCAGGCGAAGTTGCAAAAATCACAAAAACCACTGTTCATCATTGTCGGAAATTCGCTGCCAACCACCACACACACTCTAAAGTTCACCGCTGATTGCCACTGCACTGCCAATTATATTATCGTAGCTCATCGTTATTGCCCTAAACGTGATGATTTCTGGTTAGAAGTCATCACTTAGTGCACTAATGTGTTGTTATCTATCCAAAAACAAGCTTACCATTCTTTATTGTTTTTTTATTGTCCCGTTAAATTCGAGGAGTTTAATCAGAAAAAAAAAAGTACGAGAGTTTAATTGGAAATAACAAAGTTAAAAAAATTAAATTATAAATAATAAAAATTTAAAAATAAATTTAAAATAATAAAAATTTAAAAATTAAATTAAAAAATTATAAATTTTAATATAAATAATATAATTTTTATTTTAATTTTTATTTTAAAAAATTATAAATAACAGTAAATAAAAATTTTATTTAATTATAATAAATTATTAAGTATTATGGTTGGAGAAAACAACTCTAAGACTAGAGCCGAAGTGCTAGACATTAATCCATTCCACTTTTGGTTCTATCTCATAATAAAATCCCGAGAGCTATAGGCCTAAGTTGGCGCAATTTGCACGAAAACTGGTCCGGTCGAAGGAGGACGCATAAGCTACCTTCGGCGGATGCTAGCGTCCAAGTAGGCTATGCCACAAATGTTGTTGTATCACCTCCCTGGGTATGGAGTAAAAATGACGGTGATGGAGCGGCCTGGAGGTTATCCGGACATCCTCAGGGCCTCTGGCCAGCCGCACTTTCGAGTGTTGGACGCCATGAAAAGGTACGTAGTCCATACGGCTTATTCCAAGACTCAAGTAATGGACTTCATTGATTCCTGTAACCCAATTTGAATCCCGTCTTGGAATACGGCCCCACAAAATTTTTCCGCAGACGTTGAAAGAAAAGAGCAGGCTTTTAACTGAACATCAAATGGTAACCCCATCTACATTGCGGAATTGTAATAAGTTGCGCAATGGTCAAGAGTTTAATCTCTCTTTAAAACCCAGAACAAATAGGGCACGAGCCACCTACATTTTTGTCGACAAAATTATATGCAAATCTCCGTATTACTTTTGATCGAAAATAGCCCCCACGGTCCACATCAAGAACATCTCTGACCCCCCCCTTTTTTTTTTGGGATAAATAAAAATATCGAGTTTATTTTCTTAGGCATATGAATGAACTCTGGTATATGTAGAGCATTCTAAGAGTAAGAAATAGACAAATGCTTTTCCATATTATTCTAGTTCGAGTGCACCAAAAATCGTCTCTTCTGACACTTTAATTCTTGGCTCTACCTGTATCGAGGGTCCATTGCCCCCAAAAGTGGCATTAAAGCCCTATTTCACATTGTCTTCTTATGCCTAACAAAGGAATAGGTACGTGTCCTTTTCAATTGCAATCTGCAACTACGGAGAGAATCCAATGCACCCAACAGAAGAGAAAAAAGAAACCAAAGGCTCAGGAATCAATAGACCCAAATTCATATTCATTGAGAAAAAGGAAAAAAAGGGGAAAAAAAAACTATATTCAAATCACCAATAATCCAAATGACCTCACTAATTAAACTATCTTTTCTTAAACTATCATTAACAAGTGAAGAAGAAAGATACTAGGACACAGGCCACCATCCAGAGTAGGAAGCATTAAAGAAAGTTTAGCCATATACCCACAATGACAAGATGGCTTTTTGTGTTTTTTTTTTCACCTTTTTGTTGATTAGAAGTGGCCATACTGTACAAGATGGATAATTGGTTACAAGATTATTGGCCTAATGAAATTGTAGCAATTAAGAAACTTGAGATTGAGAGGACCAAAAAAAAAACAGACAGAGAGGGGAAGAGAGTTCTCCCTTGATCTCAAAATGTTTCCATGATTAGGATATACATTCTGTGATGTTGCAAGTCCCATTAAAGGTAAATAAAAAAAAAATCCCCATAAAATTTATATGATAAAAGAAAAAAACAAAAAACTTATCTCATGGAAGATAACCTGAAACAGACACATGAGAAGAAAAAAAAAAAAAAAAAACTAGACTCGACACTGAACTCCAGTAATGAAAGCTTACAAGTGAAGAAGTGGTCTTAAGAAGCCCATTATAATACTGTTAAAAAAAAATCAAGATTCACTTGTACTCGCACGTTGTTTGTGTGGAGTTTGCTCTTGCTGCTCTTCTTCCGCGATCTCTTGTTGGGTCTCTTCCACTGGCACCGCCACAGGAATATCTGCAGGTCGGGGCGGAGGCGGGTCGACCCGCCCGTCAATGCAGGAGGAGCATTTTCTCTCTACCCAGCCCTCCATGTCATACTGCCCATAACCCAAGATCCGGTGACCCGAGCACATTCGGCCAATCATGCCTGCAATGACTCCCAGGATGGTGACCAATGCAAGAACTGCTATAACGGGTCCAACCGACCCGTGACCCGTGTGGGCCGTGTAGGCTTGTTGGACCACCGCCAAGGGTGGTGGTTGGTCTAGTGGTGTTGACATTGGCCGCAGAACAGCCACACTTTTTTAGAGGTTTTTTGAGGGGGTTTTAGGTTCTCGTTCCTGGGTCTCTTTTTGGCTTAGCTTGGCGAACATGGACCAGTAAAAATGGAAACTTGGAGTATACTTTTTCGAAAATTTCGGTTTTCTTGAAGTTGGAAATTGAATAGATAGAATTCACATGTTTTTTGGGGTTCAAGGCTTCAAGGGATAGTAGCTACAAGCTACTGGACATTAGATAAAGAAAAGGGGAAAAATAAAAAGAGTTTGAGAAAAGTGCTGGATGTGTTGACAAGCTTTAGAAACAACCGATGTCACTTTGAGAGAATGTTTTGGTTAGAAAGTTGGAAAGTGTCTATTGATGATATCAATTAAGCGGTGAAAATAGGGGAAGAACTGAAGCTGTGTTGGAGCGGTTAGCAAAGCCCAAGAAAACCCATAATGCAAATTGGACTGGACGGAGCTTTCTCGGGACCTTTTCTGGAACTACAAGGGGTTAAAATGATACTGTTTTGACATGGTTTTAAAATGGAAAAGCCACAGGGACCTGGTGTACAAAAGGTCCCCTGTTTTTAAAACCTTGCTAGCTGAAAACATCCCCGCGCCACTTCTCTCTTTCTCCACACACGCGTAGAGACACAGAAAGCAGACGAATGTGATTCATCTGATTAAGTTTCCGTAACGCGGAGATGATTGATCGAATGGCAGCACGTGCTTGTTTACACATGGGCACCCTCGCACGCAATCATTTCCATTCCTTCTAACCAGGAAAACGTGTAATTTTATACACAGACGGATTCCCATGGCAGACACAACGGGTTCACCTTTTGGCATTTCATTTCATTTGCAACGCTCATTCCGATAACGAGTTAAAAAAATTGCGACTTTCAGTTCTGAAATGTGGATTTTTACCATTTTATTCCCTTCTATTTCTAACAGCTACTTGTCCCACCGAGTTGGTTCCCCGTGGACTTCATCTCATCTGTTTCAAGTAACTCAAGGTCTATACTTTCTTGTGCGCTTTAGCCATGAGATGTCTAGCCGTGCGTGTGTCAAGGTTTTGACCTCGACAACATTGAAAGATGCCCTGGTTCAACATAAAGGGGAGGCATAGCATTATTGTCCACAATTCTTCCCCTTTCTTCTTTTTGTCTTATTTGCCTCTTCCAATGTTCAGGACAGTCTATGTTCAATGCACTCAGCAGAGCATAGGCTGTACAGCGAATGAGGCAAGTCACCATTCAATTTTCAAGTTTTTGTTTTTTTTTACCCCTCTATCAGAGGATAAGTTTGCTTTTTTCCAAGGTCAAAAAGCTAAAGATTTTATTATATTATCTACTCATTTCCAATGGATTTCAAAACTTTAGGCCAATTGGTCCAGCTTTCTTTTCCCATTCCCCCCACCCCTCCCAAAATAATGCTTGTTCGAAGTCTTCTGTTGTCTGCAGTAGCTAGATTTTTGCAGTCAGGTCCTTTGAAAAATTGCGTCTGCAGTCAGTGTCAAGGTAATATCTTACCATATAGATAAATTTAAAGGACTGATGAGTTTAAATCTTTGGCTTCCTCGTAGACGCCGCTGAAAGGAGGATGGATGGGTTTTTTTTTTTTTTTTTTTTCCTGTGGGAGCATGTCGGTTGATTTCACTGCAAGTAGGACTAAAAGCTAAATACTCCGATTTTATGCAAAGAATTCACGTGAACGCAGTAAGCATATAATTGTAAGCCGAGAGGAGTATTCATCACCAACGGAATTTTAAATCGGAAAATAGTATTCTGCCTGAATTGATTTTTGTGAACCCCACGCGTAAAGTCACGTAAAAATTACAAAATGAAAAATGGTTTTTTAATATATGATATATAAATTAATAAGATACAATTCACATAAGATATATAAAAAATTGCAACCAATAATTAAAAAATGCACGTATTAAATATATATATATATATATATATACCAATTTGGGCAGTATCACACACTAGTCTTTAAAAATTCGAATAATCGCATAACATTGAAAAGGGTTCTTCTTTTTTCGGTTTTAAAGTAAAGAAAAGGAAAATTTGCGCGTTCAAGTCATTTTAAATAATAGTAGTGATGATGAACAGTGTCTACGCCAAAGTTTCGAAGCAGGCATTGTAGACTAGATGTAGGTCAAGATTCTGCATAGAGAATCTAATCTTACAGCAGAGGATATGTCTGCTCCTGGTGACAACGATGGTGTTTATGATGGTTGATTATATCAAACTACGATTTTGGCAGATCCCGTCGTACGAGTTTTTTTTTTTTTTTTTTCTGGAGAGAGGAATGCCTTTGCGGACCAATTGACAGCCCAGTGGGTATCTACCAGCTTTTCTGTCCAGTCTTTTTCTGAATCAAACCACCCCTTGTTGGCTTCTTCTTCTTCTCTTTCTCTCCCTCTCTTTTTTATTCTTTTTTGGGCATTGGAACCTCTTCTCAGAATCAGTCTTTCCAAATTAAATGATGAATGTCAAACTCCTTTACTTACAAAGAAAATAATAATAATAATAATAATAATAAATTGCTAATGCAGGAGATTCAAGATTATTACCACAGCTTGACCTCTACATGACAACTCATTTCACAAATTTTTGAACGATCATTTTGTCATCACCAAATATTTCTTCAGAACTTTAGTGGTTCATTTTGTTTTATTATTATTATTATTATTATTTAACTTGGTTTTTATTTAACTTTTATAATTATTGACTATTGGGATGTCTGTTGGACTTGCGTTACATGCTCAAGCATGACAATTGCAATGCTTTTAACAATTGGCTTAGCTTCCAATCATGCAATATCAGAAAATTACACGGACAACCGAATTTACAACCAGAAATCCTGATGAAAAGAATAAATGATTGAAATCGGACCCACGACAACTTTATAAGATGTCAAGTCAATGCAGTTGCGTTCTGCATTTTGCATTTTGCATTTTACATTTTATATTTTGCAAGGAAAACATTGAAATCATCTACATTTGTTGTCAAAACTTTCCGTACCATATCTATTCACGTCACAATTATTAAGGAACTTAGGCAATGTCCTAGTATTACAGGCCAAACATTACTGGCTTGTATAACCAATCTTCTTTGAAGTCACCACATATGGAGCGACCTGTCATTAACCAAACATATTGGCAAGTAAAGTATTACATCAGATCAAAAGCCAAAAATTCCATTATTCCACCATGGAACAGGCCAGAGATGGAGCAATTGATGGCTTGCCACGTCCCACAGTGAAACCTTTGGTCCCATCAGGCATCCTAGGACCCTTGAAGGTTTGCTTAGCAGATACATCGCTCAGGGTAGTGCTTGCAGATTGTGGAGAAGGAGCTAGCACTCCCCGTCCTCCATGGCTTTGACTTCTTCCTCGGCCCTTGCTGTGGCTTCTTGTCCATCCCTTCTTTGATGCTCCTGAATTTTCTTCAGCCTAGGCAAAGTTTGTCATGTCAGATTGTTGGAGACAATTTTTATGAGCAAGGCAATTGGTAAGCCAATTCTGTTACAAAAAGTGACATGAACAAGGTGCATATTGTGAGTGTATCACTCAAAAGTTGTTGGCTACAAAATCTGAACAACATTTCTTTTGTAAAGCAAATGTTGCTGCAAGGCAAATACAAGCACATATTTTCCCGGATTCACCTCTACAAGTAAAAGATCCAGTAGTATCAAGGTGACATTAGCATATGTGCATATATAGAGACATCATGGCAGGAAAGATTAGCGAAGGAAAATTACTTACACCGGTCTCAATTAAAGACTCTGTATTGTTTGGCCAAGAAGAATTTTCAGTTGATTCAGGGTCAGGTGTTTCATCATCATCAAAAAGGCCATCGAATTCTGACTTCCTGCTCTTAAGAACAGATTTTGGCTGGACATGTTCAAGCTTAAAAGATATTAGTCTTTCCACTTAGTGGAAGAAAGAGTGAAGAAGATAATGGAATATATGGCTTTATTCTAAGGCGTACCGAGCATCTAAGCAGCAACCTTACTCGAAGTCCTTTTCTCCAATTCCTTTCATCGTTCAAGTTTTCAACCTGGTGAAGCGAGCATGCTCTCAATCTCATTGGCAGAAAAAAATAAGGAATAAAATATAACTAGGGAATTTGCTTTGCACTCCCACATGGTAACAGTGTTCTCATACCGCTTTCCAAGCTATATCTGGGCTCTCAAACTCCACGAGTGCATGCAGCTAGAGAAATGAAGAATCATGAGAAAATATTCTTGCCAACATTATCTTGATTAGCAAAGCAAGAACTGTTCATATAATGATTGATACCTTGTTGCTCATTAAGAAATCACTTTTGATGCGGGAACAATTCGGTTCTTGGGGATGACATATCCTGATGGTTTTCACACTGTTAAAATGCAATTATTAGTATGCAGCAAAGGCCTTGGTATCAAAGCACATAGAAACAAAAATCCAAGAGTCTAAGTTGGAGCTTTTACCTTCCAACTACACCAAATATCTTCTCAAGGTTTTGGTGAGAGTGATCTTCAGGCAAATTCTCCACCACAACAGTACGAGCCTACAAGACACAAGGAAAATGCACAAAGATTTTGAAGACTCTTTTGGATCATTTATGTGACACAGGAAATCTTCATTAACTCACCTGTAATTCTTCTCTGTCTTTTTCAGTAAAAGGAGCTTTCCGCTTAACTTTCTTGCTATCTTCATTTATAATCTTCAAAAGACGACAACAAAGCAATTAAGTGTTCATAAATTTTGGAGGCAAAAGTAAACATCATCAGCCTAAGCTTCATAGCTTCAAATAAAAAGCTTACAAGCTTTGAGGAGAACTTGAGTGCTTGAATGATCCACTGGTTATTATTAGTTAGGGACTTCATTTTCTTTGTGGAAGCAATAACAGATATTGGCACTGTGGCAGAGGCAAAAAAGTAGAATCCATCGTGTAATTAGAGAGACACTGCAATTCAACTAACGAAATAGATAAGTCCACAGAATGCTCTTAAAATTTGCTTACCATAACCTTCAGGATCTTTGCTTATGTGTTTTGAAATGAACTCATTTGCAAGAAGACTCATGTCACTGAGCTGGTATTCCGCCTGTTTTATATGGAAAGATTCCTTAGATGTGAAAGAAACTTGACAGTAATCTGGGATTCAAACAGTCCCACCAGTAATAACATGTTTTTTTTCCCTCAGCATAATATCCCTTAAGGACTAAATGCATATTGTATACATCAGACTTATCACAATTAAATGACTTGATTGGTATTCAATTTTGATTGTGCAGAAATCCAGGTGTTCTTAACCTTCAAGGAGATGAATGCAGAACTAGGTGGTAGGCCAGGAGATGCATTCATGTTCCTGTGAGACCCACAACTTTCAACTACAGAAACAGTCTACCTTTAGCTCTTACAACCACTATCTCATGGGTTTCAAAGTCGTTTAGGAGAAAGCATGTTTTTAAAGTGATTATGTGTTCTTAGGAACTGAGGAACTTGATAAGTCCCTCAGAGTACTCAGTATTGAACGAAATTTTGTTTTAGTGCAGACATCAAATTTTATCATATTGTTGGGAGAAAAAACATTAGTAGAAGGTTATGCAAACAAATGTTGTCTTGATTCGGTCCAACAGAACCAAATTTCTGGAGACCGTCATCATTGTTTTTTTTAACATCGGATTGTCTCCAAACAGATCACTGGAGATTATGCAAATGCGGGGATCAAAATCAATACACAATCCCAAAATCATGGTGCTATAACCAGGGGACATTGCTACAGAGTAGCCATCAAGAAACTGATTAAGAAACTCACGTACCATAACCTTTATATATTAAACTGCTAAGTACCATTCAAACTAAGGCCAAGAACAAGCATAATCACAAAATTCAAAGAGAAAGCATTAAAATGGCTTCAATGTCAATCTAATTTGGGGATAACCGGTTAATGTTAACTTACCCCAATTCCCCAAATAGAAGCATTCGACAATGTGGGACAAAAAGAAAAAATCAAAACAACTACAACCCAGTTGAACAATTGACGTCTACCTAATAAATGCAAACTTGATCAGAAAGATCAGATCGAAAATTCAAAGACAAAGCAAGAAAGATAGAAACTTTAGCAAAGAATCATGAAAGGGAATTTGGGAACCTGTTTGACGATCTTTTGGCGAAGATCGTCGGTAAGAAAATTATTCTCATTGGAGGGATTATTAGGCAATCCAAGATTGGGGTTGGAGACCAAAAATGCAGAAGGGTCTTGGTCCCCAACAAAGAACCAATCAGACCCACCAGCGGCAGCAAGATAATGGAAGCAAGGAAAGTAATAGCCCGAGATGGGCATCTGGGTGGCATGCGATCTCGGTACAAATTCGGGTGCTTGGGCATTGAACTTGAAAGACAGACTATCCCTGCCATTACTACTACTGCAACCCTTAATGGGTTTTGTTGTTTCTTTCATTTTCTTTACTTGGAAGACTTCTTCTTCTCCAATCTTTTCCCTTGGTTGTGCTTCTTCCGCCATCATTCTTTTGCCCCCACTACTCCAAAATTTCTTTCTTGATGCCTTCTTTACATCTCTCTCTCCGTCTCTCTCTCTCTCTCTGTCTCTCTCTTCCTGAAGTTTAGTAACTATACCGTGTGATATTGAACCCACATTTCGCGCCCAAATAGGGGCACCAATGTTGAGAGAGAGAGAGAGAGAGACTGACTGGCTTATTACAAAAGACCGTTGCTTGTGGGTTTGACCAGTTTTTTTGAGGTTTGGATTTTGCCAATCCCGGTGTCAGGAGGGTTGCCTTTTATTTGATTTAATGTAGAAAAAAAAAACTCAGTTCTGTGAAAATATAATATACATATTTTTTGTTATGATAAAATGGAAAAAAAAAAAAAAGACTAATATTCAACATAGATTCGAACTTAAAATTTTACTTATAATTAAAAAAAAAAATCTTTAATTACTATACCACAATAATCAACTGGTGGTAATGTAACCTAAAATTAATCGCTGTCACCAGACAATTTGGTGACTTTCGGAATTACAGATTACTGAGGGCAGAGGGCTGAGGCTGCTGAGACTGGCTGGACATTCTGTTTCAATCAAAGCCCGGATGTTCAATGAAGGGCCAAGATTGAGCCCATCAAAGTAGCTCGACTAACAGTTTTCTGGTCCTTTTGAAGACCCAATAGGCCTGATCTATGCAGAAACAAACAATCTTCTCCAATCTCATACATTCATTCTCACCCTGCTAATAATTCGAACTTGAAAAGCTAAATTTGGAGTGTTTTTTTTTTTTTTTTAGCAATTTGGTGCTCTGTTAAGACCCAATGCTTACAGTTTCCATTTTTTTTATTATTTCTTTCTGGTATTATACTTTCTACGCTGGGTATGTGAGAGACGGGCCATAGCCCCCCCATGCTCATTTCACCTGCTACCTTTCGGTATAGGCAAGGCATGTGACAGAGACCAATCTATTAACCCTATGGACTATAGGTATAGTAATAGTAATCATTCACAGTAAGGCTTCCATTGTCATGCGAGAGCAAGCATCAATACAATAAGCAGGTGAAAAAATGGTGAAGAGGACCAGTCAAAGTTAGTAGGAATCGACTTGTACTCTATTCAATTCCCACACGTCCTATCAAACTAAACCCCCTTCATGCCCTATTGCTGCTAATCATTACACATAATCATAAACTCAAAGCTCAATGCTTAATATACATTGAACCATCGTTTCGAATTGAAACCAAAAGCCACCTGCCAGCAAAATATATATAACCAATAATTTGATCACAGTTCACCTTGCCAAAAATTGACAGGACAAGCAGTAAAGGTGGGCTGTAATTAATTGTTAAAGAGATACTTAAAAAGAACTGTTCAACTCGAAAATTTGATCGTTTGGTTGGTTGGCCTTTGTGTCCGTATACTTTATTCCCGGTCACAGCTTTCTCCAATTCTAAAGTTAACTTCATAATAATATCAGAGCCATCAGGAGGTATCATCGTCTCCTGGCTAATCTTTGAAGGAATCTTCAATGGGATTGGTTACTCCTGGTGGGACCAGCAACTTTCATTTTGATCTTAGCTGCCATGTGGATAGCCAATGCTTTTATGTTTTTAACAGCTGTTAGGGATTAGTGGGAAGTGGAACATATGAATCCTACAGAGACACCACAAACAAAGCTGGAAGGACACCAAATGTCACGCTTACAGAATTGCTCCCAGATTGAGCGTGTTTGGACACTTCTCCATCTCGTGATACAAGAAACAGATGGCAAAGTACTTCGAAAATAAAAATAAATAATTTTTTTTTTTTTTTAAAAAAAAGTATTTTGAAGGCGAATTTAGTGAGAGGTTACATCATTGTGACCTACTTCTTTCACCGAACAATATTATACCATGTTCAAACTGGACCAATTAATGTGGGCCTCCTTCATTACATCTTTTGTACAAGATTCTCTCCATTATTTTGCTTGTGAGAGTGATAGTTTTGTCTTGCACCTGGATAAGCATAAACATTGGTTGTGCTTTGTTACTTTTCATATACATCATAATATATTCTAGTGGGATATGATGGATTAGGTAAAGGGATCAAAGCTGGGGGACTTTTTGCTATTGACTAATTAAGAGGCTGTATGGAGACCAATTGAGTAGTTCACCTGGCACAAAATCATAGACACTAAACAAGTTGATTATAGACTTAAGACAACTTGTGTGTGTGTGTGTGTGTGTGTGTGTGTGTTTTTTTTTTTTCTCCTTGCCATTCAAGGAGAAAGAATGACCAAAAGGATGGGAAGTGGTCAAAAAGACCAAATTGTGGGGGTCAGTAAAAATCAAGATTTGCAGGAAGGAAGGAATGACTTTGCTTCTGATTATTCACACCATCTCCTTGTATCCGGTTTTACATTTACGGTGAAATGCTGCCTGCTATTAGGTGCAGGGTCATGGATTGTTGTTGTTCACATTTATTGTTTCCCAAACAGACCTCAAGAGGGGAATTGGGTGCCGGGTGTTTTGGCAAGAAATATGGTTAGAATTGAAAATTTCAACTGCTCAATCGTCCTCATCTTTTGCTTCGTTGAGACAATCCTCATTCTTAAAACGACCGAGAACTAGACGCACACACAAGAAATAAAATAAAAGTGGGAACCTATTGATATGTATTGTCGTCTTGCACATCTAAAATGCCACCTACACACGCAAATTATAACATTGAAATAATTGTTTCTTCGAGGCATGTTTGTGCCTATCTAAGGAAATGAAATAGCGGCCATGCAGAGGGAAATAACTCGCATCATGTCACGGCCATGATCTTAACATGCAACTAATCACACCAAGCATTATCCCATATTAATTATTCTCAACCAAAACATTGAATCTTGAAAGGAACAAAGACATTGAGTCACGTCTTCGCATGGAAACCACGAGTGTTCAGGCCAACAGAAACTGTGAGCTGGGGAAATTGCCTACCTTTGTAATGGTGCTAATCGTTTATGGTTGCCTGTCCGTTGTATGAGGATATGGCCAAAGGATACTCTGAGGATTTCCTTTTTGAAAAAAGATAATTGGCTCCCTCACTTCTCTTTTCCAAGAGTACATTGGAAACCAAAAAGGCTCTACAACACTAGGATTGGATATTATTTTAAGATTTTCTGATTAGTAACCTTGGAACGTGGGCAAAATTCCAGGAAGACTTGGAGTTTAGAATAGTTCCGGGTGGAGGTTAGCTGCAGCACTGTCAACTCTCCCTCTCTCTCTCTCTCTCTCTCTCTCTCCCTCCCCTTTGTCTTTATGGCATCCATGAAGGTATATGATGGTTTTCCTCATGGCAATTCCACCATTTTTCCTCGGTGTTCTTCAAGCCAAATGACAGAGGTTAGTTTACTGAAGTCTTACAGCCAAAATGAGATTAAGTGAACTAGGATCCGTTGGACCAAGATATCTTCATTCTTCACACGCCAATCTCCAAGATACTATCATTACAAGCTTCCCCCTCCTAAACTGCAAAACCTACCAGAGACAATGAAGTTGACAGCTCTTATGGAGACTTTCAGGAACTCAAGCGACCTAAATTTACCACAAGGAGCCAACAGTGAGACTGGAATTGTCTAGTAATCTGGAAATAGAATTCTTATACCGATTCCGCGAAAATACAAAATTTGTTCTCAGCACAGAAGGAAAGCTAATCCTGCAAAATTTCACTCTCCCATTCTCTCAAGATCCCTCACCATTTCGTTATATATAGTGTTATTTATGTTGTTTCATAATCCTCCCATGTATAACTTTATCCACAAAATTCACGGTGGATTCACTCTATACAATATCTTTCCCTGATGTTAGTGCATGAGTTTTCCAGCTATAACCATCAGATTTTGCATCCTCATCATGTTCCATGCTATCGCCTCCAGTCATTCCAGCTAACTGGAGGGGTCCCTGAGGAGAGCCTGACTGAGAACTCACGGCCTTGGAATCACCACATTGATCCTGGGACATCCATAAACCACCCAAAACAACAACAGATTGGTTTGCAGGATTGGCTGCAGCAGATGGTAGTCTTCGAGTGTGAAGTCGGTATTTCTGCAGCAAAAGAACGAACTTATATTAGTCTCCACATCAAAACATAAAAATTTAAATGACTGAACAAGAGAGGGAAATGAATTTGCCTAAGAAATGAAAACCTCACTTGCAAATGACTCTTTACTTCATCATTGGTCAAGCCATCAACTTGCATCAGCTCTCTTATCTGCTTTGGAGTAGCAGCTGCAAAAAAACATTCAGGAATTTTTAACTTAGATGCTTCAAAACATAGAATGGAAAGGTGAAAACTCAACACAGTTGACCATCCAAAAGATCAACTAACACAAATTCAGCATTCCCAGTGGGTTCATCTTATCAATCACCATACTCGTTAGTATTTCTGAACACATGCATTCATTTAGCATCATTTTTCTCCACTTTCTACCATTCATCATCAAGAAATCTATACAATCCACACAGGCAGTATAAAAAATCACAACTAAAAGGACAATACCAGCATCAGTCTCATCTGAACATAAAAGGTAAAAAATGTACCGACCTTGACAACCTCCAAGTTGCTGCAAAGCATTGAGAAAACGACGATGCAACTCCGGTGACCAGCACCTCCTCTGCTTCCTAGAACTCTGCTGGTGGGGTGGTTGTGGTCCATTTCGCGCACCGGACTGGGAATTTTGGGCAGAAGAAGAAACCACTCTACTGCAGCTGTTTCTTGAACCACTAGAGCCAGATTCCTCCCTCAAGTTCTTGATTCCAGGAGTTACAAGAGACAGACCAGGAACTACTACTTCCTCTTTGCCACTGTCACCCTTTGCCGGTAAGCCAGAGTAGGCCCTAAAAGGAACAAATGCCCTTGTAGCAATAGCACTTTTAGAAGCCTGGAATGCATCCTCATTTGCAAACTGGTTCACTTTCTTCTTAATCTATCCAGAGAAATAAGATGGGAGATATCAGTTTCCATATATATCATCTTTCTCTTAGTTAAAGGGGTTCAACCTGGAGGGCATATCACATGAACTGTGGCATCAACTTCTTTTGTTTATAAATTACTTTCTGTACCTTAGATTCTAGTTTGAGATTTTGTTTTGGATCAATATTCTGGTGGTCACTAGTGGTATGATCATCACAGTTCCACAACTGAAAAGTGCTCATCCAATTTTTCTTGTCTTTGGGGTCCTTCTCCTTCTTCATAGCAATTGGACCATCTTCATTATCATCGCAATTTTTCTTCAAGGGAATAAACTCTTCCAGAACTGGTTGCTTGACTGATGTTGCACATTGCATTGCCTCCTCCTTCAAGAGTTGAATGGCTGCAACCAAAAACAAAAAACAAAAAAGAAAATCATCAATTACCAAATCAACTCTGCCTCCATATTCCAACTTCATTAAATTGATCCCAAAAGGTTAGAAAGAGATTAAAACCATTATGACAATAAAATCAATCAGTTAAAGTAGAGTAGCATTTTTTTAATGATAAAACAAAAATCTAACAAACAGACTTGTCGATCAGAACCATCAAAAACCCAGAAAAAGCCGAACAACCAAGCCCATCAAAAAGGCCAAAAACCCATCTCCCAAAGCAACCAATCAAGCTAATTCAAACCCATTTTCTGGTCATTAATAAGGCTTTTTTTTTTTTTTTTTTTTTTTGTTGTTGTTTTGGTTGCCCTGTGGAAAGAACGAACCATCATTCAAGAGGAACATGCAAAGAGGGAGCTCGCGCTTGAAGGCATCGATCTTTCTCATCTCTTCCTCCAATCCTTTGACGAAACCATCAAGCTTTGAAACCTTCTCCGATGCATCTCCGATCACCGACACCTCCTTGAGGAAGCCGCTGATCGTCTTGGGCACAAAAGCTAGCCTGAAATCTAGGCTCAGTTCCGGCGGTGGAAGCGAACCCATTTCCTCCTTTTCTCCACAAAAAACAAATAAAAAGAAAAGAAAAATAAAATTAAAAGATTATACTTCTCTCCTTTCCTTCAATATCTCTCCCTCTCTGCTACACATATATTATGCTGTTAAAGTCTGATTCAAAGTGTCCAGCAGAAATGAAAATGAAACCAATTACGTAGAGATGGAGAAATGCAAAGATCTGCATCTTCATGTATATATATATATATATGTGTGTGTGTATATATAGAAAGAGAAAGAGATGTGTTTGGTTGAAGAGAAAAATGGGTAAAGATGGGAAGGAAATTTTTTGTTTTTTTTTTTGGTTATTATTATTATTATTATTATTGCTTGAGGAGATTGAGAGAAAGGTGGAGAGGAAAATAATTTAAAAAAAAAAAAGAAAAAAGGAGGAAAGGAATGGAAAAAGGGAAGTAAAGTACGGGTAATCTTTTTTATTTCTTTTTTTAGTAGATTATAAATAAAAGTCTCATTTCTCGCGTCGTCGCATATTTTATCTGTTTTAATCAAATCCGTCACGAGTACCTTATTCACCCACCGCCTGCCCGAGTGTGACCCAGTGAGTCCACTCGCCTCTCTAACTCAGCTCAATTTGTCCCTTTTTTTTTTTTTTTAAAATATATATAAAATTTCCTTCCATTCCCCACCCCAATTAATTACACTTTCTTTTTTTTTTTATAGTTCAACAAATGGCCTTCTTAAGAAAATTCTGTTATAATTAAATTAAGAGATTATTAATTATTTTCATTTAATTTTTATAAAAAATTTAAAATTTATTAATGTGATTGTTTCAATTTTACTTTTAATTAAATTAAAAAATTATGTTAAATTATTATTAAATTTTTATTTTAGTTGATATAATTAAAAAAATTTTAAATTATATTTTAATTTATATTAAAACACACTATTAATCTAAACAGTGGCTTAACCTCATCCATAAATTTTGAATTACGCCCAAAAAAAAAAAAAAAAAGGGCCAAACAAAAAATGGAATCGGGTAAGACGGTGCAGGCAAATTAAATAGCCAGTTGTGCATGTGAAATTCTGGAATCTCCCTGTTTTTTGACGTACTACCGAGTACAGTAGATTCCTTCTTTTGGCTGATAATAAATATTTAAACGTTTCTGGTTTTTTTATTGGATTCGATTCTGGATAGGTCTAGCTGTTGGGTTGAAGGGCAAAGGTGGAAACTTGTTCACAAGGCATTAATTAATTATTATATTATTGTACTACATTAAAAACAAAAAAGAAAAAAAAAATCTTATTCCAAGAACAATAATTCAAGGTGAACATAAAATAAGCAATTCAATTTAGATCTAATCGAGCATAGGTTAAATAAATTGAATTAGTCCTCCTCTTCAAAATTGTATAAAGAAATATCTCCTTGAGAATAGAATCTTGGTCTTCTAAAAAAACAATTTCAAAATCTTGGTTTTTTTTTTACAAAAATCACGGCAAATTGAGGAGCAAGTCTTGAATTTGAATCACTCTACTCTTGAACAAGTCAATTTGGCTAACCCCATAACGATTTCTTGGTTACATGATTATGCCAAATGTTCGCTTTTCATATAAGTATTTATGATTTTTTTAGTCAATAAACTGTGGACTATTTTAATCAGTACGGTATGATTTTCTATTTCTATATGATCTGTCAAGAGAATCATTCATTTCTTGGAGAAAGAATTAAAAAAAAAAAAAAAGCAAACAAACAAACAAAGACGCTCACCAAGGTGGAATATTAAGCAAATCCAAGCCCAAAGAGATGTGAACACCTCCACAAAATGCACATTTTCTTGACCTACTTTGTTTTCTTCTCAAAAGATAAAATATTGTCTGAATTCCACGGCCAAGAATTTGTTTCTTCTTTGACTATTCGTAAAGATTCTTCTATGCTATTGGTGAAGTGCCCTTTTCGCAAATTTCAAAGGGAATCACGGCTTTGTGTACCCTTCCAGAGCTTAATTGGATGGATTAGAAAATTCCGTACTTTAATTTATTCCAAAACCCAATTCCATGGTCATCTCGGCACCAACGGTCCACAAGCCACTCAGGGAATCTAGGGTTCCTGTATTAGCCTGTTGTCGTGGTCAATTAATAAATTATACTCCACGGAAAGCATATATCAAGAAGAGATATCGTTTGTCAATTAACTTTCCCAGTTTCCGCATCAGCAATGACCTTATTCCATGTGTATCATATATATAATTACCAAAAGTCCAAGATATTCTGGAAATGATTTTTGAATAGATTAGGCTTGAAATGTTATGGCATTTGAGCTCTATTTTGTGGATTAAGATTCAAACGTTAAGTTCACCCCCCCCCCCCAAAAAAGAAAAAAAAAAGGGAAAAGGTTCCATGTGCATCCTCTAATTTTTAAGCATTTAACCTATTTCTGATGGGGCCGAGCTCTTGGTAGATGAACAAAAGGCAACTTACATTTACTTGATCTCAATGATTAAAATATTAACAAATAATTTTGCATATGACCGACAATAAATGGAACCCACCGAAAACATTCATCTAATTAAAATAAACTAATTTTAATTTTTATATTCATCAATGCATTTGGGACACATTTTATATTTGAGAAAGATAACCTCATCCATTAATATGGGGTTGGGGGGGGGGGCGATTCCCATTCAAGAAATGGACACAATAACGCATGTGAAAATGGATTATATGTAACACCCCCACATCACAAAACGCCGAATAGAGACTTGCCAAATACTTAACGCCAATTTTTTAAGCTTAGAGATAAGGAATCTCGGGGGATGTATGGTTCCCAATTTCGATATTGCCTTATATTTCAGTTGGAATCACGTAGGAATAGTATATCTATTTATTTAATAAAATACCATTTCTATTATATATATATATAAGAGTACGCGTTAGGCGAAGATGCCCTTTCCGAAAGCACAACGAAAAGGACAATCTTTTTACAGCCGTCGGATTCTGTATGTCCTGATCCATAGAATTTAAGGATCTGCCTCCCTCTTTCTCTCCCCAACCTGCCCTCCCCGTCAAATCCAATCACACGATTGATTCCTTAATATTTAATATTGAGGGGGGGAAAAAACAACCCTTTTTTTTAATGCAAAGAAGCTTTGTTAGTCCACCTGAAACGTGTAGTTTAGTCTTGGATTGAGTGGATCCATCCATCCACCCCGGCTTCCCGCATCTCCATGGGATTTTGTCGGATGCTTGCTGCCAAAGAATCTACACGTCTCTCTCCATCGTTAGGTTACCCATTTTACCCTTTTATCCCCGTTTCCTTATTGGTTGGGCGGTCTTTGGCTGCCTGTTTTGAGGATTTTTAAGTTTTTGATTGCAAGAGAACGGTCATAAAATTGTGATGGGCCATTTCACCGAGTGATCTCAAGTGATTGCATTTGTGGCTGCTCTAAATATTCTAAAAATTGATTGATGGTTACTCCTCATTTAATTATTGCCGACATTGAGACGTGTTATTGAAACATATTAAAAAAAAAAAAATTTCATTTTCATTACCATTCAACGTTGTCCAAATTGGGTGTATATGTGGAGGTGACATGGTAGAATATCCACGAGAATATAAGTTTGCATGACTTTATTATTATTATTATTATTTTTAAAGGAACTAGTTGAGGGTTTTCTGTGGGAGAAACCAATTGGAATTGAGCAGAGGGTCATTTTGGTCAATATGTACGGCAATAGCATCAATGTTTCCTCCGAGCGCAGGCGACGGGGAATAAGATCCTCCTCTCCTAACAGCTGCCTTCTAATCAAAGTCATGATGGCATCGAATTGAAGCCGGGTCATGAGAAGAGATGACCACCTTAGGAACTTTTGGATCAAAATAATAATAATAATAATAAATAATAATTGGGCAAAGACAGGAAAGGGAGGTGGAGAGAAGAAGTTTGGTCAATTCTAGAAAAAGAAAAACAAAAGGCAAGTGTGGAATTACCCTTTGAAAGAGAGGAAACGGAGGAAGTTGATGCTGAGGTGGCTTGACCGAGTGAAAGGCTGAAAAGCCAACCAATTTGATGGCCCAAAACCTAAAAAGCAAAGCATCTTATTTTAGAGGATACTCTGCAGGGACCCGTGAAATGGTATCCGCTAGACGACGGTAACCATCCCAAGTGTCCTCTTAGTTATAGATACCACCATTCTTTAATTTTCAGTGTTGAAATTACAGCTTGTTCTCATGCATACGTTTGTTAATTTAAATTTAAGAATTTTTTTTATCATAAAACTTCTGGTATTATATATATATATAACTAATTAATTTAAAAAATTTAATTAGAAATTACGTTGTGATTTGGTGTCACAACACTAAAGGAGGAAGGATGGTGCCTCACCCACTAGTGAAGAATCTTTTATGCAAGGGGTGGTCTGGCGTTAAATTTCCACAACGATTCACCGAATGGGCCAACACCCATTCACCATCAGGAAAGCTAAAAGAACCCAACTTGAATTGAAGAGAATCCAAAGAAACAAATCGAGATACCTTATATGAGGGGCGATCGAAGAAGACATAAAACAATCCTTATCAAATCCCAAAAGCATCTTTCACGTGATGAAAGTACTCGTTTTCCATGGCCATTTGTGTGACGCTCTTCTTGCTCTAAGGGAGGTATCTTTTGTCCCATTATTCTTTTCTTCGCTTACCTTGTCAAAGATGGAATCTTTTTAAATAATGGAGGGTGCACAAATTTTTAGCAGTTCTTTTTTTTTTTCTTCTTCTTTTTTGGCTTCCTTTCTGAGGTTGCTATTGTCATTTTGAGATTTTTCTTTTCTTTTTTTTTTTTCCAAAATGTCTTTGTCTACTTTTAGGGAGTTGTTGAGCAGCATTATTGTTTGTTTGTTCATGCTTGGTCCTTGCAAGAATTCCACTCGTTGGACCCATCCTAGCATCATCATTTTTCCTCTTCCACCTTTCCTCACAATTTTTACCCTCCAAAATTCAACTCCATTTTAGAGGGGCTTGTTAAATAACCAACCAGATCACTAATTGAGTTCACCAAAATGACAAAACCTTTTTCAGAGTTTGTGGGTTCAAATCTAAACTCTCTCAAATTCTCACAGTTGAATTTGATATGTCAAAAAGAGAGAGAGAGCTTGAAAATGGCTACAAGTCACCTAGTAATTTCCACGAAACATAAAAGATATTAGGGTCAATTCCATAGCTTTGATTTAAGACATTTCAATAATTGACTACCTAAGGCTTCGTTTGGTTTAACGGTTAACCGCACCTGGCAGATAGTGAATGCAACTAATTTTTGGCAATTTAATAGATAATTGTTATTGGGACGCGCTGGCAATTCGGCTTTAGCACTTAGCAGTTCCCTTTTCTCTTTTTTTCTTTTTTTTTTTTTTTTGGCCCATTTTTGGCACCGATTAAATGGATTTGAAGGGCACAGTAACGGTACTGCCAAGCATGAAACAGCAATTACTAGTGTCACACTCACTTCACCGGCAATACCTACAGTAGCTTTCCCAATTGTTACAATCGCATTCATGACGGGGCCAAAACAAAAGTTACTAAACGTTTCCGAATATAAATTATGACGTCTACGCTAAAGAAACGAGTGACAGGCGATGCTGTTATACTTGGAGTCACTTCAATAAACTTTACAACTGGATACAACAAGAATGGAAAACACTCTCCAATCCACCGCTTAAAGAGTTGCTTTGAGAGAGAACTTTTCGTGTTGGGACATGCACAAATGCCTCCACATTTCTCTGTTCTTCTTCGTCAACGTAGCAGAAGAATTGCAAGCTTAGGAGTACAAAAGGACACGAAAAGGCTAAATGGAAGAGAATTCTAATTCCTGAAGTTGGCTAACTCTCAAAAAATGTTCATCAATCAGGTGGCCTCGTTGTACACGGTTATCTTAATCAAAACAACCGTCTCAATCTGATCACACGATCATCCAGTTCGGCTTGGACGCACACGAATTAAAAGGGTCGATAGCGTGCTAGGACAACAGTGAAAGAAAGGAGGTGGGACAGTCCAGAGGATCGTGGTTGTGACGTGGCCAATCGTACAGAGGGAGAAAGTGGGGAATCGGTTCGCCGCATAAAACTTTGCTGCACTATTGTTCTTCACGCCACTCAAAGCTCACCAATCCGTTCTTCCTTTTTTAAGGGGCATCTAACTCTGATAGAAATTAGGGGGAAAAGGATGGAAAAACACCACTTTCCATGGTTGTGATTATTGCTATATCAAGAATATATTACTTATTCTGCATCAATTCAGGATATTGGAATTACGTGGCTAACAGGAGCAGAATAACAAGAAGATAAGCAAGTAACGTGTTTCAATGAGGACTTTTACTGAACAATTCTAAATTGGGGGCAAGTCAGCACAATCAAATTCTTGACTGAAGAAAACAGAGAAAGAGTAAGGATTAATCAAACTTTGAAAACCATAAAGCTGTCAGGATATGACCCTTTGCAAGTTCACATGAAAAGCTCTTTTACACAGAAAATTTGACAAAGGTAGATGTTGGTGGCATATATATATATATATATATATATATATATATAGATTGGAATGTTAATTATAATTATATATCAAAAAAACTAATAATGTGTAAACAATAGTTATGATATTCTGTGAAACTAGGTCAATCTACTTGCGTATAATTCAAAACTTGTCACACGAATTCACGCGAACAGCAGTTTTTGTCGAAAAAAAAGACCACACTGTTCCTGCAAAACTGACTTTCTGATTGTGATATTTGTGACAAATTTTCATTCTTTGGACGCCAACCATTCAAAGGAATCCTCTTATAGCTCCACGAACCAAATATTCTTCTCGTGCTTGAAATCATTTTAAGCAAAAACCCAATGTTAAACCTGAACGCCCTCAATTACTAGAAGGGCACATAAGTCATGCCCTACAAATTGAGATTATGTGCTATCCTACATTCTTCTGGCTAATGTCCGAAACCCACTAGCAGAATAGGCATAAAGGGATAAAGGACATAACAAAAGCCAGAGTGATGCACCATGCTGGAAAGGATCAAACAGGTTATGTAAGTTCACTTGACCTTGGTGGTCCTTCGAGACCACGCAATTCATAGTGAGTCTGCTTTCCAATGGACCACATCTTGGTTCCATTTCCTATTGGTAAGAATCCCACAAGGAAAAGCTAATCGTACAAGGTAAAAAGTATCTAAAAAAAAAAGACTAAAAATTCCTGTATCATGCAACTCCAAGCCCAAGTACTAAAAAACGAATTGGAAGGTCGAACCTGGCATAATGTATCTTGTTTATGCTTAATCACCCAGCAATTAAACCTACATAGTTATATTATATCTCCATACTTTAAAAAGATTATTGCATTTCATTCAAAACACACAGGCCTTTCCGGTTTCCATTTAACCACAAGAATTGAGAAATGTAAACAGAAAAGACTCACGTGATTAATAAGGGATGTTTGTGTGACGTGACTTCTCTCCTCGCAGTGATATGGGCTTTGATTCGTCAGCCCACCTCTTAGAACTGGGGATTAGGCCCATATTTCCTTTTGTCCTCTGAAAGGTCTGTTCTAATTTCTAACCCACAAGCCACGATTATGTCAAGGTACGATACTTACCCACAGGACTAGTAGTAATTGATGGAATTGAAATTTAAATCTATCGTTAGTTTTTATCTTTTCTTTTTAATTTATTCTTTTTATCATAACTCTATAACATATGATTCATAACACTATATCTTACTATCTTTTCGTCTAAAAAAAAAAAAACTCTTAATGATGTAATATTTCTCATCACGCATTATACTTGCAGCCTTGCCAATAAATCAGCAAGTGCTGGACTTTTCTATTGAATATACAACCCTGAAATTCCTGAAGATGATACAAGAGCAAAGATGAACATGCTTCAAGCCCTCCCAAAACAGAGACTTGGCGTTCAGGATCGCTAGGAGGGGCTCGGCTTTTCTCATTCTTGATGGCATATAAGCAAAACTGTCTTGAATGGAAGTTGCTGGGCCACATATGGTTGAGAAAATGTGCTGACGAACCTTAACTTCTATGCATTGTCAGCGTCGCTGTATCCAGGTCCCAGTTCATCCGAGTCAGACCCCGTATTGAATATTCCAATTGGACTATCTGCTGTATGGTCCTCTACTTCATGATTACCTGCCCTTAAAAAATCTTTCAAGTCAGCCAAAATATAAGGTTCTACAAATTTCCAAAACTTTGTGGAATTTCTACCCAAAAAGCCGATCCAAAATACCCTCCCCTTCTTTTTCACCCTACAATCCAAAGATTTTGCCCTTAGTGTTTTGACTATCTTCTCTACCCCATCACTGTCTCCCTTCAGTCTCAACAAAACATCTCCTGACGATGTTCTGTGACCACCATACATATACCAGTAGGCAAGAACCCGCGGTGATAGCCACCGATGGATTAGCTTTGGTATCATGGGACGGTCATTTGGCCAGAACTGGTCCGCATAGAAACCAAAAAAGGCGTGCGGGGCACTAGAATACCTATAAGGTATATCTTCATTATCATCAATTGTCTTACAAGAAGGATGTAACCACTCAGAATACCGGTCATGTAAATGCCTCCTCAATACAGAATGTGTGCCAGAGGTCTCATTGAACTCAAAATGTATCATATGCTTCCTCCTCCGTTCATCTGATTCAATTTGCAAACCACCTAAGAGCAATCCCACTAAAATTTCTCTTTGTTCTTCGCTTAGCTTTGGGTTTATTTGCCTTTTAACCTCTTTTCTGTTTGAGCTCAACACATAATCAAGCTTGTCTTTCAATGACGGATCAATGTCATACTTCTTCAGGCACATGAGATGGTGTATCTTTATTGCCTTCACATATTCTCCTGAAGAGAGGTGTACGCCTAAAATTGTATTGCATGATTTGGTGTCAACACCAACAGCATCACTACTAGACATATGGTTGAAGATCTCCTCTGCTTTCTCAAGATTTCCAACTTTCACCACAGAATCCAAATAGATATTGTAGATGGTTCGATTGGGTCGACATTTCTCAAGGCATTGAGAGAAGGCTGACTCCAGTTTATTGTGGGAGCTTGAGTCAAGATACATGTTCATTAAATCAATAAAACAAGGCATAAGGGGCTTCAGATTAGCCCTAATGAACTCTTTCATGAGAGATTCTGCAAGTTCCACTTCTTGAGCTTTACACAATACCTCTATGATTTTATGATACGCGGAAACACTGGCAGAACCCAAACGTTTCTCCATCTCCCTGAATATCTCCAGAGATTTCATAGGTTCTCCTACCTTTGCAAATACTTCCATTCTATACACATATGCTTGAGAAGGGGGATTGTCATTGAGGCACATGAGTTTGAGCCAGGTTCTCTCTGTTTCCCCCACATCACCTTCCTTTGAGCAAGCTCTCAAAATGGACACAAGTACTTCCCTTCCCTCTTCAAATCCAGCTTGCTTCATTTCTTTCCTTAGTGTATCAATCCTTTCTTTATCTATGTTGTCCTGATAGCTAAGTAACCATATTAAGCCCCCGTAGATATCCTTCTGTACCTCAAGTCCAGTTGTCACTAGATTATGATAAATAAACTCAGCCTGTTTAAGATAATGCTTCGAAGTGCCACCAGGTTTGCTCACAAGAGCTCTAAACAGAGAATTCTGCAAACTCAGTCGAGGCCGATAACCTCCCAACTGAACCATACGATTGTAAATGCTGCATGCTTCATCCAAACAACCATGAATGGGCGCACTAAGGTATGCAATTATCAGAATATGGAAAGTGGATTCACTGGGCACACGTCCTTGATTGATGACATGGTCAAATATCTCCCGACATTTTGCAAACTTCCTCTCCTTGCCAAGATAATCCGCTAGCTTTGTTGCTAGAGAAAAATCAAACCGATACCAGTGTTGCTGCATCATCCATTTGTACACCTAGAAGACAACAATGTATTCCTTAAACACAAAACTCCTCCTAGCTGTACATCCAAATCGAAATAACATTTGCTTTCAAGTTAATCTTCCAAAAGGTTGCACCAAGATATGTTGCAAACTTGCCACAAGTCTGTGTGGTCTAGTGGTAGAACAGTTGGACTCTTAATTCTATCAACCAAGTTCAAATCCTGACATGACCTATATATATATATATATTGCAAACTAAAACCCAGTAACCTGAACTGCCAATAATTAAAGCCAGTTCTAGAAAAGGGAGAACAAGTAGTACACTTTCACCATTTCTTCAATCACTACTAAATTATCATTTCTTGAAGTAACTTAAACTAATACAAAATTGGCAAGAAAGCATCATTACCCGAAAGCTGGCCTCATTCTCGCGAATGCGCATACAATGAACAGCGACATAAGTAGCATCCTCCTGCCGCATCCACTTTCTCTGGCCATTAAGTATCCTCACGAAAGTCGCCGCCCTGTGGGCCGGCAGCTCCTTACACAGCCACGCCAATCTCGCCCGCCTCCACTGCTCCGGAAGCTCCTCCAACTCCTTCACCTCCACCGTTGGCGCATCAAGTCGCTTCGTATCCACACCCGCCCCCGCAACTTCCTCAAAGTTATAAACTTCAGTCTCGCTCTCGCACGCCACCTGTTCGACGAAAGTACTCGGAGAGTTTAGACTCCGAATTGCGCGAAGATTCTGATGGATTTTGACGAAATTGGTGAGATAGTGAGGGAAGTGACGGCGGTTGGGGCGGCGGCGGAGGGAGTGAAGAGATAATGAGAGAGACGTGAGGCGCAAAGGGAAAGTGAGGGCTAAGTGGGGTTTGGGAATTGAGAGGAGATTAGCGTTGGGATTGTGGAGAAATATGACAGTGGAGGTAGGGGGCTCCTGGGCTCCGGTAAGTAGCATGGCTTCGGCGGGTCGCCTTTGCTTTTCTGGTCATCAATGGAGGGGACTCCGAGAGGATGTGTTTTGGAAATGGTAACAATAGAACGGCGGGTTCTGGGTCGGGCCGTGGCATTGGCCGGCTATCGGGCCCAATTTCATCCATTTGTCTAATTTCAACGTCAAAGTGGACACATGGTCAAGATTATATTTTAAAATTTCACGGTGGAAGATTGAGGAGAAACAAAATATCGAAATTTGTTGTTTTAGTATGTAATAAAATAAAATAAAATTTAAGAAAATTCCAATTACAGTGGGGAAAAAGAGCGTGTGTCGCCGGGAATAATATTGTCTGGATTTGTCTTTAAGGCATTTAAGAATCTTAATCATTACGACAGAGGAAAAGGTACTAGACATAAGCGTTACATTGCAATAATTTTTTTTTTTAATTGTAGGGCGAGTAATTTAATTTTAGAATTATGATTAAAAATTTAAATAATTATATTAAATTTTGTAATCCGTGATACATTGCAATAAAGTAAGGTTTTTGCTTTGATGCGGACTAACATTGAAATCAAAATTGGGGTGAAATTAAAATATTTGATATAATTATTTTTACCTCTTTCTTTTTAATATATTTAACTCATTATTTTAAATTATATTTTATTTTATTTTTTTAATTTTTTATTTATAATATTAAATTAATTTTACGTATTTTTTTAAAAAATTAAATTAAAAAATTTTAAAACTCTTAATAAAGAAATAAAAATGCTTCACAAGTCATCAAACACATAAACGTAAGGTAGCAATCTTATCTTCACTTTTTGCCTTTTTTTTTTTTTTTTTCTTTTATCTAAAATTTGCACTGAATTCAAACGAGTGAGGAAGTCAATATTATAACTCTTTTTTTTTTTTTTTTTAATGCAGTAAGAACAAAAATATTACACCAACGTTCGTGGATTAAGGCGCCCCACAAAGAACAGTGCAAGCTTCCGCACCAGATGGTTCCTTCTAACCTCGCAAAACAGAGGTTATTGAATTACTGAAGCGTTTATCCTGAAAGCCCCGATATCAGGCCCCAGACAAAGTTTCGGACAGTCCTGGAGAACGGGGAAAATTTCAGCCAATTACACGACACTCTCGCCGACTTTCGGACAACTCTTGTCTTGTAGATAGGTAGAAAAATGTAAGAAAAATAAATAAATAAATAAATGGCTTAAGTATCTCTTCGTGTGGAGTTTCTATGCACAACCTTCAAAGGAGAAGAAGAAAATTGTGTCTACAAGGAAAAGAGAACACCGGCGGACTCTCCCCTCCAAACCTCTCCCATATCTGCAATGGCTCTTCTTCACCGTACAAATCATATTCCGGTACCATGGCCTTTTCCATTTCCTTCAGCTTGCTGTTGACCCTTTTGTATAACTGCCCAGCAACTCTTCGTCCTCAGGTTCAAAGCGGAATCCCGCCAGAAACTGTTTGCCGGGAGGTTGTCCTGTTCCAGCAGTCACTTGCACCTTTATATCCTGATTGTCAATAATTATTCTTTGTCTTCCGGCTACTGTTTTGTTCTTGAGAGAGGAAAATGTGAGAGAGAGAGAGAGAGAGAGAGAGAGCCAAGAACAATGTATGAAGATAATCACATTCGCCTGCTCTGTGACTAGAAACAGGGGATCCTGCAAGATTCTGGCTTTCTTGATCAAGAAAGCCAGAGAAAGAAAGTACGAAAGAAGAAACGAAAAAAGAGTTTCTGATCTAAAGGCAACCAAAGAGAAGACAAAACCAACATGGAACAAGAGAAGAGAAACTTCCTAAGATTGCTTGCAGCTTTTTCATCAAGAACAGTGATAGAATGGAGGGGAAAATCTTGGGATAATAATTATTAAAAAAAAGAAAAAGCGCTCCGAGTGAGCAGGACTTTGAGGGAACTTGATGCATCTCTGGTGCCGGATCCAACTTCTTAAATGAAATTCGAAAAGAGAAAACTCCGATCAGACCCAGCTCGGCCCGCCCGAAGGGCCCTAAACAATTGATCCTACCATACTGAGCCCAAAATGAAATGGACCTAGCAACCATTAATCCATAACAATCTAGACATAGGCCCAAGTAGACCCAAGAAAGAACCAACCGAATCAGAAGTTCAAACGGACCTGTCATGTATCGGGGAACCACCACAGCAATTCTAATTAATTATTTTTTCAAATAAGTTGATTAGTCCTTTTAGTTTTTTCTTATAAAAACTTAAAAAAAAGTGATTACATTCTTATTATATTTATTAGTCAGAATGAAAACCACCCATTAATATTTTCATTCAATTTTTTTAATAAAATAATACATTTTAATAACAATTTTCCTACTTAAATTTAATTACACTGCATACTCAATAAAAATTTTTTATTTTATATTGAGGGAAAGGCAACGAGATATTTGAATATGAATTAATTCATAGAAAAAATATATCAAACCATTAATTATATTATTATCTCAAATCGTATTAGTCCAACTTAGAACCATGAAAAATTCAAAAGAAATATTTGCCACCCCAAAAATGTGAGAAGTAAATTGAAGAAATAATCATATTCTTTTTTTATAAAAATTTAAGTTACACCAAAAGTGAGAATTTTGGGCCAGAGCAACAAACGAGCCACTGCGGCAACTCCGAAAACGTGGATCCTCATTGGTTTATTATCACATCATGGTTCATTTCTTGCATGATAGTTAAGTAAATTGACACATGCTTTTCCCAATATATATATATATATATATATATTTATTTATTTATTTATTGCTATTTAGATGCATTCAGATGCCTTTGGCGAGTGCACGAGATTGAAGGGGAAAGTTACTCTGCATTTCCTGCAATTAACCAGTCAGGTTACTACACATTAGCCAACGTACTAGAAAAACTACAATGGAAGCAGTCAAAAAAGGCTGATATTAAGCTCTCTGCAACAAAAAACTGGTTATCCGTCTATGATGGGGTGACGCAGCTATGGTTCAATGATAAAAAATGAAGGCCAAAGAAGGGTGTTGGAGACTACAGTCCAGGGCACAAGAAATTAAAATGAAAATCATGAACTGCTATAGCCAGAGGGAGAGCTGCATCGGATGCTTACTTAAGATGTTTTGAATGAGATGGAAAGAAAACCAAGTATCAAGGAAATAGCGGCAGGTAGCCAAGCCCTGTATTTTCAGGAAACCCCATCATTATGTTCAGATTCTGCAGTGCTTGACCAGAAGCTCCCTTTACAAGATTATCAATCTGCAGCAAGGTTTTAAAAGTCAACAGTAACACAGTGAAATAACAGAAAATTAACAGCATGAGAAAGTCTGAATGTTGAGTTGATACATACAACCGATATGATTATGGCTCTACCAGGAATTCGGTCAGGAAAGACGTTCATATAACAATAATTAGAACCTCGAACATCATGAGTGCGGGGAACGACTCCTTTCTCCAACAATTTTACAAATTCTTCATCCTACAAAACATGTTAAGCAAATGAACTTTTTGCCCACTTGGCCAAGCAGAACATATAATAACCACATAATGTAAGACAGAAAGGCAACACAAACAAGCACTTTCTCAGGCTGAAATCACTGGAAATCCAGCACAAAAGGATGCCAAAATGGACACATGAAGAGGACCTATTGGGTCTTCCTTCTTATCCAAGAGAAATGAATGTAACAAACATATAAGGCAGCTGGAACTAGCCTAGGATTTTTTCCACAGGATCACTAACTCCCATGATTATATTAACATGCTAAACTATGTTATCATTATAGACAATAATATTTATTCCCATTAACAAAACCGTTTTGAATAAGACTGTCTCCCAGCCAAATACTAATTGACAAGTAAAGGATGAATTTAATTTGGATTGAGTATTGACCATTTTAACCATCACCGAAATGCACAAAGACATCCATCCCACAATGCTGACATTGAAAAGTTCATTCCATTGCAAGTGACATTGGGGATTATTGATGCATTGGAAACTTATGGCAACAACTAGAACAAATTCAGAAATCTGTAAAATACCTTATAGGATGCTTCCAATTGTCGGTATAAATCCTCAGTGGTTGCTCCTGAAGCCAATTCCACATATATAGTTGATTGCATGCCACGGCTCTAAAGAACAATACAATATTGTAAATGTGAGCAAATATAACATGGACAACGATATTACCATTAATACAATACACTAGTATTGGATTATTACCATTGGGATTAAATGTGGGGTGAAACTGACAGTCACTTTTGAATTTGCAGCATCTGATAGTCCCTGTTCAATTTCAGGGACTGCAATTCAAAACACAGAAAATGAGCATATGAGGAGATTTCTACCACAGGTGCAAACTTCTATTTCATCTCATGGTTAAGACAAGGTAACATATTCTCTGGATGAATAAGATTGCAAGAATTCAATGATCAAGATTTACCATGACGATGCTTTGTAACACCATAAGACATCATCCCTCCTTCTAATTCAGTAAAAAGATTTTCCGTCTTGGCACTGCGTCCTGCAAAATGTACATACATTATATTTGTCACGCCATAAGACATAATGCCTTTGGCTAATTCAGTATAAAGATTTGCCACCTTGGCACTACATCCAGCAAAAGACATAATGCCTCTGAGTAATTCAATATAAAGATTTGTGAAAACCTGAACTGCCAAGACATTATCCCAAATAATAGTAGAAAAAGATACTTGTCAAAAGAAAAAAATAGACAACATAAGCATAGGGGCATAGAAATGACCTGCTCCACTCGCACCAGATTTTGAATCAATAATGATATTTTTAAGTTCAACGAGATTGGCCTGCAAAATAAGTACATTATCAGGCACTTAATAGTCAATAATGAAAAAAGGCCTCTTCTGGCTTCTAAGGATGTATCTAGCAGCAAAAAGACCTCATTAAATATGAAAATACACATGAAAGATGGATGGAACATGAAGTTGCTATAACAGTTCACTTATGGAAAACAACAAAAAATGTAAGTGTTAACAGGCATGCTTGGAATGAATTTGACCACAACAAACTTACACAAACCTTTATCAAGGGAACAAGAGGAAGCTGAATTGATGTTGGATAACAACCAGGATTAGCAACTAAGCGGGCATATTTTACTTTCTCTCTATGTAGCTCTGTCAAACCATATACAGCTTCTTCCTGGATCCATGAGAGAAATCAAAATACAATCTCCATCTATGCTTTCTGCAGAATCTCTACCAAAAATCTATATTCCTTCCTGCCTTGCAGGAAGGAAATGGATCTTATATACATTACCTGCAAATCAGAAGCCTTATGTGGCTGGCCATACCATTGTTCATACTCTGAAGTATCCTGCAGCCGAAAGTCCTGAAAAATATTCACAGAATTGTTGATTTGAGAAAATCATGAAACTTATTCCATTACTGCATGACACTTTATACAGCGAAAAAAAAAAATGCAAAACTAATAAGTGTGTTCCATAACATACTGCTGAAAGATCAACAATCTTTAAATGCTTTGGAAGAGCTTTGATAATTTCCTGCAAAAGAAAACACATAATTAAGCTGTAAAAGTGGCCAAGAGACTCATTAAATAAATTTCCCTTTTAATGAAGTAAACTTCACTGTGTTGGGGAACTATTCATTCAATGTCTGAAAGGATGCAACAGGAAATAAAATGGACCTGTGTGGTTCCATGAGGCAAACAACAGAATACAGCATCCACATTAGAATAATCCGCATCATTGGTAGACACCAAAACTGGTAAATCCTGCAAACATAAAAGGATTTCACAGAATCATTCACTGAACAAAACCATAGCAATCATAATTAAAATTTTCTCTCACTTTTCACTCTTTTTTGCTTATTTCTCCCTTTAGCTAAACTTTCTAGTTAATTCACCTAAAAATGTCTGTCCAATCAAGAACCTCTTTTATGGTAACCCAATCCATATTTGCATCCCTCATAGTCCATATTGAACACTTGAACATGCAAAAAAGCGAACCTTCTGTGTAATGAAATGACGAAATACTGACTCAATTGATTTGCCAGCATTTCTATCTGCAGTCATTAGAGTGATGCCAAAGAACTGATGATTTGCAAGAAGTCGAATGATCTGCCAACAATGACTGTAAACTAGAATCACCTGACATCTTAAGCAAAAGAGATGCAACAGTTCACAAATATCAAATACATGGTATAAAGGTCAACCACCACCCTTCCCACCAACACCACTGCCGCCACCGCCTCCCCCCAAAAAAAGGGGAAAAAAAAAAACACTGCAGCTGTGATATATCAATGAGCAAATAGTGAGAAGGTTTGGTAAAGCTAATCTCTTCCTGCAATGTTATATTATCTCTTACATTTTCAATAATTCCTTTACCATTCACAAACAGAAGTAAATTACATGTTTTCATCCCAGTTTATAAGAATGTGTTGTCTTTTCACTCCCAAACAATATTATGAGTCCTTTGTTCACATTCCACAACAACCAAGGTGAAGTATAGGGCACTTAATGGACTACCAATACCTTGTCTTCTACAAAACAGAGTATATCTTGCTATTAGACATTAATACACGGGAATGCGATTTCCAGGGAATTAATCACCATTTAGAGTTACAAGTTATAGTTAAGCACACATAATATCACCACACTCAAAATCTAGGTTAGAGCTTTCTCTAATCTCTCTCCTCCCAAGCTCTCTACTGTAAAAGGACTTCTCAGCAACATGGTCCTATTAAGTAATGGCCAGTAAAAAAGTGATTGTGAAAATGAAGTAAATAATATAGACAAAAAGAAAAAAAACAAAAAACAAAAAACAAAACACTCCAAAAATTGCTAAGGTAGATGCCAAGAACAAGTGCATCTGTGATTTATTCAACAATTCTGTCTGCTAACATAAATACAACCCAGACCTCTGCACCAGTGTAACCACTGGCACCAAGAAGTGCAACCCGAGCTTCCTTCTCCTGCTTAGAACTTGAAATCGCGCAGCTTCACGGATGACTGTGCATTTACCACAACATGCAGCTTGGCTTAATTTTGCACTTTTTCCATCTTGAGATCTTCGCTTCCCTGAGATCCGTCCGGTGCACAATGTTAACCTCAAAATTATTATGAAATCAATACAATCCTTGTAAGAAAAAAAAAGGCAAATAAATTCAAAATTAGACTCTTCAAACTGTTGATTCCCCTGCATTTTCCAGGGAAACAAACATAAGGCACTCAGAGAATAAATACACTAACCTTCCAGAAGCACCCCCGATCAAAGCAAATAGAGCTGAATGTAGTAGCGCTCATTTTTTTTTCTTTTTTTTTTTTGTTTTTCTTTCCTTTTCTTTCCCTGCTCTACACAAAAAATCAGTTCAGACCATGCGACACAGATGCTTTTACAAATTTGAAGCAATGCTCAAGGAGTTGGATTCTGGGGGTCGCGCTTGGGATTGAATTATTTGGAAAGACTGGGAATTGGGGTTAATTGAAAAAAGAATAAGCAAAAAGCAGAAAGCTTTTTGATGTGGTTAGGGGAAATAATTTAAGAGGCAAATCCAATAAAAGACCCTTCTTTGATTGGCAAAAGGGGTTTATTACTTTTTCCTTGTTTCTTTTACTTGTTGTGTTTGTTTGAAGAGAATAATAGAAAGTTTATTTCTTCGATTGGATGGGCTTTCTGTGGGCTTTAGATGACGATGGAACAACATGGACCACCGCTTTTTTAGTTAAGTTATTTTTGAAATTTATTTAAAATAAATCAAATAATAAAATAAAATATATATATTATATAAGTTATCTATAAATAATACCCATAAATAGAAAAAGAGTAAACATCTCAAGCACTTCATTTCCACAAAACAGACAAAAAACCTGAGAAAAAAGAGCACCCGCGTGTCTTTGGTTTGCTTTGGACTTCTTGCAAGTAAGCTGTCTTCATTGCCCTCTTCTCGCCTTGGCATTGAAGAAGAGGCTGGTTAGCCTTACCAGGGAGGGTGGTTCTCCCCCTTGCGAGAGACTCTCTATAGTGTGTGATCAAGAGAGTGCACTTTTCAATGCTACATTCTGAAATTATGGTGTATTGGTTTTCTATTTCTGCTTGGTCATATCTTTGTCTGCTGCTAGTAGCGGTTATATAGTCATAAGAAGGCTCCCATCCTTGTCTTTTGGTCATCAAACAACGCCAATGTCCATTGAAAACACATTTTAACCATATATATATATATGGAAAATCTACAAACAGGTGTGTTGTATAATTTATATATAAATACATTTGAAAAGAATCAATATTTCACGCATATACATTCAAAAAAGGAAAAGAATCAATATGATAAATGAGATAAGGGTGAAAAAAAAAATCTGATTGAAAAACATTACAAATTCACTGGATTCTTAAAAGTTATAATTGTTATCGAAAATCTAAACATTCAGTCCACACCCCACTTTCTCAAAGTGAGCTATCTGTCTAAGGAAGAAAGAAAAGGAAATTGACCCCTTGTTGGAGTTTGAGAGTTCTCCTCCATCCTCGAATTGATTGGTGAAGCTTGTGGCATTAGCTCAGACAATCGAAGTCTCTCGCTTGCAATTTTATTCTGCAATTGAATCATTTACGGGTTTGTTAGTTTATGCAGGTCCACAACTCAAATTGTTGCTACTTGCTTTGCTTGATCGGAGGCAATAAACCAACAAAGGAAAATTTCTGTTACTGTATTGTGTATCAAAATCTTATTTATTATTAAGTAGCGATTCTAATTTAAGCCTGAGTGCTCTTCGACAACGCATGTTGGTTAATATTGGATCACAGTTTGGATATTCAGCTGCTGAGAGTTTCTAATTGATGGAAAGATTTCTTTTTTTCAAATTAATGTCATAGCTTAGCGTTTAAAACAAAACTTCAAGTTTGGTACACACTAACATTTCTCTGTGCACTTCCTCTTCTGTCATCCTCAATTTCCTGTGATAGATTCACTTGACTGTCATAAGTCATCGACATTAGCTATCAATGAAAAAAGCAACCGAGTTTTCCCTCTTCACCAACCTTCAGTTTGTTCATCAACTGCTGCTCTCCATCAAAATTTACACAGGGGCCTTTTCCACTGGCTGCACGATAATGAGCAAGCTCTTTCTTGACACGTGAAAGACTAGAGCAAAGTTCTTCATTTTGTATTTTGAGCAAATTATTCTCTTCCTGTTTTGCATTAAAGTTTGATTTAGCATGGGGATTAGGAAGAGGAGAAAATTAAGTGCTTTGTTAAATCTAGGACTTGGCCAGACTCATAGAAAGCCTCAAAAGATTCAGAATATCTTGCCTTGATTTTTGCATGATGATGAATGCGCTGCTGGAGATTTTGCTGGCCAGAGAGTTTTTTCACTTCTCCTTCCAGTCCCATTACCCGCTTTTTATGATTTACATTCTCCGTCTACTCAGGTTGAGGGAAGTAAAAATACATAAGGGAAAAAGCCAACACAAATGTTTGTTTGAAAGATATAACTGCTTTTTAATTCACTGAAAAGAATATTCAGGGGCAGAGACACAAGATCTGAACCTTCAACATTTCATTTTCAGTTTTCAGTAACTGATCTCGTTGATGAAGCTGTTCTAATGTTATTTGTGCAGCTACAAGCTCAGCCTGTTTTCGATCAATTTCTTCTAGCCACCTACAGATAATATATTAATTAAATATTTTAGCATACTGAAGAATAGGAGAGCAAGTGGAAACAGCCACTCAAACTTTAAATTTATGGAGGAGTTAATTACCCTCGCCTCTCCTCAATGAATTCATTGAGCTGTTGTTTAAGCTTAGTAATGTCTTGCTTCTGTATAGAGACCATGCCACTAAGATTCAGAAAAAATTCAAAAATTTCATCATAATTAAACCATCACAAAAAGCATGGCATACCTTGGCTTGAGGTTCTAAGCTATTAAGTTGAACCTTCTCCGTTATCTTCTGCACTTGCTGATTGTCCAAGAATGACTATCATCAACAAAAAGGTAACCTTAGATAAGGCATTCATCAAAGCTTTATCCTTTATCATTAATCCTCCTTTAATTGTACAACATGGCTTTACATCAATGCAAATTGCTAAGCATAGCAGTGGCTTGACCTACAAAGTTTGATGCACTGAAAACTGCAATTAATCCAAGTAAGGTTGAGTGGTGCAAATTTACCACATAATTTGTCATATCCAATTTTACTCCCAGTAAATCTCGAATTACATCATGAGTCATACTCTCAGCGGCAGCTAATCTGGCATTCAGTGAAAATATCTGGCAGAAGATCAAGTACATTTGATGACGCAAATCTCTGGGGTCAATGTGAAATCAAATTTTTGTTTGGATATGAAGCCTACCTCTTTTTGTCGGTTTACTGCCAAGGATTGTAGCTCTTCAATTTGCAGCCTTGCAGCAACAAGTTCCTCATCCTTCTCGGATTTTATTTGCTGGGCCATGCCCAAACCAATGCATTTGAAGGGGGAACCAGAACCCCTGGGCTTGGTGGCATTTTTTTCCAACTTGTTTGATGAAGAATTTGCCACATGAGAGAAATGGCCTTCAGGCTTGACTTGTTCAGCTATGGCTTCCAACGCCTTGAACTGTTTTCAAGTGACTCTCTATAAATATGTTCCTAGAATATGAGATCAAAGAACAGTATATCTTCATATTTGGCTTACCTTCTTTTTATACTCATTGGCTTGAGCTTCTGCATGTAAATTTAGCTCAGAGATGTGTGCCTTTAATTGAGAAATCTGTTTGAATGTTATGAACAAACATGAGTTTCAAATGCTGAAGTGATTCAAATCATTCTATGCACATTGGTTGAACCATCACATGCACAGAGAAAGTTATACTAGTACAGAAAATGGAAAACAGGAAATTCACCTCTGATTCCCTATCAGCTGTATCCTTCTCTAACATTTGTATGTGCTTCAGGGCTTGATCAAGTGCTGCCACTTTCTCTTCCAAATCCCTACAGATGAAAGAAAATAGCAAAATATTTGCTCTGAATCAACATTCCAGCAACTACAGTTTTGACTACAGATCTGAGGAGAATTCCAAATGGTTAATCAAAACCTTGTCACATCAGTATCAGCACTTTTAACATTCTGAATCTGATGATTTAATGCATGAAGCTCTGCCTCTAGCTCTTCTCTCTGCAATCTTTGTCGTTCAGCTTCTCCTTTAAGAATTTCAACCTTACAGGAGGGAATGTATCAGACATTTGTCAACCTTACTGGATGGAATGTGTCAGACATAATAACCATGACAATAAAAGTATGTTAGCCTTAATTACAAATCAGAGAACTAACCTTGTTTTCCAAAACATTGACAGTGCATTCAAGCTCCTCAACAGACCTCTCCAGCAGTTTCACCTCTGCTTCCTTGTCTTCAGCATGCATCCTTCTGGATTCAGCCATCTGACATTGAGTTTCAGAAATTTAGAATGAGTAAAGCAAGTGAAAATTTAGAGTACTGTTAATGTGCGATTTATAATTTACCTGTTGAGCCTCCGCAGCAATAGCTTCATTCTCTTTTGCTTGAGCATGCGTCATTTCAAGCTCTTCTCTCAGATTAATGACTTCTAATACGAGCTGCTCTTTCTCAATGGCAAGTTCATTTAAGTCATTCTTTAAGGATTCTATTGTACAAGTCAATTGACTAAATGCATTACCCATTTGAGAGACTTCCATTTCCAAGCTTTCAGCCAAATTCCTTCTTTCCTCTAACTCCTCCTGAAGAGAGCATTTTGAATTCACGACCTCTTCAATTTGAGATTTCAGCTCCAGGTTTTCACAGCAACATTCTTTTCGCAATTCACATTCCTTCGCTAAATCTGACTCAAGAGTGGAGATCAGGTCCATCCTCTCCTGCAACTGAGCTTCAAGCAATCGATTATGAGTGACTGCCTTATCAAGCTCATCAGATTTGATGAAAAGCTCTGCCTCTGAAGCCTCCAAAGAAGCTGCCAATTCTGTAACCTTATCCTTATGATCCTTGCTATCAGATGCAGACTCCTGCAACAAGCTTAGATCAAATAACAATCCTTTTAGAATGTCATCCTTCCTTACTAACTCAGTCTGGAGATTGACGTTGTCAGATACCAGCTCCTCAACATGAAACTCCAAGAACTCAATTTCTTCTATGAACTTAGATGCACTCTCTATATTTTCACACACGTCAGCCAACATGTTTGAAACTACAAAACTTCCTTTATCCAGTGCATTAAAAATTCTTTGATTTTTTGTCGGAACATTTTCCACCAAATTGACACACCTTAGGATGTTTGATCTCGACCTGATCATGGCTTCATATGTAGCTTTCTCATGGGATCCAAGTTTATTTCTCAAATGAATGTTCTCCTCCTTCAATGCACTCACTTTCCTGACAAATGTTTGCAAGTCCTGGTTTTTTGAGCATAAATCTGACATGACAACAGATTGAGAACTAAGGAGCTCACTCACTTTGGCATTTTTTGCCTGCAGCTCAGTCTCTAGACTGGCAATGTAAGCCTCCAAGGAGCCAACATGGGTTAGAGATGATTCAACTGCAGAGTTTTGCTTCCTCAGATCTTTGAGAACAAGGGTGCTTTCTGACTTCAACTTCTCAATCTCACCTTTCAGTGACTTGTTCTCCTCCTCCAAGCAACTCATTCTGCTAAGTCCTGCATTCTTAATGGCCATCTCACATTGAAGTTCACTCCTTGAAGTTTCCAACAGGTGAATGTCTTTCTGCAAATATTGGTTTTGTTGTTCGAGAGCTGAAATATGACTAGAAGAATATTCCAAAGCTATATTTTTGGTTTTCAAATCCTTGTGAAGACCCTCACATTCAGCTTGAAGTGCTTCAACCTGGCCCAAAAGTGTGACCTTTGTTTCCATAATTTCACCAATTTCCTCTTTTAATGCAATATTTGCAGAAGCAACATCCCTCAGCAGTTGAACTTCCTGTTGAAGAGCCTGGCTTAGGTCATCCATCTCTCTGGTTTTTATCTCTCTTTGATTCAATCTTGAAATTAGATCCTGAGTATCCTTTTCTGCATCTTTTAGATGTTTTTGTAGAAGATCAACCTGAGCTTCCTTTGAAACTAGGACTTGCTCTTTCAACTCTGCATCAACCAGGGAGAAAATTAATTCTTTTTTCAAATTCTCGAGCATGGCACTGCAATTTCCATGCTCTTTCTCTGCTAAAACTTTTTGGAAAGCCATCTCTTCCAACTGTGATGCCAAGACCAACAACTCAAAGTCTTTTGAGCACAAGTTCATCTTAAACATCTCAGCTTGAGAATTAAGGAGCTCCTCCGTCTCTTTCAGCGCTTTCTCTTGATCAAAAAGTGACTCGACAACATTGGCATTATTATAGTCCAGCTCCTTCATTAAAATGGCAAGCTGAGATCCCATGTGATTACATCTTTGCAACATCAGTTCCTCTTGAAGCTGTAAGTCATTGATCTTTTTCTCAAAATCAGTTAATTTAACACCAAGCTCTCCAGTCTCCTCTTCTTTCCTCAATATCCGATGAAAACTACTCTTGATGTCAGCCAAGAGTTTCCCCTTGAGATTTCTACACATTTGCAGCTCTCTACTGGACTTAGAATTGTGCTCCCTTAGATTTGCTATAAGAGAATTCGATTCACACAAGCCATGTTGAAGCAAACCATTCTCTGCATTCTGCCCCGTGATAGTTTCCAACAAAATGCCCATGTGACAGAGGTGTAACACCGAGACAGCACAATCCTTCACAATTATCTCAGAACAGACATCTTCTAACCATGACCGCATCAACTTCCTAGATTTTGAAAAGAGAGCTTTGATGCAATTAAATTCACATGCAATAGATGTGAAATTTTCCATGAAAGAGTTTTGGACCTCAATGATGATAGCCTCTGCATCCCTTGTTTCCGTCAGATTTAATCTAAAATTTTCTTCCAATTCTTCAAGTTGTCCTTGCTTGAAATCAATGGCTGATTGCAAGCTTTGAACCTCATTAATCAGCACGTCCTTCTCACCGGTTAATGTGACCCCAATTTTCTTCAGCTTTTCTATTTCAAGCTTCATTGTTTCATTAGCTATCACAAGTTCATTGATCATAATATCTGCTTCCTTCATAGCATATTGTGCCTCCTCAAACTTGGAGAGAAAACAAGAAGCTTCTGCCATTTTCTGGGCTGCAACAATCTTTGCATCACCAACTTCCATTTCAAGGAACTGTGGAAGAAGATTGGAAAGAGAGACTAAATCAGACAGACTGAGATTTGAAATAATTAGATCTAAATATCAAGACCTAAAAAGCATATCTTATCTTAATATTCTATTGAAAGTAAACAAATGTTCAAAAAGAACTAAAGGTGAAAGAAATGAAAAGGCCAGCTAACAGCTAACTATAGTGAAATATTCTAAGAACATTTATTTAGATCTCTGAACAGGCTACCTCTATTGTTTGACACCAACAAGCTCCAGCTTCTTTGACAGCTTGTTCCAATGCCTGTAGTTTATAACTAACAGCTCTCATCCTCAGTTGAATTTGCTTCTCAAAGTCATGTATAGCTGCTTGAAGTTCATATATTTGGGTTGTGAAACATTTCATTCTTTCCTCCCTCTGTTTCTCAGATATCTCCATTGCTTCTTTCTCATTGCGTAATTTTTCCATCTCCACTTGAACATCTTGCAAGCTCACAAGTGCAGACTCGATTTCCCTTTTGAGAAGGATAATTGTAACCTCCCTATCACTTTTATCCTTTGAGGTCCTCCCGAAAGCATTGTCCTTGTGATTGCATGAAGAGTCACGAGATCTGTTTGCTGTTTTTAGAGAAAACACAGGGATGCCCATTCTCATGTCCTCTCCAACATCTGTCTGCAACCACATGCATATAACAATCACTATGCCCAGCATATCAAAGTATAAATACACAATAAAAGTAGATTTACTTACTAGCTTTAACTTGTCAACCAGAGAGCAAGAGCTTTAGCTTACCCATAAATCACTGCCATCAACAGGGGCAGAAGATGCCTCTGACTCAGTCATTTCTGGACTTCCGTCATATTCCTCTTTGATTCCCATACATGATCTGAGTGATGATACACCGGTTTTCAACTCAGCCAGTTTCTCCCTTGTCTTCAAGATATCATTCTTTTCAATATCTTCAAGCTTTTGTTTCATAGAACTAGCATGTTTTTCCTCCTCAGAAAGTCTCTGATGAAGTTTAGAACACAGTTCCTTTGAATCCACCAAATCTATTTTTAGAGACAGAATCTCCTCCTCTGCTTGTTTAATAGCAGCAGCCTGATCACAGAGAAATGCTTCCTTCTTATGGTTAACTTCTTCTAATTCCACAATTTGCACGTCCTTACACTTCACTATGTTACGATTATTGAGATTCACTTCTGACAAATGATTCACAATTACAAAAGCAACTGTTGCAGAATGGGAAGCATTACTAGCATGATATTCTGCTAGCTTCAATTTGTCCCCCAGTTCGGCAATGGTAGATGTCTTTGTCCTCAACTGAGATTTTAAGAGCAGAATTTCCTTCTCCTTTTCATTGTATTCCTGCTGGTGAACTTCACTAATCATTAATGCTGCCCCTCTCAAAGACTGAAGCATGAAATCCACATCACTTCCTTTGTTGTTTGCTTCTTCTAAACTTTTTCTGAGCTCTTCAATCAGTAACTCCTTCTGTGACATGTTTCTAGCTAGCATCCCAACTTGTTCAGAGATCCAAATCCTCTTTTGTGCAATAGAACTGGAGATAAGGTCAAGCTGATCACAGGCATCTGTTAGTGCATCTTCTCCATTAGCAAGAAGTTTTTCCAGCTCACAAGCTAACAATTCCCATTCCTCGCATAGAGCTCTCAGTTCCCCTTCTTTCTCATCAACATTTCCCTGTAATTGTCTATTTTCTTCAGTTAAAAGATTGAGCTTTTCTTGCAGTGCATGTGTTGTCTCTTTAGCATCCCTCTCTTTCAAATGGAATCCTTGCACCTGCTGCTGAAGAACAGAGAGTTCTTCCTGCAGACAGACAATAACCTCAGCAGTTTCAGCTTCAGCCTGCCGGCAAACTTCATCCATGTCTTCTTCATTTGATTCCTGAAATGCACGGTCACTTCGATACAGCTTGTTCAGTCTTTTGGCTTTCTCAAGGGAATCTTGCATTCTCTTCAATTTTGTGTGCAAAATGGAGTCCTCAGCCTTTAAATGGTTAAACATCAGATCCCCTGATCCCTGTCTGTAGTGTTGCTCCTTCAAATCCACCACCTCAAGCTCCTTTTCCCTCAAAAGCTTGACATAATTGCCGTTATTTTTCCTCAGATCTTCTATCTCATTGAGTGCTAGTAGTTGCTGGGACTCAAGAGCTTCAACAACCAACTCTGCCTCTTTTAGTCCACGAGCTGCATCTTCATATTGTTTACTTAAAGACAAAAACTTTTCTTCTGCCAGTTCAAGATCTCTATTTAAGTGCAATGATGTCTCCTTTAGTTTAGCATGCAATGATCTCTCTTCTTTGAGAATAATCTTTAAAATGTCCAATTCCAGATGCAAATCTAAGACTTCTTCTGCCTGGCCCATCATGGAAGTAGCATGTATGCCTTCCACTTCAGTCTGACCTCCCTTGCACATGCTAAATCCAGTAGTTTGACCCTCTAGTGAATCCTGAAAATTATTGATATTATTAGTCATGATCAGGCTTCAATAACATGCATGGCATTACAAAAATTAAAAAAGCAATAATAAAAGAGGAAAATAGAAGAATGTACCTATGCACACATGCACATTAATAACACACAAATATGCATTCTGTTAGTGCTGTTTATAAGAACTTCTCAATTTATTCATTATATCTAGCAACAAAGCCATGGAACATTTTTCTAAAGCCAAAATTACCTGTACAGTTTTTATGTTGCAATCATGATCATGGTTTGCAGACTTAATATTTTCTAAAATGCCGCGTAAATCATGTATTTCTCTGCAAAAAGAGACCAAAACTGCATTAGCCAAGCTGAAGGTCAATTCAAGAATAGGGGTATTCAGGGCTAGAAATAGTCTGGAGGTGTGTACTCTTAACAATGGTGCCAAATGAACTTCAACACAGGAGAGAAATTCCTCACCTACTAAGTTTTTGGTTCTCCTTTAAGCAAGAATCTAGATCAAATGTGCACTCCTCTGGCTCCTTAATGGAATTCACTAACTGAGACAAAGGATCAAGAATGTGATGTATCAGAAAAGATTCAATGGAGGAAAAATGTTAATTTTCTTGTTAAGGAAACGGCACGCAACCCCTGACTGAAAAGAATTGATACACATAGTTCCTATGTCAATGCAGAAAAGATGTTTATAGCAATAAGAAAAGAAAATAAATTCAGATACAGAGAATTTGATCCAAGCTTTAGTGCTCCATTACAGTAACAAGTATAGAGAATGGTGCACCACGAAGACTGGAGAGGGAAAAAGTTGGACAGACCTGAGGTTGGCCATTTAACTTTGAATGGTTATGCTGCATAGCTTTCCCATCCAAAACTTGAAGCAGCTGTCAATTAGCAGTTATTTAATTATGCTGGCTCCAGATGACAAATCAAATGAAATTAATATCCATTTTGAGATCCAATCCCAAAAACAACCTGTTCCCGAAGATTTGATACTTCATTGAGGAGTATCTCTCTCTCCCCTTCTTCATAGAATTCTTGAAATCTATAAATCCACAATGATAAGATAGTTAAAAATGGTCAAGCATCTTAAGAAACTTCTCTGCTGCCAGACAAAGGAAACTACCTCCTGAGCTGGTCCAAAAGCCTTATATTCTCCAATGCAAACCGCGTGACTTCAGGATTTTTGTCCACTTTTGATTGAAGCAACTGAATCTCTTCACATAGTGCTCTATTCTCTTCTAGCAAATAAGTCTCTGCTGGTAATGAGTCACCAACAAGGGACTCCATTCTTTGAATCTTGTCTTCCCGAAATCTGAGCATCATTTTGGTGCTTCTTGTGTCTTCCTCTCTTTGACGAACCTGAGACATGGTTAGTGTTATATAATTGAGCCACTATTTGAGAAGGCAACTCCAGCACAAAAATAATTATACAGACAAAAATACCAAACGGTTCAACTGCTCAATTTCAGCCTTGAGTTCCTTGATAGAAATTTCAGCCATCTGCTCTCTTCTCAATGCTCCAGCAAGTGTTTTCTCCAAAGATTTTAGCTGTTTCAGAATTATTCTCAGCAACATTGCTATGATGAATTGTTAGGCATGATATTACGATAAAAGCATTTTATCAAATTTGGCATTTCTAGACTATGAAATGTCTCAGATGGCAGTAAATAAACAAAGAAAACAAAGTATTTCAGTATAGCTGGATGTTAGTAAGGAAAACAAATGCCAGCATACCGTGTAACTTTTAAAACAACTACAATTCAAGCTCAATCATTAGATATCATAAAGATGCAGGCCCATGTTTCCCATATTCCATCAACTATGATACAATATTTCAAGTTTCATATAATTTTATCTACCATGTTACATAATTTGTGGTGCCATAGATTACCTGCTGGGTAGACATTCTAACAATGCCTTTGGATTCAAATTCCAGCAAATCATTGGGTTGATGTCCATCTAATTCTTGCATTTTATCCATGCAAACATGTTGTACCGGTATTGTATCACTGACAAGAGAACCAAATGACAAAGACCTGGACACATTCTGGCGTTTTAGGATAGAAAGCTCCTCCTGTTTCAAAGATAATCCAGCTAATTTAGTTGAAGTTACTTAGTATTCTTAAAATACTGTGAACCAAATGAGAAATTCAGTACCATACCTTTAGAAGTCGTATCTGATGCTGTAGCGCAATGACATCTCCAGTGGAGTCTTCATTCACCACAGCCTATATTATTATAAATATTTTATATTAGTCAAACAGATTAATGCCTCGAATAACATCAGCATTGCTAATTTTTTAAGTTATCTTACATTGTTCTGAATAAGTTTTGCTCGCTGAGCAAACTTTAGAGTATTCAGTGTTTCAGCTGCACAGCTGCATAAGATAGAAGTTGGAAGAAACACAAGATGTCTCTTGGATCCAAAAATTGTCAATTTGAAATGCCAGCAAAGCTGTCAGAAATCTACAAACAAACCTGATAGAAGGGCTGACATTGGCAATAATCATTGTCTTGGAGTTGCCACCAAGTGAATCCTGCATTGCATTTGGTACCATAGAGTATGAAACTGTGACTGGAAAAAAAAATAAAAATGAAGGATGGAATATAAGTCCAAAGGAACCTGCAGAAGGAAAGTCAATCTTGAATCCCTGTAGGGAACATGCCTTGGCTTCCCATTCGCCAAATCCACTAGGATCATAATTACATGTCTGCACACCAAAATGTGGACCACTTATGTTGAACGAAAAGGTAGTGATGAAGCAAGACACAGAAACAGAAAAAGATAGATAGGCTATGGTCAAATAAAAGACAACTCTATTACCCTAATGTAGACAATGATTTGTTGATGTTAGCAGCTTCTTTTAACCGCTCACCCTCAGCACCTGAACTTTTCTGCCTGTAAAACAGAAACAACATATATGTAAAGACTAAAGTGCAGATTGATGTAGTCCAATACAATCTAAAAGCAATTTGCTTACCTTTCTGAACCAGCAAGATCAACCAGGTTTAGTCTTGCAAACCTTAGGTTAGTTGCAGAATCCTTTTCCCACCTGCTCTCAATTACACATGTAAAGACACTATGTGAGCGACTGCTCTCTCTGTTCATGTTTGTTGCTGCAACTTTTCTATTTAAAGATCCCTGCAGGTAAAAAATTTATTGCATCATTGAAGCATACAATGCTTAGAGGTTGGACAGTCACAGTGGGACAAAGACAGAGAGAGAGCTCAACCAACCTCAGTTAAAAGCTTTAGTATGTCATTGACACTTTGAACTTCAAATTCTGAAAGGTTTTCTACGTAGACACCCTTCTTGACATCCTCTCGCAGCTACAAATAGAGAGCAGAGCATAGCTAGAAATATCCTAAAATGATATATTCCAAAACTGTTCACTATGTGAGGAGTCATCTTACAAGCAAATTGGTTGATGAGGGATCAAGGAGATCTGTAATTTGTTCGTTGTAAATCTCTAAGAAAGAGCACTTGCAATTGTATGTTAGTTTTTCATCCCTCCTGCTTTCCTCTTCCTGCAATGAGAAGCAGATGAGCGGACATATACAAGTTCAATCAGTAAAAACATAGAAATAATGATGTCATACACACAAAACTTTTACAATTGTGTGGTCCTTATGTAAATAAGACATATAAGAACCTACTGCATCTGATATGCAAATATTAAACAAAAATTAGCTGGATCAGAAAATGAACAGCAAGAAGCATGGAAATTACAGCTTGGATCCGTGCAAACAAAAACTCAAATATGCGTGGTGTCATTCCTCGATGTGGACTGGGCTTGATTTGTAGATCATCTATTTCACCTAGCATTGTGTATGTCTTGCCACTTCCTGTCTGCATGAAGAGATTTGACAAAGCAATGTAAAATACAGCACTGATTTCAAGTTATTCTGCTTGCACAAACAAGTCCCTGGATTATCAGAATTTTATTGATCACAGAAAATTCAGCTTTCATTACTGTAATCTACTGATGTACATTCTAACCATTAGCAGGAGGTTGTTGGAACTGAATAGAATAATATAAAAAGGTTGACAGAGAAGTTATGCTTGAGTTGTGTACATATAAAACAGAAGAGGGGAAAGGTGCCATGTGAGCCTCCAGGATTCTATCACTTTGAATTCCCATTCTCAGCTAAACACATGAAAAACCATACTTCTGGAAACAAAATGTTCACTGTCGCACGTTTCATTCAATACCAGTACAACTCCAAAGCAGAACTTTTAAGCGTGAATAAAATAACAGAACGGTATCCTGGTTTCATGTACTATGTCATGCCACAATGTCCTGAAATATGCCATCTTGCCTAACTTGGCAGCAGCCACTTTAAATTACCTGACCATATGCAAACATGCAGCTATTGTAGCCAGACAAGCAGTTCTCCACCATTGGAAGAGCAGCCATCCTGAAAAGCATTTCCTGCAAATATTGGAAGCTTGATTAGTTGCTTAACTCACGGAGAAAATAAATGACTGATATAATCAGCTATCATCTTCCTCCAATCAAACCTGGTCTGTTGTTTCACATGCTACATGATCAAATGTAAATCGAGTTTCCGGCTGCCCAATCCAAGTGATGCTCTGGGCACTGTCTTGCTTCAAGCACCTGGCATAGCCATGTAAAGTCCTTTCCATACTATTAAGAGGACGCACACGAATAAGTACCTAAATAAATCCACCAAAGAAAAGCATTGATTACATCATTGTGTAAATGTATTACCAATAATATCATCAATTTAGTTTTAGCCACTAAATATGCATACCAAAGAAAAACCAGCATTACCTGTACATTGTGATCCATCCAAAACGAAGGGTCCTCCCTGAGATCAAAATGAGGGACTTCAACCGTATTAAGAACGGTTGTACTAGGCCCAGCAGAAACCGAAAACCCTCTATACAATGCAGCAAAATTCCCCACACGACCACCTCCACTGTTCCCATCAATCTTGCTCCTAAACCCAGAACTTGGAGGCTTAGAAACGCTCTTGGTTGGTGTGCTTTGCGTGGAACTACACTCGGAATGACTCGAAATAGCCTTCCCTCCATTCCTTGTAGACCTTGGAGTCATGCTAGGCAAACCCCCTCGACTCGGATGAATAGAATAATTACCCACATCCTCGCGCGATTCATTGGGAATAGAGTTGAATTCATTCCTCTGGGCCCACCCAAATCGGTTCTTCCCTAATGCCCCGTGCTTCTCCGGAGTTCGCATAGGCAGTGTGAGGTCAGAACCTCTGGGTTTTGGCTTAGTTGGGGTTCTGTCAATCCTGGTTCGACCAGGAACCTCTTGTTCAGATCTAGGGTTAAAATGTGAACGTGGGATTGGCTCTTGGATTGTGTTCAATGGAGGCCTAGCCGATGACTCCGTGCTAGCCTCACTCGCCGGCGAGTCTCTGGGGTTCACCGGCACATTCTCGATTTCCTCGTTGTGCTTGCCGGAATTCCGCCGCAGGAACTTGAAATCTCTCAACATTCTAATGCCAAAAAAAATTAACAAAAAAATCAACAAAAAGAAAAAAAAAAGATAAAGCATTTAAAAGGGAAGAAAGAAAATACAAGAAATTCAAGAATTGAAAATTTGAATACATTTAATTTATATAGTGAAAGTAGAATTGAAGAAAAGAACACGCAGATTTCTGGTAACTGAAAATGAAATACCTTAAACTGAGAGAGTTAAATGGGATATATAGAGAATATAGATAAAAAGAGAGCTGGTTTAATAACCTGGGTTTCTCCAGGGTTTAAAGCCACAATCTTGGAAACTGTCAAACAGATTACCAAGAAGTACAAGAGGGATCGATCAAGAAAATATTCTGGATCTTGACCTCTCTCTCTCTACTTCTGTCTCTTTCTCTCTCTCTCTCTCTCTCTCTCTCTCACACACTCTCACACTTCTGTCTTTTTTTTTTTTTTTTTCTCTTTTGTTTTGCTTTGGAATGTTTCTTGGCATTTTATTTGAAATTTGGGAGGCGGTAGACAGGGGATTTGGGAGGGTGGAGAATTGACGGCTATGATTGTATAGTTTTTTGAAATGAACGGTGCTGAGAGCGCCGCGGTTTTGCTGTTTTGAAATGGGAAAAAGGGGGTTTTTAGGACATTATTAGCAAAGCCTCGAGTGCGTAATTATGACGCAGGTTTCAAATTCCAACGGCTACTTTTTGCCAGCGTGGCCTCGCTGTTTATTTTCTTTTAATTTCTTTTTTCTTTTTTCGTGATTCCTATTGTTAAATAAAGCTTGGGGCACCCCACGTTTAATCAGGGATAAGTAAAAATTATTTTAAATCTTTTTATTTTTTATAACACATTTTTAAAATTATTTATTTTAATTTTTAATATTTTTTATTTTAATTCAATATAATTTAAAAAAAATATCAAATATCAAATTTTGTACATTAATCATATCATATTTAAAAAAATTTTAAACTAAATAAAAAATTTAAAAATCTAAATATATGCTATATATTTTTTACAATTAATGTACAAAATTAATAATTTGATAATTTTTTGTTTAAAATTATTATAAATAAAAAAATAAATATTTAAAATTAAAATTAAAAATTTTAAAAATATAAAATTATATTATAAAAATTTAAAACCAATTTTTTGCTTATCTTCGTATTACCACGACCACTCTTTTGGTTGCCGTTCGGGGCGGGGTTAGAATTCCTGACTCCACCAACCCTTGACTAAGCCTCGGGGTGAAAAAAAAAAAAAAAATCAATTGAATGCTCAAACTGCAAATCAACGAAAATACCCATGAGTTTCCCATTGCTTGTTAACTCGTAACGTTAACCAAATACTTCTAAATTTTACTCTTAAAATAATGTGGCGTGTGGATAAATTACACTCTAATGACACAGAGACGCCGTTGAAGCATTCATGATTTTGCAATAAGCAACAGAAACACTTTTAAGAGTTGTCGGTACGTCATTCTATAATAACGTCGTTTTGGCCCTCTGTATTTCTAAATACAACCGAACCACGCACCTTTTTTTTTTTGTTTTTTTTAATCTTTGAATCGGCTAAAATCATTGTTTTTTGCTTCTTTCTTTCTTTCTTAGGGACTTGGGCAATTCGGTTCAAATTTCAAGGTCAACTGGGCAGGCCATATTTGAATTTATGATTTTTTTTTTTTTTTTATCAAACCATTTGGAGCGTAACTTTTCAGGGTTGAATTTGACATAATTGAAGAATCACGTTACACGTTAGTCCAAACAGCACGTGAATGACTGCCTCAACCCCACCAGAGTTGCGTGTAAGTTTCATCCATCTTCATGTCCAAGAGCGGATTGCAACAGGTAAAATGCTAAACTTCTAGTATTTGAGGTGTTAGTTTATAAGTATTACTGTAAATTTTTATAATAATTATATATTATTGACAATCAAATTTATTAACATTCAAATTAAATTTAAAAGTGGCCAATTAGAAATTAACAATATTTAAGAATGAGTTTTCGTATATAAAATTTTAGATAACTAATTTTTAATTCTAATTTAGTAGCATAATATACATATCTTTTCCTGTTGGGAAAAAAGAAAATGCAATAAATTTTTAAATGATTTCAGGGTACGAAAAGCAGGACTAGGCACTTCTTGATTGAAACGGCGTCGAATCGGAACAAGTAAGCATGAGCCTTAAAAAGAAAACAGAAGGGAACTTGGGGGAGCCTTAATTGTGTGCGTGCCTGTCTGAAAGCAACCAGAAAGACATGTTATCGTTTAATATGGGTTTGATCTCGTTTTCTATCCTAATATCAATGATTTTCATGGCCAATGGGGCCAAATCCGAGACGCCGCAGTCTCTTTCAAGTAAGCACTTTGTGTTGGTACATGGGGCATGTCACGGTGCCTGGTCATGGTACAAAGTTGTGCCACGGCTAACGTCGTCGGGCCACAAGGTCACCGCGCTAGACTTGGCAGCTTCCGGGATCGACCCGCGACAGGCGAACGATCTCCAATCAATTTCCGATTATTTTCAGCCCTTGAGGGACTTCGTGGAGTCTCTTCCTGCCCATGAAAAAGTGATCCTTGTTGGTCACAGCTATGGCGGAAATGCAATTTCTCAAGCCATGGAATATTTTCCAAGCAAGATTTCTGTGGCTGTTTTTCTTGCTGCCGTAATGCCTGGTCCACATCTCAACGTTTCTGCTATCAATCAAGAGGTACCTCGAGAGTTTAGGTTGCACACACACACCAGCTATTTAATACCATTTTCTTTAGAAGGAAAATTTGGGAAATTGATTTTTCTCTTTTCTGCTGTTGACTTTATGTCGAAGCAAACAAGGACGTCAGAACCTGGCATAGACAATCGACTTGAATATGGTAATGGTCCTAATAATCCACCAACAGCCATTACTCTTGGCCCGCTGCAATTGGCAAGAAGATTGTACCAACTCAGCCCAGTTGAGGTAAGAACCCGAATTCTTTATTTTCTTGTGAATTTCTTTTTTTTTTTTTTTCATTGAGAGACCTATTTAACTATAAGCTACATGGTATGTTAGCTTTATTCATTCTCATAAATCAAATACTTCTTTTCATAAAATTTAAAATTTAAATATCGAAAATAAAAGTTTAGATTCTTGTAATTTTTTTAGTTTTGCTATAGCATATTTAATGACATGCGCATAAACTGGCCCTTGGGTCAATTTTGCATTTGATTGGGTGGTGGGCCTGTGGCCTTTTTGATAAAACAATCCAGAGTATTGACCTAGGCGGACCAGCATTCCAACCAATGAAACTTCCACGCACGTTTGCTCGATGCCTCTAAAACGAATACTGTTAAGTTGCAGCTAATTGATATTCGCTAGATTTGCTTTTAACCTTGATTTGTATTCTTTGTTCAATTAAATGCGTCAGGATTGGACATTGGCGACAACCTTGATGAGGAAACTACGTCTATTTCCAGCTGAAGACATAACGAGGGAGTTGAGGTTATCGGCACAGAACTACGGCTCTGTCAATCGGGTATGCATCATTGCAGAGTATGATAAAATGTTGAAGAAAGACTTCCAATTGTGGATGATCAGGAAAAATCCGCCCACAGAAGTGGAAAACATTTCATCTGACCATATGGCCATGATGTCGCAGCCCGAAGAGCTCTGTACTCGCCTTCTTGTCATTGCTAAGAAATACACTTGAACCTGTAACCAGTTTCAACTTCTCATAAATCCCCGCGTATCAATTTATTAGTCAAATAAATTTCAAATCCGGGTGGCTTCCATCATTTAAATTTTTTTTCCAAAACCATCTAAATCCTGTTTTCTTGTTTTTTTTTTTTTTTTTTTCCCTCTAAGACATTCAAAACTCAAAAGGGATATTAATTGAGCAATTCAGAATTGGAAAGGGGCATTAATCAAGAAATAACTACCTTATACATTTCAAATGGCGGTGAGGGATCGGAACTATATTTCCAAGCAATATAAAGGATATTATCTCTTGGTTATTCCCTCCTCTAGATCCTTGTGTGAGATTTTTTTTTTTTTTTTTTTTTTGGTTTTGTTTAATCGGCTCTTGCTTAAATTCGAGATCTTCATGTAGTTGTTCGAGAGCTCTCTCAATTAGTAGAATTGTGTTCTTGGACAGATCTCAGACCACTGGTATGTATGAATTTTTGCTTTATTCTTTCATCTTACTGATATAACATGAGCTTCTAATTAACATGACCAAAAGGGAAATGGGACATTCTTTTATTTCATGCATGGCAACTTACATTATTCTTTATACACAATGCATTGCTGACAGTTCTCTTCAAAGAACTTCACCATATCTCCATAGCCTTGTTCTGCTTTATAAAGCCAAGACATCGAGACATGAGAACGCAAGCATTCTCTCTTCTTAATGGACAGTTCTCTTCTCTAATTTGTCTGCTAATTCTGATACCTCGAAGTGATAAAGGTGGATGTTCTCAACGTCCAGCTTCATGAAATTGCCATGCTTTCCGTTGGCCAAAAACTTTCCCCGGTTATATGGCCTATATTTGGCAGGGTTTTGCTCGTCTATCAGCTCCTTAATGGGCTCCACCGCAGTATATTGTGCAGGATTATAGAAGAATGGAATGGAAATTCTTTCCTTCTCAGAGTTCACCATCACTCTGCGTTCCACACGTTCATAAGCATCATTGCTCCAAACCTCCACAAAATATCAAAAGTGGTAGTTCCAATTCACAATTTAGTCCATTTTGAACTTCAATTGGGATGGAGTTTGCGAGGTGAAAGGCAGTTTTAGAAGCAAATCAACCCTTAGGCCAATTCATCTAATTATGTGCAGCAGCTAATTCAGGTGCATTGCCTGAGTTATGTCACCAACATTGATGATATAGTCATCTGGGATTGCCTTTACCCAAATCCATCCTCCATCAGTTTTACTGTTCACTTATAGCCCTCCGACATCATCCTGAGCAAGAATGGTCAAGGCACCAGGATACTTGTGCCGACCAACGCCACGAGCTAGGTGAGGAATCAGGCAAGATGGATAGTGATTGAGTCTAATACTGCTAGTCTGGTCCTTATCGTATCCCTTTCCATTTGAAGTAAAATAGTGAAGATTGAATCTGGACATCTTTTCGTATCCATTTCCATTTGAATTTTTTATTTGTCACACTTGAAATTATGGTGACGAACTTGCATGTCTCTTGTAATTGTCTCCTGAACCTGATGCGATGGTTGGTGGCCCATCTCACAAAACAATCAAATGTGTCCTGTCACCGCTCCCTTTCATTTCCTTCCGTGTAAAGACGGGCATTGAATTCATAATTAATATATATGTCATTCAGTAATGGAACTTTAGTCCCGTTAGTTAGAAAAAAATGCATAGGGGGTAATAGGATGGCGATTTGGTGTGTTTTTTTCGAATTGGTCTCAATTCAAGTTTATTTTGCTAGTTACACGTCCAAATAAATGAAATTTATACAGTGTGCAGCTAAGTCCCATTTAGTAAGTAGGATTTCAAATTTGTTAACACTGTAATTAAGTGTAAACGAGCCTTACCCAGTTTCAACCAATGAGCAAGTGGTGGACTCTCTCTATAAGAGTTGGTTAAATGCGTATATTAACAGGTAATCCGATTTTAATTTATATGTACGATAATTAACATACTTACATTAAACCTATATAAAAAATAAAAAACTAATGACGCAAATTTATCATAACTCTCTTTCCAGAAGAAGTTTTAGAGCCATCAATTAATTCACTGAACATGGTCTCCATTATATTTAAAACACAATACTGAGGGATCTCTCACAAAAGGCTCATCACATCTCCAAAGTCCTCTGATCATTTGTTAATTGACGGTGCTTCACTCTAACTTGTCCGCTAACTCTGCTACCTTGAAGTCGGAAATTTGGATGTTGGCAACATTAAGCTTCATGAAATTGCTGCGCCTTCTGTTTGCCAAAAATTTTCCCCAACTGTATGGAGTATATTTGGCAGGGTTTTTCTCACTTAGCAACCCCTCCAGGGGCTTCACCAGGGTATCATGTGTTGGGTTGAAGAAAAATGGAATGGAAAATCTTTCCTTCTCAGAATTCACCGTCACTCTATGTTCCACACTACGATAAAGCTCATTGGTCCAAACCTACACCAAATTATCAAAATTTACTAGATGATGAATGTGTGGCAAAAGGAATATCATTGCAACTGATTAACTGCTAAATCATTCAGTAACGGGAAGAGGGTCATTAAGATTTCAGGATTTGTAATTAATGTGTTACCTGCATAACATCACCAACATTGATGACATAAGCATTTGGAATTGGCTTGATCCAGATCCACTCACCATCCGTTTGGCGCTTTACTTCCAGTCCACCAACTTCATCTTGAGCAACAATGGTCAAGGCATCGATATCCTTGTGTCGGCCGACGCCAAGGGCCAATTGAGGAGATGGGCAAGGTGGCTAGTGATTGAGTCTAATGAAGCTGGTTTGGTTAAAGAAACCATTCAGCCTCTTTGCTGGCAATCCTATACTCATGGCAATCAGTTCCAGCAGCTTGTAGGCCAGTTTTTCCATCTCTCTAGCATACTCTTCAATAACCTCCCTGTTCATGCCAGTGAATGAGATCTACAAAGCAAATAAAACAAGCAAAAGAAAACGCTTCTGGCACAGAATTTATTGGAATTCAAGCAAATATTTGATCAGAAGAAGTCCGAGTCATTATCCTTGTGCTGACCAGCAGAGACAAGACTTATAGTTCAATGAATAAAAGTCCGAAAACAAGAAAATTGAAGAAAAGTACCTGAGTTCAGGGGGATACTCAAGAATCTGATTAAGCAACTCTAAGACTTCTTCATCTTCTGGATCAGGAGAAGCATAAACAAGAGTAGGATTCTCCACAGTGAAATCAAAAATCTCTTTCCAGTCTCTAACATTCTTGGTATGTTCAGTGTCGTAGTATCCCACGGCTCTCTTCTCATTTCTCTTGACTTTCCTTTTCTCCTCCAAGGGCTGGTAAAAAAACTTTTTTGAAACATCCATAATCTTTTCTCTCTTTTCCAAAGGCACCCCATGATTGATAACTTGGAAAAATCCCCACTTCTGACAGGCACTTCCTATCTCCTTAAAAAGGGCCTCAAGGGCATCAGGGTCTGGAGCAGTGCGGTCAGGGGAGTTGAGTATAGAGAGATCAATTAAGGGTATTCCTTCCGCTTGAATTATTTTGGGTCTCGGCCTGTGTTCTTGTTCTTGAACGAAGGCTGGATGGGGGCCTTTTTCTTTTTCTTTTCCCTTCTTCTTTTACTCGGAATGCAAAATGAAAAAATAGATGTGAAAAATGGACATGGAAATGGATTTATACTGTAAAAGTTGGCTCGATGAAGACTGTATCTGGACAGATTCTTGCGTAATGTTAGAGGTGTGTTAAGTAGGTTACGTACATCGTTTTGGAAAGCCCTGACGTGAGTGCTTGCAATGGAATGGAGAGCGCCATTCACATGAGCAACGTTGATACAATCTATTGAAATTTGAACGAATATTTACATATATTGTTACTTTTTACAAGTATTTTTTTATTAATTTGTAATATAAATTTTTATACAGATTATATTAATAAAATTAAATTTTTAAAAAATTAATATATTTTTAAAATTATTTTTAAAAATATTTATAATATTTTTTAATATTATAAATAAAAAAATATTTAATAAAAAAATTAAGAGAATAATTTTTTTAAAAAAAAATTTTCAATAAAAAAATAAAAATTTAATATTTATAAAAAAAAACAGTGACAATTAATATTTTGATTATTTAACATTATAATTATTTATTAAATAATTATAAATTTAAATATTAAGTATATATCTTTTCTTTATTTTTAAAATAATTAGGTAACTTTAGTTTAATTAAAATTATATTTATTATTTAATAAATATAATAAATAACTATTTAAAAATAATTAGACTAATAATTATATTTTTTAATACTATATATTTTTTTTAAATTCAAATTTTAAGAGACACTATATTTTTTTTTCTTTTTATTTTGAAAAACTTCAACAAGTACATCATATATATCATATACCAAAATACAATTTTTGTCGCTATGTTGATAGAACGAGACAAAATGAAGTTTTTGCCTTAGCTGATAGACACCAAACATCTAACATAGTAGTGTTAAGCTCGTACTTCAACAGACACAGAATGGTGGCGAAGGGCGATCGGGATCAGATCAATTTTCCAACTGTGGAGCTAAAATTCTGTGTCATAACGATTGCTTCTGGCTTTTATATTGAAAAACCCCAACAAGCACATCATAGAACGTACACCAACGGCATTAAGATCTCAATACTACATTAAGACCAAAACCTCGCTTGCGTTGGCTTGTAGACTTGCTGTCGGAAGCTCTTTCTTGCACACCCCAATCACTAACTTCGTATAGTTGTATGGGAGGAAGGGACAGGAAGACTTTTTTGTAGTTCCCATCCATTTCACAACATTAAGCGTCTAAGCTCTTTCTCATTTGCAAGTGCCAGAGATAGATAGATGGCATTGAACTAAAATTGGAGAGCTGTTTGGTTGTCAAGCGCTGATTATTTGATTTACTTATTCAATAGTGTTATTGTTATTATTAATTATTAATTGTTGTCTAATGTGCAAAACACACTGATTTTTTTATTTTTTTAGAAAAAAAAAGGGGGTTAGCTAATTATAGTTTTAATTTATAGGGATGTAGTAGTGATCAAATTTTTTATAAAACTAAAAATTGAAAAAAAAAAAAAAAAAAAAGGAAATAATGTATGACAAGTTTCTCCACTTCTTTACTGTATGTATGCCTGGCATGCCACCCTGAATCAATGTACTTTCGGTGTTTTTGGAGGGTCTTTGGGCTCTATCTCAAATTGGGCCTCAGAATTGAGGCCCAAAAGTTAGCCGACGTCGTTTCGTCAACCGAGCCACCCATATAACAGACCCAATTGCCGCAGGCCATCGTACCAATACTTTGCGAACTAAAGGAGGGAACGGACCCAGAGGGCACGCAAGCGCAGCGGTGGCGGTCATTGGTAAGTCTCTTTCTTTCCTTGGCTTCTCTTTCAATTTTACTTTTTTAAATTTTATTTAAAATAATATTAAATATTACGAAAAAAATATTCTCTATTTATTATAAAAATATTATTTGTTTTTTTAAATCTCTTAAAATAGTATTTTGAAGGCTTTTATTTACTCATTCCTTTTTCTCGGTATTTCTTGGCTATCAACAGTAGTTGAGTCACTCTTTGTTAGAGAAAATTTCACAATTGAACGTCAGGATTCGTGTTTCTTGATTTTGTTTTGCAAGATAGATTTTCTTTGACTTTACTCTTTGTTTTCTCTCTCTGGGTTGTTGATATTTCTTGACATTATTACTGTTCCCTGTTAGAATTGTTTTGTGGAATTTGGAATTTGGTTCTCTGATTCTCTTGTATCTTGATTTTATATTTTTATTCGAGATGGGTTTTCTTTGATCAACAACTAGGATTAATGGGGGTAATGACGATGAAGATGTTGTTTTCTACGGTAGAGAAATGTAAAAGTAAAGAGGTTCCGAATGCTGAGAAGACCATCCGAGCAGAGAGAACAGCATGCATTCAGCTTAGCTTTAGATTCCTACTTCCATGACAACTTGCGCGGGCCTTTTTATTGTAAAACCAGGTGGCCACAAAATGCTAATAAGCTCATTCTGCTCGGATTACTACAGTATTCTGAAATGATCAATTTGGATGTTCTCAACTTGCTGCTTCTTATAGTCACTACGGTTTCTTGTAGCGTAAAACCTTCCCCAGTTGATTTCCTTGTATCTTGCAGGGTTTTGCTCATTCACTAGCTCCTCCAGTGGCTTCACATCAGCATAGTGGGAAGGAAAGAGGAAAAATGGAATGGAAAATCTTTCCTTGTTGGAGTTCACCACAACCCTGTGTTCTACGCTCTGATATTTGTCGTTGGTCCAAACCTGCAGTGTTGATTATTCAATCTAAATGTCAACACTAAGGGACCAAGATAAGAAGTGGATGGTGTTGGCATTAAAGGGTACCTAAGATGCTCTATTGGAAGTGCATCTGCTACACGTGGTTAATAGCTTTATTGTTGTCGTGTTACTTACAGCGTCCAGAATCCTCAAAAATTAATAGAAGGGTTTTGTGTACTTTGATCAATTTCCGGCAATGCATAAACATATTAGCTGAATTCAGAACAGCTATGATGAGGTCCGGAATGTTACCTGTAAGACATCGCCAACGTTGATGATATAGGCACCTGGAAATGGTCTAACCGGAATCCATTCTCCGTCAGATTTCCGCTTCACTTCTAGCCCACCAACATCATCTTGAGAAAGGATAGTTAATGCAGTGGCATCTTTGTGTCGACCAACACCAAGAGCTAGGTGGGGAGCAGGACAAGGAGGATAGTAATTGAGCCTACACAAGCTGAGTTGGTCTTTGAAGTAGCCAATTAACCTATCAGCGGGCAAGCCTAAGCCCTGAGAAACAAGTTCGAATAGCTTGTAACCTAGATTTGATACTTCTCTCGCGTACTCTTGGCAGACCTCCCTGATCAAAACAATGAATTCGTGACATAAATGGTTCACAGTAGAAGCTTTGACAAAACCAAGTTATCCAATTTCATCCTTGCCCAAACTTTGATCCTGATTTGAAAAACTTCAGCTTTTCTTTAAATTATATATTAAGTATAAACTCCATTTTTAAGAAATATTTTAGTGATTAAAAATATAAATTTTTATTTAAAAATATTTTAATGATTAAAAATATAAATTTTTTATTTAATTTAAAATTTATGAGAATGAAGAAAATTATTCTAATTATATAGTTTATAATGTAATAGACTTCCTAATCAACGGAGAAATATACCAAGCATAAACATGGCAGTTAAGATGATTAGAAAAACTACACAAACTGGTGTTGATAAATTACTTCTAAGATTGATAAGGAAAATGACAAGCAAAAAAATTAATAACCTGAATTCAGGAGGGTACTGCTCAGGCCATTGATTAGTCAAGGTCCTTAGCTCCTTATCATCAGGATCAAAGGAGACTGGAAGCATGGTTGAGTCCTTCAGCAAGAAGTCAAACACCTCTTTCCAGTCCCTAACATTCTTTGTGTGCTCACCATCATAATACCCCACAGGAATTACTTCGTTTCTCTTCACCTTCAATTTGTCCTCCAATGGTTGATTAAAGAACTCCTTGGCAAGCTTCTCTACCTTCTGGCGTAGTTCCAAAGATACTCCATGATTGATCACTTGAAAGAAACCCCACTTCTGGCATGCATCCCCAATCTCGGACAAGATTCTTTCAATGTCACTTGGGCTTGAAACTGAGAGACTAATAACTGGTATTTCATCAGGTTCTATGGGTTTCAATTCAGGCCTGTATTCAGGGTCCTGAATGAATGCAGGATCAATCTCTCCCATGGCTACTGTAATTAGACAGGCTGAGAATTTGGTGATGTGAGTTGTGCTTCACAGACAACAGATAATGTTGTGTTTTGGGCTTAAGTAAAATGAATCTGGACAGTGTTTCCACAAAAACTGATATAAGTGTCACGTGCTGCCAACCTTGACAGCGTTTCACGTCTTGAGTATCTCGGTAAAAATGGTAAAGAAATAAGTGATAATTGTCACTTGTTCGGGAAAGTAAAAATTGGATTCTAATTGTACTCTTGTAGAATCACATTATTTTCGTGTGAAAATCTCATGTATCCGCTTTGTATTAATGCACTCTAAGAAATTCAGATTATGGGATGTTGTAGATATTGAAGAAAAAAAAGTATTTTTTGAAAAACTTGCATCATGTATCAAAAAGTTAATAATTTTTGTTTATTAAAAAAATAGTTATATTTTTATTTATTAAAAAATTAATTATTTTTTTATTAAAAATTTAATTATCATAATAATAAAATTATCTTAATTATTTATAATTATTTTTATTTTTAATATTAATTTATATAAAAAATTAAAAAAATATAATATAATTTTTTTTTGAAGTATAAAAATTACATCTTTTTATATTTTATTTTATTATTTTTTAAAATTTATTAGATTAAATAAATTAATATTATTTCTATTATTTTACTATTTAAAGTGTAAATTATATTTTATAAAGATAATTATTATAATTTATTATATTAAGATATTTACTTTAAAAATATAAATTATCTTTATAAGTGAAATTAATACCATCTATGTTGATACACTGTGATAACTAAATCACCATTACTTTTACAAAAAGTAAATTATATAATGACAAAAACAAATATATTTGTTTAAAATGTGAATTAATTAACTAACTACTAAATAATGAAATGATATTAATTGATTTTGTAAAATAAAAAATGAAATTGTCAATTCCTTTAAGTAAGTCACTAGGTAGAAAACAAGTGAAAAATTATATTAAAGGGAATGTGACTAATGATTATAAAGAATGATTAAAAGTGATGGAAACCTAATATATGTAATAAGAGATTCTTTAAAATAGATTCATATGAGTAATAAAAAATCACTGATTAATTTTGTGTGTATTATTAAAATTATAAGGTCTCTTTATATAATGTAAATAATGTAATAATTTTAACGTTGAAAGTTTAATTATATTTTTAATGAATTTTATAATACTTATATGGTGTGTAATTAGAATATATATTTAATAAATTCAACTATAAGAGAGTGGAGTGAGGTCACTCTTATGAGATTTTAAGCGAAATGTCTAAAACTCTCAAGAAAATAAATTAGGTAAGCGTGCTGCGTGGAACAATATAATTTTAAGAAATATAATATAAACGTAAATTTATTATTATTTATAAAAAAATTATAATTTATAAAAATTTTTAATTTTACTCCCTTTTTAAATATCAAAACTTATATATATTAATTTTTAATTTATAACTTGAAAGATAATAAAGATATTATATTATATATTTATTAATTAATCTAATAAATTTTAACTTTTAAAATATATTAAGAAATATTAAAAATATATATATATTTTAAAAGATATATATTTTTATATTAAAAAATTAATTTTTTTATTTATTAAAAAATTAATTATTATAATAATAAAAATATTATAGTTATTTGTTATTATTTTTATTTTTAATATTTATTTTTATGAGAAATTAAATTAATAGTAATATAAAATTAGTTTTCTTTTTTTTTTTCTTTTTTTTCCCAAGATGCAACAATCATATTTTTTATTCTTCATTATATTATTTTTTAAAATTTATAAATTAAATAAATTAATGTTATTTTTATTATTTTATTATTTAAAATATATATTAATGAAAAATTTTATTATATTTTGAAAAGATAATTATTATAATTTATTATACTAAAATATTGTTTATAATCATAAAATTTATCTTTAAAAACAATGATAAACACATTTTAGGTATCAAATTTTTATATTTAACTTGATTTTTATTACATTACATTTTGTATATTCATTTCTTTTGTTAACCGTATAACGTGCTTTTAAGGTTTATACATTTTGAATTACCTTGTAGCCAAAAGTTATAATTTAAACTTCTATTTCACCTAACTAATATATAATATTTATGAAGATAAAAAAAAAAAAAAACCATTTATATTATATAATTTATTATCTGTTTATGCTTGTGTCTTCTTCGAGTGGTGTCACTTGATCCGGCAATTCTTTTCATTCTCCTTATAATTCCTTCTAGACAAGTTTTCAAAATTTTAAGTGTCGCTTTGCCAGAAAATTGTTTTTAGTGATAAATATTCTCATTGCTGAGCACAATTTTTCCGCTAAAATTTTCGATGTGGCTAACAGATGGTTCATGGAGTTTAGCGTTTCCCGTTATCCTTCCTGCCTCTTCCATGCGCGCTCATCATCATAATTTCTAGCGATTCCTTATGCTGGCATGTCGTATACCCTTCTAACTTTCCGTAGCACACCATCTGGTTCACGCAAAAAGCAGCCAAGGGGCCATCAAAGTCCTAGTATTTTTCCCAGCTTTTACACACATTATAGACAAAAATGACAACGTCCTGATCCCATCGATCAACCACTCAATTCGTGTTAAGAATGTCTTTATTTTCTCATTTTATTGCCTTATCACATGAATTTTTTTACAAGGTAAAACTGTTCAACGTCAGATTAGCATTCAAATTGAGACCTTCAAACATCCGGAAGAAGGTTTTAAAATAATGGGGGCATCTGAGTATAAAGTTCATTTTGATAAAAAAACGCAGAGATTATTTACAAATGTACGATACTCAAGAAGGCATTGAAGTGGAAATGACTACATAAGATAAATATTGGAGCCCATCCTGGATTTTATCCATTGCCGCGGTTTGATCAGCACGCAGATGTTCGGATAGTGCACTGACTTTTTCCCGGATTGATGATTGTTCAGGATTTCCGTGGGACTCACCAGTAGCACCCTTAATAGCGGCTATATAAGCTTCAGCTACGTCAGATATGCCTGCAGAACAGAACCAAAATAATAAATCTTTCATATTTGCCCAAAATGCTTTACCTAATTAAAGCAAGGCTACAACTGGGGAGTGCCATAAAAAAAGGAACTAGAAAAAGCAAACCTGTAATAAAGCTATTAGAGACTGCTTCCATATGTCCTATCATTGATTGTGCCTTTGTTCGGATTATCTTAGCTTTTTCAACAGAATCTTCAGGCCAGTCGATGTTTATCATATCCCAGTCAGCATCTTCTTCCTGAACTTTGTTAGTACTGGATATGATGGATTTACCAAGTATCAGAAGCTGAGTGACCACAGAACAGCACATTTCTGAGATCCTCTGCATAGACATGAATACACTCACATTCAACCAACACTGTAAGCCACAGAAACTAGGGAAAAAACAAGAGGACCATCAACTCAAGAAAATGTCATACATGAACCCCTTCTGAATGAAGAGTTTCTAGCCTGCCAGAAGTCCTTTGGATTATGTCTTTTACAGTCAATCCCGCTAAGGCATTTGCAAACCTGCAAAGTGATGAGAAAACTTTACGTATTGCACACAACAGAAGATTAAGCCACATAACTGCAGACCCGATTCAGGATGCAGAAGCACACAATTATGCCTTTATTAATTTAATACAAGAGCTCTCCACACTAACTTCAAAAACATGTTATGTAAAGAGCAAACTTACCCTGCAGCCATGTCAGCAGCCTTGCTCACACTTGAGTCATGAAGACTTTTTATCTCATCAGTACTTCCCTCAGTTTTCATCTCTATCTTCTTTCCTTTGTCCAACTCTGCACTGCTGCCATCCATTTCAACACTTAAACTGAAAATTTGTTGAATCACTTTAAACTTTCCATCATATGCAGATTTCTGTTCCCCTGGCAATTTAGCTTTTCTTCGGTTGAACAACAAGGCATAATGGTTTGACAGTGCCTCTAACTCCTGACATTGTGATTTACAGCTCAAAATCTCATCGTTAACTAGCATTTCAATAAGCAAATTTCAGGAAAATAGACAAGAGATAACCTCTAATTGTTCTGGACCTCCATATATATAGAAACAACGATCAAATGTCACATCCTCAAGTAAGTGGTCCTCATCTGCTTCTTGTTCAGAGTCTTTTGAGTTTTTCTCAATTTCTATCCCAGTCTCATTGATCAGTAGATCCATGGTCTCCTTGCCAACAAATTCAAGAACTTGTACTCCCTTTGTTGTGAAAGCTTTTCCAGTCTGCAACAAGGGGTCAAGAATAAGAACTAATTATATAATTCATAAGAAAAATTCTGAGTTTCATGCTAACCTCTATCAAGGATGGTGCAACAGACCCAGCTGCTCCTGGTATGCCACCATGTTGGATCGTTTCCGCAAGATTCACAGCTGAATGCTCAAGCCTACGGCAAGAAAGCATGAGATAAGAAAGAAAACAATTAGAGAATGTGTGTAATATGAACCATTATCAATCATCTCCTTAGAGCAGATACTTTTCTCATTTATGCAAATAAAATCCAAGTTCCACTGCAACATCACTTACGTCTGGACAAACTTGGAACCCCCTTTCCAAGCACTTCCTAAAGTTTGCCATGCTCCCGAAGCAAAATTCTCAACCGAGTGATCAAGAGCCTTCAGGCCCTATAAATGATGAAAAAAAAAAAAAAGCACCATATCATTCCATTCCGAAGCCCAAGCAGCTTTGCTAACTCATCTGTCCCAACCTCCTTCAAGAGAGGCATTAACAAAGAGACAAGTTTCCACAAGGTTCTCTAAAAGGGGAAGGAGAATAGAAACATTTAAGTTGAGGAAAACTAGAAGCTGTGTGCATATACAACAATAGGTTATGCACCTCAAGGACACAAAAAACTAATCAAAAAAATAGTGGAACGAAACTGCAGTAACACAACATAGTCAAAGGCAGCAAAAGTGGAAGTAGGACTTGCCTGGCCAAGGAATGAATCCTCACTTGCTTTTTCCAGTTTATCCAATGTTGATTTCCTCATCTTGTCATTCTCATCTTCAGTTTCCTTGTCACTTGCAGATTCCTCTTGCTCAACCTCCTCTTTAGAAGATTCAGATTCCTCAGTGATTTGCATATCTGCAAGGCTCTTGGCTGCTTTCTCTGCAGCAATGGCAGCCTGCATCCACATACAACTACTCAACACCACTTTAAGAAACCACCAGCCACATTGAAAATTATCTCCAGAGAGCGAATATCTGATAAAAAGGTTTCCAAGATTGAATCTTTCACATCCAACTCTCCTTCGCTATTCATTAGGATGTGCAAAAGGTGGGAGCCGTGCACATTGGGATGCCCTTTTTACTTATCTTTACATACCTCTCCATGGAAAACGATAAATTGGATGTCAAGGGCAATAAATATTAACATTATTAAGGAACCAATTGTAAGTAGTTAAAAAATGTTATTGTGATCCAAACAATTCAAACAAAAAAGCGTGTCATTGCCGTCAGTAATCTTCCAGCTGCAAACCCCGCAAGAACAAAAATTTCATTACATGTTATTTCGCATCAACCAAATCGCCAACTCCAGTAATCTTGCAAGACTGCTTGTAAGAATCCAAGTTCATAAACTAAAAATCCGAAGTCCCCCTTTTTTTATCTGTAAAAAAATTTTAAAGAACTAAAATCCCACAGAAATCAAGAACAGCAAGTCACACAGAGACCTAAATTTTCCAGCACATAGAACCCAACATTCAAAACCACAAATCCCAAATGCAAAAGGCACCAGTACAAAAAAATCAACCAATCTTCAAGATATCTACCATAAAACCCAGAATCAGATAGTAAAAAAAAAACCGACCGACACACTAGATCTGACACAAAACCAGCCACCACCGACTAACAAGAAATAGCAATGCTTGTTGAAAAAGCGAGTGAAAAAAAGAAAAAAAAAATTTTACGCACATTGCGAGAGATGTCTTCGGCGGTCTTCTGGAGATCGGAGAGAACGGAGAAAGGGGAGAAACCCCATCCGCCCCATCCTCCTCCACCGCTGTTCGGCTGTTCTGGCGGCGGTGGATCCTCCGCTGAATTGGGTTCTTGCTTTCGTTCAGTTCCTTCTTCTTGTTGTTTCTGTATTTCCTTGATTTCAGTCTTTGGCGGATTCTTGTTCTCTTCCATCGCTTATTCCTAAAAAAATATAAATAAATGAATTTTCTGTTCTTCTGAAAGATTGGAGATGTTTTTCTGAATTGTTTGTGGCTTTCCTTTTTGTCGATCGATTAAGCCAGCGACTGACGCGGACCGGAAACCTCAACGATCTCTCGGTTCGGCGTGCAATCCAAGGAATTGGCAATCGAGCCTGAAACGGCCACGTTTCATCTATATTTTATTTTCTTTTATTTTTTTGCCATTGTTGTCACCGACTTTCTAAACCATATATTTTTTTTCTATTTCGTTTAAAAAAACAAAAACAAAAACTAAAAAAGAGTTCCAATCCAGATAGAAAATTGACTCAATTATCTTAATTAATTATTATTATTATTATTATTATTTTTCCTTTCTTATCCAACTCAGCGATCCTATTATTCCTTGTCTGCCATGGCCCACGCTATTCGTTCTGGACTCTCCATTACTCTGTTGTGGGTTATGAAATTCCAGCTCAGCATTCCCAAAGTTTCTCTGTTTTAGCCTTCTGCGTTCTACACCTGCGCTCCGACACACGGAAGAATGGGACGGACTGAGATGGACGAATACGTGGACTCCACCTTTTTTTTTTGAAATATTAAATGTATACATAATTAAATTAGAATATATAATTAAAAATAAATATAATATAGTATGTAAATCAACATTTTTGATAATTGGATACGTATTTTATTTTATCATGTCTTGCTGTCCGATTTGCATTCCTCTCGCCTCTGTGTATCGTTATTGTTTTCATTATGAGCCACTAATACTATCCTTTCCATAAAAAATTACATTGCATCATTTAATTATAATTTTTAGTTATCATATATTAAAATTTACGATAATTACAATTAATATCTATTTTTTTCTCTCTTTTGTGGATGATTGGTGTGGAAGAAACCTACAATCACTAATTAATTATGTTATTATTTCGAGGATGCACGTCGTATGTAAATTATTAGAAATAGTTAAGTGGGTATTAAATTTAAAATTTAAAGTATTATTTCAATTAAAATTCTAAACTGTACTTATGATTTTTTTTTTTAACCAATTGAACAAACTTCTTAAAAAAAATAAAAAAGATGCACGCCGTATGAGAGCGGTTCTAGTTCATATGAATTGAATTTGCTAGAGACATAGAATGGCATAAACCCCATCTCCGTTGAAGCTTATATATACCACAAAGACAATATATATATGTACGTATGTATGTATGTATAATAAGTTAGACGAGAGCTTCCATTCACGAATTGGAGAGGGGGGCAAATGTAAAGGCATTACATTTACTGGTCAGGAAAGCTTAACTAACATGTGTACAGATATTTTTTTGTGTTTTGGAACTACAAACAATGGTAATGTGCTAATCAGTAGCCTGGGAACATGGGTGGAGGTGGCGACGAGTATTGGAACCCAATATTTGGTGGGAGGACAATGTCGTCGACCGGTGGTGGGGAAGGAAAGACAGTAGGAGGAGGAGGAGGTACAGTTGGTGGTTGTGGAGAGAAAACTCGTGGTGGAGGTGAGGCCGTGGGTGGTGGTAGTGGTGATGGTGAGTGGACAGGTGGTGGTGGTGAGAACACTGGAGGTGGAGTTGAGTGGACAGGAGGTCGAGGTGAATGGACTGGTGGTGGTGGAGGTGAATGGACTGGTGGTGGTGGAGAGTGGACTGGTGGTGGAGGAGAGTGCACTGGTGGAGGTAGGGAGTGCACCGGTCGTGGTGGTGAGTGAACTGGTGGTGGAGGTGAATGAACTCGTGGGGGTGAGGAGTGGACTGGCGGAGGAGGGGAGTGCACCGGTAGAGGTGGGGAGTGCATCGGTGGCGGTGGTGGGGAGTGCATCGGTGGTGGAGGAGTGTGGACTGCTGGTGGCGGAGACTGTACTGGAGGCGGAGGAGAGAGAGGAGCACGCCCTTTAGCTCCTGGATGAGATGGCTTAGGTGAAAATACCGGAGGTGGAGGTGAGTGGACAGGGGGTGGTGGTGAGTGAACTGGAGGTCGAGGTGACTGGACCGGTGGTGGCGAGGAGTGAACTGGCGGTGGTGTTGACAGTACCGGCGGTGGTGGGGAGTGGACTGGTGGAGGTGGCGAGTGAACTGGTGGTGGTGGTGGTGGTGGTGACTGGACCGCTGGTGGCGAGGAGTGAACTGGCGGTGGTGGTGACAGTACCGGCGGTGGTGGTGACAGTACCGGTGGTGGTGGTGACCGTATCGGTGGTGTTGGGGAGTGGACTGGTGGAGGGGGGGATTTAACTGCTGGTGGTGGTGGTGGTGACTGGACCGGTGGTGGCGGGGAGTGAACTGGAGGTGGTGGTGACCGGATCGGTGGTGGCGGGGAGTGAACTGGAGGTGGTGGTGACCGTACCGGTGGTGGCGGGGAGTGAACTGGAGGTGGTGGTGACCGTACCGGTGGTGGTGGAGGTGGGGAGTGCACTGGTGGTGGAGGAGAATTGACAGGTGGAGGCGGGGAATGCACTGGCGGTGGAGAATGGTCTGGTGGTGGTGGTGGAGGAGAAAGACGAGGACGTCCCTTGGGTCCTGGATGATGTGGCTTGGGCAATGGTGATGGGGTTGGTACGGGAGGTGATGGTGTTTTGGGCTTTGATGGGGTTGGAGGAATGGATTTAGGAGGTGATGGTGTCTTGGGCTTTGATGGAGTTGGCGTAGGAGTTGAGGGCTGTGGCTTAGGCACAGAAGGAGTTGATGGCCTACCGCCACCACACTTGTCTTTGCTGCAATCCACAGGTCGGCTCACTACAGGGTAACATTCCCTTGCTGTCTTCTGGTTTGGCCTATCAGCCAAGCAATTGCTGGTATCATCCAAAGCAATGTCCTTCCTCGAAGGCGGCACGCAACCTGGAGCCTCTCCCTTGAAGTAATTAAATGAGAACGTGAAATTTGACAGGCTTGGCAACTTGCAAATGTTCTCAGGCACAAATCCTGTCAGCTTGTTGTTTGCAAGATTCAACATTTCGACCCTTTTGAGGCCTGAAATACTTGATGGCAAGATTCCCGTGAACACATTGCTGCTGGCATCAAAAACCGTCACATTGCCAAGCAATCCGATTTCCGATGGGAAGCAGCCACCAAGGCCATTGCCCATGAAAAGGATTTCATCCAAATTCTTCATGTTGCCAATGCTATGTGGAATGCAGCCAGTGAAATTGTTGTTGGCGAATGTTACAACTGAAGCCGTGGAGTTGCCAATTGTGTCAGGAATGATGCCCCTGAAACGGTTGTCATTCAAGAACAAAGCATCAAGGTCCTTCTCGAAGATTTCTGGAGGCAAAACCCCTTCAAAGTCATTGTATCTGATGTCAAGATACTTGAGATTTGGCCAGGTTAGAGTAACGTTGGGGAAAGGACCAACGAAGCGGTTGCTGCTTATATCAAACTCAAACATGAGTGTAAGCTTAGACATGCTCTTGGGAATAATTCCACAAAACCTGTTAGAATTGATGTGGAACAATGCAACGTCTGTCAAAAGCCCCATCTCGGCTGGAAGATGAGCGGCAATGTCAGCATGGTTAAGATCAACACCAGCCACAACGCTCAACTTAGGGTCATCAAGTGCAGGTGCACAAAAAACACCATTATAGGCACACACATTGGCACCAACCCAATTGCCCGTGGTATTAAATGGATCGGAGAATATAGCATTTTTCAAGGCTTGGAGAGCAATGTATGCCCTCTTTAGCCTTTCGTTTGCAAAAGTTACCTTTCCATCAACCTCATATTCAAAATCTTCGGGAAGATCACCGCCATGTTCCTTGAATGTCAAGAGTTGACGGTGAGAGATAAAGGATACTTCAGCATCGGTAAGGGCAAGAGAGAAGATCGAGAAATAAGAGAAGAGGGAGGAGAAAAGAAGAAAGCAGCCCAAAGCTTTGACAGGGTTAGCCATAGCGATGACCCTGGAAAGGCCCAAGGCTGCTTAATAGGAGGGTGCACAAAAGAGGTGGGGAAGCTGTTATATGGAGGGAGGAAAGATGACGAAAATTGACATCCATTGAGAGGCTACGGAAATAAGTCTCCAGTTTTAGGCAGCGCAAATTTTGCGGGGTTTTTCCACGCACCACAGGAATTTTCCCGTAAGCCTATTTTTGGAGGGGAAGGTTGATGGAACGGAAACAAGAAAGCCTAAAAACTAACAATTGACCAAGTCATCCATCGCGTAACTAACCGTTGTCGAAATGGCATTTCGTTTTGGTTAACTCAAATAACAAATTATAGCAGAAAGCATAACCAAGTATTCAACCGTAAGCAACTTACAATGTTCAATGTCCAATCACGCGTGGAACATCATCGTGCTTCTTACATATTCACAAGTTTTTGAACATTCTAATAGTTGGAAACAAAACTTTACAGTACAATCAGCTTTCCATGACACACAGCCTAAAATGTCTCATCCCAAAGATCAACAATCAGATAAAAATAGTCCCACATATCTAAGCAACAGACTAATACCATCCTGCACAGCATACCGAATTTTCCAAAACATTGGCCATCTGATTTATCAATCTGTTTCATGGTCTGGAACGGGAGAATACCAAGCAGGAAACCTTCCTTTAGTTCTAAGCAACCGAGTATATGGTGAATCTGGCATCCTAGCTCTCTCTTCCTCTTCAAGCTCCTCCCGCGACTTTGGCAATCCATCTGGTATTGGGCATGATCTCTCTCTCTCTCTCTCCACATTCAAAGGCGTTGCGAAACCCAGGGTCTTACCATTTTCTTTGTGCATTGATGAAATCCCGTGCAAACATCCGATTAAGGACTTCACTCCACCAATTTGGAGGATCAGCCTCTCTACATCCTCTTTTGGTGATTCTCTCTGAAGCACATTGCAATCAATTTGAACGATATTAGTTACTAATTTTCAGGTGGCATAGTCCACAACTCAGATTCTGTTTTCTAGTCGAAAATCAAACAAAGTCAATTACTGACACGTAAATTAAATTTACCTTATCAAGATGGAGCCTACTAGCATATGAAAGGAATTTAAATACTTACCAAAATTCAATCAGACCAACTAATGTAGAACCAGTTGGCCGGTTAATCAAGATTAGATACTAATTAAGTTCTAACAAACAATCCAAATCCAATCCAAAATCCATTGTAAACAACAAGTTAATGAACTCACTTCAAGTTCTTTAAGCTCAAAATACGCTCTCCAGCAACTATAAGAGTCGTCTCCTTCAAGGGTTGAACAATAATCTGCATAAAAGCCACACCATAAAAAACAAATGACAACAAACTCCAGATCTGAAATTGAACGTTCATAACAAGTAATTTCTAAAAATCCACGCTTTAAAAAATGCGTTCTACAGAACACATGCGATATAAGATTATAAGGGGTCCAATAATGCCGGTAAAATTAACATTCAACTCCTCGGAGTACAAGGAAACAGTCAAAGATCGAAACTTTGATCCAAGGCAACGATAGTTTGAGAGAGTTAGGACAAAATAAGGATGATAAGGGACTAACCGGCGAGTTCAATCTCGGACTTCTCGATCAAAGGCGGCTCCCTGAGGACGCGCTCAAGCTTGGTTCGGCTAAAAGGCTCGAGCTTTGGTATATAATCACTGCTTCTCGAACCAAAAGAGGAAGAAGAAGAAGGAGACCCACAAATGATCCTGGAAACAACTCTCTTTGAAGAGCTTGAACCTTGGAAATCCTTAGCCTCCACGAGTAAAGGAGAGCAACAAGATCGAACGAGGACTGACTTGATCATCGTACCCGAAACCAAAAAAGAAGATTCTGAAAAATAAAAAACAGAACTATCACTTGTGTCTCTGTCTTCCTGGTTTTCTTCTCTTTGCTACTTTCTTTGGGCTGCGGTTATGGTTACAAGGACAAAAATATACACAAGAGCATTATTGGTGTTGAATAAACTATGTAATTCTGTCCTGTAAGGGATAAAGTGGACATTAAGTGGATAAGGCTTAGCTTTCTTTTGGGAAGTCAGATATTTCGGATATTTTTTTTTGTTTTGTTTTTTTGGAAGAAGACACGGTAAAAAAGGAAGCTTGAATCGTATCCCTCCAACGTAGACTGACGAGGAAGATTTGTTTGAACCTAAAGCGGACGTCGACTGCAGTTGAAAACTGGGATTGAAGTTGAAGCAATGTACGGCAACTGCTGGTTTCGTTTAAATTGCGGCGAGAGGGGTGCGGATCTATGGGCAGGAAAACAATGCATACTTGCGCGTGGATTTTTTTTTTCCTATTAGATTATTTCAAATCTGTTTCTCGTTGCGAATCCCAGATCGATTTAATAAAATATCTTATCTTTCAATCCAACGAAAAAACGTTCGTGGTGAGAGATAAAAAAAAAAAAAAAGATTTTTAAGAAAAAAATTCACAAGTTCTCTTCGTTTTCTTTTTTCCTTTTTCACACAAGAGTCCAACCTAATATAAATATTTAATAAAGAGTAATAAGTTCGTAGACTTAACATACGTCTTCATTTTTTTTTTTTTTTTAATATTTACACCTAAAATTTTAACATATTTTATAAATTTAACATTGACATTTTACTTTAAAATTTTAAAATATTAAGTTTATCAATCATTTTCACCTATATGTTATTTCATTCTCCATCATTTTTTTTCTTCCTTTAAAGTGATTTTTTTTTTTTTTAACTATACAACTTATATATTTGTACTTGAAATTTTAATATTAAGCGTTTTTTTTTTTCTAATATTAACCAAAAAAAATATTATTGCAACTTTGGACATTAAAATTTAATTTTTACATAAGTTACTTCCATTAATCTCATTTGGTTGCAATCTAATGTATACCAAAATGACAAAGAATCCAAATTTTTAACATAGAAGATTATAAGAACTATTAGTATTAAAGTCATAATTTTTTTAAGAAAAATTAAATTAAGATGTCGAAAAATATTTTAAGAATTATCAGTATTAGAGAGTTGAATTTTTTTCACAAAAATTAAATCAAAACATTAATGAGTAATATTTAGTTTAGGTCTACACTTGCCTTCTTTTTATGTTTTAAAAATAATTTTTTTTTTTAAAAAAAGAAAACAGAAAAATTCATCGTCGACACAAGATTGACGTGGTAGAAACACGTCCATAGTCCATAATATTACTGATATTGCCTTGAAGGGACGAATATTATACGATGGGCCGAGGGTCCATTGTGCAACGCAATGAACCCAATCCACTCCACAGACAGGCTGCCGAGAAGTTTTTCTTTTCTTTTTTTTTTTTTTTATGTAAACGTTATCTCTATATCGTAAGCCAGCCCATGCAATGAGAATGGTGGGCCTCTTTTTCTGGACAACACAATCAACATAACACCAAGGAATTGATCACGTGTTGCTCAAAATTAAAAAAAAAAAAGAAGAAGGAAATGATCACGTGATTCCTTGCGCAATTCAGCTGGAACATTCCCATTATTCCCACCACCACTTGGCCACGTTGTGAGCCACCATCATGTTCACGGTACATCATCAACGTGCCTTCGTCAGATTTCAACGTCTTCATTTCCGATCCTAATCATTTTTATTTTGTTAATCCCAATCCTACGTTTTAATTTCTTGGTTTGTTGTATTTAAAAAAAAAGGGTTTTCACCAATGTTAGTTATTCTGCTTGATAAATTATCTATGTCGGCTGTGCCCCATTCTCGTCATTTCCGGTAGATTCAACAATGATCGTTTTAATATGAATGATTTAATCATTTATTCACTATTTTCATAGTATAAATAAAACTATGAACAATTACTAATTAAAATAATAAAGTATTATTTATTTATTTATTTATTATTATTATTATAAGTGGTTGGCTGGTGGCTATTTTGTATCGATGACCAGCAATTACTCATTGGGAATTATTTATATATCTTAATAATTGTTAAAACTGGATAATTAAAGAAGAAGGGAAATCAAGAAAACAGAAGCCAAACGGCATTCTTGAGCGTTTTTTCGGTCGTCTTCGTCTCTCCAAAGCCACGTACGCTGTCTCTTTTCTCTCTCTTCGGGGGCCAAGAGAGAGAATATTAAGCAAAAATAGAAAAAACAACAATAAAGAAAAATCTCAGAGAGAGAGAGAGAGAGAGAGAGGGCAAAATTATAAGTTAAAAAAAAAAAAAAATTTCGCGGAAGACGAAGGCGATGGAGACGATACAAGATCTGATCGAGGAAGCTAAACTTCGAGCGCTTTGGTGGGCTGTCTGTATCTTCGCCGTCACTTACTTCTTATCTCGTACGTTCTTCTTGTTCTATAATCTTTTCTTGATTCTGTTGTATACCGTACGATTCTTGCCCTAAAATAACACCGAGTATCAGTTTGTGTTTAGATCGAATCTTTTGTTTTTTTTTTTTTTTTTCGTTTCTCTTTAATAAGTATTGCATTGCGTGTATTTGTTTGTACTGTAATGCGTAGTCACGGCTTCTATTGTTGTTTCTGTGTATTTTAGAATCAAAATGCTTTAGGTTTGGACGAGTTCTTACAAAAAGATTTCTATGTTTTATTTTTATGATGGTAATCGTTTTGGTTGTTGATTTGTTTTTGGTCCATTTTGAAGTAGTTAGGTTTTGACAGTTACGCTTCAGCCCGATGTTGGTGACGTGGCATAGAATTGTGGGTGCCTGCCCTGCCCTAGTCCTTATTCATGACTGATTGATGACTTTCATTGTAAAGTAAATGTGGGTGAATTCTTGGTTAGATTCTTATACAAACATTTCTATGATTGTTGTTGTCCTGCTACAGATACAAGTTCGTCAATGTGGATGAATCTACCTATATCGATTCTCCTAGCTGTTGCGTTAAGGGTTTTGTTTAATGAGGTGGAGTTCAAAAGGAAACCGCAAACGGCTGTCCGTCCACAATCTTATTTGTCTCACTTAGAGAAGAAACAAATGTCTGTAAATGATTCACGACTTTCTTCTGCTCCACCTCCACCGCGTTGGAAGAGAAAAATTGATTCTCCGATTGTGGAGGCTGCAATCAATGAATTTATGGACATGGTATTGAAGGATTTTGTGGTAGATTTGTGGTATTCAGAAATTACACCAGACAAGGAAGCCCCTGAGCTTATGCGTTCAGTAATTATGGATGCTCTAGGTGAGATTTCAGCACGGGTTAAAGAGATAAACCTGGTTGACTTGCTAACTAGGTACCTTTCTCTCAGAAACCTTTTTTTTTTTTGGTTTGGTCTTGCCTTGGTAAGTGAAAAGTGTTGTGTGAGTCAAGAAGTTTTCTGTCTACTTTTGCAGGGATATAGTTGATTTAGTAGGAGACCACTTGGACCTTTTTAGACGAAATCAAGCATCCATTGGGGTTGATGTTATGGGAACACTTTCCACTGAGGAGAGAGATGACAGGCTGAAATATCATTTAATGGTTTCTAAGGAGCTTCATCCTGCACTGATATCTCCTGAGAGTGAGTACAAGGTGTGAGTGGAGTGTTCTGATTCTATCTTTTTCACTTTTCTTTTGTGCTATTGTATTCTTTCTTTTTCTTTTTTCTTTTTCCTTTTTTTTTTTAATCATTTAATCTTCTTCTTCTTCTTCTTCTTCTTCTTCTTAAACTTTTCACCCAAATAGTTTCTTCAGCGCATAGTTGGTGGAGTCATTGCTTTGGTACTGAGACCTCATGAAGCTCAATGCCCTCTGGTTCGAACTATTGCTCGAGAGCTTGTAACTTGCTTGGTACTGCAGCCTGTTATGAATCTTGTGAGCCCTGTGTAAGTATAGTTGTCTCCTAATTCAGCATTCCTTTTTTGTTGTATTGGCAATTTTTTATGTTCCCCCCCCCCCAACAAACAAAAAAAGGGATGTAAATGTAGCCCTTTTTCTTTCCAACAAGAAATGTGATAATCTGAAAGACATTTGGTTTCATAGCTTGACTTTTGATGTATGAATATTAATCTTGATTAGCTTTTTATTGTTTACAAGTATAAAAAAAAGTGCATCATCCACCCATCCTCATGAGATATCCTACTTGTGACCTCTTTTTTAGCCTTTTGTACTAAATAACCAGCCAAAAATTTCAGTAGTCTCTGTAGTGTAATTGCAGTAATTGAATGTGCCAATTGCTCTCAGTTCAGTATAACATCTCATTGTATTTATTTTTACTAAAAAATCAGGTATATCAATCAGGTGATTGAATCCATTTTGGTTGCTATTAAAGATGGTAGCATGGAAGAGGTGGGTGGTGAACGTATTGCCGTTTTTGACAATAAAAGGAATTATCAAGGGACTGGTATGACTTCTGCAAATATTGACACTCATGGAGAAAAAGTATTTGATCATAGTTCTTACCAAAAAGAGGCTTTGCAGCCACGTCCCGCAGATTGGGCACGGTTGCTAGAGGCAGCAACCCAGAGAAGGGCTGAAGTTCTTACCCCTGAAAATCTTGAAAATATGTGGACAAAAGGAAGGAATTATAAAAAGAAAGAGAACAAAATTGTCAAAGCAGGGGTTCTGCAACCTTTGGCAAAGAGCCGTGAAACACTTGGCACATCACCTGTTACAATGCTGGGGAAGGAATTGTTAACGGAAAACACTGTGCTTTCTACCAGAAAAGATGATAGAGCTGTGAACCTAAGACCTCGATTAAGTGCTGATTCTCTGTTAAGCACTTTGGGCAATGATGGAAAACAATTTACTCAGGATGAGGAATTGCCTTTTGAGAGAGAGCGTGCAAATCATGAAATTGATAGCAGTAGTAATCTCACACTTAATGAAAACAGAACTAGGCTGAAGAGGTCCAATAGTGCTTCTGCCCTGAAGGCCCTTCCTGATAATAAAAAGGTATTTACAGGACAAGCTGGGGGACCCATAATTTCAGAGTTCTATAGTGCAGATATTGGCAGGCATAATGAAGATCATAACGTAAAGAATGTCTCAGACATAGTCATTCGCAATGAGGGACATCATCTTCCCAAGCTCAAATGCCGGGTGTGTTTTGTTTGCTTCTTCTCTTGTGAGAATATTGAGCATGAATTGGATCTGAAATCCCTTCATGCAGGGTCCAAATTGGACAAGTTTTCTTTTTTTAGCTTCACACAAAATCTCAGTGATAGATGCTTGAATCTGATTTGACTGTCTAATGCCTATCCATCTATGCCTTGTCAGGTTATAGGAGCCTATTTTGAAAAACTTGGATCAAAATCTTTTGCAGTTTATTCAATTGCAGTTACAGATGCAGAAAACCGAACTTGGTTTGTGAAGAGAAGGTTTCTTTCTCTGACCTGTAGAATAATTTCACGAAACTCTACTTCTGAAGAAAATTTAATTAGAAACTAGATCTGTAGAAGCTTTCCTTGTTTCTTATCACTTCTAGCAATTGTATTAACTAGACAGATATTTCTTATTGTTCTCATTTCTTTTCCCTCTGCAGATACAGGAATTTTGAGAGACTGCATAGACATCTAAAGGATATTCCTAATTACACATTGCACTTGCCTCCCAAACGGATATTCTCGTCAAGTACTGAAGATGCCTTTGTCCATCAACGCTGCATTCAGCTTGATAAATATCTTCAAGTTTGTCCAATGCCTGCTTTGCATTTCTTCTATAGAATATTTGTTTTACTTTCTGCATCTTAATTATGCTGCATTTTCCAGGATCTCTTGTCTATAGCTAATGTTGCTGAACAGCATGAAGTGTGGGATTTCTTAAGTGTTTCCTCGAAGGTGCAAAATATTTTGACTTCTTGGCAACTGTTTTTTAAAATTTTCTTTAAGGTTTTCAATCTTTATATATCCATTGGTAAGTTGCATGATTCTGAAGCTTCATTTTTTCCTTTTTTATTCTTGAAGAATTACTCTTTTGGAAAAGCTTCCTCAGTGATGAGAACCCTAGCAGGTATGAGGAGAAAATCTTCTGTGTTTTTATTGAATTAATTCTTGCCGCTACTGGTACAACTTCTTTTCAACTACATACAATTTGATGAGAAAAACTAGTCTTTTTCTCTTCTTTTTTCACTAGTAAAAGAAAACTTGTCTTCTGAGAATTTAAAGCAGGCATCCTCAGGGACATGCAGAAATGCCTACAAAATCTGCAAACACATAAAGGGCATTCTCCCAAACCTCTCAAACAAAACTGACATGAGAAAATTATCCACAAGAATCCTAACATGTTTGTTACAATTTCAAAGCATGACATTCAAGATTCAATAAAAGGATCATTGGTTTTATCACACATAATTCAAAACTAGCAAACACATCTTATTCTTTTTTCTTTTTTTTTATCCTCAAATTCAAACAGTCAATGTTGATGATGCTGTGGATGATCTTGTGCGCCAAGTCAAAGGAGTTTCTGATGGCTTCAAGCGTAAAGTTGTTGGTTCATCCTCGGCACTTTATGAAACCAATGCCTTGGTCTACAGAGGGAACATGTCCTGGCATGCAGATGATATGAATGGTCACATTTGGAGGCAAGAAGGCTCAGACACAATGAACAGCTTTTCAGATGGTGAAGAAAATCATAACCAAGAAGACCACGGTGAGGAGGAAGTTGGATCCAGTCAACATGCTTATCACTACCATTCAGATAATGAATTAAACTCAAAAGGTTCTCCACCTCGGACAATCAACTGCTGTGAAGAATTTAAGACACTGGTTTCAGATGAGAAAATCAATCTAGATTCAAAACCTGAATGGAATAATCAGGGAGGATTTCCTTCAACAAGTTCTTCAGTAATTGCTAATTATGTGGAAGATCCTGTGGGAATGCCTCCAGAGGTACCTGTGTCTAGTCAATTTCAAAATCTGTCTCTGTCAGTGTGATTGTGTGTGAAGATATTTGAGCTGGTTCTTTACTGGAATTTCTTCTTGTGTGCTTTCTTCCATACTGCTTGACTGTTTGCTAATAATTGCTGATAAACTAAAATGCAGATAACATCTATAAAGCAGGCAATTTGTAGTCATCTTCAGTTTTCCTTGGAATTTAGGTCAGTTGAGTTGAGTTCCTTGTTAGCAAGAGAGTCTAAAGTAGATTTATTGAAGGTATATTCCATTTTAAGTTCTTACATGGTTAACAGACGGGCCTTTTTAATTTGAGAAGTCTGTATTTAATGACAGAATGACTTTTTGGATATGAGGTTTGTGTTATATTGGAAAACTGGTGTACAGGAATTCAGATTGATTCTGCTAGATAAGAGCAAAAAGGCTGAAGTAGAATCAGCCATTTGAGGAAACCTAGTGGCTCACCTGATTGGTTTTATTAATAAGTTACAGAGATTTTGCCAGAGGTGGAAAATTTTTTGAAATGGGCATCTAGGGAACTGAGTAAATGCCACAGTTGGAGGACCCATGTTTCTTTGAGGAATGGATGTTAACATTGTTGCCATTCTCAAACTGTTGGATGAGACTTGATACAAGCATTACAAGCGTTGGGGTAATGAGAGAATTCATTACTAGTACTTGCAAAAGTAAAATGCTAACACAAATTGCAGACTTAATCACTCACCTAGTATTGTACTTTCATTGTTATTACCATAAGACGAGTTTTGCTTGATTGCCCTTGAGGAAGCAATCAATATATTCCTCTGGAATTCCTTGCACTATTTATTTCCTTAAATGAGTGCTACAATGTTATGTCTTTTTGTTGGATTCATAGGCCCAAATTTTAGAACCTTGTGGATGCCTATAATTTTTCTCTTTGGATTCTTGCAGTGGACTCCTTCCAATGTAAGTGTACCTATTTTAAGTCTGGTTGATAAGGTCTTCCAACTAAAGAGAAGAGGGTGGCTCAGGTGAGCTAATTATTTCATTTGAGTCAATTGTGAGTCTATTTATTGCAAGGAAATTGTGAGTGTGCTTTATGTTGGAGTATTTGCCCATGCTCTTTTCTTGTTCTTCATGTAAATTGGAAAAGTATTGGGGAATACTTCATCAACATATTTTTCTGCCAAGAAAGCCCAGATTCACTTCTGCATGCATAGTTGCTTGGTTTTGATTTGTCTTTACCGTTCATATGCAGCCATTGCTCAAGGAAAGTTTCATCTTATATGCTGCCTGAATTTATTTTATTTGGTTCTCCTTTATTCTATGGATCACTCTTGAGCTTTAGCCTCTCCTTTATCTGTTGCTCTTTGCATGTCCTTAATTGTTTACTTCTCATTTTATGCATGGTCTTTAACATGTTGCTACAGAAGACAAGTCTATTGGATATCAAAGCAAATATTGCAGTTAATGATGGAAGACGCTATTGATGACTGGCTGTTGAGACAGATTTATTGGCTCAGGAGAGAAGAAACTGTAGCCTTGGGGATTCAGTGGTTGCAGGATGTAAGGACTGAACCAATGATCAGTGCCATCATCTAGAGTAATTGTGTTATGCATTTATAATTTGACCATGCAAATTTTTAGTTAGCTATGGTGATCTGCTATAACTGCTCATTTCAATTGCTGAAGTCTCTAGGCACAAGCTCAGTCATTAAAGACAGAAAAAGCAATCTTGCCACTATTACCATCTAGTGTTTAGCGGATTATACATCAGTTAATTGTTATTTGCATTTGAAATTTTTCTGGTCACACTTTAAGGTATCATTTAATGTTGAGATGACTATCTAAGAAAGCTCCTGTCTAAGCATTGTTCACTGGACTATCTTATGATTTGAGATTGCTGATGCTGACTAGACTAGTTATTTTAACTATTTCTTTCTTCTGATAATTTGTCTTCCCCAGATCCTCTGGCCGGATGGAACATCATTCTTTGCAAAGGTGGAGGTTACACCAGGCAAAGTAGATGATGCTCAACCAAGTCTAGTCCCTTTTCAGATTAGCCAGTTTAGCGCTAGTAAGGCCTTGAAAGGTTCTTTTGAGGAACAGCTTGAGGCTGCTCGAAGAGCTAGTGACATCAAGAAAATGCTATTTGGTGAGTTCTACATTCTTTTAGACAGTGCTTGATAGATAAGATGATGTTTTTTAGTTTCTTTATTGTTGTTCATTTTTGGGGTAGTTCTACTATTATACAAAGGAACCATTTCTTATTACTGTCAATACTTGGGCTGTCTTCATTTTCTCCAGTTTGTTATCCATTATCCTTTGTGTTTCAATTAAGGATGTCCTATTTGTAGGCGGAAGAACAAATTGTCCTTAAGATGGGATCGGAGAGGTCCAAGTTGTTCTTGTTGAATATTACTATCTGGACCTGTCATATTTTATCAATGACTTTCTGATTTTCCCTCTGTATATCGTGGGAATTGAACTTTGTTGGACAAGTCCTTTCAAAATTCTGACATGTATAGGCTGCATTAACGATTCCATAACAAAATCAGATTTTCCCAATTTGTCAGATGGAGCTCCAGCAGCCTTAGTCAGCTTGATTGGCAATAAGCAGTACAAACGCTGTGCGAGGGATATTTTCTACTTCACTCAGGTCGAGCTTCTCGTCTATTTTTATGGTGTGATAGAGGGTCACAAATTTATATGTTTCATCATACCCTGAATTGTGTGATTTTATGACCCTTGCCTTTGAGCCAACTGTTACAATTTTTGTTTATTGCAGTCTAGTATTTGTGTAAAGCAACTTGCATATTCCATCGTGGAACTGCTACTCTTGTCAGTATTTCCTGAGCTTCGGGATCTTTTGCTGGATATTCACGGGACAGCAGCGTAGCAAACTCATGGTCCGTTCACTACTTCTGGTACGGTGTTCCTTTACAAATTGGAAGCTCGGGAAATTGTAAACAGGTCCAAGAATGGCCCAGATTACATGTTTGCGTTTTTCCTGGGTTCAGTGGTTTTGCCTACAATCATCCCTTCATTCAAGTGCTGAGAGAAGCAAAAGCCAAAGCCAAAGGTACATGGTAAATTTGTTTGGTATAGAAGAATGCCGTTTGGGGTCCGTTCTCTCCTACTGTACAAAGTTGTAGATTTAGAGCTTGTATAGATGATGTGGTCTTTCTGCTTGCTCAAGCAACCCCACACGGCGAGGGGGATTTTGTGTTGGTCCAGGTTCATAGGAATGAGATAGGGATATCTGTTCATTTATTAGTTGCAAGCACGCGGCTGATTAAAAAGAAATCAAAATACAAACTAATGTTGGTGTTTTGCTATGGTATTCAGATCTTTTAAGATTATTTTTTCGAGATTTTTCAGCCTTGTGATGATGGGTTTCAACGTCATTACGACTAATTAATGTTTCCTAGTACTAAAACTTTATTAACAGTTTTTAGTCTTAACACTGAAGATGGTGTAGCGTATTCTTTGCGCAGCTGGAGCGTATGGACGGTCAGGATTTATTTGTAAGTCAAATGATCAAAATACCACGCGCCTTCTCATTGGGCCTTGGGCCAGTGTACTAATCAGAGGATTGTGGCTTCTCAATATGTAGCCGTGGCCTGTAACGGGTGGGATTTATTCGGGTGGTCGTGATGCACACAATCCACATTAGATTGGGCCTTGAGGCCCAGTTGTTAGCCGATTTAATAATATTATTATTTATCACTATTTTGTTTTAGACTCATTGTTTGACGTGTCACTCTTTCATTGGTTGCTAGTCTTCTCGCGCCACCACGAAAAACAAATGTTTCTTCGTCTGTCCGCCATTAACGTTGCAGAGAAAGAGAGAGAGAGAGAGAGAGAGAGAGAGATTGATGGTGTCGACAATGAGAAACAGAGCTCAGAGGGGCAACGCCACGGGTAAAGAGTGAAAGTAACAATGGGAGGGGAGGGGGAGGAGGAGGAGGGAGTTGGGGGACAGGGTACGAGGAGTTCAGGGACAAAAGAATCAAAGAGAACAAGAAAAGAATGCAGATGTTGGGGATTCTTGATCTTTCTCTCAAGCTTAAGACCCAGATGGGCCCACCCAAGAAAACTCCAAGAAACGCTTCTTCTTCTTCTTCTGACAAGAAAGCGAAACCCCGCAAATCTTTGCCCTTTCCCGTTCATGCAAGGCGCTGATTTGAGAATTTGAAATAAAAAAAAGGGATAGGATGAATGTTCTCAAAAGAGATCGGTGTCGAGAATTAGTCTCTAATCAGATTAAATACTTTGAAGGGAATTAGTCGTGAACAAGATAAATGATTTAATAATATTATTTATTATTTAATTTTAAAAATAATAAAATAATATAATTATATAAATTTAAAATATTATTATTATAAAAATAATTTTATTTATTATTTAAAAATAATAAAAAAATAAATATTAAATAATAATTATTATTATTATTAATTTTTTAATTAAAAATATTTCACCATCTTTTTAATTTTTAAATTAATTTTATTTTTAAAATTTTTAAATTAATTTTTTTTTAATCTTTTATTCATAAAATTTTTTTCAAAAAATTTGTTTGAATTAATTTTCTTTAATTTTACTTTTTTTGTGAAATTTTTTTTATATAATAATTAAATATTATATTACTTTTAATATAATAATTTTTTTAAAAAAATTATTATAAAATATTAACTTTAAACTTATTACACATTTTTTAAAAAATAAGTTGTTTAGTTAGTTTTTATTTATAAATTCATTAATTTTATTTAATTCAATTATAATAATTTATTTTTTCTTAAAAAATTCAATAATCTTCACATATTTTTTGAATAATTTATCAATTTTCATAAATAATAAATTAAAATATTCAATTAAAAAATATAATAAATTTATCAAAATTTTTGTCATTTATAATTTCATACTTTAAGTTGGTATCATTATTAAAATCTTAACTTTTCATAACTTTTAATTCTAAATTTTTGCCTTTTATCATATTTTATCTCTTTAACTTTCTTAACCTCATTAGGTTTATTGACTTTTTTAGTAAATGAGTGATAAATTTTAGTATCCAACCTCTTTTCATACAGGCAAGTAAAGGAGATATGAGCTATCATCGTCCATGAGTAGTGAGTTTTGACTTCTCGTTAAATGTTAGGAATAAATCCATCAATGAAAATTTCCACCAATTGTTTTTCTCACCAACTTTTATATTGATTGATTAGTCGCTCAAATTGACTTTAATATTTTAGAATGGTGAATGTCTGACGAATCGTCGTGAGCTCTCCATCTTTTTGTATTTTATAAAGAATTATATACTCGAATCTCTCGTACATCTATTATTGCATATATTCGAGCTTATTGATTGATTTTTCAACTTGAACTATTTTGGTGTCAAATTTGGAAGAGTTATGTGAAAATATATTATATGATTACAAATTATTAATACCTTTTTTTTTTGTTCGTTGATAGGTAAGGGGATAAATAATTTTTTTCTATATTTTTTGTAGAGAAGGGAGTAGAAGCAAAATTTTAAAAAATGACACTTTGATACCAGATTTGAGAATTTAGATAGATGTTAAGAATTTAAAATTTTAGAATTAGGAATTGAAAATTGAGATTGAAATAAGAATTTTATAAAAATAAAAAAAATAAAATTAATTTTTTTAAAAAATTAAATTTTAATAATCGAAAGAATCGATTTTTAATGATTTTTTTAGGGGTATTAATTTTTAATAAATTAAATATTTTAATAATATTATTAATTATTTAATTTTAAAAATAATAAAAATTATATAAATTTAATAGATTATTATTATAAAAATAAATTTATTTATTAATTTAAAAATAATAAAATAAAATAATTAATAATAATAATTTTTTAATTATAAAATTGATAAATTCTTATTTTTTTTATTTTGCGTGGTTTGTGTTGGGTCGACGATGACAATGTCGGGAAAATTCTTTTATTTATTTATTTTGTTTATTTATTTTTTTATTTTTATCTCGAGCTTGATTGTAGTGGGGATTGTCGGGTTTTGAAGTGAAATGTTTCTTTACAATAATTATTAAAGAATTAAATGGAAATTTGGATGCCGTGTAGGCACATTTTGTCTGCTGTTTGGATATTAGGAATGTAAAGGAAAAGGGAAAATTTTCTTGGTTCCTGTTTTACTTAGTGGTGGACATGAGAGTTAGAAAGAGGTTGGATGATTATTGCAGGTTATATTCTTGATAATGGGTTACTGTTGCAAACTCGAAATGTAAGATTGGTTGATATTGGGTTAACAACAAATGTAGAGAGAATTCAGTTTTCTGCAGGGTAATTTATTTCTTTCTTTTGAATATCATGCTTCTTATCAATGTTTCATTATTTTAAAATTTTGGAGCTAACTGACGCCTTTTCCTTGCAGTGCCCTCCATTGGATGGCCAAGACATTTTAGTAAACCTTAAGTGGAGTCATCTAATCAAAAGTTTGGCTTTTGCACTTAAAGAAGTAAAATAAAACTAGACAGAACTGGGTCTGGGTGATCTGTTGCCACAAGCATCTGAAAATTCAAACTTTGTGAGGGCAGTGCCAGTAATTCTTTAGGCTTTGTGGGCTTACATAATGGGAGATTCTTCTCCTCCTTTTGCATAAACCCACTTCCAGACTTCTTTTCCTTATCTATACAAAGTTCAAGTTTTGGAAAAGCTTTGGCTTTTTTCTTTTTTTATTATTGGAAAATATAAATATTTATCAGGAAGGTATAATTCAGTGAATAGAACCATGAAAAGGTGTAATACTATCATATCAAGTCCAGTGTTTTCATGTTTCTTCTCGCGAAGTGAAAAGGGTGTCGGTTTAAAGTATTTACATACTTCAGACGCTATGCTTAGCGATAGGCCATGATCTTTTTTTGATAATTTTTTATTTTATAGGCTGAAGGATATGACTCCAGTTAACTATAAGGAGAAGCCCATTAAAACCAAGATAGAGTCCTCTAAGAATGTGGACATACGATTGCAAGAAGGTTCATGACCTGAGATATACACTGAAGAAGATGAGAAACTCTTGGGTGACTGTAAGACACCTTGGACACCATCTATGGATGGATGCAACAAGGATGGAAAGCGCATATATGATCAGGAGAAAGGTGAAACATGCCATCAGTGCAGGTGGTGATTTTTATCTTCTTTCAAACTAAATACTGCAAATTGTTATCTGCCTGATATGTTGTAATGTTTTAAAAACCGTTTAAGAATTTGTTTCATGGTTTGCTTTGTTTTCTCAATCAATGAACATAACAAATATGGAAATCCTTTATTGAAATGGCAAAGTAAGTCCAGAATTCTTATTCTGAGGATGAAAAAATGTTGTAGTTGGTGTGATAATGCCAGTAAAGAGCAAGATTGGTAGTTCCTGTTCATGAAATCTTGTTAAGCTGCTATAGATTCTGTCAACAGCTTGGATGCTCATCAAATATGACTACAGTATGGACCTGAGATGTTTTAAAGTGTGCATAAAACGACCATGACCTGTGTGAGTCATGGTCCTTTTAAGTTTGAGAGGCTTGCCCTTCAGTGGGTTGCTCTAGCCTGACTTATCAATTGTTTTCTATCAATCTGTTCCGCAGAAGTGTTTTTCCACCTGAATAATCACCCAACTTTAACATTATGTGCACCACCAACCTCCCTTTTTTTGTTAAACAGATAAGTCCTTTACTTTCTCTCTCATATGAAGATGAAGCATGCTTACAGATGAAATGTTCCTTTACAGACAGAAAACTCTTGGTCCGCATACCCATTGCAGCAAATGTAGCTTGGTCCGGGGGCAGCTTTGTGGAGATTGCTTATACACAAGGTAGCATTCTCGATGTTGATTTGTTCCTCTTTTGTTCATATAAGTTTGGCCGATCAAATTGGCACATTCGTCCTGCTTTAAGTTTCCCCTTGAAAGCATTGCTAATGCTCCATATTGCCAAATATTTATGAATTTTGGGGAATTTTCCTACTGTATGAACATGACCATCAAAATCATTCCAAATTATAACTACACTTAGAAGGCATGCCATGGAAAAGTCAGAGATTTCCTAAATTACTATTAGACATTAATATCATGCTTATAGATGTTCAAGACGCCATCAACATTATTGCTTTTTATTTTTCCATCTTGCATAGGTATGGGGAGAATGTGATTGAAGTAAACCAGAATCTGGATTGGATTTGCCCTGTTTGTCGGGGAATTTGTAATTGCAGTCGTTGCTGACATGCAAAAGGGTGGGCACCCACTGGTTTTGTTTATACAAAGGTTGATACAATCGGTCTTTTGCTGTGTGTGTGTTTTGTCTTGATGCTGCCTTTTGTACACAAAACTTGAAGTCATTGTTCCTCTCTTCCATTGGCTGACAATTTCAATTACTAATGAAGGTATCAAAGTTTGCCCTCTTACATGTGTGATTATTTGTTAATTAAGGATCTTCCTTCATGGATGGATTTTTGAATAACTGAAAAGCTGATAAGATTCCCTTAGCACGTGGAGCATGCAGGGGATAACCTTGGTTCGTTTGCCTTTTATTTTTTATTTCTAAAGATTTTTGGGTAAGTGATTGGTTTGCCTTTTAGGTTCTGAGTCTGGGCTTCGAGTCTGTAGCACATTTTCTCATCCAAACTCAGAACCCTCAAAGTTACTTAGAAGAATCAAGTGCTGAAAGTGTGGCTTCTGAAATGAAAAAGCCACCGCTGCAGTTACAGGATCAGAGCTTAACAATACTCTAAATTCAGACAAGCATCTTGCTGGATTTCTTGATCCTCAGCCCAACAATTATAAAGATGGAATCGATGAGAGCCAAAAGCACTAACTCTCCTCTCATCCATTACGGCTATATATATGGATATGATCTAGAATTGAAGCAACCGAAAGTAAGTGTGAACCAGCAGGAAGTCAACCATCTAAACTTACGGATTCAATCAGAACTTACTTGAACTTGATGTGGCAAGACTTACATTGCTGGAATAATGAGATGCTATTTTTGATGATGATGTTCCTATATCTGCTTAGAAAAGGGCAGCAGCTTTTGTGCTGTTATGTTCAAAGGGAAGCAGCATGTATAAATTTGTGAACTTGCTGGTTTTGCCCAGTATTTTCTTTTGGCGCATGGAAAATTTTCGCCGGTTCAGCTCAGTTACCCTCTTTTTAATGCTCTTTGCACACTCCCAATATCAAGATTTATTACTTGTTTCAATTGAATTTTTATCATTACATACATAAAGAAGAGAGTTTTTTGCATCCTCGTTTGACAACAGTGAAGTAATTGAACAAAGCTCAAGATTTTGAAAATTTCTGCATAGGATTGAAGTCATTGAGCCAACAATTTCATGAAGGAGCATCCATATTTTATGAATTTCATTCAGTAACTTTTTTTTTTTTTCTTTTAAAAAAAATTGAGATTAAGGTGAAAATATATACTTTGAATCTCTTCTCATGGACTAAGAGTTGAGAAAATTTTAGGAGTGAATAAAAACGCAATCTTTCTTTCCATTTTATGAGTTATCACAATCTTTCCTTTTCTTTGCACCCATTTTCCTTCTCTAAACAAACGTAAGTTGAATTTTTGTCTTGTGACTATGTGCACCAGTTAATTGTTCAATTCCGGAGCACCAAAAAATCAACTGATTGCTACCCAGCAGCCCACTAATAGCTGCCCAGAAGCCCACTAATCGCTGCCCAACAGCTACCCCACAGCCTGATTTATGCCTCCAAACAGTTAAAAAAGGAAATTAAAATGTGGAAAAAAAAAAAATGATGGTTTCTGTTGGTGAGGTCCCCTGCTCTCCCCATGCCAACACGTGTACAGAGAAAAACCAAAACCAACCTTGACGAAGAAGACGAAGGGCATCATTATGGAGGATCACCTGAGTACATAAATGTGTGTGGGTCACTCCCCCTGTTTTTCCCTGGAAATTTGACTCGGTGTTTCAGCATTCCATGCATTGAGTCAACACAACCCAATTGAACCGACCGAGGGTGTACCTGAACTGGGACTTGTCGTTTGCACAAATTTCTTTCACGTTGACCATATGCTACTCTCTTTAGGAAGCCTACAATTTACTGCATGTATGTAATTTTTTTTTTTTTCATTTTAAGAAAAAGTTGTTGTATTCAATATCTAATGCCTTATTTGTTTATTTATTTATTTTTTTTGTGTGTTTTTTAGCCATCAATGGCATTTTCTTGGGAGTGAGTATGGTGGATACTTAGGCTATATTAATTGGCTCAATACAGTTACACGGTAATTAAGGAGGCAGAAGATGTTACCAGAAAAAAGAAGAAAAAAAAAAAACCAACTACAGTAGATGGGGAATTTTAAAAAAAAGAAAATGAAAAAGAAAAAGAAAAGTAAATTACGGATAAAAAAACCCTCAGTTGCCACCAACTGAGTTGAAAACAACATATAACCCCGAGTTGGACTGGTTGTGAGGCGCAACTCGGTCACCTTTTAGGCATAAAGCAATGTTTGACTAGAAGCCCTCGTGCGGGGACAGGACAAAGGAGAAGTAGATCTGAAAGCCAAAGGAGCTCTCTTTCAATTAGGTCTCATCATCCTAATCATGATCTAATTGACTATCTCTCACTCTCACCATAATACCCAAGACAAGAACCACCAAAATTCCAAAGACCCCCTCCCCGAAAAATGCCAAAGCCTTACTTCCACAGGCTGATCCTCTCCAAAACCATCCAAGAAAAGAAGCTGGTAATAAAAGTTCCTTCTTTTCTCCCTCTGTTCTTTTTCAGTGCTACTTCTTTTTCTCTTATACTGATTCTTGAAGTTATTCTTATTCTGTGTGTTTGCCTGGGTTTGAGGTTCTGTAAAGATTATGTCTTTGACGTAATCCCATAACTTTTTTGGGTTCACGGATTCAGTGCTGTTAGATCAACAGAAAAGGGTGGTCAATTTCTTTAGACTGCGTTTTATTGTTGTTTCTATGGTTGTTTAGGGTGTGATTTTCCAGGGTTTGTCAAGTACCCAAAATTTTTATTTGATTTGTTGGACAAAAAAGTGGAAGTGAACTGGGGTTTGGGATTTTACTTTTCTTTTGATTCTTTTTTTTTTTTTTTTTATCATCCCCTTTTCTTTTTCAAACTTAATAATTTTTATTGTTGAAGAATTATTTGTCTTAGTTCTCTCTGCACTGAATTCACTAAGTCCCATATTTCCTGGCCTCAATGTGGTTTGGATGATTCAAACTTTCTACTGTGTTTGAGAACTGAAAGTTGAATAGCATCCAAAGTTCATTCTTCCTCTTTCTCCCTCAGTTTGGAGTGTATATTGAGAGTATTTTGGAACACTTGATGGGCTTGAAATTGCTACTCAAAATTCTTTGATGCATTATATTAGAGAAAGGAAATTCACTCGCATCGTTTGTTAAGTGGGGTATGGTTCAGTGCTGCATGTGTTTGTGGATTCAACTACAGGGAGAATTCCAAAGATGTGCAAATTAACTGTTTCTAAGAGAATTCTACTTTATTTCACAGATACCATCAAGTAAGATAGGTCAGACCTGCTGCTTTGAATGTTTTCAAAGGTTTTGTTGACTATGTCCTCATATGCATGATCATTTGTGCAACATTGCACATGAGATCCTGTTTCATATTCTTAACTTATTGCAGAAGAGGGAAAGGAGACTAACTTGTTGGGTTATTTGCAGAGGATCCCGGATGATTTTATCAAGAAATATGGAAATGACTTCTCTACCGCTGTGAGACTTGTTGTTCCTAGTAGTCACATATGGGTCATAGGATTAACAAAAGCTGAGAACAAGGTCTGGCTTCATGAGAATTGGCAACAATTTGTAGAGCGTTATTTTATCCGAGTTGGATACTTTTTGGTCTTCAGATATGAAGGCAATGCACTTTTTAATGTCCATATATTCAATCTGTCTGCTTCTGAGATTAACTATCAGTCTAACACTCTGAGTGGCAAAAGATCTGTTCTTTTTGAGGAAATGGAAGATGATGACTTTGTTGAACGCTTGGGTTCCTCACCTCTGGACAACAAAAGCTACAATGCTCCTGTGCTGCAAAAGTTGTTCAATGAGTCCAAACTAAACTATGTAAACTGGGCTGGGGGAGGTGAAGCAAACCCTCACATATCAAAGGGTGCAAATTTTTCACAAGTGGCAAATCAATGCACAAAAGAAGTGGGTGTTCAGTTTAGTAATGTCGATATGAAAAATGCTGTTAGTGAAACAAAATACTACGGTCCAGGTGGAGAGATACAGAAAACGAAGAAATCTGGAAGGAAAAAGCGAAAACTTGATCCCAGTAAGCTCTTTGAATTTTATTCTTCTGTTCACCTTGGGATGTGTTCAGAGTTTAACATGCTAATAATATGATTGGGGAAACTGCAGATGAGCAGCAGTCATCAGCTCAAGATGAAGATGAAACAGAAATGCCCCTCAGATTTTATGAAAGTGCTTCAGCAAGAAAGAGAACCGTGACAGCTGGAGAAAGGGAGAGGGCAATAAATGCAGCGAAAGCATTTGAGCCAGCCAATCCTTTCTGCAGGGTTGTCTTGCGACCATCTTATTTGTATAGGGGTTGCATCATGGTGAGTCCCTAACCTCTGTACTACCTTTTGATTTGCACAATAATAGCTGTCTTCATTTTTTTTTTTTTCATACCTCTGGTGCAGTATCTACCTTCCTGTTTTGCCGAAAAGCATTTAGGTGGGGTGTCAGGATTCATTAAACTTCAGTTTGCTGGTGGGAAACAGTGGCCTGTCCGATGCCTCTATAAAGGTGGTCGGGCTAAACTAAGTCAGGGATGGTATGAATTCTGTTTGGAAAATAATTTGGGGGAAGGAGATGTTTGTGTCTTCGAGCTGCTGAAATCAAGGGATATTGTGCTGAAGGTTACTGCATTTCGTGTTCTCGAAACTGCTGGAATTACTGTACAAATGTGAGCTGCTTTAAGATAGTCAGTATATGGTGGCTGGTAACTTCTGAATTGAGAACCCTTATTATGTAATTTTTTCTTTCTAGTGTGCTTTCAAAGCAAACTACTGGGTCTTTCAACTCTTAAGCATTCTGATAGAAAATTTTTGTGGCTGGACTGGGAATGTAAATAGATTGTGCAGTCAAGGTGACGTCAACAGACCAGACAGGGAAAAAAAAAAAAACTCAGCCTATTGTATTTTTAGTGTATTTGGCTTGAACATTTCCTCTATGGATTACTTGTTTACTGCTTGCTCTCTGCTTTTATGGCAAATATATATTGTAGATTATGGAGAAGGATACTGTTCTTGCCTTAAATGAGCGCATGCAGGAATTTGGTTGCATATAATTAAGGTGGTGGTCCAGTCCAGCGTTGGTAGTTCTGTTGAAAGTATATTTGTTTTTGCTTCACGGAAATCCTTCTCATTGATGTTGATCGCTGACTTAATGCGAGCAATAATGAGTGGAGTTAAAATGGAATGGTAAGGATAAATTGTCCTCTGGGTGTCGCATAAACCGGAAAATCAATAGAGAAACGACCCCTCCCCTCCCCCCGCCCCGGAATTGCATCTGGGGTGGCCACGGTTGAGCAGCAAGCAAGTGGCAATCGCTGTCACATGCATACAATGTTAGAGACACTGTTCTCCCGGGTTTTGTAACGTTTTGTCTTTTGTTCCTGCTCGGTTTTCTCTCGGCATGGTCCGAATAATCTAACTGTGATTAATTAGTAGTAAAGTGGAAAATTATAATCAAGTCGTGACTAATAAAGTGTAAAGTACAAGTGTGTGTTACGACGAAGAAAAGACAACAAATTCCAAGTCGCTTCCCACTTGATTCAAATCATACCGAAGCTCAAGTGCACTTTTTATTATTGCAGTCGGTAAAGTCAATCACTTTTTTTTCCAATAAAATTTATTAGACTGTAAGTATCGTAATTTTATGAAATCTTGAATTTTAATTATAAAAAAATTATTTTGCAGAAAAATGAAAAAAAAAGAATTGTTCTTTAATTGTTTTAAAATATTCTCTGAAAAGGTAGGCGACGTGAAGTCCAAAGAGGTTTCATGGCCGCTCATCCTGATCGTACAGGTTTTCATTTAGTGGGGCCCCACAACTGTGTTCGCTTTTTCTTACGTGTCTAGCAGCCAGCGCCGTAGAATCCTGTTGGGAACATTACAGAGAGGCGCCAAACGGGCTCAACCGTTTTTTATCGGTGATTTTTCCTTGGCTAACTGAAAAACAGCAACAGTGGCAGGGACCGTGGGACCAGAGGAGTCCAGACATCTGGCCTGGAGGAAGCCATGCATGTTCTACAAGTTAATAGTTGCTTCCATTCTCCAAGACAAGAAGCTGGTACGTACAACTTGATTAGAGGTGTTTGTGCTTTCTCTTGACCCTTTGTTTGTCTGAAAACAAAGTAGTAGAGAGTCTCTTTCTTTTCAACTCTGCTTAGTTAGAGAATCTTCTGTTGCATCTTTTGGGCTTATTGGATGCCTCTTGGACCATTAACTTTTCTCATCGTCATATGTGGAATTCAATCTCGGGTCTTATGAGATTTCCTCAATTGGGTTGAAGCTTAAGATTACAGTTCCTAAATTATCACTACTTAACTTAACCAACATTCGCATTTATGATTTTTTTTAACCTTAAATTAGAAGATTGGGGGGGGGGGGGACACAGTTTGAACTTCTAAACTAAAGGCTTCATGCTTAGATTGGAAGGAAACTTGAAAATTTATGAGATAAGCGAATGCTAGCTCTGTCGGCTATAGCCTAATGTACCTTCTAATGGTCCCACAAATTGTGTCTAATTATTCTATAAGTTGCGAGTCAAAGAGTGAAGACCTTAAATTTTTGTCTGTTAGATGAAAAAACAAAGACTTCGAGTGGTCGTTGAAGAACGTCCTGCATATGGTTTTTGGGTTTGTTTGTTTTGCTTGTTCATTGATCTCATCTATGGTTGTGGATCCTCTTTTCTATATGGATATTTCCTTTTTGCTTGATCTTCATGTTATGCTAGTCCTTCTGCACTTTAATAAAGTACATGGTGTTTCACTTTGTCAGCTATCCGATAAATTTCTCTTGTAGAAATTTCACTGAAACGAAGAATGACTTGTTTTTATGCCAACAGAAAATCCCAGGAAAAAGTTCAGTGTTAATATATTGATTTGACAGTGTCTCAGATAAGACATCCTTGTGAGGCTCTTGGTAGTTTGCAACAAAGCCATGATAAACAATGTCTTATTTCCCATAAGAAGAATGGACTAAATATTGGCCATACCAGAATCCTGGGCTCCGACTCTTTAAGCCCACTCCTGTTTCTTTTAGAAGCAGCATTTCCAATCAATATTTCAGTCACTAAGGTCCTAAATGTGAAAAATCTGGAGGCAACGCGAAGCAGCTGCATCTGAGGCAAGCAGCATACAAGTTGGGAGCCAAATGTCAAAATTCTCAAGACATAGGATTGCAGGATAGCAATTTTGATCTCAGAGGTAGTTTGCTTGTCTTAGGTGCAGCCAAAGAAAGAACCAGAAGTCAAAAACCAAGAAGGGAACCAGGTAAGCTTATATAAACTTGGATATGTCATCTAAGCTATGCCCCTACCCTTCTCTGGTACTCTTTTACACTCGAATATCTCATTTGAGTTATGCACCAAACTGATCTTTTCTGTTATCATTTCACAAATAAGGTCTCAGTGAACCAGAACCACCAGACATTCAGAGAGCAGAAATAAAATCCCCTCGCTTAAAATGTGGTCCCAAAACTTCAACAAGTAGGTTGAGAGCTGTGACAGCAGAAGAAAGAACTAGAGTGGTTCATGCTAATGATGAATTCAAGCCAGATAATCCCTTTTTCAGAATTAGTTTGAGAGCAACCCATGTGTATAGGAAATTTACTCTGGTAAGTATTCCAAGTGGGTGATCTAATGTACTACTCTGCATCTCATTGCGGCCTACATTCATGAGGATTCTATGTTTTGCTTGTGCAGCACATTCCATTCAATTTTGCTCGGAAATATTGAGCAGGGCTGCAGGATTCATCAAGCTTCAGGCTTCTGATGGTAAACAATGGCCTGCTCGATGCATTCACTATAATGGCGTAACTTTCCTGAGCAGGGGATGGCTAACTTTTGTGTGCGGCAATAAATTGGAGGAAGGTGATGCTTGCATCTTTGAGCTGATTAGTAGTAGTGATATTCTGTTGAAAGTCAGTATATTTCGGGTACTTGAAGACGCAACACCTGTTGACCAACCTTCTAAAGTAGATTTTTTTGAGATTGCAAGTAAAAGTGGAAAAGGTAGTTTGCTTACCTCAGATAGAGTGGAAGGAAGAAGCAGAACTAGAAAAAGGAGAACTGAACCAGGTAAGCTCAGTTAGTTTTTAGATTTCCCATTGCCAAAAATTGACTTTTTCCACTGCTAACTCACTTGTCATAAGTTGTAGATGAACCGGAGCCACCAGACATTCAAGAAGGGGAATTAGAATCTCGTTGCTTGAATTTTGCTTCCAAACCTCCTAAAGGTGGGTTGGAAACTGTGACCACTGAAGAAAGAAAGAGAGCAGTTCATGCCACTTACGCTTTCAACCCTGATAATCCTTTGTTCAGAGTCATCTTGCAACCATCCCATGTATATAGGGGATTCAAACTGGTGAGCAGTCCAACTGGACTATATAAATAGTACAGATTTTTTTGGGGCTGCATATGTGAAAATTCTATGTTTGGCTTGAGCGGAACATTTCAGCCAGCTTTGGTCTGAGATATTTGGGCACGGCTACAGGCCTCATTAAGCTTCAGGATTCGAATGGAAAGCAATGGCCTGCTCGATTCATTCGCAATAATAGCCAAGCATTTTTGAGTTCAGGATGGGTAGCATTTGCACGTGGAAATAAATTGGAGGAAGGAGATGTTTGTGCATTTGAGTTGATCAATACGAGTGATATTGTGCCGAAAGTTAAAATATTTAGAATACTTGAATATGTAATACCACTTGACAAATCTTCAAAGGTAGATTGCATTCAGCTTGCAAGTACCACCACCGAAGGTAGTTTGCTTATCTCTGGTGGAGCAAAAGGGGGAACTGGAAGTGAAAAACGGAGAACTGAACCTGGTAAGCTCATAAAACTTGGATATCCCCTTTTTGCACCAACATTGACCTTTTTGGTTACTATTCTGTAAACGGTGCAGAGGAGCCACAAGCCATTCAGAAAGCAGAGATGAAATTGCCTTGCTTAAAGATTTCTTTTGAGATATCTTTGAGGAGGTTGAGATCTGTGACAACAGAAGGAAAAAATAGAGCAATTCAGTATGCTTTTGCATTCAAGCCTGATAATCCATTTTTCAGAGTCATCTTGCGACCATCCCATGTATATAGGGGATTTCTTCTGTTTAGCCGTTCAACTGAATGAATTTAACTATACTACTAGCAGACCTTCTGCTGTGAGATGTGTATGTAAAGATTATATGTTCTTCTTTTGCAGCGTATTCCAGTCAGCTTTGGTCATAGATAACTGAGCATGGTTGGAGAATCCATCAAGCTTCAGGTTTCTAATGGAAAACAATGGCCTGCTCGATGCATTAAAAAGAAGGGCATGGTTGCTCTGAGCAAGGGATGGGTAGCTTTTGTGCGGGGCAATAAACTGGAGGAAGGAGATGTCTGCGTCTTTGAACTGATGAGTTCTAGTGATACTGTGCTGAACGGTACAATATTTTGGGTACCCGAAGATGCAAAACCAGTTGACCAACCTTCAAAGTTAGATTGCTTTGATGTCGCATGTCCTGCCAGTGAAGGCAGTGAAACTGCAGACGAGCGGCAGCCATCGGCTCAGCATGAAAACAAAACCGAAGCTTGCTTCCAATTTTGCCAAAATGATCCCGCAAGAAAGAGAACCGTGACAGCCCAAGAAGGAGATAGGGCAGTAAAAGCGGCTAGAGCATTTCAGTCAGTTAACCCTTTCTGCAGAGTTGTCTGGGACCATCTTATCTCTACAGTGGTTGCATTTTGGTGAATCATTAACCATTAACTCTGTACATCTTTTTGACTTCCACAATTTGTTGCTTATTAAGATGTGACTTCTCTCTGTTTGTTGTTTTGCTTAATCGTTTGCAGCATCTGCCATCAGGGTTTGCCAGAAACCATTTAAGTGGGGTTTCAGGATTCATTAAACTCCAGTCCGCAGGAGGGAAACAATGGCCTGTCCAGTGCAATTGTAGACGACGCGGCGGTAAAGCTAAACTAAGTCAGGGATGGTATGGATTCACATTGGAAAATAATTTAAGGGAAGGAGACGTCTGTGTCCTTGAGCTACTGGAATCAAGGGATATTGTGCTGAAGGTAACCGTTTTTTGTGTTTCTGAAACTGCTGGACTTGTCGACCACCGGGACAGTTGAAGTGTGAGCCGAATTAAACTGGTCAATATACAGTGTCTTGTAAGCGGTAAGTTCTGACTTGAGAGAACCTTCGTCGCGTGGCTAGCTGTACATTTCTGGTGTGGTTCCTGACTTTCAGGGAAACGTGCAGCCAACGTCTTCAATTGTCAGTTGCTCTGGTTAGCTGCACTAAGACTGTAAATGGATTGTCTGGCCAAGTAGACATTTAAGATCCTTGTGAGTTTGTTTGGTTTGGAATTTTCATGTGTTCATGTTTTTTCTTTTCTTTTCTCTCTTTGTTTTTTTATTATAAAAAAAATAATCCAAACGGATAGTTTTTGAATTTTCAAACGTCATAAACATTGAACCGTTTGGGTACGTCATAAAAAACTTATCTTTTTTATTTTTTATTTAATAATACTAACGGATTTTTTTTTTTTTTTTTAAAAAAAGAAACTGACCGACCGGCCGTAAAAGTGGATATCTGGGAAGATCTTCTGACCGTACTTAGTCGAACAAGACAGTAACGCACAGACATAGACATGCTGTAGTCAAATTCTTTTTTGTTTTTTTATAAGTAAAAGACAAACGATTATTAGCAGCATCCTTCCCCTGAAGAAAATCAAGAAAAAGAATCAAGATTTCAATGGAGGAAATAATATTGGTACGGGCAATCCGAGGAGACTTGAGATGTTGAGAGAGCCGCTTAAGGAGTAGGGTCCACATGGGATTTCTGCCACTTCTTTCAAGGTAGGTGTGTGGTGGCATTGGGCACCATTGATTGCTGTCCAAAGCCAGAACATTGTTGCGTGGACTGGCGTTAGTGGCGAGCAACTGTTCATGTTCTTGATCTTAGCATTTTCCGCCAGGATAGGTGAGAAACAACAATGTGGGCAGTGGGAGCGGAAGCGTCCAAAATTCCGGCACGGAAGCCATGCATGTTCTACGAGTTAATCGTTGCTTCCATTCTTCAAGGCTTCAGATGGGTCCTCCTAAAACAAAGAGAGAAGTGGGATCCAGCAGGAATCGTCGCCGGCGGTCACATTCTCCGGTGAACAGACCATTGCGGCAATTCTTTAAGATTATCTTTTCTGATACATTGGAAGAGAAGAAGCTGGTAAATAAACTCCATGCACCCATCTTTGGCAATTTTGATTGATCCTATTCTCCCTGTTGGAAACTAACTTTGGAATTTTCTTTTTTTTTCCAATTCTTGCACGTGACTGATTCTTTGTAAACTAGTCCACGGTGTCCTTGGTGGGCTGTTGGTTTTTCTCAACAACCAAACAGAACATCTCAATAAAACCAAATGGAGTCTGACCTTGCATCCAGTATATGTTAATGACACAAGCATCTGGGTAATATGTATGATGTAATGACAAACGTCCGATAGGTTTAGTCTTTTCTGTCTTGCTCCATTGCTGAACTGCTCTTGGGAACCTTGTTCCATTACAAGGAAACTTGAGGTCTATCTTTGTGCTATATTCAGTAGAAAACATAAAACTCATGGGATTTGAAATAAAGTGGCTGAAAGGATCAGCTTAATAGTCGATTTCGTTTTCCAAATGGGAACTTTGGTGTTTCTTGGATTTACATAAAACAACTTACTTCAAGCCAAACTGCTTTAACCATTTGGATTTTAGAGGTACTGCCTCCTCATAATTTATTCATTAAAATGTTCAATGGTCTTTTTTTTTTTTCAAAAAGAATAACAGTCAGCATACGCATGTTCAAAAGAGACTCAATAGTTCATCATTCTTTCGCAATTCTATATATTTGCAGTTTCATTCAACTTTATTAATTTCAACTGATAGGTGTAGTCATGTAGGCTTGAAGTGAAACAAATGAATAATTACAACTGATGTTGCTCGAAAGCATGAGAAAATTCTGTTTGTAAGTGCCATGGGCGATTGCAATTTGTGTTCCATTATATAATATAACTTTGTTGTCAATTGAGTGCAGAGAATTCCATTGAAATTTGCAAGGAAATTTAGGAACGAACTTTCTGATGTTGCCAGCCTTATTGTTCCCAGTGGCCGCACTTGGCAAGTGGGATTGACGAAAGTCCACAACCAAATTTGGTCGGATGCTGGTTCGCATCAATTTGCAGAACACCATAAGATTGGTTCTAGATACCTCGTGGTCTTTAGATATATGGACTCCTCCAATTTCAGTGTCATCATATTTGATACGACTGCTTGTGAAATTCAATATCCATGCGGCGATTCAAGAAGTCATGAAAGACCTAAAAAGGGTAACGAGTGCTCAGAAATGGTTACTGGTGAAATGTTCTTCACTGGTGACAGGGCAATCCATGCTGCCAGAATGTTCAAACCTAAAAATCCTTCTTTCATTGTGGTGTTGCGCCAATATAATTTCCCCAACAACTTTATGGTAAGTCTTCAAATATGCAATGTGAATTATAGTTAGCAGCTTCACCTTTGAGATATGCTTTAACGGTATTTATTTTTGTGTTATGCAGTATGTGCCATGTGAATTCGCTAAGAAGTATATGTTTAGAGATTCCAAATACGTTAAACTTCAGTTTTCTGCTGGCAGGCACTGGACTGTCAGAGTGGGTAGCTCTAAGACCGGAGTTCTGCATTTTGGTAAGGGATGGAATGAGTTTTACGGGGATAATAACCTGGAAAAAGGCAATTACTGTGTCTTCGAGCTGATCAAAAGGAATGTTGGGCTGAAAGTATATTTTTCCTGTGGCTCAAGATGCTGGGCCTGTCAATTAATTCCCAGAGTAAGAGCAATTTTCATGTATCTTCAGACTTTTTGAGGTTGATGGGTAGGAAGAAACAGATGCCCCACTCTGTTTCTACATATGTGGACATATACTCTTTCCTGTTCTTTGATTTATGAAGTGGACATAAATTCTTGAGTCAAGTTCTATTTTTATTTCATATTACAGCTTAACTAACCATATCCCAGGAGAGAAGTTGCGAGCCTAGCATATTATCATGAAATAGACTCAATGCATTATGATTTGGCTTTTATTTAACAACCTGCGTCAAGCATAGGCCTTCCCTGTTATCTTCTTCATTTTTCCCCAGCACGAAGGCATATATGGAAGCTATATAGATATTAGGCTCCTATCCTATGGCAAGCCCTTGATGGGTCCCTGCCACTTTCTGGCTTTTTGTATGCCATGCAAGATGGAAAGGGACTGATGAATCGCCATGGATATGGAATGCCTGGTAGCTAGAGAGATGTACACGGTGTCTTCTATTTTGTACATTGTATAAAAATAGAAGCTTTTTGGTGATGCCTCGGGGAACGTTTAAGGCACGTAGAAAAGCCTTGGCAGCATGGGCAGCATAGAGGGCGTTGAAGCTGGAGGAATATGTGTCAGATTCTAGTACTAATAGCATCATTGTAAATAAGTGGCTTCTAGTAATAACTTAGTGATGATCCGCTAAGTCTTCTTTCCCTGTAGTTTATCCTAATAAAAACCCCGCTAAAAAATAAATTTAGGCGTTTAGTTGAACAATATACCAACCATAAACTCTTTTTTTTTTTTGTTTTTTTTGAACTAAAAAAAAGTATTGAAGGTTTCATGATTACAGAATGGAATATAATGGGGTTGAGAGGAGTCCAATGCTCTCCCAATACTCCTTTTGTAACCCAGTATACTTGTCCGTGAAAGAAATGTCCTTTCTTCTTCCTTCGGTGTGTCAGGTTCGTTTTTGGTACAATGCATAGTATGGATTTTTGCATTGGAGTGGATGAAGCTATAAAATTAACTAAAAAAAAACTGAGTCAATTAAACCAATAAAAAAAAAACAATAGATGGTATGTAAATAAATGCATGTTGGGCTACCAGGAACTCCAAGCAACACCAAGCCAATGCCAACTCATTTCTTGATCAGGAATTGGTGCACTCTCTCTGGAATCATAACAGTTACGAATTGGAGCGCTAAGAAGTCAGAAATGTCAGATCTTGACTTTTCTTGGCAAAGTTCTTTTGAGTCCTCAATCTGGGAATCTACAGTTTTTTCTTTTTTCTTTTTTTTTTTCCTATCTTTTTCCAAAAAATTGGTAACATACCATGTTGTTTGTCTTTTCCACTTGAGAGTGGTCAACCGGTTATCTGTTTTTCCTTTCTGTCTTTTTCTGAGAATATTTGCCAGAAAATGAAAGAAAAAGACAGTCTTTTTTTCCCTCATCGTTAATGAGGGAAAAAACAAAGAAAAGAAAAGAAGTTGCATACTTCTTGATTCATAACTTTTTTGTTTTTTCTGGCATTAATGAGGGAAAGTTAAAGAAAAGAAGAGAAGTCCAGATCGATGGTTTGTGCATCAGACATTGGGACTCGGGAGTTGAGATGGGTGTGTGCCATCTGGATTGTTAAACCCTTGGCTCAAGGTTATGTTGGGCATATTGGCTTTAAAGAACAAAGAATCATAAAGACCCGAGCGTCAGTCCACGGAGCAGAGTTCAGTGCCAACACTTGAGCAACTTTGGAATTTATGTGAATATCAGAGAAACCTTCAGTGATTGGTCGTGCTATTAACCCAACAGTACCTAGAATTGGACGGCTATGATGATACCATTGACAATCTATGGTTATGTGTGTGGCACGTGGCTACTTATTTACCGATACTAATTAGTATTGCAACAGAGACGCGGAGGGAGAGAGAACGCAGGAGAGAGCAGAAGAAGACGAGCGTAGCAGCACCGGCGACCTACAGACAAAACGTGTAGGTTGCAAAGACAACGGGGCTCATGCAAATCTCCAAATGGCTTAGAAAGGAGAAGCAACAGGTCAAATAAAATGCATACAATACATATTTAAAGCGTATTAGTGTATTTTGTGCTCAGAAATATCTTAGCCCAACGCTCCTAACACTGTCGTTTGCGGCCCCCCACACCCCACCAAAGGAAAAAAAAAAAAAACAGAAAAATTTGTCAAATAACAGTTTAAAATCTGTAAAGTTTATCTTTTGCCTTATTTTTACAGATATAGCTTTGCTGTAGTGGGTGTCACCGGAAAATTGCTTTGCCTGCATTTTTTTTTTTTTTGGAGGGTGGGAAGTTGCATGGACCGCAATCCAAGCATTTTAGTTCTGAAGTTGTATATTTTATTACTATAATTTTATGTTTGTACGTTTTGAATTGTCACTAACAAAAAAAAATTTAAATGGTGTAATGTGTACCTGATGCCTGCAATTAAGCTCTTTGTGTTTTTTTTTTTTTTTGGTACCAGTAAGTTACAGTCCTGGTAGACACACTCGGTTGAGATACCAGGGATTCCAAGTATTACCAGGCCAGTGCCCCTGAACCCTCGAAGGGGAATGTTTAAGTGGTACAATTTCTTGATCAGGTTAAGGGTATGGTAATTTTATGGGTTAAGGTTTGATTTGATTCTGAAATCCATTTTTATGGTGATCCTGAAGCTTATTATTGTTTTGATTAACTTGGCCAAACAGAAATTGACTTCTGATAATTGAAATTCCTTTTAGAGTTGCACTTGGTTTCTCTGCCTCTCTCTGGATTCGTAGCTACAAAGCACTAACAAGACAAAAAAGGTCAGTTCTTTACTTTTGTTTGTGAGTTGTTTTGAGTCCCAAATGTGGGCACCTGAAGTCTCTGTCTTTTTCCAAAAGAGGACCACCAGGTCTGGGCACTTTAAGAATGCATGGAGGCACAAGGCAGGGGAAAGGCATATAAAAATAATTTTCGCACCAAAAATCATTTTATCATGCAATCACTTAGATATTCTTGAACTACGTATTATGTGTCCTTTCCATATACTAGGTGTTTTTTTATTTTTATTTTTTGACGTCTAATTCCCTCGTCCATATGTGATAGAACTCTTCCAAAAGTTAGTAACATACCATGTTGTTGGTCTTGTCCACTTGAGCGTGGGAATGAAAGAAAAAGACAGTTCTTGGAGTGTCCAAGAAGCGGGAAGGTAGCTGCATTTAACCATGTGGCTTCCAGATTAACCTATCTGGAACAGTATACCAAATTGAATCACCTCTTGTTTTTTTTTTCTTTTTTTTTCTTTTTTAATACGACCTAGAGAGCTCATGGGGCTCATTAGCTAGATTGATTCCATTCAAAAAGTTAGAACAATAAAAAAAAAGAAAGAAAATGATTAACATCCAAAGCAGAAACTCAATAGTTTACTAATTGTCTGATATTGTGTAGGTATTAAAGTAAAATGGCTCCCCAGAAGCTGGCCGTACCCAATACTCATCCGGTGAAAGGATTGCGGCACTTCTTCAAGATAATTCTTCGAAGTACCATTGAAGACAAGAAGCTGGTAATTAAAATTCTATGGTTTCTCTTTTCTTGGTGATATTGCTTCTAAAAACTTTTTCTTATGAACGACTCTCATCTATGGTGGTAAGTGTACTCTGGCCTCTGGAATAATTTTAGCAAATATAGACACCCTTAGCACAAAGAACAATTGAGGAGCCTCCTTTGTTCATGGTAGCTTTTGGTGCACTTGCATCACCCCAGAGCAAACATCCCTTTGTAAAAATCTGCGATGATACTATGGAAGCATGGTGCTTAACAAATTCTCATAGATATTACTGTTCAACTACCAGATGCTTCCGCCGAAGTTTGTTAAGAAACACAGTGATGAGCTTGCTGATGTTGCTAAAATCACTTCACCTGATGGCTACATTTGGCAAGTGGGTTTAACAAGAGGAGAGGGCAGCGTGTGGTTTGATGGTGGTTGGCCTAAATTTGTTGAAGACCATTCTATCTGTCATGGACATGTCTTGGTATTTGAATATGGAGGAATGTCCAATTTTAATGTTCTCATTTTTGATACAAGTGCCTGTGAGATTGATTATCAGTACAATCCAAGTCGTGACAATGAAGATCCATGTAATGGCAAGCAATACTCAATGCATGATAGGAATCAAGTGGAAGATGATTTTGTCAAAATTTTGAGTTTTACTTCAACTTCATCTCCAGAAGGGGAAGCTGGGGAATCAAGAAAAAGGTTTACCTCCTTATCACAGCACAATCTTATCTTTTCTACTCTTGGTTCTGACCATACGAGCATGAACAAGCGTCATAAATGTGATTCTTCGTCGGAGGATCCAAAATTTGAGTGTGACAACCAGATGAGGGGAAAAATGAAGGGCGACAAACCTTCTAGAAATGGTAATCAAAAAATAAATCCAAAAACTCTTCAATTTTATGCATACCATGGTTCTTAAATCTGAACTTTGTGTCGAGTCCATTTTCTGCAGATGAAAAAGAATCATCACCAAAATGTGAGGAACAATCAAAAATCATCACTACTCGAAACTTTTATCATGTTTTGGCAAAGATGTCTCCAAGAAGAGAGAAGGCAGTGCAAACAGCTATAATGTACCGGCCGAAGAATATTTCATTCATGTTTGTCTTTCGTCAAGGCAACCAGAGAACTCTGGTGAGCCAGTGCATGAAAGATACTAGTTAAAACTTGGAGTTCATGGTTAAATTTTGGAGTTCACTTTTTCATTGTGCTCAACTGTAATTCTTGTTGAATTATGCAGTATATGCCACCTTCCTTTTGCAAGTATCTGGATAGGTCTGCTGAATACATCAAAGTTCTGGTTACCGATGGAAGAGAATGGCTTATTAGGACTTCTTGGAGAAAATATGGGAGCATGGATTTATCATCAGGATTGGCAGAGTTCAGGAGGGACAATTCTCTACAGGAAGGAGATGTCTGTTTCCTTGAGCTGATCAAGTTGGAGACCATGGCATTGAAAGCTTCCATATTTCATGACACTCCTTGTGATTCTGCACCAAAGGCTAAAATGCACCAGAAAATTTCTGCATCTGCGGAGAGTTCAGATTTTGAGAACATCAATGACAGAAGCAAAAGTCGCAAGAGAGGAGAGAAGATATCGCCAGCAATAGTGATAAACGATGAAAATGAATCAGAGGAAACAGAATCAAACAGAAATGGAGTGGTTCAAAACAACACAGCTGGTAAAATTTGTCATAGCTTATATATTTTTCATATGGCACTGTGCTGACTCACAATCTAATGTTCTTTACCAATTCATTGCATTCAGATGGAAGTGAAATTTCAGCAGAAGATGAAGACACGAACATTGCTACCAGCTGCAAATTCAATTTTTCCATGGAAACGTCCAAGAAAAGCAAGGAAGCATTACAAACTGCCAGAATGTTCAAGCCCTCTAATCCTTCCTTTATGGTGATCTTACATGAATCTAATCTTCGTAAATGTTTCATGGTGAGCCTTGCTGCAGAATGTGTGTCCTCATGAATCATGAATCCATTTAATTAGTTCACTTAAAAAATATGATTAATTTTTCGTAATCCTTATTCATGAGTGCAGTATGTACCAGTCAAATTCGCTTGCAAGTACCTAAATGGGGTTCCTGAACATTTTAGTGTTCAAAGTTCTGATGGAAAAAAATGGCTCGTTCGTAGGGGATGGAGGGGTTATGGAGGGTTGAATATTTTTACGGGACGGACTAAATTCTACAAGGACAATGATTTGAAGGCAGGAGACATCTGCGTCTTTGAGCTGATCGAGCCCAAGAAATTTGTGCTCAAATTAACAATATTTCGGGCATCCTGAGGGTAAATGCCTACAAATGATGGAAACTAACCTGTAGTGGATGATGGCTGTACTCTGATGGAGTTGTTCTTGTTTAATCTGCGAAGTTTGACTTCAAGCTTCAACAACTATTGTGCCTTTTTCATCAAAAGGGCGTGGCTTTTGGACATCCTAAACAGCTGGAATGGTATTCGTGTTCTTTTTGAGGCAGAACCGTCCAGATCGATGTTTCTAGTACTTCTGTTTTAGAACTTGTCGAGAAGGAAAAGAGGATGGGTTCGGGCTTAAGATAAAGAGATTTAGCAGAAAACATTAAAAAAGAAAGGTAAAATGCAGGAAAGATCATCCCTGGAAATCATAATTTCCATCACCTCTCAACATCAATCTACTCAAATTTTTATAAGATGCAGATTTAGTAGAAATATTTACAAATAAGAAAAAAAACTCGTGTATGGAGAAGGGTATTCTCTTGACTTCGTCAAGACGGAAAGATGCCGTAGAAATACAGCATATACCCTGTTTCGGAAAAGGTCTGGTCTAGTTGTCAGAAGTGGCCCCAGTTTTTACTGAGTTGAGTCTGCCATTTGCATCGCAGCTACACACTTACATTAATTAGCATCTTAAAGGTGAAACCATCGATAAGGCCCATATCGGCCCACAAGGGGCACTAGGTTTCTAGACCGTGCAGGATAATCATGTGGTGGTCAGTCTTCACTGGCCAGCCCAACAGAAAAGTCTTTCCTGGCTAGCATTTTAGGTTCACAATCACAACCATCCCTTCAACAAAAACGAGAAAAAGAAAAAAAAAAAAAGGGCTAAATCCAACAATCTGCTTGTCAGCCATCCATCTCCTCCTCACCTTATCCACTGACCTCTTACAAAGTCTCTCTATTATCACTAACTTGACAGAGAACAACCAAGCACAGGTAAACCATTATTCCTTTCACAGACATAAAACACATTTTGATTTTTTCTCACAACAAAATACCTAGCTTAACAAGTCTTCTGTTTATCAGGTTTTGGGTTCACACTGCAATGGCAACAGCCTCAGCAACACTGTCTTCCGCAACAATTGTTGCCGCCACAGTTGCCAGTCCTAGAAGCAAGAACATGAATGTGCAACACATAACAGGGCTGAATTCTTTTGGTGGTCTAAAAGCTCACAATGGAGTGACCTCATTAGGCCTGCCAGCGAGCACCGAGCAGTGTTTTGCAAAAGTGGTGAGCTCCTTGAGAGCCCCATCGAGAAGCAAAGGCAGAAGTGGGGGTGCGCTCTCTTCATCCTGCAGTGCCGCTGCTGAGATTTTCAAGATTGCAGCAATCATGAACGGCCTCGTTCTTGTTGGGGTTGCAGTGGGGTTTGTTCTTCTACGCATAGAAGCATCTGTGGAGGAGTCTGAATGAGATTACTCGGCTACTCTTGATTGGTTTCCTCGTTGTTCTTTGTCAAGTTTGTATCTTTCCTTTGTTTTTCCTCGTGTGTTCAAAACTGAAATTGTTTTGGCTAGTCTACCTGATGGAATGTATCAAGAGCCAAAAAGAAGATGAATTTCTAATTCTTCTAGTGTTGAACAGCACAAAGGGTTTGATAAATTGATTTAAAGCTGAAATTTTTATGCTGCCGTTTAATTTTGAGTTGGTATATACCGTTCTCGTAAAGGCCCCACGTACGATTAGATGAATTCTTGGAGATGGTCTGGAGGCATCAAATATCATCCATCTTGCCGTCTCTTAAAAGTAAGGTGTTGGTTGATGAGTTTATAATTTAATTAAATTTAAATTAATATTTAATATTAAATAAATAAATAAATATATATATATATTTTTTAATAATATAATTTTTATTTTTTAAAAAAATTAAAATATTTTTAAAAAATATTTTTTATAAAATTTTAAAATTAATTAAATTTAAAAAATTATAATTAATTTATTTATTATTTTAATTATTAATTTTTAAAATTAATAAAATTCATTCCCAATCTTATTCGTCCGACCAATCTATTGGGTCCAATTTTCAAAAAATTGGTTAAAAGCAGCTGGCTGCACGTAGATATAGGCAGCCTCTTAAAGAAATGGGCTGGGCCTGGAGTCGAAATATTTAAGCCGCCTTAGGAACCCACTGACTCAGCCCAAGGCTAATTTGGTCCATTCAAAAAGCCTCACTTTATTAAATAATCAATAACGGCTAGGCAGTCTGCGACTCTGCATATACAAATTACGAACAACCAAAAAATAAAAAAAATAAAAAAAGCGAAAAGGGGAAAAGACTTGACTAGGGCTTTCGCGTAGGGCTGCGTGTCGGTAACTTTCAAATTGTAGCCTTTTTCCGGTGACAGCAGAGCCCAGTTGGGCAACCGGGGGAAACAAAGAGCAAAAAAGAAAGAAAAAAAAGAGAAAAAGAGAGAGAGAGAGAAAAAAAAAAGGGAACACAAAGGTGAGAGAAATGCAAATCAAAGGTGGCAGGACCGACGCCGACGATGATGCAAGGACTCCACCACCAGCAACAGCAACTCGCGGCGCTCCTCTCCGTCGCACTCCCAAAAGATGATTCCTCTTCCTCTGCTTCCCAACCGTCAACAACCACAACCATTACTACCGCCGCCGCAGCCGCAGCAGCGTCGAAGTCGGCCAACTTCAACGCCGAGGACGGTGACTCTGCTCGGCTAGCCGCCATTAACCAACTTCACCGCGCCATCCTGTATCCTCCGAACTCCCTCCTCGTCGCGCACTCCGCTTCTTTCCTCTCCCAGGGACTCTCTCAGCTCCTCTCTGACAAGTACGCCTTCTTCTTTTCTATTGTCGCCATTAAATAGCTTTCTAATTTTTTTTTTTTTATGAAATCAAGAATTTATGTAAAGGAAGGTTTGTAACCTAATCGGAAATTAAGAGACTTAATATGCTTTAGTGTGGCCTTTTAATTGGAATTTTTGTTGCTTGGCCTTGAATTAGGTCATATTCGGTGAGGCAGTCTGCCGCTGCTACATATGGAGCTCTTTGTGCAGTATTTTGTTCAGCTTCAATTGGAGCAAATGGAAGGCAGAACCATGTTATTCTTGCTAGTCTGGTTGACCGGTTTATAGGTTGGGCTTTGCCATTGCTTGGCAATGTGAGTGCTGGCGATGGGACCAGAGAACTGGCGGTGGAAGGTCTACGTGAGTTTCTTAGTGTTGGAGATGTTGTGGGGATCGAGAGATATGCTTTGCCAATTCTCAAGGCGTGTCAGGAACTTCTGGAGGATGAGAGAACCTCCTTGAGTTTACTGCACCAGATGCTGAGTGTTTTGAGTTTGTTTTCCTTAAAGTTTTCTAGATTTTTCCAACCTCATTTTCTGGATATCGTTGACTTGCTTCTTGGCTGGGTGTTGGTGCCAGATCTTGCAGATTCAGATCGGCGTGTTATTCTGGATAGCTTCTTACAGTTTCAGAAACATTGGGTGGGAAATTTGCAGTTGTCTCTGGGATTGTTGTCAAAGTTCCTTGATGACATGGATGTGTTGCTTCAGGATGGTAGTCATGGAACCCTACAACAATTTCGAAGGTTACTTGCATTGCTTTCTTGTTTTTCAACAGTTCTGCAGTCCACTGCTTCGGGGTTGCTGGAAATGAATCTTCTTGAACAGATTAGTGAACAGCTTAGCAAAATGATTCCCCGATTGTTGGGATGCTTATTTATGATTGGAAGGAAATTTGGGTTGTTAAAATGGATAGGAGATTTGTGGAAGTGCTTGACTCTTTTGGCAGAGATATTATGTGAAAAGTTCTCTTCCTTTTACCCACTTGCCATAGATATTTTATTTCAGAGCTTGGAAATAAGCAGCATCACTAAGCCTGGAGCTGAGAAGATGACTTCCTTTCAAGTTCATGGGACTCTAAAGACTAATCTTCAGTTATTATCTCTGCAAAAACTTGGTCTCCCATCATCATCAGTTGAAAAATTGATACAATTTGATGCTCCTATATCTCAGCTCCGTTTGCATCCCAATCATTTGGTGACTGGAAGCTGTGCTGCCACTTACATTTTCTTGCTTCAACATGGGAATGATGAAATTGTTCGGCAGGCAATGACTGTGTTGATTGAAGAGCTGGAGTTCTTGAAGGGTATGTTTAAAAGTTCTGTGGATCTTAAAGATGATGTTGATAGTGCCAAGTATTCTAAATTGTATTCAAAGCTTGAATTACTTGCACTGATGAAATTTGACTTGAAAGTTTTGTTAACCTGTGCTCCTTTGAATGGGAATAGCAGTTTGATTGGTCAGCCAGATATTGCCTCCATGTATCTAAAGAGGTCAGAAAAATTGTTGTCTTTTATTCTTGAGAAACTGGATCCTTTCAACATGCCCATTCAAGCCTATGTGGAGTTGCAAGTCAATATTATTGGTGCAATGGACAGGCTAACTGCAGTTGGATTTTGGGGCGGGCTCTCTATAAGAAATCAGGCAATCAAGGGGGCTTCTCATGTTGCTGCTGAGAAAGTATATAATGCAATCGGTTCCAGTGATGGAAACTTTTCTGTGATTGCTGAGCATCTGGGAAGGTATAGTGGGATCCTTGTTAAAGCTCTACACGTTTCGTCTCCACTTGCAGTCAAAACAGTAGCCCTTGACTGGATCCAAAGGTTCTGTGAGAATCTTATTGCTCTTTATGAGAAACTAAATTTGGGTACACTTTTTTACAAAACATGTGGACATGGTGATAGTATTGGTGCTATTGTTTTCTCAGTTTTTGACTCTGCATCAGACAGGGAACCAAAAGTGAGGTTGCATGTTGCATCGGTTTTGGAGCTGCTTTTGCAAGCAAGAGTCGTAGATCCTGCATACTTCTATTCTATGACTGAAATGGTCTTAGAAAGGCTCGGTGATCCAGACTTTGACATAAAAAATGCCTTTGTTAGACTTCTGTCCCAGATCTTGCCTTTGACAATTTTTATATGTGGTCTATATGACAGGGGACTATTCACCACAAGTAGGCCCCATATGCTCCTATTAGGTAACAGCTCAAATTTGCACTGGAAGCGAGCATTTTCTCTTCAGCAGCTAGAAAGGCAGCTTCACTCACAACAACTTGTCTCAATTTTGAGTTACATTTCACAGAGAAGGAAGGTTCCTCTTTCTTCTTGGATCCAACGGCTCATTAATGGCAGCCGGAGCTCCAAGGATGCTGTTTTATGTCAACTTGATGAAACAAGACACTCTGGGGCCGATTTTCTATGGCTCAATGTAAAGATAGAGGACAATATTCTTGAAAGGGTTTGTTTGGTTAATAATTTGGCTGGTGCTTGGTGGGCTATACATGAAGCTGCTAGATACTGTATTGCAACACGCCTTCGGACTAATCTTGGTGGGCCAGCACAAACTTTTGCAGCACTGGAAAGGATGCTTTTGGATGTTGGTCATGTGCTTCAGTTTGATATCAATCAAAATGATGGAAATGTAAGTATTATTGGTTCTTCTGGTGCTCACTTGTTACCGATGAGGTTGCTATTAGATTTTGTTGAGGCCCTAAAGAAAAATGTCTACAATGCATATGAGGGGTCAGCCATTTTACCATCTGCTACTCAACAAAGTTCCCTGTTCTTCCGGGCAAACAAAAAGGTTTGTGAGGAGTGGTTTTCTCGTATATGTGAGCCAATGATGAATGCTGGATTGGCACTACAATGTCATGATGCTACAATCCAGTATTGCACGGTTCGTTTGCAGGAGCTCAAAAATCTTTTGGCTGCATCTTTGAAAGACAAGTCTAGAGCACAGGTATCTGAGAACCTCCATAACTTCAGGGATAAATTTTCTGGAGACATCTTGAGGGTTTTACGCCACATGGCACTTGCTTTGTGTAAGAATCATGAATCAGAGGCTCTGATTGGTCTACAACAATGGGCTTCCTGGACATTTTCTTCCCTACTTGTCAACGAGAATCAGTCCCTAAGTCACAGTGAAACATTTGGTCCTTTGGCATGGATCTCTGGTCTTGTATATCAAGCAGAAGGCCAGCACGAAAGGGCTGCTGCTCACTTTATTCACTTGCTCCAGAATGAAGAATCACTCGGTTCTATGGGTTCTGATGGTGTACAGTTTGCTATTGCATGTATTATTGACAGTTATACTGCCATGTGTGATTGGAGGTCACTTGAATCTTGGCTATTAGATTTACAGACACTTCGTTCTCAACATGCAGGGAAGAGTTATACTGGTGCTCTGAGTACAGCGGGCAATGAAGTCAATGCAATTCTTGCCTTGGCACGTTTTGATGAGGGTGATTTTGGGGCTGCTTGGGCATGCCTGGATTTGACTCCAAAAAGTAGCAGTGAGCTGACACTTGATCCTAAACTGGCCTTGCAAAGGAGTGAACAAATGCTTTTACAGGCAATGCTGCTTTTTCTTGAAGGGAAGGAAGAGAAGGTGCCAACTGAAATACAGAAGGCCAAATCAATGCTGGAGGAGATATCGTCTGTTTTGTCGCTTGATGGTTTAGCAGAGGCAGCACCATATGCCACCCAATTGCACTGCATATTTGCATTTGAAGAAGGCTACAAGCTACATGGCATGAAACAAAGACCATCAATATTAAGCTCCTATGTTGAGTCAATGCAGTCTATAATAAATAGAGATAATCAAGATTATAATCAATGGTTAAAAGCCCTTCGAGTCTATCAAACCATCTTTCCAACTTCTCTAGTTACACTGAAGCTTTGTATGAGTCTGTCAAGTTTAGCCCGCAAACAAGGAAACCTAATGTTAGCAAACCGTTTAAACAAGTATTTGAGAGATCATGTTATGAGTTGTTCTGCAGAGGGACACCGTGATTTTTTGTTGTCAAATTTGCAATGTGAGGATTTCCTTCTTATGCATTCTGAAAGGAAGTTTGAAGATGCCTTCTTAAATCTTTGGTCATTTGTGCGTCCTTGCATTGTTTCTTCCACATCTGTAGTTTCTGATTCAGATGACAGTATTCTGAAGGCTAAGGCATGCTTGAAACTTTCAGATTGGTTGAGAAGGGATTATGCAGATCTTATTCTGGAGAATATTGTTCATAAGATACAAGATGATTTCAATGTGGACAATGCATCCTTGGTCAGTGTTAAGGACTGCAGATCTAGACCAATTCTGGGTATTACTATTGAGGAAATTGTGGGCACAGTCACAAAATTGTCCACTCAACTCTGCCCTAGAATGGCCAAAGCATGGATTTCATATGCCTCGTGGTGTTATAATATGGCCAGAGACTCTCTCTTTAACCCATGCGAGACCATTCTCTGCTCTTGTGCACTTTCTTCTGTACTTAATCCAGAATTCCCACCTGACAGATTCAACTTGACTGAAGATGAGAGGACAAGAGTGCAATCTATGGTCTTGCAGTTTTTTCAAAGTAAGAGTGATGCTTTTGATAATGAAGAGAGAGAGGGAAAACTTTTGGTTGATTCTGTGCAGCAATTAAGAAATAGCAGCCCTGTGAATGCTTTGGTGCAGCAGGTTGTGGATATAATTGAAGCTGCAGCTGCGGCGCCTGGCGCAGAAAACTGCAGTGGTGAGTCCATTTCTGTTAGTCTAGCATCTCAGTTGCAAACTGCCTTGCAATGCGTAAATGCTGAGCTAGAAGAAACTGACGTCTCATCTACAATTGATAATTTAGTTGGCATTTGGTGGACTTTGAGGAGGAGACGAGTGGCTCTCTTTGGGCATGCTGCTTATGGTTTTATGCAATGCCTCACGTATTCATCTGCTAGGCTTTCTGGTTGTCAGTTTTCTGACTCTAATTGTGAGTCAATGAAACAGAAATCTGACAGCTATACCCTGAGGGCTACCTTATATGTCCTCCACATTCTCCTCAATTATGGAGTTGAGTTAAAAGACACCATTGACCCAGCTCTTTCAGCAATTCCTTTGTTGCCATGGCAGGTGATGATCTCTCTCTCTCTCTAATATATATATATATATATATATATATATATAAAGGGCCATGCAGATTTCCATAAAGATTAGATATCTTTATTATGTACTTATTTCCTGTTCTTCTCATCTGTTAACTCAATACCTCACATTTACTTCCCAAAAAAAAAAAAAAAAACTCCTGGTAGGAAGTCACACCACAGCTGTTTGCTCGACTGAGTTCTCATCCTGAGCAAGTGGTTCGAAAGCAACTGGAGAGCTTGCTGCTCATGTTGGCGAAGCTGTCTCCTTGGTGCATTGTGTATCCAACTCTAGTTCATGTTAATGCCAATGAGAAGCCTTCGGAGGAGCTTCAACAGATATTGGGTTGCTTGGTAATAGAAAATTTTCTTTCATTAATTTTCTTGATACATGTGCATTTAGATTGTCATATCATTTATCATAAATGATTGCTACTCTATATTGTTCTTGTTGTCCTTGAGCATTACTTTGCATCCAACTCTTTGAAAATGATGTGGTTAAAGCTGGTAGTGCTTGAGCAAATTGCAATTTCTTTTGTTTGTTTAGAGGATCACTGTTTTGTAGTAATTGAAGAAAGTCATCATACTTGTTAGCTGTAGCAAGGCATTGGTGTGCTTGGTGCTTGATTTATCATAAAAAGGCTAATTATAAACTTTTCTCTCTTGCAGAGAGGGCTTTATCCGAGACTAATTCAGGATGTCCAACTAATGATTACTGAACTTGGAAATGTAACTGTTCTTTGGGAAGAACTGTGGCTCAGCACACTTCAAGATCTTCATGCTGGTAAGCATAGCTTAATTTGAGGCGCCATTTCCATGGTGCCATTTGGTAATGTCTTACACTTTGGATAACTGAATTATGGCCCTGAGTATCATGGATGATAGGCAAACATCAATCTATAGTAATCAATATGCTGTAGTTGGAAAAAGAAAGTGTGTACTTGCAGTCCGTATGTTCATGTAAAGCAAATATGGATCTTGTTTTACACATTTTCTTTAATTGCACTGAAATTCTTGCAAGTTTATGATAACCTTATACATCTCTGCTTATTCTGGCTTCATGAGAAATGGTGTTTGATACTTTTTGCTACTTAGAAGCATCTCTTCTGAGCTCATGACATGTTGGGTTATGTGACACGGTTCTCTTTCAGATGTGATGAGACGCATAAGTGTGCTCAAAGAGGAAGCTGCACGAATTGCTGAGAATGCTACTTTAAGTCAAAGTGAGAAGAATAAAATTAATGTTACCAAATACTCAGCCATGATGGCCCCTGTTGTTGTGGCATTGGAGCGCCGTCTGGCTTCAACTTCTCGAAAACCTGAAACACCACATGAGATTTGGTTCTGTGAAGAGTATAGAGAACCGCTGAAATCAGCAATTTTGAATTTTAAAACTCCTCCAGCTTCTGCTGCTGCACTTGTAGATGTGTGGAGCCCTTTCAATAATATAGCTGCATCCTTGGCATCGTATCAAAGAAAGTCATTAATATCGTTGAAGGAAGTTGCACCCCAACTGGCTTTGTTGTCATCTTCTGATGTTCCAATGCCGGGCCTTGAGAAGCAATTTAAAAGCTCTGAATCTGACAAAGTTCTCACTACAACTCTCCAGGGGACTGTTACAATTGCTTCTTTTTGTGAACAAGTGACAATCATGTCAACTAAGACAAAACCCAAGAAACTTATCATACTTGGTTCAGATGGCCAAAAGTACAAATATCTTTTAAAAGGACGAGAAGATCTGCGCCTTGATGCCAGAATCATGCAGCTTCTTCAAGCTATAAATGGTCTCCTGCATTCATCTTTTGCTACCCGTAGGCGTTCACTTGGTATACGCTATTATTCTGTGACACCAATTAGTGGTCGTGCTGGTCTTATTCAGTGGGTGGACAATGTGATAAGTATATACAGTGTCTTCAAGTCATGGCAAAACCGAGTACAGCTGGCCCAACTCTCAGCAGTGGCTCCAGGCAATACAAAAAATACCATTCCTCCACCTATTCCCCGACCAACTGATATGTTCTATGGTAAAATCATACCAGCACTTAAGGAGAAAGGTATTAGGAGAGTAATTTCACGAAGAGACTGGCCACATGATGTCAAGCGAAAAGTTCTTCTGGATCTAATGAAGGAAGTTCCTAAACAGCTGCTTTATCAAGAGCTTTGGTGTGCTAGTGAAGGATTCAAAGCCTTCAGCACAAAATTAAGGAGGTAATATTTAAGAGCTTGAATTCCTCATTCTCCTTCCTGGCAGGGCTTTGTAGCTAGCAGCCTGTAGTCTCCATATGGCATACATGTCTGAGATGGAATTGAATTAATGCCTGTATTACTTTTACTCTAAATGCTTTAATTTCAGCTATTTGAGGTTCATGCAGTTCTTTTTTTGATGGTCATCTTTATTTGAACGCTATCTTAATCAAATCTATCTGTTCTCCTCTACCTTGACCCACAAATTCTGGGCCCCCCTTTTGCACTTGTGTTACCTTGAGTCAATAAATCTTTTGAATTACTGCCATTTTTATTTTTCATGGATGCATTTGTTGCTTTTTTCCTTCCATTTGTTCAATTACATATCCCATTTTCTATTTGTTTGTCATTTTTTTTTTGTGTGATGCTATCATTCATACTTAAGTACTTGCTTTAGCTATATCACTTTCATTTTCAATGGGTTTGTATGGTAGTGGCAGCCATGAATGATTTGTTTTGCTGTACTGTATGACAAAAGAAATGGAAATGTGAAGAAATTGTTAAACTTAAAATTGAAGACAAAATTAAATTCTGCTTTCCTCATTTTGTTGTGCCTGGTTTAACCAGACCTTTGTTATCTGACTATCTCAAGTAACAGTTGTACTGTTTTTGGCTTTGTAGGTATTCCGGAAGTCTGGCAGCCATGAGTATGGTGGGTCACATTTTGGGTCTTGGGGATAGACATTTGGATAACATTCTTGTGGATTTCTGCAGTGGGGATATTGTGCATATTGATTACAATGTTTGCTTTGATAAAGGGCAAAGACTAAAAGTTCCAGAGATAGTTCCATTCCGCCTCACCCAAATGATTGAAGCTGCTTTAGGTTTAACTGGAGTTGACGGTGTCTTCAAAGCAAATTGTGAAGCAGTTATTGGTGTTCTGAGGAAAAACAAGGACATCCTTTTGATGTTACTGGAGGTGTTTATTTGGGATCCACTTGTGGAATGGACACGAGGAGACTTTCATGATGATGCAGCAATTGGTGGTGAAGAAAGGAAGGGCATGGAGTTGGCAGTCAGCTTGAGTTTATTTGCATCTCGAGTGCAGGAAATTCGTGTCCCCTTACAGGTACTCCCTTGCCATAATACTTTTGATATTGTCTGTCGTTCTTGCATTGAAGACACAGAAGGTATTCCCTTTTTTGATTAACCAACCATATTTGAAATGTTAAAATATCTGCTGAATCCATAAAACTCCTCGTTTTGGCTATATTTGAAATGCTAATTGTCTGTGAATTCAGGAAACTCTTTTTTACTTAATATGTCAACTTGCATGCTTCTTCCCCTTGCTTGGGATTAAATCTTGTTGGACTTTCTTGTAATGTACTGCATTAATGGTTTTGTTGATTCGGCATTATGGCCACTGGAACTTGTACTTCTAGTGTAAAGATTCTGCTTGATGACAATATCTGTCAGTCTGTCTCATGTTTTCATGTGAAAACTGTGTTAATATTTGTCTTTTAATTGTGATCAGGAACATCATGATCTTTTATTGGCCACATTACCAGCCATAGATTCTGCTCTGGAGGTATGAAATGAAAACTTGAATATTTTGTTGCCTCAAATATGGTTTGAAATGAAATGGTATTGTAATTGATAATACATATTCCAGAGGTTTGCTGATGTCCTAAATCAATATGAGCTCACCTCTGCTCTTTTCTATCGGGCTGACCAAGAGAGGTCTACTCTTATTCTTCATGAGACGTCTGCAAAGTCAACTGTTGCTGAAGCAACTTGTAATTCAGAGAAAACTTGCGCATCATTTGAAGTTCAAGCTCGAGAATTTGCTCAAGCAAAGGCAGTGGTAGCTGAGAAGGCTCAAGAAGCTGCAACATGGTTGGACAAACATGGAAGGATTCTTGATGCCTTGCGGAGTAATTTAATTCCAGAAAGAGATTCCTGCATAAAGCTGAGTAGTATGGCCGATGCATTGTCTCTTACATCTGCTGTTCTGGTGGCAGGAGTCCCATTGGCAGTAGTTCCTGAGCCTACACAGGCACAATGCCAGGATATAGACAGAGAAGTTTCTCAGCTTGTAGCTGAGATGGATCATGGACTTGCCTCTGCCTTAGCTGGAATCCAGGCATATTCTTTGGCTTTGCAAAGAATTCTGCCCTTAAATTACCTCACAACTAGTGCAGTACATGGCTGGGCACAAGTGCTGCAAATATCTGCAACTGCCCCTTCCTCTGATATCCTCTCTGCTGCAAGAAGACAGGCTGCTGAACTTATTGCTAAAATACATGGGAATATTCTGGATCCTGTTAGACACAGTCATGATGATCTTTGTTTAAAAATGGAAAAGTATGCTTTGGAGATTGAGAAAGTTGAAGAAGAGTGTGGTGAGCTAATCAACTCTGTTGGCTCAGAGACTGAATTAAAAGCTAAGAATCGTCTTTTGTCTGCTTTTGTAAAGAACATGCAACATGCTGGCCTCATCAGGAAAGATGCCACTAGTTCTTTCAACCAATTGGGGCAACCTAAGTTTGACACAACCAGTGATTGTAGTTTTCCAGGGGAGCTGGAAGACAAGAAAGAGAAGGTGTTATCAGTTTTAAATATAGCTTTAAGTTCCTTGTATAGTGATGTTAAGCACAAGGTACTTGACATTTTTAGTAGTTCTGCTGGAGAAAGAGTTTCCGGTGATAGGTTTGGAACCATTTTCAGTGCTTTTGAGGAGCAGATAGAGAAATGCATACTTGTAGCTGGGTTTGTTGGGGAATTGCAGGAATTGATTGGCAAGGTAATATTCAGTATGGATACAGATGTAGACTGCCAAGCATTCTCTTATGAGAGAAACTGGGCTTCCATTTTTAAATCCACTTTACTTTCATGCAAGAGCCTGGTTGGGCAAATGATGGAGGTTGTTCTACTGGATGTGGTAAGATCTGCTGTTTCACCAAACTCAGAAGTTCTGGATGCATTTGGATTGATTTCACAAATCCGGGGATCTGTTGATACTGCATTGGAGCAGCTTTTGGAGGTTGAATTAGAACAGACATCCTTGGTCGAACTAGAAAAGAACTATTTTCTTAAGGTTGGCCTCATCACTGAGCAACAGTTGGCTCTTGAGGAAGCTGCTATGAAGGGTAGGGATCACCTCTCTTGGGAAGAGGCAGAGGAGATTGCCTCCCAAGAAGAAGCTTGTCGGGCACAGCTAGACGAACTCAATCAGACATGGAATCAGAGGGAGATGCAAAGTTCATCCCTCATGAGAAGAGAAGCTGATATAAAGAATACCTTGGTTTCTACCGAATGCCATTTTCACTCTCTAACTAGTAATGAAGAGCTGAGGGAGCCACATGTTTTAGGAAGCAAAGCATTATTGTCCATGCTAATTAAGCCATTCATGGAATTAGAATCAATTGACAAAGTGTTGTCAACACTTGTTGGTGGTTCTGTCATTTCTCACTTTGATGAATTTTCTGGTTTACTGGATTTGTTGAGGTCTGGGTACTCAATGTCTGAAAATATCTGGAAGTTTGGTGATTTGTTGGACAACCAATCATTTTTTATCTGGAAAATCTTTATTGTGGATTCTTTTCTTGATTCATGCATACATCATTTTGCTTCATCTGCTGATCAAAATTTAGGATTTGATCAGCTCTTTAATGTTATCAAGAAAAAGCTGGAAGTTCAACTACAAGAATGTATTAGTTGTTACCTGAACAAACGAGTTGCTCCTACTTTCTTGGCTTTGCTAGATAAAGAAATTGAACGTTTGAAGAGTTTGACAGAGGCAACAAAGGATCTATCTCTTGAACAGGTGAAAAAAGATGTTGGAGCAGTGAGGAAGGTCCAGCTTATGCTCGAAGAATACTGCAATGCACATGAAACTGCCAGAGCAGCAAGATCAGCAGCTTTAGTCATGAAAAAGCAAGTTAATGAACTCAAAGAAGCTCTTCGTAAGACTATTCTTGAGATTATCCTGTTGGAATGGATGTATGAAGGATTGAGCCCTTCATACAAGAGCAGAGTTACATTTCAGAACGTTTTTCGTAGTGAGGACAATTTATATTCCACTGTCTTGAATCTCAGCAGACCTACATTGCTGGAAGGTATACAATCTGCTGTAACTAAAATAGCTAGTTCAATGGACTGTCTGCAAGCTTGCGAGCAAAATTCTATTGTGGCAGAAGGCCAGCTCGAGAGAGCAATGGGGTGGGCCTGTGGTGGTCCAAATTCCAGCACTATTGGGCATGCTTCAGACAAAACTTCTGGCATTCCTTCTGAGTTCCATGACCATCTGATAAGGCGGAGGCAGTTGCTCTGGGAAGCTAGAGAGAAGGCATCTAGCATTGTCAAAATTTGCATGTCAATATTGGAGTTTGAAGCATCAAGGGATGGAATTTTTCAGATCCCAGGAGATATCTATGCACCAACAGCAGGTGCTGCTGGCAGGAAATGGCAGCAAGCTTACGTAAGCGCACTAACAAAATTGGAGATTTCTTACCATTCTTTCTCCCGTGAGTTGCTTCCCTTGCTAAAGAATTGAGCCATTCTCTGTCTATTCTATTTCTATAAAGCTGGTGAATGTGTTGTCTTCTGGTTCTTGTTGCAGGCACTGAACAGGAGTGGCAGCTTGCACAAAGCAGTATGGAAGCAGCTTCTCATGGCTTGTATTTTGCAACTAATGAACTCAACATTGCATCAATTAAAGCAAAGTCAGCTTCAGGTTAATGTGCTTTGTTAATGAGTAGAATATCCATGCCTTCCACATCATTTGATAGATAACAGAACAGAAGAGAAGCAGGAAGGGCAAGAACTGGAGAGAAGATGTGCAGGAAAACTAAGACGCCATAAAACAAAATAGAACAGAGTTAAAAAAAATGCAATCATCATGATGACAAGATCTTAAATTGAAAACATAGAAGTAAAATAATTTTTGACATCATACCAATCATGCTGAACAAGATCCTAACTGTAGGTGATGTGAAATTTGGCAGCCCAAAACTCTACTATGTTTTGATAATCAACTTTGCTGAAATTTGAAAAAAAGTTTTCGTTTGGTTGACCTGTCAACTGCTCAATTGATTAGTCTTTTGGAATGTAAAACAGGATTTCTCAATTAATGAAACAAATTCAGTTTAGTGTTCTTTTTTGTATTATTTTTATTTTTAGTGTATACTGTGTACTCACTAATACTGTTAGTAAATATAAATAGAAACGCCTAGCTCTTTAGGTGTCAGGTATTCTTTCTGCCGCCCCCCCCCCCCCCCCCCCAAAAAAAAGTGTGCATAAAAAAGGAATGGATCAATAGACACCCTTTTGCCTATTGATTTCCCTTGTACTTGAACACCTGGAAAGTCTTGTAGGTTCCTCAATTATCTGTGCATTGCTAGACACTTCAATTTGTCTTTTTATGGAACCTTACATGCAGACTTTTGCCTGTTGCAGGTGATTTACAGGGCACAGTCCTTGCAATGAGGGACTGCGCATATGAAGCTAATGTTGCATTGTCTGCTTTTGGTTCTGTGTCCAGGGGTCATACTGCTTTGACTTCTGAATCAGGTACAATGCTGGAAGAGGTATGGACTGTACAAGATTTGATCCTAGACTACTTTCCTTTATTTTTGGTCTGTTGCTTCTTTGCTTTATGACATAAAATGTACTGGAAAAAGTGCTGTGGACATGCTACCAGTTGCATAGGCCCATTCTTGGCATGGCTAAACATGTCACCATTTATCTTCCCAATAAATGGCATTCAAACCTGCATGTTCTTCTAAAATCATGGGGGTGCATTGCTTTTGGCTGGATTTTGACATCTAAGATATGGACAACGGATTGTTCAAGTTTGTACACTATCAGTAGGTGTTTCTTTATTTTTGTCAAATTGTTGATTAAATCAAAATGGCTTCGACTTTAACTTCTATTTGGGAAAAATGGCAACCAAAGCAAAATGCCTTCAGTGGTGATTGTTCTTTATCAAATTTACAGGAAAATGTTTGATCAAAATAAAATGCTTAATGAAAAGATTATTGTTTCTTTGTTGTTATCAATTAATTTAACTTGGATGAAATGGCTTCTTCCACTAGTAACTTTTTTATGTAATCTCAGGCAGCTAAACTGCATCTTTATGACACTAGTTAATGAATGCTTCATGGGTGCCTTTGTTCCATTTCCATTATTCCTGGGCATCATTCACAGGAGACTTAAAAATGAAACATGTATTTATCACATATATCAAATATAGCCTTGGTGTGTAAATCACCAGATGTACTTGAGTGATATCATTGCCAATAGTAGCAATTCAGTAAGTGGGCCCTTTTGTTAGTCCTGTAAATCACTCCTTGTTTTGTAGTCTGCTGTTTTCATGCATATTTTGACTTGTAACTTGGGGAACTGCTGGTATTTGTTGCTGGAGTTTTCATGTTTACAATCCAAATCATCCTTATTTTTAGGTACTTGCAATAACTGAAGATTTGCATGATGTTTATACCCTGGGAAGGGAGGCTGCTGCTGTACATCAATCACTTATGGGAGATCTTTCAAAGGTTTTCCACACCAGGACTTTGTTCTATATTTTAGTTGATTGTGATTTCTAGTATGATAGTTCTCTCTGTTTTCGGTAGCTCATTGTTAAACTATGTCGATGGAATTACTATAGGTATGCAATTGATTGTCACTATTTTGGCAGGCAAATGCAGTTCTTCTTCCACTTGAATCTGTCTTATCAAAGGATGTTACTGCCATGACCAATGCTATGACTAAAGAAAGAGAGACCAAGATGGAAGTATCCCCAATTCATGGACAAGCCATATACCAGTCTTATTGCTCGAGAGTTAGGGAGGCCATTGAGACGTATGAGCCTCTGGTGCCATCTTTGACATTATCTGTGAAGGGGTTATATTCCATGCTGACAAGGCTTGCACAAACTGCAAGTCTCCATGCTGGCAATCTTCATAAAGTAAAATCTTCACTGGGGATCTGTTCCTATTGTTTTCCAATGCACCATTACTGTGTGATCATTTTCTCTTTTTTTTTTGTCTCTGCAGGCTCTTGAAGTACTAGGAGAAAGTCAAGATGTAAAATCACAGGGGATTACTTTGTTGAGGTCAGATCTCGAAGATTGTTCTAATGAATTTGATGATAAGGGATTAGATGGCCTCTCTAGATCAGACGGTGAGAGCACTAGGGATTTCCATGGCGATCCTGATCTCTCATGGAAAGACAAGGGATGGATATCTCCCCCAGATACTGTATACAGTAACAGCTCAGAATCTGGTGTTACATCAGCCGAAGCAAGTATGCCAGATAGTTTCAATGATCAAGCAGAAATAATTGGACAATTGTCACATGGAAGTGAAAGAGAAATAGTGGCAGATAATTTAAATTATGCCCCATCCTCGCAGAGTGATTACCAGGAAAACTCAGTGTCCAATCAATCAGTCTCTAGACGTGAGGATGTTAACAACAGTGAAGTGGGTTGTGCCACATCATTGAATGAGCCAAATGAGCAACTGGTAACGGTGGCATCATCAGGTGATGAAGCTGTAACCTTCCCTGGTGAGTCATCACCACTTCTGGATGAAGAGAACTCAAAGGTGAAAATTGAGGCTAAGGATGATGAGGTATCCCAATCAAACAAAGTTGAAGATGAAGATCATGAAGATGCTTATCCTGCTTCACAAGGTGTCAGTAAATTTGCTCAGGGTAAGGTTAAATCTGCCTTAATGATTATTGCCTTTCTTGGATTCTTACTGCACTTATTTTATCCAAAAAGAAATCCTCTTGTGCTTTGGACACAACTTCATGGGATGAACTTCCACAACACTGTTAGACATAGGACCTTTATCAATGGGGCCAGCAGGTGGAGGGTCCACGATTCTTCACTTGTGTCTTTTTTCCTGCTTATAATAACTGGGCAGCTATGAAGATTGGTTTTCAGAACACCCTGCCATAAGAAATCAAGAAATCACACCTACATGTGAATAATGACATTTTTGTTTTGTACATATTGATCAGCAGTTGTGTAACTTATTATATGAAGTCAGTCCTAATGACACATGCAAGTCTGAAAATAACAATATTAAGTGCCAGAAGCAAAGGCTATAGGATTTGCATCTTCCTTGAAAAATTGGAACATATCAATATAAGTCACCATGTCAGGATCTTTGTAATATAGACAGCATAAAAATGGACTATTTATTGTTGTGATAATATTAATTTGTCTAAAAAAAAGTGATGAAATCATGGAGAAAACTTCAAAGAACTTTGCTTTATGGATGTGGTAGAACCAAAAGAGTGATATCTCGTACCTTTAAAGAACACAATTTCATGTTTCCTAAATGGCCTTGCCTTTTGAGGTTTCTACTTCACAAAATAAACCAGGTAACAACGAGTCATCTTGTTGACTTGAAGCAATGTCTGAAGTGTCTGATGAGTTTTCCTTTCCTTGAATAGGCATCTACTGTACTATCTGTTTAACTTCCTCATTATTTTTTCAATGCTAACTAAAAGTTACTCTTTGCTTACATTTTAAATCAATTTTGTTTTTATGGTTACTTGTAGGTAAGAATGCTTACGCGATGTCAGTTCTAAGGCGAGTTGAGATTAAAATAGATGGCCAAGATATTACAAATAACAGGTATCAGCTTTCTGTTGATACATGTAGTCTTGGTGGAATCTGTATTTAACTGGCTTTGTACCTTTCTTGCTTTTTGTTGCTAACAAAGTCATATGTATATGCCAGGGAAATTAGTATCAGAGAGCAAGTGGATTATCTGCTTAAGCAAGCCATGAGTGTAGATAATCTTTGCAACATGTATGAAGGGTGGACACCATGGATTTGAAATTGTGAGTCTGTATGGTCTGATCTCAAGGAATGTTGAGCATTGCAGCATTTCATTTGCTCACAACACTGGATGGACTCTTGGTTCTTGAACCTTGTCCTGCCCTGCCCTGCTCTGCTCTGCCAGGGAATCCAGCTACCAGTCCTAATGCCACAGAGATTTCGATGCCATCATTCAGCTTCTGTCTGCCTGCTGTCCTGTGCTTGATGAGCCATTTCCTACTTCAGTAAGAAATTGCAATAAATTTATGACGGGCCACTTTAAAAGATGCTACACAGATTTGTTTTCATTCATGCCCTGAGAGGGAGAGGGAGGGCATACTCCAAGCCTGAATTTGACAGCGTTATCCTGAACTGCTCATTGGCTTGTGAGATTTAGACGTGAAATTTTGAAGGGCACTACAATGGACTCCACTAGAGTCAAGGGAGGAGCTCCCTCCGTAATTCAAAGCCTCCCTCCGTAATTCAAAGCCTTGAACAAATCTGCAGCCAAGAGGGTTCTGAACTTAACGATTTGCAACCCACTCTTTTGATGGAAGGAGGATCAAACTCTGCCTGGTGCATTCAAGAAGAATGTCGTTTTTCAGTTATTCCATGGCATCTTGCGGCAAGATGGGATTAGTTGCTGCAGGTCTTGTATTTTGCTCCCAGGCGATCATCCTGCAGATGAAGTAGCCATCATCACCATCAATTGAGAGAAATTACTCCGGTGCATTACTGTATAGCAGTGGTTTTTGTGAATAAGATGACCTCAAAGCTTAACGCTTGAATCTTTACACTCGACTGTTCTGTAATTTCCTTTGTAGTTTTCTGTGTTTTTTATTTTTCTTTATTTTTTTTCAACTTTCTTATTCTAGCTTGCACCATGTGTTAGGACGTCATCTGCTTTTTAGACGTTACGCCAGGGGCAACAATTATCTTGTAACCAAGTACGGGGAAGAGCCTTCTCAAAAAAAAAAAAAATAAATAAATAAATAAAAAGCACCTGGAAGAACAAAACAAAAGGCCTTTTACCAATCTGTGTGCAGGGAAATAATACCTCTAGTTTGTTGCTGGATTGAGAAATCTTGTGGGACCAAAAGCCCATTAAAAACAAAAATGCGTGCGCCGCCGTTTATATTAATCCACAGAACACTTCTTATATATTCCATCCGCTGTTAGTAGGTTATTACCCCATCTCAGCTCATCAAAGCATCAATTGCCTATACTATCTTCTCAATTGTCGCTCTCAGTTGCTATTTTAGTTTTATCATGTCTGGGCTTGTTGATATTTGGACTGGCGAAGCCACCAAGCGAAGTGAAAAAGGTCAATCCAGTAGGCCGGAAGGCTCAAAAGGCACTAGCCCCGAGTCTAGCAAGGTGGTGGGTGAAGCAGAGGAAGGCAGCTTCGCCAAGTCATTGCCCACTTTCTTCCGAGGGATGCATGTGAAGCCGTTACCCCAGTTGGCACTGTCTGAATCCTCACTTTCAATGCTTGTTGAATTCTTAAGCGCTTAACGAAGATTTTCAGCTTATAATATCTTTGTCCTTTCCCTTGTTGTTGTCTCCATGAAATCCACGTAAATGGGGTTCCCCAAGCGTCTGATAAAGCTGTTTTGCTGCATGTAATACTGGGTTTTGCCGTGAATATTACGAGTAGTTTTGTCATGACGTGAAAGCATCTCGAAAATCTCAAAAATCAAAACCATCGAATATCCTCTCCTTCTCCTTTTGGTGTGTTTCTTGACGATGGACTATTCAGCAAGCGAGAAAGCCAGTAAAATTTATGACAGCTGTGGGATTTGAACCCACGCCCTTTCGGACCAGAGCCTAAATCTGGCGCCTTAGACCACTCGGCCAAACTGTCGTGAGCATGAATGTTAGTTAATATTTTCATATTTTAGCTTTATCACGAATATTCTTATCTGCTATCATCCTCCAGACGTGTATTATTAAACTTTACCCGATTTATGTCGCCCTTGAACGATATAAATCGTTAATCACAACAAAACTTTGGGCATTTACCCAAAACTTCAAAACGATTATAGTAGCATCATACGCTCGCGCACACACCCACAGTAACATTCTAAACAGAGATTCGACCAAAAAAAAAACAAAAAAAGGAAAAAGGTCCCACAGAAACGCGTAAATGTCAACAGTTTGTGAGCTAATATCCCACCATCCAAAGATTGGAGATATGCATATTGGATTCCGAGGGGAATATCCAAAAATTATACGGCCGCCCCCAGACACCCCACAATTCAAGAGTATCTAGGGGCAACCACACGTAGATTTTTATGGCCACCAGTCAAAACTACGTTCTCAAAACGGTCTGTGGTTTTCTTGAGACATCCCCCCCCCCACAACCTCTCCTCTATATTTAAGCCCACCAACCTTGCTTCTCTCTTCTCATTCTCATCCCAAACAGCAAAAAGCAAACTTTAAAGTCTGTAGAGAATTAGCAATTCTGAGTCTTTTTTGGGTGAAAACATGCCTGCAGTTGTGGAGAAATGTCTGAGCGAGCTGGCAAAGCTTCAAGATAAGGTCAGGCCGCGGATACTAAGGATCCCAACCTTGCCAAAAGCCAAAGAAGCAGCAGAATTTGAGAACGGAAGAGAAGCTGCCGCACAAGGGACCACAGGGGTTCGTGCAGAAACTGCAATGTCTGAGTCCACTGTTTTCTTGCTTATGGACCGCTTTGCACCTTGTTGAACAAAGCCAGCCGCCGGGAATTGCCTCAAGAAATATTTATATATTTTGCCCCCCCCCCCGACTTTTTTTTTTTGGTCTATGCAAAGCGGATAGATAGCACTCATTGATGTTTTTGGTTTCTATGTATCGAATGAATATAAATCTTTGATCTTTTTGAAAGTTGAGAAATTGGGTCGTTGGTGATGGAACTCTCTATTTTTTACTGCATAGATCGAATGGCACAAGAGCCTTATCTTTTGCAGCTTTATGAGAAAGCAAGTGTGAGTATCTATCATCCTATGCATGACAACTTTGCACCTATCGTATACAACATCAAAGAACACAAAAAAAGGCCTATATTTCTTTAGGGTTTTCACGTGAAGCTGACTGCGAGAGTTCATCATGAAGATGAACTGGCCTCAATGCTAGTGGAAGACAATTCATTGTTGTGCCAGTTGAGTTCCTCTTCATCCCACCTGAGAATATCCTTGGCATATTTAAGTGCTTCCTCAACATTATCAGGCTCCAACCCAGTTACTAGAGAAACATACAGCTTCTTATCAGTGAGCGAATTGAACAAACGCTTGAACTTTACTGCAATATAATGGAAAGCGCGGTGAGCCAGCGAAGGGTTAGTACTGCTGCTGTTGCTGCAGGAGGGATTTGGGGTGATCAGCGGATTGAAGTCGTGAAACCATTCACATTGACTGAGTGGTGACTCTCCAATCTTTTCCTCCAGCAGGTCAAACTTGTTCAGAATCAGAAGGAACTTCTTGTCTTCAAAGGTTCGATGTGTAGCAATGCTCTCAAATAGTTGCTTGCTTGCCATAATCTTGTTAGTCAGAACTCCATTTTTGTCTTCAAAAACCTCATCGTAATCAGTCAAGGAAACACAGAATAAGACCACATCCACGTCTTCAAATCTTTCCACCCATTTGCAGTTTCCTCCAAGGACGTTTGGATGAACCCTGATGAGTTGGTACCTGCAAGTGCATAGGTACGTTACCAGTGGCATTTTGGGTGGCACCAACAAAGAACATGGTATACGGACACTCCTCTTTCCACAGAGTTGTGCAATAGTCAATGGTACCACAGAACTATAATCAATTATTTGTTCCTGAATTTGCAAGAGGCAAGCTCCCGCCAACGAATATAAGCATATGATTATCAAGAGAGCAAAAGGCAAAAACCCCCATTACTAATTAAAAAGAAGGCTTGGAGTTCATGACAAAATTTTCTGTTCCGTTCTTAGAGATCCCAAGAAACAACAAAAAACGATGCTTTATGCTCCCAAATGAAGCAACACAATAAATTCTGTTGACTTAATCTCAATGGCGACAGTGTTCTCTGCAGAGATGGATGTACACAAGCCCCATAATTCTCGCCACGCTTGCTATTCACAACTAGATTTGGGAATATGATTTTCAAAGTTCCAATCTCAGATTTGAGTGAGCAACGGCAATGAAGAGATTTTGACTTGCTGGAAACTAATATGCAAGGAATTTATACGCTAGCTTGGTACGCAAACAAGTTGTTAGCAATGTGCATAATAGAGCTAACCTCAAGGAGGGATCATCCTCATAAGCAATGCTGTCTTGATCTGACGTGGGAAATGAAAATTCCATGGAAGAAAGCCCTTTGGATGAGGTAATTCCCTGCGCATACAAGATGTCCAGTTCAGATGGCTCATAATCTGTTCTTGCAATCTCAACAGCCTGAATCAGACATTGATGGAAAAGGAGAACCCATATTAGATTCAAGGCAAATAAAAGTTCCTATATGGGTGAATATATGTAAGAGAAACAAAGAAAAGGGAAGTAATCTAACAATTCAGAAATGAAAACAACCAAAGAAGGAAAAGCGGCACATCATTGTTCCAGAGCATGGAAGAACCAGTACAAATTTTTCAAAAGGATAGCAAACAAAGACATGTAACTTAAACTTACCCGTTCCAAAAAGTAAGTAGCAAATCTTGGTAGCAATCCTAATTCATTCCTCCGGTCGTATGTAGCTTGGATGGCAGCATCTTTCCACAAATCTTCAACAAAAGGTCCATAGTCACAAGCAAAATCTGGGAACATGGATTCCAAATTACCAGACACCATGACATTGACAAGCCAATCTGAGAAACTTTTCAGACGTGGAGCAATGGAATAGATGTTCTCATCATTGATCTGGTCCACAGTATCTACCATAGCAGAGTAATTTCAGATCCATTATTTAAAAAAAAAAAGAAAAAGAACTACCAATCTCATTGAGAAAAGGAATAGTATATATGAGTAGAAATGATCAATTGAATATAAGCACACAGATGTGCATACATGAATGGAGACAAAATGAATGGAAGACATCACGATGTTGCATGATGGACAATAGGAACAAGTGGGAAGAAAGCATAAAAGGAGTCATGAACAACTAGATGCCGATAAAGTAAAATATAACAGATGCAGCAATTTTGTTTATGGGAGGGGGGAAGGACGGGAGTTGAAAAGCTAACTACTAGAAATTTTGGATACTTTTTGCAATTGTTACTTGGGGTACTCGTTAATCTTTGGCAGGGGCAGGCCTGCCCAAATTCATAGAATGAATCATAAATTTGCGGTAGTTTTAGTTTGGGGCTTCATTTCAGGAGTTTTGAGTCGTTCAGCATGCCTGGGCACATTCTAATTTTGAAACTCCTGTAACTATAGGATTTGGTTGCAATACTCATGAAATGCATTCAGGTAACTGAGGGCAACAACTAATATATGCTGAAGATACTTTTACAATGCTAAAAAGACACCAACTATGACATCTAAATTTTAGGACTTTTCTGCATATCTAAATCATGATTTTCAAAAGATATCCAGGAAGTCACCATAAGGTACAACTTTTGATGATAACCCAAGAGCAGATATGCAACATACCTGAAGTACCACATTGGTTAATGGAACATTTTCTCTTTCCTATCAAAGTTTCTTCCTCAAATTGTTCACGCACCTCAAGGAGTATACCAATGTAACGACATAAATTGGTCTGGATCATAAACTTCAAACTTTGATGCTCCTCTTCAGAAAAAGGAACATTGTAGACAATTTTTGCCTGAAATAACCTTTCAATTAATTAACCATACAGATCTTTCTATTACCACCATAAATAAAGGAAGCTTATGAGAGGGAACTCAGATTTGTGAGGGAGTAACCATTTTATAGTTGTATACAAGGAAAGATAATCTGAAGCACACAAAATGTGAAAATGAGTTTTGATGTTAGTTCAAAGACTACCATAGTAGCTCTACCTGTTTTTTCCTTCTATTTTTTTGAGTACCATAAGTGCCCTGGATAATTAAGATCTTCAGCTGACCATGACAACAGCCAACATGATGAATGAAAGGAATGAAATGCATCGCATTTTAGTTATTGTCAAAAATAGTAGTGCCCTCATTAAGTACACCAGATATATCCAAGTTGAAACAACTATTGTTGAGTGACTGCACGTTTCTGTGTGGAACATCTCATTATTATAAAAGACAAATATGATTGCATCTTAATATGGTAATTCTCATTCACTCAGCAATCAATTTGTTCAACTGACCAAACATGCCAGATCCATACTAAACACAAGACAGAAATTGAAAACATCTTATTTGTGGCAGATTGTGATTTCACTTATATGCATCCTTGAAAAACCCGAACATTATGCTTCCAAATGTTTATAGTGAGGCAAATTTAGTTGAGAGTCACAGATTTATGATAGTTTGCTATCTAGACTATCTTGCAAGAGCATAAATTTCAACAAATAGGAAAGGTACCAAGGGGAGATGTCAGCATGATTATAGCATGGATGAACACAATTGCAAAAAGGCCCTCTGACTGGAGGGTGATTAAAGCCAAGTTTGTCAAGTATGAGTACTAGAACAATCATAGGATAAAAGTTATTTGCTGCTACTCCTTTACCTGTTTATATATGGTACTTGTGCCTGAATTTTTATTACCAACTAGAAGGAATTTCTTAAGTGTTTTCTGCTGAAGGTTGCCTGGTACAAACCCATTTTCTTCCCCACTGGTTCTGATGGATCCAGGAGGTGTTGGCAAAAAAAAGACAGCACAAAGTTTGGGCTGCAAAGAAGTCCCTCCACTTATGTTAAGAGTTGATAATTACAATAAAGCAATTAAAAAGATAATGTGAGTGTGGGATGTCACTGAAGTACATCAATTGATTACCCAATGCAAATGCAAAAGTACCTTTTCCCATATATTTCCTCTGACCTGATTCATTCCCTCTTCTGTATAGGACCCATCATCACTTACCCAAAGGCTAGAGGCTCCTTCATACTTTACACCTGCAAGCTGCCAGCATTTAACAGAAAGGCATCAATCTTAAATGTTTAAAAAATTACATATCAAAATAACCAGATCACACCCAGTGCATTAACCTTCAGCATCAAGAGTTCTGATTTAGTTATCACACGATTATTTATCAATATATTTGTGTTGCCATTGCTCGCTTCTTGCCGGATTTGACCTCCAATTTTCAATTGGGAACTGATTATTTGGCAAGGCTTCTTTCCATCCTATTCAACCAAAACAAAAGAATGAATACATGGTGAGACAATACTCAGATTGTTTTTTCTCAAAAGAGAAGAAATATTATACAGCAGAAAACATGAGTTCAGTTTTTACCTTTCCCCAGTAACCAGACACTTTGTCATACCAATAATGACCTGGTTGTAGTTTTTTGGGCGGGTTTTTGCAGTTCTGTAATTGATATAGCTCATCTTGTGAAAGAGGCTGGCAATTCACAAAAATAGACTCAGGTGGCAGCTGATTTACACCGCAAAATTTCTCAGAATTCATTTTTTGTTTCACTTCTGACTCAGAAAGTAGTTTTCTTAACATTCGAGAACTTCTCCCTAAGGTCTTTCTCTTTGTCTCATCGATCCTTTGACCGATGCAAGTGATACATTTCCTTCCTTCTGGCATTGACCCCATTGCTCTCATAACACAATGAATACAATACTTTGCCCCACAAACAATACAAACCTCCTTTTCGCTAAACCTATTTCCTTTCAAGCATCGATAGCACGTCCCCTTCTTACCTGGCCTTATAGCCATTTGTCTCACAGCTACACTGCTTTCAGCCTCAGATAGATCAGATTCATTCTGCACCACATCATTTGATTCAGGGTCACAGAACGTTACAGCTGAAGGCCTCCTAACATGGGATGGGGCTTCTTCAATTGTGTCCTCCTCCTTGCATGAAAAAATCTGAGAGGAAATGGTGCGTGAGCTTAGATCAGATTCCCTCGAGTCACAGTTAGTGGGATCCATATAATTTTGAAAGTTTTCCCTAATATCTTCTTTCTGATCGTTTGGTAATTCTGACAGTTCCAAGCTTCTTGACAGTCCATGAGAACTATCACAACCATAGTGAAGTGGCAACCTACGAGAACTTCCTATTCCATCAGAGGAAGGGGGTGTACACTCATCCCAATTCCTGGGTCCCAATCTAGCAGAACTAGAACTACCCACTTTGGGACTCGGATTTTCAACATCTGCACACTTTAATGCACCCCAGTCATCTGCCTTGTTGGGCTGTTTGCATGAGATAACATTGCTATATACGAACCCATCTGTGCCTGAGGAGAGAGCAGGCTCAGAACCTAACTTTGGCTCCTTTGACAGTTTCTTGTTTGACGGAGTAGACTTTACAATGGGTTGGATTACTGGCAGTGTAACGCTGTTCGACAAAGAGGCTGAGGCAACCGCTGTGGCTACTGGGAGTTGGTTAACATCCACGGGAAACGCCCGGGGAATATCATAATCGACAGGAGGGCCAGAGTACTCCACCGCAATCGAGTACTCAGCATTATCACCATCATTATCATCTTTTTCTTTATGAAAAAAATTTCTCAACAGCCCGGCCATTTAATACTGTACTAATTAGAAACAATGGGGAAATGAACCAACAATTCAAAATCCCCAACAATTTCTTCGAGTAATAATATTTAAAATCAATGTTTTGGTCAACTCATTAACCAGGGCCACTAATATAAACAACCCATGAAGAACCACCACCTATCTTAAAGACCCCAGAAATCAAGAACCACCAATCTTGGGGGAATATAAAGAATAACCAATTACGTCAAAGACCCATGAAGCAAAACCAAAAACTCAATAAACCCAGGTGCCAAAGAACCACCAAGAGAGTGATTCTTGGCCCCAAATCATCGAAAGTCGTGTAGAAAGTGGTGAAAAAAAAAAACAAAAAACAAAAAGGGAAAACTTGGACGTACAGTGGCCTAAAAAGGAAAGATAGCGACGACTTACAACTACGAGTGCATGTATAGGCGATGCCGAGAAGGAAGATGATGAAAGAAAGTCCGGCCTTACCGTGTTGCCAGTAAAAGATGAAGACTCTGAAATGAACAGGGGAGGTAGACATTGTCAAGAATTGTTTTTTCCTCGTGTCCATTTTTCTGCGTCAGCGTCAACGCGTTGAATGGGAAATCTCCCGGAATTTGTAATAAACGAACGAGAGAGCGAGAGATGAAACCTAAGCCAACTTGACTTTGTTTGATAAGTTCAACGTTTCAATTTTGGATGGAATAATGCTTTTAAACATTTAAAAAAAAAAAAAAAAAAAAAAAACCATCAAGAGCAGCCATGCTGAGCAGACACGTACAGATGCTGACTTTGCCAACTACAATTTTTAACGAAGTGATGGCTTCACGTCAATTGCGAAATCTATCTGGCGCGTAGTTCATGGGTTAAAGACCCAGCCTTCGGCCTTCGGAGTTTGAAAATAAAAAAGTGCCTGTGTTCCCTGTTTACAATGGAAATTTGGGCCAGATTTGAGTTTGATTGGGGCTCGCTAGAAAATCAAAGGGCTACCTACTCGGCCCATTACTCAACTGAAATCGTTCCACGCTTTTGCACTCACTTTTTTTTTTTTTTTTTCTCTTCTTCCTTCTTATCCGGTGGTGGATTTCTAACTCTGTATAAGAAATGAAAAGATTAACTACAATGGGTTTTATAAAAAGTGGAAGAATTAACCGAAAAGGATTGAAATTTTAAGATCGGGCCTGCTTATTAAATTAAGTACGGAGATTTCTTGTAATCTTTTTATTTCAAAAGGTAATTTGTAAAAAAAAAAAAAAAACAATGTGCAGGTTAGTTTTTGGGTTTTTTTTTTTTGGAGCTTAGTCTACAAGGTTTAAGCATATTCATCAGGAAAAAATGCCACCTTTAGATATTCTAATTGGTAATAGGAAGCAACAATTTTATATTCATCCGGACGAATTGCCACCTCTATCTTCCTTGGCAACTTCAATGCTCCAATCCCTTCTGATGTTTGCTTCTGATTGCTTAGGTAATCTTCGCCACGGCACGGGATTCGATTACATCATTTGTCAAACAAGCACGTTCGTGGGTCGGGAGCAAATACAAACATGCTGGTTGAACACGGGGGGCGGATCCTGAGCAGCAAAAGGTTCCAATAAAGAATTGCAATATTGAAAGACTATTTTTCTAGTAAACTTGTAAGCATGTAATCGACGCGCGCACGTAAGTTGTTTAAATATAAATCTTCGGAAGTGTATCCTTTCTCGTGTGAATGAGTAAAAGATCATTTGCTTTAGTTGGGGTAGGAATGAATATAATCAACACTTGTCTTAATGGTTTATGATCCACAGCCAATCTAATTATTAAAATTAATCCTTCCCTGTCATAGAGTATGAGGCATACGATTCATGCTTATGGCGACGTGCGTGTTTGATGTTCAAGAGACGACCCTAGTTTAGACTTAAATTTTTTTTTAATAATATTTACTTCATTATCATCATTTCTATTTGTTATGGTAATATTTGAGTCAGTAATTTTGCTTAAAACACTAGCTTACATGCATCACCTGTCTGTCTACTGAAAATTGACAAGAAGGTAAGACGATCTAAAGACATAAATGTTATGCTCAGACACGTTCGGTCCAGTCACACACACCGTCGAGCAAGGCAGAGTCACATATAAAAGTACAAAATTGTTTATTTTTTATTAAATTTTGAATTGAACTTATCGTAGCACACGCACCATAAAAATTTGTAGTTAATAAATGAGGTTTATGACTGATAAATACTTAATCAAATTTAATAATTAGGTTTCTCTCGTGTTTATTATCATATGGGTTTACTCTAAATTTTATATACACTACAGCTTTTTTACGGCCCCTTAACCTTCTCGCTAATGCATTCACTTTATTGGATATTTCTCTAGGCTATATAAATAAGAGTATCTTTGACCTCTACATAATAGACTTGTATAAATGTCTCCTATTCCATACACAACTTTTCTCTTCTTATTTTAATGGTCTCCCTTTAGGGATTTAAGAACCAAAGTATTAATGGCACCCATTAGTCTCTTTTTATTATGTAAGTATTCATACGGATTTCACTTGACTTGGTATTCACAATTTTGATGTTTCTCATCATCAATCACAAATGGTAAGTATAGATAGTTTTATTTCAATTTTCATTTTAAACTATATATATATATATATATATATATATATATACATACTCTACATCACATATATCTACCCAAAATAAAAAATGAAAAAAAATCAATCCAACTACAATGAAAATTTTGAGTTAATTATTAGTGAAATTTGGGTTCAAATTTAGATATTATATATATATATATATAATTTTTACATATTTCATTAATGAAATTAATATAAATTATAAAAATAATGAAAATATTATTAATTATATCTAATAATTTAATAACAATTTTGTATATATTTTAATTGATCTAAAATTATTTTTTATAATTATTAATTTTTATTTATAAAATAATAATTTATGTTAAATTTATTATATTTAATCTTAATTTTAATAATTTTAAAATTAAATTTTAAAAAATTATTTAAATAATTTCAAATAATAAATAATTTTATAAAAAAAATATAAGAAAACGTGGTATGAGTTACCCCAACATCATAAAATAGTTTTATTTATATAAAAAAAAAATAACTGATAACATTTAGTATACCTTTTTTTTTTTTTTTAAAAGGGAATTGAGATTACGAATACTATTCACTAAAATAATTTCTCTGGCGGGGAACGGTGGCGTCATGCTAAGGTTGCAGGACCAACTTGACGCGTTTCAGTCAACTAACGGCGGTGACCAATCTCCCTTGAAATTACGTGGCACTAATCGTTAGCTTAGCCAGGGAAACTGCTACGTGGCTGTTATATACGTTTTATATTCAGAACGGGAATTAGGGGGCCACAGTCCCCCGCTTTAAAAATTTAACCAAGAAGGGTGGGGCGGTGCCCCACTAAAACAAGGGGGGCTCGGTCCTTCCTCGGTACAGGGCCTGTGGCCATGTGACGTGGCCCTGCGCAGAAAAGGTGCCAAAAATCGTTTGTCTCTATAGAGGCAGCGTAGGCGACAGACAGCCAATCAGGGGCCGTTGACATTTTTGTTGGCTTAACCCCAAATCGATCCGGCGCGCCACAGCTTTTTAAGACTGGAGACTTTTGTGTTCTTCCGTAGGCAATGCTTGCCGTGTGGTTCACCAACTAGCGACTTTCGGGCTGCTTTTGCCCTTCATTACCCGTTTGACAATTAAGTTATCAATTTACGCTCCTTTTTTCTTTTTTCCTCTTCCGAGGCATTTACTGAATTCAATGTGCTTAATTATGTATAATATCCATTAATAAATAATAACATTTGTGTTAATTAATTATTTATTTTTTAACATTATTTTTTTTCTCAGAGAAGATTTGATGCGGTTTTGGGACTAAAAGGACACGATGCATCCCATGCATGTGTCACATCGTTAGTGAACCGCTAAGGTTTATCAAATTTGATTAATTTGAGATATCTATGACTGTAAGTTACTTAAGAGTTGAAATTGGAGAAAGAGGTTCCCAGAAGCACTGAGGATAACGATCGAGATGGTAGACTGGTATGCGGATGAACTTCCAAAATGCGGTAAAATGGTCCAAATTGAATTTTAGGTAGATTTATCTATGGATTTTGACCTCCCAATTTCCATAATTGTTTTGGACTGCAAAAAAAAAGAAAAAAGAAAAAAAGAAGGGTCATATACCGATCCCTTTAAATATATATCCTTCAACCAATTAGAACTTGAAAATTAAAGGTGCATAAGGATAATACTTGGCTGAAAAAAAGGGTGCGTAAATGGCTTACCCAAATTGAATTCGACTTTGTTTTGCTTGAACAATTTAACTACATATTTTCCCCCACGTGGTTACGACTTAAGATAAAAGAAATTCAGAGGTTGCATCGTTCCTTTCCTTCCCCGAAGAAACAAATGCAACATACGGCAAATTTCAACAGAAACAATGAAAACAAGCATCCGGCTTAAAATGACCGTTTAGTGTTAACACGGATCAACCCCTCCGGGTACTGCTCGCTTCTCGTCTAGTCCACCAATCAAAGATGATAAATAATTTCCTAAAGCTCAATATTTACTTAAAAAGTTTAAACCCAAAAAATCTCATCAACATTATTCTTTACCGTACACTCCTGTCATATGTTAAATTCAACTAACATATGATACAATGAAATTAAACTGAATATGTTAAATTTATGTATTAAACCCAATAAAATGGGTTAATTTTACGAAAGGGAACAAATAAAAGTAATTAAGTTACTAAATAACGATTATAAATGACAGAATAAATTAATATTTGATACCATGTTAAATAATCTATTGAAATATCGAGTACACTTGAAATTCAAAAGCCGACTAAGTCAAAAGGTCAATTTCTTCCTCTATATGGATAAAGGGGTGTTCAACCGAGAATGTGAATGCAGTTCTCGCCATGTTATTCTTTCCATTAGTAATCCAGTTGTGTTCTAGAAGCAAAACCCACGAGAAAAGCAAAAACTTTTCACTACCAAATCATAATAGCGTGTGAAAGTGAAATTCAAATGCATTAAAAAAAAAAAAAAAGAAAAAAAGAAAGACGACGGCATGAAGATCACGTTGTAGTATACTCATTACCGGCACACCTGGTTTCCCGGTTTTAATGTCTCTCCGCGTGTCATCCACTGACAGCTTTCGATGACCAACCGCTGTTCAGGCCGCAGTTTTTATATATAAACTCGTTTCCCCTTCTTGAACCTTTTCAGTTCTCCAGCTAGCACCAAAAGCTCTCCAATTTCCGCTTTCTCTCTCTTTCTTTTTTTTTTTTTTTTTATAATTTCAAAGCTTCCCTCAAGAATCCCCATCTGATCTCAATCTTTACTGTTGAATTTTCACTAAAGTTTTTGGTTTGTACGAGATACACGAAGGAAGGGTCGAAAACATGGTTACCGAGCGCGCCAGCCGACATCATCTGCACCGACCCAAGTTCGGTGCCCTCTTGTGCGCGGAAGCCACAGTCTTTCCCAAGCAAGAAATCGATAATAACAATGAATCAGACTACAAGAACAGCAACAGCCCCACCATTCCGGCAAGTCCGAGATCATCATTCTACAATAGCGGCAGGACCGGTGCCAGCACGCCTCCAACAAGTGGTGAGGCCACTCCTTACTACCTCTCACCTTGGAATCAGCCATCCCCGTACGCTAAATCTCCATGGATAATACCATCGCCAGTGAACCGCCACTTTCCCAACAATGGTCTTATATGGTCCATCGTCCGCGAAGAAGGGCACGTCTATTCTTTGGCAGCTTCTGGTGATCTCCTCTACACCGGCTCAGACAGCAAGAACATACGTGTCTGGAAGAATTTGAAAGAATTCGCGGGGTTTAAATCCAACAGTGGGTTAGTCAAGGCCATTATATTGCACGGAAACAAGATTTTCACCGGCCATCAGGATGGCAAGATCAGAGTCTGGAAGGTTTCTTCCAAAAACCATAAGAGAATTGGAAGCTTACCCACTTTTAAAGATTACGTCATAAGCTCTATAAACCCGAAAAACTACGTAAAAGTTCGTCGGAACCAGAACGTTCTGCGTATCGAGCATTTCGATGCAGTTTCTTGCCTGAGCTTGAACGAAGACCAGGGCTTGTTGTACTCAGGATCTTGGGATAGAACCTTAAAAGTGTGGCGTATTTCAGACTACAAATGCATGGAATCAATCAACGCCCACAACGACGCCATAAACTCCGTGGTCGCCGGTTTCGATTCGTTTGTTTTCACGGGATCAGCCGATGGAACAGTAAAAGCTTGGAGAAGGGAACTGAAAGGGAGTGGGACCAAGCATTTCTTGGTCATGACGCTGTTGAAACAAGAATCGGCCGTGACAAGTGTAGCGGTTAATCGAGAATCGGCCGTGCTTTACTGCGGTTCTTCTGACGGTCTGGTGAATTTCTGGGAGCGTGAAGAGCACTTGTCGCACGGTGGAGTCCTCCGGGGCCACAAGATGGCCGTCCTCTGCTTGGCGTCGGCAGGTACTTTGGTGTTCAGTGGGTCCGCTGATAAAAGCATATGTGTGTGGACAAGGGAGCCTGATGGTGTCCACATCTGCTTGACCGTTTTAACGGGTCACGGTGGGCCGGTTAAGTGCCTGGCCGTTGAAGAAGATCAAGAGTCGTCTGACGAGCCTGATCAGCGGTGGATGATATTGTACAGTGGGAGCCTGGACAGGTCTGTCAAGGTGTGGCGTGTGTCGGATAACATCCACGCGCCAGAGTGGAGGGGGATAGGTCTATCCCCGGCGAGGTTAAGCCATCCTTCGCCGGCCCAGAAAAGGGGACACACTCAAGGATGAGACCATAGAGTGACGCGAGTTCAATGGATGTAAAGAGCACGCGCGGATACCATCAACTTCGTCTACCGTTTGATTACCCATTTTCATTTTGGCATGTGGGACCCTGCAAGAAGAAAATATTAGGTGCATGGATCACTTGCCTTTTTGTTTTTTATGTTTTTTTGGATCAAGCGTTGATGCCTCTAAGTATTGGGTGTTGATATTGCAATTTTACCAACCATGTACACGATGGGTGATGGAATTTGATAGTATCCGATCATGCTTTTGGATTTAATTCGTCGGGGGTTGTGCAAATGCAAGGGGGGACATTCATCTCGTGTCCTCTTCGTCCGTGTGCTCCTGTAGATATGTATGCTGGCTTCGAGTAAGAGCTATGTCAATTAATCAATGAATTAGCAATGCACGTAGAGAAGCATTGCAGTCTACTAGAGTGAACAAAAATAAATGTTTTGTACTATATTGGCAAAAGATGCGTGTACACATCTTTGGGACATATTAAAGTTGTAAATATTGCGAAGTGTATTTGGGGATGATGTTGTCTACGATGCTTCTTCGTTCTTGATGTCCACACAACATTGTTTTTTTTTTTTTTTTTCTTTACGTCTATTCTGATTTCTTTCATGGCTTCTCACACTGTCACACACACAATGCTCATCAAGACTAAGGAGGAAGGAAAAAAAAAAAAAAAAAAAACCCTTAGTGAACCTGACCATGAAGGTGATTAAAAAAATTTTTTTTTGAAAAAAAAAAAAAAGAAGAGAGGGATTGAACATGAAACATTTTGGCCCCAAACTTCAATTTTAATCAGTAGGCTGACACTTTCTTTTGGTACATTTTGGCTAAATTTTTAGCCCAAATTGTATAGAGAAAAAGTTGCTGAGCATGAGTCCCTCAATAAATCTTTGTATGAATTTTATCTTAAGCGTAACAATAGAGAATAGTGTTCTTCCACGTTGTAAATTTTTATTTTAATTTTCATCTTTTTTAATATAAATTATTCATTATTTTATATCAAATAATAAATTAAATTTATTTAAAATAAAGATAATAAAATAAATTTATGTGGTATAAAATTATAAATAAATTATATTAAAAAAAAAATGATTCAACATCTCACATACTTTTTATTCAATATATGAGAGAACCAAAAATGAACATGCATGTGTGTCACTTACCATAAAAGGACGTCAGAAGAGAAATGGATTGGCAAGGCTTCGGGACCAGCTAATCAACGGAAACGAGCAAAGACGAATGGTCCAGAAAGTTTGGGACGACGAGCTTGCTGATTGGGGAGGGGGGGGGGCATGATTAAGGAGGTTCACATGAGACATCGTAATGTCGCTTTTCTTGTTTTTTTTTGGTGTTTTCAATGTTTTAAAACGAAAAGCCAAAAATATTCCTTGAAAATCTCACATTGCAGTTCGAATGATCGTCAATGGATTCATGAATTACCACCAATGCAACGAATGGAAGAGAAAAAATAGGATCGGAATAATCGAATACGTTGCTATTTATTGTGGCGTAAATGCACTAAATGTCCGGACAAGAGCCAGAAAGATACGTTGTTTACGTTCAATAATCAACCGTATCTTCGAGCTACCTGCAAGTGAAGCAATCTAGAAAATGAAATGATAAAAAACCAACAATGAAAACGATATAGATCTTGTGGTAGAAAGCCCAAAAAAACAAAAAAGTGGTGGGTGACTTGCACACATTTAAGGCAAACGAGAAGCTTGAAAGCGAGAAGACTTGAATTCGACTACACATCTAATTCTGGTAAGGTCAACTGATACTTACGTACGATTTTAATATACCTACATTAAGGAGAAACGCGTGACATATAATACAAGGGGAGGGAGAAGCAAGAGAGAATGGCGACAAATATGAAATAAATAAGCTATCTCTTGCGCCCTAAGCTTCATTCCCTATTCAATTCCCACCAAAAAGACAAAAAATTAAAAAAAGAGAGAGAGAGAGTTCAGTTTCCATTAAAGAATGGAACTTTTTCAGGAAACAATAGCGAAAATCTTACAGAAGGTGGTAATAGTTGGGATAGCTCCATCAATACCATATTCATCTTTTAAAAAAGGATAAACAAACAAGGGGTCTAGAGTTGGTGATCAAATCCCAAGAAAAAAGAGAATTTTTTTCTCGAGAAATTTTGCCCCCATTGATGAGATAAAATACCCAGGAGCCCCCAAGTAACAGACTTCAATATGTTTTATAGCAAAGGGTACATAAATAATCAGGCAAAATATGCTTTGCCAAGGAAAGGATCTCGACATGCTTCTTCTGCCTCAGCCCATGTGGGACTGGTCCAAAGACTCTGGTCCCAGTTGGCTGACCTTGCTTGTCAACCAGTACCAAGGCATCGTCATCAAACTTAATCACACTTCCATCAAAGCGACCCCACTGCATCGCAGCTCGTACAACCACAGCATACACAACCTTCCCTTTTTTTCACTTTTCCATTGGGTGCTGCCTCCTTGACAGATGCAATCATGGTATCTCCCAATCTTGCTCCTTTCCACCGTTCAGAGCTTGAATGCACATCACTTTTTTGGCACAGGAGTTGTCCGCTACTTTCAGCACGGTCCTCGTCTGGATAAACGTCCTCTGTTGCTGCAATTGCAGAAGAGCAAAGAAAGAGAAGAAATTGCTTAATAAACCAATTTGAACAGCTAGGTGATAAATTGCTGAGAGACCTAGTGCATGGCCAGCTGCATTTTTGGCTAGCTCTGGCCAACTCTGTACTACTGTTTTCGTGCATTAGGTTTTTTAACACAATCTTCCTACTTTTCCCAATCGGTGAATATTATCTGGATGGCTCCACACAAAGGAGGAAGCCTTTGCTCCTCCATCTTTCCAGGAAAACAGGGCATAATTAAGCATCTCTTTCATCTAGGGAAACAACAGGTGTTGCCCAAGTAAAACTGCTTCTCCCTAGCCATTTGGAACATAAAAAAGCTTCAAGACTATTGAACCCATCAAATGCAACTTCTTAGTGAACATCCTCTAACACATTCCAATTCTTGCAAGATACAAGATAAAAAGAAAAAAAAAAAACCCAACAAGTTCTTTTCTTATTTTGTTGCTTTTATATTATTTTATTTTATTTTGGACAGGAAATACCTATAGGCCATCTTCAAACAACCTACAAATGGAAAATGATATCCCAACCAAATTATAAACTTCAAGAAATAAGACATCGACAGGCCTAAACTTGACATAAACACATCCACCAACCTGAGATAAGAAATTGCTGCATGCAGTCTCATTGGATATGCTCAACAAACCAGAAAAGTTGTTAACAAGGCCCCCAATACGGCTCACAGGTCATTTTTTCCAGCATGTAAATACAATACCAATGTGTCAAGTGCAAAAGATTCCATTAAAACTTATAACCAGCACGCAAATTGCTTCTTCTGCGGAGGAATACAAAAAAAGGTAATGAGCAGAAAGCAAACACAGAAGTCTTAAAGCGGCAAAAAAAAAAAAGTTGGGAGCTGCATGTAGCAGAATAAGAATGAGATCCCAGTTAATGCCACCATCATTAGTCAATAGGCATTAGAAGACTGCTTACAAGCAAATTTCTTTCTAGTAAATTGAGCATGATTCGAACTCGAGACCTCTCTGTCCTGTCTATTCTAATTCTACAGCTTAAACATGTCAACAACCGAGAAATGTTAAGCAAGATACAATCTTGGAATATGAACCATTAAACCCAATCTCAAACTAAAACCGGCAGGCATTAGAATTTCAAAAACAAGTTGTTCGAAAAACCAAACACCTTGCGTGCAACAGCCAAGCTTGCACATTTAGCTTACTCAAACTCTTTTGCCATTCAACGACCCAAAAAATGTGCCTATTTTTGTCTACTGGTTGAATTTTAATTATTAATTATAATTAATATATTTTTAAAATAATAATAAATCAATAAAAATTAATAATTAAAATTAAGTAATGTGAAGAAAATTCTGAAAAATAATTGACTGGGAGCCAAAAACGACTGGGTCAGATTCGTGAAAAGTCAAAAGCTGTTCAAGATTTATTTTCTTTAACAAAAAAAAAAAGGGAAGATGGGAACGACAACTGGAGTGTTTACGTGTGGATCTACAATCAACGGGCAAAAAATCTAGTTGTCGTACACGTGGCATCGAAATGTCGAAAATCCAACGGTCTCGTTGACACAACCAGAAAACGACAAGGGTCAAATTTTGACTCTCCATCTCCACGTTGGACAGCGCCACGAGGTGAGCTCGATTCTTTCTACAAAACCATGTGTTGAGTAAATTCAAGAAATGGAATTTACCATGAAAGGCTCTGATTGCTGAAGCATCGCATATTAATTTCATCACCTTCTGTCTCTGAAACAGCTGGTTGAGTTTTTCTTTCTCGTACTGTGTTTCTGAACCTTGTCGGGGTCAGCTCGGATCAGGAGAGGTCCTAGAGAACTGAGGAGGAGTTAAATTAGGAAGGAATGGGAAAGAGAACGTACTGGGGGACCATGAGGAGTGATGAAGAGGCGATGGAGTTGACTGCTTCTGACTTGAAAGACTTGACTGTTGCTGCCAAGAAACTAGCTAATCATGCTATCAGGATTGGTGGGTTAGGCTTTGGGACTGCTTTTTCTTGAATGGCTCGCTTCTCTTTTCTGCAGCGTATGCATTCACTTCACTCTCTCTATTTATCTCTATTAAACTTAATTGATCTTACTTTGTATTTTGGGGTATTTTTTTTATGAGTTCGCCGGTTCAGACTACTTATCTTATCTTCTGTTTTCGTTTTTCATTTCATATTGGTTTGTCTCTGATCTGAAGCTAATATATCTTGAATTGGCTGTTGTTTTTCACTAGATTTTAGCCTAACCTGCTACAGCTTGTGCAGTTATTTATTGATCTTGGATCGAACAAATTGGAGAACAAATATTCTTACCGCATTACTGATTCCTTGTATTTTCTTGAGTATTCCTTCAATTCTGTTCAGCATTGTCAGGCAAGTAGTCCTCGTTTATGGTATCGCTTATTTTGATAACTTCCCTGATTGTTACTCAATGGTTTTCTTATGCAGAGGAGAGTTTGGAAAATGGGTTGCTTTTATTGCCGTTGTATTGCGTCTTTACTTTCCTGGACGTTTCTCGGGTATGATTTATATTGGACACACAGTGTAGAAGCTACAGATAGGTTTTATTATTGTTTCCACAAAAAGGGTGTTTCACGATTGGGCATATAAGATTTGAAATTTGTTCCTCTGTCTTGCCAACTTTATTGGTTTCACTTAAAGGAACATACATTTGTTTTCTAATGTGTATGGTATATCAGCAAGAATGTGCCGTTTAAATCATAGTATAAGTTTCTTAGCTTTGATATCTGACCACTGATTATGTCCTGTTTCAGATTGGCTGGAGATGCCAGCTACTTTGGTTCTTTTTATAGCGGTGGCACCCAGTCTGTTTGCCATGTGTCTTGTCATTGCTTGTTACTTGCGGCAAGAACACATCAGGGCTTCAGGCGGTCTCAGAAACTCCTTCACAAAAGCGCACGGCTTATCAAACACCATTGGAATTGTACTTCTGTTCGTTTATCCTGCCTGGCCATTGGTAATTGATATCTGACCACTGATTATGTCCTGTTTCAGATTGGCTGGAGATGCCAGCTACTTTGATTCTTCTTATAGCGGTGGCACCTAGTCTGTTTGCCATGTGTCTTGTCATTGCTTGTTACTTGCGGCAAGAACACATCAGGGCTTCAGGTGGTCTCAGAAACTCCTTCACAAAAGCACACGGCTTATCCAACACTACTGGAATTGTACTTCTGTTCGTTTATCCTGCCTGGCCATTGGTAATTGATTTCCTTTAGGCGTAGCTCAAGAGATGGTGTGTTGTCCAGATATGCAAAGTTCCTTGAATCTTGGTATGTGTCCTTTATTTTATTGGGACTCGGTAATTTTTTTTATGCAATACATTGCTGCAGTCGGATTAACTTGTTTTCTTGTCATAAAAAAAAAACATAATATATACATAAATATTATAAAAATATTAACTATCATTGACCCGCCAATTCAACCACTGATCCCCTACCCTACCAAGCAGGGTTATGTAAACTATGCTTATAGGTTTAATTTCTTGAGAAAATGAAAATAGCATGAATGATATACGTATATGAGGGAAATCTGATAGGGTTTACAGGCTTCCTTGAATCGAAATTTTCAACTAGTCTTATTATCCATGTATGAACATTACAATGAAAGATGAGGTGTTACAATCTTTTCCACCCGTTAGGGTTCTGTAACAAGATTGAGCTTGGTGTATGAGATTTTTGAAATTCCAGGAGACAACTCTTGAATCTGCACACTGCAACCTGGCTTCCAAATTCAAAGCTGCTCTCATACCTTCAATCCCTTTGCTTCACTGTACAATTTATCAATGCAATCCTGTACACAATGTTGTCAGGACATAAAGTCAGAATTGCTGTCCCTTTATTATCTCAGAAGTGAAATAACAAGGTTTGTTAATGTTTTAGTGAAACATTTTATGAACCAGGATGTCGCACTCAAATAGGATGTCTTAGTGCATGCTCTGCCGTTATACAAAGGATAGGCCTTTAACGTAACACTCTAGATTCATGTGATAACTGAAACCTCACAATGGGAGAAAAAGCACTTTTTTGTTGATATTTTTGCTAAGTATGCTGTTCTAAAGATGGAAAGGCATACCTTGTAGTATCTAAGTAATTGTGGCCTTTTCAGCTTGAATGTTGGAGTCACCAGATCCCTCTCCATATCAAATGGAAGTGGTTCCAAATGGACTGCTTTTAACATCTCAAATCCTTTAAGCTGTACCAATATTTTTTGCATCAGTGGAGGAAATCCAATAAAGTGGAAGATTATCCACGTCTTTTAAGCTGTACCAATACTACAAGGAGAAAGGAATATGGAAGATTATCCACGTACTTGGTGTTTCTGACCGGTGTTGTTAAGCTCATCTAGAATGTATTTCCTTGCCTTCGGATTCTTGCACAGTGATTTGTAATCGTCTGTCACGTTTTGGTTTGCCGCCCATTCTTCAAGTGCCTGTTTGTCAGGGACCACTACAGCTACAAGAAATGACTCAAAACTGTTGCCGTAGACCCAAACCTGTGCTCCGAAAAAAGGTTAAACTAATTGTGAGATTGCAGAAAAGAAGAAATGCCCGTCAAACTAAACCGCAGGCGTATAAATCAACAGTCCGGATAATAATTATTCAGATTAGACAACGTACCGATGTTATAAGAGGGCACCGGGAATATGTATTCTCCAGGCTCTCGACGGCCACGTATTCACCTTGAGACAACTTGAATATGTTCTTTTTCCTGTCAATGATTTTCACTGCTCCATTTGGTTGCAATTCTCCAATGTCACCTGCAACATTGCACAAATCATTTCCTCACTACTTATTTTTTTCCAGGTTATTGTGTGTTTGAGCACTTAAATTCAAACTTTCTAGTATTCCCACGGTGCCTCTTGGTGACAAATTTAAAGATTGTAAGGCTTTTCATGAACTAGGCTTTCTGCATTTGAGTATGTTCCATAGTGGAGCCACTAATGTGCCTGGAAAGCAGTCTCCTGACCACCTCTTGGCATCATTGCTCAGGCAAAACTATGAAATGCTTATTTTACCCGTGTGAAACCACCCGTCTATCATGACTTCCTTCGTTAGATCTTCTCGCTTGTGGTAGCCAGAAAACAAGGTGTTCCCTCTCAGGCAAATCTCACCACGTGGGACACTTGATAATGCATCATACTCCATCTCTGGCACTGATTCAAGCCTCACTTCGATGGTTGTCATGGGCACTCCAACAGTCCCAATCATAGGATACACATTTCCTATGGATGTAAGACATCCGCCACAACTTTCAGTGAGCCCTGTGATGCAAAAACATAGAAGATAAGCAGAGCCGGAGGAGCAAAGCTACAAAACAAAAGGAAAAAAAAGGCCTCCAGTGGAAACAAAGAAGAGTGTTTTCACTAGAGAATTTCATATTGAAGTCTGAGGGAAAAATAACAAATAAAATGTAAGCGGTTTATTGTAACCATAATGCAGAGTAGCTCAAAGCCAGCATCATCTGATTACAATGGTTTATCGGAAATGTGAAACTGGAATCTTGCCAAGAATTTAAGTGAAGTTTGGAGTTAATAAAATGAATGATGTATCATTTAAAGAGTCTATAGTAGATTTGTTATTGTCTCATACCATATCCTTGTGATAAGGTAGAGCAGGAGATGACCCTCAAGAACTCCTCCACATGCCTAGAGAGAGGGGCAGCACCAGATAGCAAAATGCGGACTCGTCCCCCCAATACTTGCTTTGTCTACCAAAATCAGCACATTTTTTTCAGATTGCAAATTAGAAATTGCCGAATAGGACTGACGGTGCAGAATGACCAACCTTGTTAAAGACAAGCCTATCAAAAAAAGGCGCTGCATTTTCTTGTGGCAATCCTTTCTCGAGGTTGCCCAACTTGCTGACAATAGCGTCTCAATTAGCATATTAACGAGGAAAAGTATAAAACCTGAGAAACTTGACATTATAACTCACTAGTTATAGGCAAAATCAAACAGTTTCTTCATCAGTACACCTCCAGAAGAAATCTTACTAATTGTACCTTCATGAATAAACTGCGGAGTCAAATGCTTATGTCCAGAAAGATCAACAATCTAGGCAAATGATAGTCATAGGAACAATGTCTCAAACCATTGTATAGACGGTCATAAACTCTAGGGACGCCGCAGAATATACTTGGCTTTACTTCCTGAATGTCTTCAATCAAGTATCTTATATCCTGTATATGCAAATCAGATATAAAGGTGATAATTTTAAAGAGATACTAAACCATGACAGAAGTGTTCCAGAAGCTGTTTCTGGTTTATACCCCTCGCCAAAATCCTATTGAGGCACCTTTGTAGATGCAATAGGTCTCAATTATTTGATCATAAACATGGGCCAAAGGCAGGAAAGAGAAGTATGAATCGTCTTCTCCAGCCTGTAACATAGAAAATTCTGTATCAGCACCCTAGCAACACTGCCATTTAATCACCTGCTGGGAAGCAGGACAGAGATCAATCAACCGAGGCATCCTTACACTATATAGGACATTGTTAATGTTTGGTACAAGAATCAAATTAGACTTAGAACTGCAAGATATGTACTGACAAATCAGAGACACCTATATAACTTGCAAAAATGATTTCAGTTCAAGGAAGAAAAGATACTTTTTTGTGTTGATGCAGAAATCTGAAAAACTTTAGCCGTGCAACAGAAGAACAAGAAAAGATGCATTCTTTCAGAAACATTATTTTGTGTGTTTTGATTGTTACCCCTCTGTCTGTGAGAAACAGCAGATGATCCACCGACAAAACTTCAGCCATGATCCCTGCATTTGTAAGAATAACACCTTTTGGTTCTCCTGTTGTTCCGCTCGTGTACATTATTGTGCAGATGTTGGTTCTTTTCTTTGGTGGTAGTTCACAATTCAGACTTCCCTGTGAAGAAGTGGATAGCAGGGTTGTAATTCCAGCTTGAATGACCAATCAAGAATTGAGCATTGAAGCACAGATTAGATGATCTATCTTGTAAATGGACATGCATACCAACTGAGAGAATTCCTCCCATGAAAAGCAAGATACACCGAGTTCCTCAGCTTCATTCTTTTGCGAGCTAGAAACATTTCCAAAGCTGACAATAACTGAAGCAACAAAAAAAGAACATACTTTTCTCTTCATTATCAGTTGTTAAACCTTCTTGGGAGGGAGATGAATTATACAGTCTTTTGACCTACTTTTTAAATTTGAAGAGCACTGTGGAAGGCAGGATAGAATCTGCACAAAAAGGTTCCAATTTAAACAAGAAGAATTTTGAGAGAACTATACATATATATATATATATATAAAAATTCCTGGGAGTAAATTGCAGAAATTTCTTTAAGCAGAATTTGGAGAGAGCTGCAGTGATTTTTTAAGCTGGCCCGGCGTACAAACCAAATGTTCATTATATCAAATCAAAATAACTTACAGCAGAGAGCTTGTTCTCTTGGACAAAGGCAATTGAAACTTCAGCATGATTGATGATGAACTCCACCGCATTAGCGCCTAATCATTGGTAAAACCAGTGAATGTAATGGGAATCCAACAACCTTATAGTACAAAACTGAACTTGTAATAAGCAAACTGAACCATATCCAAGAAGAAGGAAAAAAATGAAAAAAAAAAAAAAAAGAAAAACTCAAGCATACCAAGAGTGTCATATAGCGGGACATATGTTACAGCCTGGCTATTACAAGCCTGAGAGGAATCGAATAAAACTATCAGATTATTTATCAAAGACAAGATATGAATAACGTTGTAAATTACAATCATTTATACCTCCATTGCAATAATCCATTCAGGGCAGTTGGAGCCATAGATACCGCAACGATCACCCTAGCATCACATATTAATATGTTCTAAGTCAATTCTTGCATTTACAAGCACCCAAAAGAAACTCTTAGACAAAGAAAGTAAAAAAAGCAGAAGAAGAAATAAAATAATGGAATTTAAGATGAACATACAGGATTGACACCACGCCTTCTCATTGCCGAGCCTATTCTCATGGCAGAATCATAAACTTCTCCGTAAGTCAGCCATGCATAAGGACCAGCCTTGCAAATTGTAATGGTTCAGGTCAACCCCACGAGTTTGTCAAATGAAAAGTGATCAATTAACGATTAACCATCGATTCAAAGCTTTGTTTGACATGTTAATGTGACTAAGCCAACATGACGTAGAGCAGTTATACACAAAGAAATGAATGAAAGATACCTCGGAATCAGTAACTTGGCGCCGACCAAGCATCCGGTTGTTGGGATTCTTCTGAGCTGTATCACTGCAAAATTATTATAATAGAAATTAAATAGATGAAAAACTGACGGCCTATTAGCTCAGTTAGTTAGAGCGTCGTGCTAATAACGCGAAGGTAGGTCGCAGGTTCGAGACCTGCATGGGCCAATCATTTAAATTGTATCTTTTAAACATCAGCAACCAATTCATTCAAGATCTCAAAGAGAGATCAGTGTAACTCCAAGGCAGCCATTTTCAAGAACAGGAAAAAAGAGTAAAAAAAAGGCCAATCATTAAAATCTTACTTTTTAAACATCACGAACCCAAGGCAAGATTTCAAAGAGAGATCCGTGTAACTCCAAGGCAGCCATTTTCAAGAACAGGGAAAAAGAGTAAAAAAAAAAAAAAAAAAACTTGAAACAATCAACAGGTTTAGAAGTTCAATAAAACATGGTTTAACAGAAACGAAGAACAAGAAATTTGGATTTTTAGTCATCGTATTTTATCATTGAATAAATGATGATCCAACGATTCTTATTCAGGGAATCTATGGAAGACATTGATCTACGTACCTAAAGAACTGCCAAGGAGATTCTAGACCTGGGGGAACCTCCAGCAGGCCATCTTTTGCATAAATGGACCTGTAAACAGGACCTGCTGATGGTTTTTCATTAGTTGCAGGCCTTGATTCTTCAACCTTCACCAAGTACTCCATTGACATTGTTTGTTTATTGCCACAATCCAGGAACTGGGTTTCAATGGAGCTCGCCAAACTGCAAGAATTCTGGTTCAAGAACCTGTCAAAAGCCAAATTATAAATGTATGGATGGCTCTGATCAGATACTATTTGTTGACTTGAGAGAGCAAAGCGAGTGTCACAAGTTAAAGACAACAGAAGAACAAAGAAGTGAGAAAGAAAAGGAAGATACGATTGGATGGTAGGAGTTGGTTGAGCTGAAGCAATAAATTCGGGCATTACTAACCGAGACAAGACATCTGAGCGGTTTTATGGCGGTTTTTATTAGTCTCTGAACTGTTTCCATGTCTGTATTCCTCAAAGTAACTTGCCACCCCACATTTATTATGGTATTTAACGTGGGTGCACTCCTACTTGTTTCGATTATTTTCTTAATAGAATTTTTGAATGATAAAGAATCAGGATTTCCCATTTGAAATAAAAGGAAAGCAAACAGTTCTTGGCAGTGCTTAAATAGGAATGGGGTCTAATAAGTCAAAATTTTCTGAGTTGAACAAAGGTATGTCATCCGGAACGAAAGCGAGAGAATTACAAGAAATGGATTATCCCGGCCTGTGTCTCATTAACGAAATGGATTAAAAAATAATCTGGGGCACAAAAAGTGGACGAGAAATGACTTAAAAACAAACGAGGGCTTGTTGCAATTAGGCAGGTTAGACAGGAAAATAACAGGGCTTGTTTGGGTCTCGGGACGGTTGTGGTTGTTGATCGTGCTGCTGGAAATTGAAACGCGATGGGTTCCAGGAGAACGACCTTATCTCATATTGGTGGAGTTGGGTACGACAATATGTTATAAATGCTACTACTTACCAAAATTTGAGGCTATTTATACACCGAATCCAACCCCAAATTCTCGCAATTCAGTCATCGTTTGATGGAATTTTTTTTGTTTTTTCAACGCAATAAAATACATAATATATGTTAATCATCGTTCTCATAAACTAAAATTCAATTTAATGCAAAAGAAACAAATTAAATTATCAATAAAGTTTCGGGTGATTGTTTGATCGGCTCATTTATTGTGAGGAGACCGTTGGGACTATATTCTCAATTTAGTGGCCATAAAGCTTCTGTTGAATGATAAAAAAAAAAAAAAAAAAGAGACATGTACATTTATTTATTTATTTACTTTTTGGTCCAAATGAAAGGTTAAAGCCTAAGCAAGAAAGTAACAAGCTAAGACCGGGCGAGCTGAGCACCGGACTTCCATCATTTATTGTCTGGACCTAAGACTTTACTCCAGCCGGCGGCTGTCGTAAATGGTGCAAACCAGTTTGTAGAGACAGCCCATACATAGCTAGCCAATCAGCCATTTGAATAGTGCAACATGTAAAGTTTATTGTAATTTGTATTTTACAGAATTATGATTTGGGCTATAGTCTTTCTAAGCATATTTAAAGGCCCAAAACCCATTACAAATTTACAACGCTTCAACTAATCATTTCTTTTAACTTCATGTCCCTTTTGATTGGGCCATTGAAGAGCGTGAGACCCGTGAAAATCTCTGCATGAGCAAACTTGAGCCCCCAACCCATAATTCATTTTGTCTTTTTTTTTTTTTTTTTTTTTTTGTAATTTATACTGGAGATCTACGACCGAGGATACCTACAACGAATCCAACGTTCACTGCATTTGTACAAGTGGGTTTTTTGGCAATAATTTGGAAATGGGTCTGCATTTGATGAAATGTCACTCGGAACTAGGGAGGATTGATTTCCTTTGCTAGAATTCAGTAAAATAACATGACACGTAAACGGGGACTTCAATTTGGTGGGTGTTAATGCTACTTCAATTCGCCAGAATTCATTTTGTCTTTTTATGTGTTTTTGCAATAATTTGTTTTAAAAGAAATCCTTTTTCAAAGGCCATGCGATTCAGGCGCTTTGGCTGATGACAAAGAAAACCCACTTCATGCAGCCTATCATCGTCGTGAACAAATTTTCATGGGATACCAAATTTGCAGATGTCACAGGAAAGACAGTCCAATTAATTTTCTTGTCTTTGCCGACGAGAGAGGCTCCTCCAGCGTTGTCCTATTGAAGTTTAAAACGCTATTGTTATTATTATACGAAGCAACCTGTACCTGCACGATTCTTAGGACTCAGAATAAGTCAAGACGCTACTGTCCGAAAAGAATTAAGTTAAAGACGCGATCTTGTTCTGCGCCAGCCCCGTAAGGTCCAGAATCGTTTCTGACCAACACAAACAAAATAAAAAATAATAATAATAATAATAAAAAAGAAACACAATGCATGAGCGGACTCACAAGATTAACGACTCTAATGATCTCGAGCATGCTTGAATTTTGGGGGGGGGAAGAAAGTATTTTATTTAATTAATTCGAGTAAAATAATTCGAGCACGGTAAATTCCAATTAAATCCAGATTAGCTATCAATTGCTTATTAAGAGAGGACAAATATTGGAGGGTCAAAACAAAAGCGCCCCCCGCCATTAAAAGCTCATTAAAACCACTAACACAAATTCACACACAAAGGACTTCTTTATTCCAAACTAACGCCCAGCACGCACAAGATCACCATCGAACGCATTGAGAGGATGCCACGTCAAGAGTCCCAAGCATCCGAGCAACTGACGTGGAAGCATGTAAATGGATGTAATTTCGTCCACAACTGGCATCGCCCCCACCAGATAAAAAATAAAAACTCTAACCCGCCTTAAATTCACCGATCTTGACGATTCACCACCCCACCGTCGATGTTTCAGGCTTCACGGTCAACTATACCATTAAAACCTCGCAAAAACCACACCTCTGCCCTCAAAACCACCAAAAACACACACCCATCAGCCAGCTCTCTAAGAATCAGACGGTTTCGAGCCCACTATCAGCACCCCGATTGATAAAGGACGATCGTGATGGCAACAGGTACATCCCCAGCTCCCTCACCGGAGCAGCACCATCGCCACCGCCATTCCCTGCGCGCCCCATCTCCTTTTGCTGTCACTATAACCAAGCCCAGCCAACAATCCCCTCCGACGAAATCTAAACTCCCCGTTGACTTTAGCCCGCCGTTGATAGCCATGCTGGTGGTGATAGCCGCTGCGTTTCTGGTTATCACTTACTCCCGCTTAATTTCCCGTTCCCTCCTCCGCTTCCTCCGTGTCTGGAAAAGGTGGCGCCGCAGACGTCGCCGACGGTACCTCGTCCCGTCATCCAACGGTGACGTCCTTGACTCTCCCCCGCCTCTCTTTGACTCTCCCGAAGGCTTCCACGTGTATTCCCCCTGCGGCCTGGATGAGTCCGTCATCAAGACCATCCCTCTCTCCGTTTACACTACCAAAAGCAATAGCTTCCACAAGAAGAGCAGTAACGGCAAAGACTGCGCCGTTTGTTTACTTGAGTTCGAAGATAACGACTACGTCCGTACACTCCCCGTTTGTTCTCACGCATTTCACGTGGATTGCATCGATATCTGGCTCAGGTCTCACGCCAACTGTCCTCTCTGCCGGGCCGGAATATTCCGGCCGGAGTCCCCGTTCATTCCGGTGATGGCCGCGAGAATCCGTCCGAGCCTCGACGATTCAATTCTCCACAGCATTACTTTTGAAGCGGCAATTCAAACTCCGCCCCAGTCTCACGCGACGACGGCGACGACCGTGACCGAGATCACACCTTGTATTGAAGAGCCTTCTTCTAGGAGGAACAGCAGCACTTTCAATTGCAATTACAGTAACTCTGAGGACAGGTTTAACAATGGCGGCCGTGATTTCCTACTGAAAAGGTCTTACTCGTTCGGTTTCGAACGGAGCGTGGCATCGGAGAGGATATTGGTGATGGAGCCGGCGACGGTTTCTCCGTGGCGGTACCGGAGAGGAAGCTTCTGGAGCAAGCGGCCTTCTCCATTTGGATCATTATCAAAGTCAAGGGTTTTCTCGTTTAGACACTACAGAGGAATGAAGTCGCCCTTCTTTAGGAGGAGGGGAGGGTTCTTCCCGTTATCGGAGAGGTTTTCGAGCGGCGGAGGAGGGATAGGAGGGGGATCTTCAAGGCGGAGCAAGTCGATGACGAGTCCAATGTTCCCGAGACCCTCGGCGGCGGCGTTCTCGTCGAGCCGGCTAAGGTGTGGGGATCCCGAGGCACTATTGTCACCGGAAAGGTTCAACAGAAGGTGAAAGACAGAAAAGTTTAAAAAAAAAAAAGACACGTGGATGGTGTGGATTGAGCGATCGGTGATAATGGACGGTCGGAGATGGGGCGGTGAAAGGCCCTTGGTCCGGATTGTATTAAATGGAGTCGGGGAAGTTTGCGGAAGGCGTTCTGTAATGGCACAGAGAGACAGAGTTAAATGAGACTGGGGAGAGTAGCCTGGCAATTTTACAAAGCTCATTAATTGTTGATGGGGAGGGCATTTAATGCACAAATTGACGAGATGCAAACACATCTCATTCACACTCCACCACCCCTCCTCTCTCTCTCTCTCCTTTTTTCTCTCTCTCTCTCTCTAACAAAAAGGGATCAAGAAAGTTTGTTTATATTGTGATCTCTCTCTCTCTCTCTCTCTCTCTCTCTCACTGACTCAACAGGGAGAGAACAGTAGCAGCACATGAATGATGAAGAGTTGTGGATGAGCTGGGCCTTTCAGCTTTTGGTTCCCTGGGAATTTGTGGTAACTTGCCTATTCTGATGGGTTTTTCTTTGTGGGTGGTGCTGGGTCTAGGTTTCTAGTTTTAGGCTCACTCTTACTGCCCCTACTCCTGGTTTTTCTCTCGTTGAAATGCACCGACAAAGACAAAGCGCAGAGTCATCCATGTGAGGCGTGTATATATATATTTATTTATTTATAGAAAAATACACACACGTTAATGGGTGGGGATGAAGTATATATAAGATTGCAAGAGGATTTCTTTTATGTCTGGTTGGGAAATGCTTATTTAAGCAAATTTTTGTTCATACAGTTGAGGTGCGACCTTGGTTGGTTAAGTGTAATAATTAAAATTAGTGCATGTTTCTTTGTAACATGGAATTGAATGATTATAATAACCCTGTTCTACCCTCATACGCACTTGAACGAATTTCCAGATGTCTTTGTTTTTTTTTTTTTTTTTTTGTTTTTTGGGCTCTGAATTTAATTGTTTTTGCACTGTGTTTGCTAATTACGTTCACCGTTCCTCCCTCTGAGGATTGCCTTACCCACGAGGCAAGTTGAAGTTGGTTATTTATGTACGGTGCGTTTTGACTCGCATAATTTGATTCCTAAAACAATACACATGATTTTTTTATTTTTATTTTTTTAAAAATTTTTTAACAGCACTACGCATGTTTATTATTTAGACAAAAAAAAAAATGAAGAAGAAATGCACTGTGGCAGCATCCGTAAGCGAGCCCTGATAGATATCCAAAAAGGCGGCGACATCGATTGGGTTGATGGAGCTATTGAATTCAAATGCAGATGAATTAATGTTTCACATGCCAAATCAGACCTATATAAAGGCATGTCAGTACCTTAAAAACGGGTTGAATTCTAGAATTATTTTTTAAACAATTTGCCTTGGAGGGTTGAGATCAATCACCTGACCCATGCATATTTATAATTGGAGGAATAATAATAAATAAATAAATATATATATATATATATATATTTCACCCGTTTAACCCGAATAATTTGACGAAACCTAAATTCAAACCATAAAAATAAATTAATTATAGTTTCAAATTTAAGTAAACTACATTTAATGTGTTAGGTGGTTACTACATGAGAAATTAAAAAAAAAATTATCAAAATTGAATTGACCATCTTGTAATTTTAAAATCTAAAATTAAATTTTATAGAGATGTTAAATATTTAAAAAATTGAACTATTTCTATCAAATTTAAAGTTTTAATTAATTTACATTTGTAGGTGACATTAGTTGATTTTTTTTTTAATAATTTACTTTGAAGAAAATCTTGTTAATGTTATTTATGTAACATTTTTGTTATTTAAATCTTTACCAATTTTTTTTTATCAACATGATTCAAATTACCAAATTGAAAAAATTAATTCATAATAACAAATAATAATTTGACTGCTTTGACTTTTGTATTGTTTTACTTGTAATTTTAAAATTTTTCAAATTATTATTAACAATTTAGTTTAAATGTACGCATCAAATTAACTCAAATTGTGTTTTGTTCGGTCATGTAAAATTTATTTATGTAAATTACTTTTTTGCATCAGTATCTGTACAATATAAATATATATATATACTCACCACACAAGCGTATGTCATCGCGGGTATCGGCACGTGCGGAAAAGCCCTAAAACCCAAAATTTGAACGACTAGGGTTTAGAAGTCTCCTACGAGTACGAAAATCAGACAAAAGCGGAATCAATCGAAACAAGAGGAGGAAATCATGTTTCCGGGAATGTTTTTGCGAAAACCAGACAAGGAGGCGGCGCTGAAGCAGCTAAAGACACATGTGGCCATGTTCGGTGTATGGGTCGCCGTGGTCCGTGTCACCCCTTACATTCTTCACTATCTCTCCGATGAAAAAGATGAGCTCAAACTCGAACTCTAGACACCCCAACATCTCCCTCTATCTCCAAAAAGGTACTTGCAAGGTTTTTCTTTCTTCTTCTTCTTCTTCATGTTTTTTAGGTATGCCTTCTCTCTGTTTTTTTTTTTTTTTTAGGTGTTCTTTTGGTTTTTCTTTATTGGGTACCTGTGAATGTTGGTTGTTTCTACTTTTGTGCCATAATTGGACATAGTGAAATTTTTGATGTGGTTAATATTAAGGAATCTTAATGTTTTATTGCTTAATAGAATTCTATTGACCGCTTATAGAATTGGAGTGCTCATCATAGCTATGATATGGGAGAAGAAGAAATTTATCTGAAATATGTCAAGTTGAAGAGGGTATTGAGTTTAGGAAAATTTATGGGAAAAACATAGAAAGACAGCATAGTTGTCATGAAATTTAACATTGTTGTTCTAAAATTCAAACGGTTGTTTGTGTGAGGCAAATAAAACAATTGCTGCTGGAGAATAAGAAATGGAGGCTGCCTTATTGTGAAGATATAAGATAATATAAGACATTAGGGGTGGGCTTACTGTCCCGAAATTCAAACAGTGATTAAGCCTGATGGGTGGAGCATCGCCCTGTCATGGTAAATGTTCTGGATGGAAGATTTTTGGCTTTTTATGTTTTTATTTTTTCCTTTTTGTCTTGGGATATCTTCTCTATGTATATTTGGTGTGGAGGGGAAGAGGAAATGAAAGCATGCTTTTGTAATGTGCAACCATTTTCTGGGTTCCAAGGTTGTCTACATGGGGACAGACTGGTGATCTTTCTTCTTTTGATGTTAGTGGAATTGGTTTTGACTTATGGTCTTCGATTTAAGGAAATGGCCATAAACAAAGTTGTTTTCAGACCTTGTTAAGAGGAGACCTGTAATAACCTTATCTGGAAGTTTAGCATCTCATCTTGAGAGGCTGCTCACCATGTTGGCAACTGTTAATATCCTTCAGGATCCTAAATCTGTAATAGGATATTGCCTCAGGAAGGCTTTTAAAACTTTTGTACATGGTAAGGGGAGCTTCAAATTGTAAAGTAATGGGACGCTCTTTGTACCTGTGCCTGAGGTGTTATTATTGAAGTGATAGTAGTGTCACAAATTTATTGTTGCTTTCATTTTGTTTTATGGTGGCTATTTATGTTTTTACTTGTCCACACTTTTCCGACACTACAGTGGTCCAGGAGAGGACGAATCGGTTTGTGATGAGATGTACTTGAGCAAGCTTTGATCTAATTTTTTTTTCTTCATTCGGCTGGAACTATGCAAGAGTAATATGCCTGTAGTCCTTTATCTCGTCGGATGATTTGCTTACCGTTGTTTTTCGGAATCAACTTTTCCTTTCATGTTACTAGCAAAGGAACTGATTATTCTCTGGGAATCATTGCATGTTATCCGATGTTTCATGTTTCCCAACTGGCTGGAAAAATGAGACTCTTGGTCAGAGTCTAAGAATGTGTCCAATTCATCGTATTCAGCAGTGTTTTTCTTTTCTTTGCCTGACGCCATTATGCATTAAAGATGGTCCAAAGTTGAGCATGGGTTTTATCCTTCCGTGAAACTAAATCTTGCAGTGGAACCATCTGGGGTCCTGACCTTCCCATGTAGTGTATCGGTAACTTCATATTTTCTTGTCTGAAACAAGCAGCAGATTGCTCATGTGGCAGCAATGATACGATCTTCATCGCAAAGATTTCATTATCGTTTGTTTTTCCAATTAAGTGCAAAAACAGTCGCTTGTCGCGCACAAATTCATGGGTTTCCTGGCATTCAGATGAAGATAATTTGTCTTTTAACCTCACCAACGTCACCAAATGAACTAAATAAACAAAAGTCACCGGTTTAAACGTGCGGCAGTTGGGGCCTCACAAACCATCTCATTGCCTTCTGTGACTTGGTTTGCACTTTTCGGCTTTTGCTTCAAATGCAACAACTACGCGACCAAGACGTGGCCGAGTAGGCTGCGAAAAAGTGAATAGTGTGCGATGAGTCGAGAATCAAGAGTAGTTAAACACCCATGACCCACCCAAAGCAAAAAATATTGAGGCACGGGGGGCCCTCTAATTGCCCTTTTCCCTTTCCCACTTGCAAGCAAGTCTACGACGGCAGGCCACACGGCAAGTCCATAACCGTCCTTTTGAAAGCATCGGTTCACCTACACTAGTATATTTCTAACCAATTTTAAATATTTGGTATCTTAGACTTCTTGTCATAAAGGTTTATTTGCCTTTTGCTTATGGCATTCAAAAAGCCACAGCGAGCCCCATTTGGCCACGAAAGTGCTGTGTATATTATTTAAGGGAAGTGCTTCGGAGAGTTGCCCCGATTCGTTTTTAGTTCTGTTTGTCTGAAGAGAAAATATTTAGAATTTAGCAAATTTAATTTCTGCCAAAAGAATAGCCCGGTAGTATTACAAGTTTTTTTTTTTTTTTATTAAAAAAAAAAAAAGGGGGGGGGGAAAGAAAGTCCCCCAAATCAGTTTTGCAGATTGCCAGACGTGCCACCCACAAACAAAGAAGATCGAGTGTCATCTTCCGCATCATTGAAGCCAGGACTTAATAATTAGTATTATTATCATCTCATGATTCACTCACTAGAACCATTCTCTCCACAATCAGCTCTTTCTCCTCCACCACACGAAAGCTCCGCCGTTAATGAACTCCACCTTATAGCAACAACCTCCCAGTCTATCTGTCTGCAACTTTTTTAGAGAATTTCTTTATTGAATAACCTCCCATTTCGTTTCCAATAAAAGCCCAAGAACTCTACCAAAGTCTCTGATATAATATAACCATTTATGCTTTGTAATTTGTGTACGTGTAACCCTTGGCATCTGGTTTACATGAAAAGTTTGTGGGGTTGGAGGTGGTTAGGATGAGCCTTAGCGGGAAGGCAGTTCAAGAAACAACAACAGGGGAGGAAGATCCGATGCAATCACAAGGCCATGTATAGCGTACCTGGCTCGGTGGGGACCGGCGCCGGTTTCTCTTTGAGATTGGGCCAGACTATATTCTCTTCTGCTTCTCTTCTCTTCATGTCATCGGGTGTTGAATTCTACGGCTACACTGCTTTCTGGTTATTAATCCGTGTCTTCTTGCCTTCAATTAATTAATTATGGTTTTGATCTGTTGGGTACTGTCCTTTTGTTTTCCATCTAACCACGACGTGTACAGTTATGCGAATTGTGTCTCCATTTAGTATGTTCGCTTCTTTCTGTTTTCTTGTGATGCTTTTGCTTTCTTGATCACATTTCTGAATTTTGATGCTGCTTTAATCTTTCCAGGTGAATGTTTAATTTTCCTAATTTTCCTTAATTTTCAGCTACTTGGTTACAATCATGGGTCTGGCTATCCCATGGAGTTTCACACTGGCCATTGTCGATGGATACTCTGTTTTGGTCAAATGCCCCGTCCGGCAGCCTGGAATGCTTCTGATTATAGTCGCTGGAGATTGGGTGCGTAAGATTCTCCCTTTTTTATTTTTTCCCTTTTTCTTGTTTCAGCTAAAACTAAGATTGATGCATCCATTGCCAACTGACTGTGACACTTTGATTACAATTCACCGCAGGTCTTATCGACTCTCATACTTTCTGCAGCGTCCTCGACAGCTAGCGTTGTGGATCTCTTACTCCACTCTGATGGGTCCTATTGCCCTCCAAAGTTTTGCAGCAGATACCAAATATCTGCAGTTATGGCATTCTTGTCTTGGCTTCTATCCATGGCTTCATCTCTTTTCAATCTTTGGCTATTCCCATCGTTGTGATATTCATTAGTTTTCTTCGCTGTATGTTAGTGTTTGATTCTAGGCGGTTTTTCTAAATCAAGGTTTTATACATCCGTGATCTGCAAATTCTGAATCAAAATAGTCATATTTTTTAATGCACCAAGCAATTGTACAAATATGTCATTACAATTCAAGCAACATGGCTGAGAAAGATTACAAAAATGTTGTTTTTGAGCTCATTCATGCTTCTGCTTATCCAGAAAGAATCAATTGCACAAATTACGTTCAACCATTAACTTCTATAAACCTTGTGATTTTTTGCTAATCCTCCTTTTCTTCATGCTGCTCATTTCAGAGGTCATTCTTTGCCACGAGGAGAAAAACTTCGTGGATCCTCTCTGCCATGATGCTCTAGAAATTGCTCACCTTGATAGTTTCTCACTATAATCCATGAGAAAACCAATACATATTAAGTTGAGTTGCCAGTGAACCATGTTGAGCTGAGCCTAATACATACATGCCACATGCATAACCAAAGGCAGCCCCATTTCTGGATAACGACCAATTTCCCTTTGGAATATGCATCTGGAATTGAAGACAAATGATCCCCAAGATTCCAGTTTGCACCCAACCTCGATACAGAGTGTAGAAAACCTGGCCAGACTCCACAATTAGTGGTGACTAACCATACCTAAATGCTTCAGAGGGAAATACAACCATTCTTCAAAAATAGTTAAACCAAAGAACAAAGAAAAGAAAAAATTTAATCGTCTCAGATATCAAAATTTCATTATTGTTTTTGGTAGTACTAGACAGGCACTAGAGTGTTGTGCTCAGAGGCCCACATTGGCACACATGAAGTGAGAAACATTTGCCTCACTATATTGCAACAGGCATACTGAAACGGTAAAGATTTTTATGCTAAGTGTGTTTTGTCACGATCATTATATTAACGCACCTTGCTATTAAGAAGAAGAAAGAAAGGCAGCACGTAATTAGCCTGAAAGCTCCCAAGTATTCTGACAGAAATATGCCCTACTAAAAGATACAAAATGAAAAAGAAAAGAGATGATGAGGGGATACTAGACAATCATTCTTCCTATTGCATAACCAACACAAGAAATAACAAACTTTCAAGTGAAAGAGTACCTTGCAATTACGTTTTAAAGGGGAGATACGATCTAATCATCTTTTTGCTTCTTTTCCACCTCAGACATTTCCTTCCTCAACATTGCTTCCATATCTTCATTTCCTATCTTTGCATACCCTCCAATAAAAGCACTATACACCTTTGAATTTGGTTCAAATCCTTTGCCTACCATTTCAGCCTGAAGCTTCAATGCTTCCTTTATCCTCTCGTTCTCACATAAACCCGTTATCAGTAACTCGTAACTCTTCCTACTAAGATAAATGCCAACATCCCTCGTCGCATTTCTCATAACCTCCAAAGCTTCAGAAACTCTCTCGTTTTCACACAGCCCTTGGACTAGCACATCCATTGTGGATGTTTCAAGCCTAAAATCTTTCCTAATCATATCCTTATAAACCAGCAGTGCAGAGTCGAAGTTCCCAACTTTACAATACCCACGAATAAGATGCTCAAAAGTGACACAACTGCTCTCTATTCCACACAATCCCATTTCTCTTACAAATCCCTCGGCCTTTTCAATCTCCCCGATCTGGCAAAGCTGACCAATAATTGTATTATAAGCCACAAGATCAGGCCTTATTCCCTTCACTTTCATTTCCTCCCATATCTTCTCTACTTCTCTCATCCTCCCTCCCTCACAAAGCATTGCCATCAAGACGCTATAGCTATACGCATTAGCAACACACCCAAAACTCCCCATTTCACTCCATGTCTCCTCCACCATCTCCATGTCACCATCCCTGTAAAACCCCACCATCAAAGCATTAAAACTATGCACATTAGGGCTAACTCTAACATCCCTTTTCACCTCTCCCTCTATTTTTTCTCCATCTTCCGATCCAAAAACCTTCCTGAAAACACCATAACCCTCATATGACCCTTTACACCTCGAAACCGAAGAAATCAACGAATTACAAGTACTAATCTGGGGGCTAATCCCGCGAGATTTTAGCATCCTAACAATCTGGATAGAACCATCAATCTTTTTCAAATCTAAACAAGATTTTATCAACAAATCGAACACGAACGGAGCAGAATCACACTCTCTGTAAGTTTTAACTAGCACCTCAAACAATTTCACCGGTGAATTATTCAGTTCGGGCGACCCGAGAGCAGCCCGGATAACAGAGCGGGCCAAGGTCTTGAGGCGGGCGCGGGATAGGATGTGGATGACGGTGGAGTAGGAGCGTGGGTTGTGGGCGCAGAAAGAGTGGCGGAGAGTGAAGTGAAAGAAGCGGAGGGCAAGATGGGGATTCGATTTAAATTGGAGTACAATTTGAGAAAAAATAATAGGAGTGAGCGTGGCCGTCGTGGTGGTGGAGAGAAGAGAACGGAGGTGGTTCCAACGGGATTTGGAGCGGTGGTGGGTGAGAAGCGAGACGACGGCGGAAATTAAAGCCGATTGATCAGACGGCGGAGATGACGTGGATGAAGAGAAGGAGGAGGAAAGAAAAAGGGATTTAGAGGGCGCAAAAACGATCCGTTTGAGCAGAGCCACCATTGGAGTCCGAGGACTTAGTTCCCATTCCAGCGGGCGGCGGCGCTCTGAAGGTCCAAAAAAAAAAAAAAAACATTTAAATATGTAATCTAAGTTACGGATCCGGCGACCAGGGCCAGCCGGCTAGACTTTCCCCGATGGATTTTACTGAAAATATTTGGCTTTTTTTTTTTTTTTTTAAAGAAAAAGTTTATTTTGGGATAATATTTGTTTATTTATTTTTAAATGATATAAGTTAGGACGACCGCTTCAATGGCCAACGTCATGAAAGAAATTTCCGTTTCAGAGAAGGAGGAATTTACTCAACTTCAACTTCTGATTAATTAATTAGGTACAAAAAATAATAAATTTAAATAAATATAAATAATTTTTGTATTAAATCGACTTAAATTTTCTCCTCTAGTCCAAAGAGAAAGAAGATGGACCTTGACATTGGAACTATGACTCATCATTCCTCCGCTTAAGTAAAGTATGATTATACCATGCATCCCTACCAAACATAAAATTTAAAAAGTAAAATTTAGATTGAAATCCTGAACTTCATTCATAATTCCCAATATGTCTTAGTGTATTGTAAATATATGTAATCTCATTTGCGTATTAAAAAGTTATTTTTATAATTTAGATTAATATTTTTAAAATTATAATAAAATAATATTTATTACTTGAGATGATGCGTCGGTATGTATACTTCATAGCAAAAGTTGAAAACTCGCCTGGACCGACAACACGGCGTGTGAATTAGACATTCATTAACGTTGTGATCATCTGTCGTACAACTTTGCTCAGTTCATTACAGTAACCAACACTGCGAGGTACTTTTTATTTGTTGAAAAAAAAAAAAAAGTAAACTTCACATCAAGAATCGACTTTCACTTTTTCCTTGGACTTAAATTTTTAAAAAAAAAAAAAAAAAGAAGAAAAAGGTTTATATGTTAGGATATCTAAAATCGGAGGGCATAAACTTAAAACCCACTTACTTGCTGAAAGGGGATGCTCAGGGATGACGCAAAAAGAAGGAATGGCATTCTTGGTCCATTTCCAATTCTTTCAAGTACAATTATCTAGCCATTGTCCTCGGGAATTACATCACAGCTATCAATTCCACCTTGTCACATGTTCCACGTAAATTCTTTTCTCTCAATCCCTGCATAGGGAGAAAGAAAAAGGGCGGAAGTGAGAGAACAATAGAGCTTTGTTTTTTTCTTTTTTCTTTCTTTTTTCTTCTTTAGGTTTGTTGATGAAAGAACCTTGACGTTGTTGGACCAAAATATTAAGTCAGTAGTTCAAGACTGCTGCTGATTTAGTTGTTGTGCCGTTGGTTTTGAAGGTGCTCGTTCTGTTTCTTTTTGAGAGACCAATGGTGGTCCACTCTGCAGATTTGTTGAGCTTCCAATGTTGTCCGAAAAGCCAATCCACGGCAGTCAGAATTGTGTAAAATATATATATATATATATATATATATATATGGCAATTATTAATAAAAAATTATAAATAAGAAAGAATTTCTATCGTATAAACAATTTGAGCAAATCCCAGGCTAGGAGTTGCATAGATATGGAACTTGCGAAAAAGCTCTCTGAGAAAATTTCATAATTCGTCAAGTTGACGTGGAGTATGCTCCTTTAAGATTCCTCGAGAGAGAAGCTTGAGTCTCGATTGACCTGGAAGTTGTCAAAGTACATCTTCACGACTAAGACCAAAAGGCAAAAATGAATACGGGGGGGGATTTATTGTCATAACTATTCTTCATCAAACATGGATATGGAGGAGTATGAATGTGAAGACCCCACAAGCAATGATTTAATTTTTATAGCTTCGACTTGATGCCGTCAAGTTGAGAAAAGAATCACTTTGCTCCGAACAAAGCTACTCTTTTCTATGAAGATCAATTCCGATTCTCAACGGTGCTTTATTTGTGATTAAAAATCAATATTCCGTGGTATTATATAAATTATTTAAATAATATTTAATCTTTTTTTTTGAGATGCCTTTTTATGTTTGAAACGAGGCCCTTCTAAGTAATATTAAATTATAATAAATACGATATTACTTAAATTATAATAATTCTAATATTATAATTTAAAATTATAAAAATATTATAATTTTATTAATTTAATAAAAATTAGCACATATAATAACTAAAAATATATATAATAATATAAATAATATATTTTATATAATTAAAAAATATCTAAATTTATTAAATTAATTTTTATTAAAAAAATTAATTTAAATTAAGATATAACTAATTCTTTTTTATTTTTTCAAGTCTATTATCCTTCTTAAAAAGTAGTAAAGACAATCTTATCTAATCAAAAACTATCTAACCAGATTCCATTAATTTAATTATAAATTTAAAAAAGAATAGAAAAAAAAATCAGTATTTTCATAATTGATTACTTCATGTTAGTCCAATACTACATACACGTCCGCAACATTTTTATTTTCGTGAAACTATATAATCATGTGGATTAGGACCATGGAAAGTGATGGTTAATAAATATTCTATTATGTAGGACAGGTTCCAAATATGCCTTAATCCACAAGAAATATGCTTTATGTCTGCCCTTAACCCTTCTTGACATGGAGGATTCCTATGCCCGCACTCCTTACCACCATCAGCAATATCGCCAGGCATATTCCTTACTTGGCTTCAATTACAAGCCAGAGAAATCAGAGAACATAATTAGAAAACTTAACCCAGGTGGTCTCCGTAGAAATTAATCCTTCCCTTAATAGTCCTCTCTCTATATAAATGATCACCTAAGTTATACGTTGGCTTGTCTCCATTGTTAGAGGCAGCAGGAGCAATGAAATACAGTGAAATATCCCACTTCTGCCACCCCCAACACAAGCTTAAGTTTGAGTACTCAGAATTTCCTTTCAGGTGTGATGGTTGCAGGGAAGTAGGCATCGGCTCGCGCTACAAATGCCCCACATGCGATTTCGATCTCCATATGCACTGTGCCATCCCTTCTCCTTCAATCTTTCACCCTTTCTACACCAAATGTTCCTTCCAATTTCTCTCTCGACCCCCGGGCGATAAGCCTCGTTTTTGCAACGCCTGCGAAAGGGATGTTACGGGGTTCGTCTATCACTGCCAAACTTGTGGATTTGATCTCCATCCGTGCTGCGCGAAATTGCCAACGGTGCTTGATGATGGAGAGGTGAAGCTCTATTTGTACAGGAAGGTGAGTGCACCATGTCACAAATGTGGACGTAAAGGGAGGAGTTGGAGTTACAGGTCTAATTGCAAGAAATATAACTTGCATGTGGCTTGCGTCAAGGACATGTTAGTGGAGAATTGGCCAGAGTTATACTTTGGACGTCGTGATCGGGGAAAGAGTGCCACGAACTCTGCTAGGAAATTGGAGAATAGAATTCCTAGCTTGAAGAACACACTCCAGACCCCTCACCAAAGAGGCAAGGGTAAGGTCAGGAAATGTTGTGAGATAGCTGGATTGGCCGTTCAATTTGTTATATCGGCCGTGCTAGGAGATCCAACGGCTCTCGTTGCGGGGCTTATTGGGTCCTTGATTTCAAAAGCTTGATTGCAAGATCAGTAACGTAATTCGAAGTGGTAAGGGCCAGAATATAATAATGTTTAATTTATTTGACGCGTGAAATTGAATATATGTGATAATAATGTATGTAAATTAGGGTCCATCCATGTGCCTTTAATGGGAATAAATTCTCTTTCAACTTTAAGTCTATGTGCTTTTAAAAAAATTTTGTTGCTATTTACCATTTTCGATCTAACGATCAAGTTCATCCTCCTCCTCCTCCAAGACTAAATTTATATTATAATAAATTTTTAATTTAAATTAATTTTTAATTTAAATTAATATCAATATAACATATTCTAACCGGTGTAAAAAATCATTTTTATACTGACTTTTAAATTTTGCTGCTGTTGACTTTTAAATTTTGTAGATATTACATGCAACTAAATCTATAATTGGGACTGCAAACTTAACAGATATTTGAGCCCCTTATTCAGTTGTAAATTCTGCATTATTAATGTAATCCCACCATCGCATTTGATGTAATTTTTCCTTTTCCTTTTTTTTTTTTTCATTTTCCTTTCTTCTAGTCTTGGCGGCCATGTGTTATCTGAGTATCTTATATGCATTTTTGCTAATTCACATTCATACTAGAACGAAGAAATTCTGAAGAAATTAAAATCCTATAAGCCTTAGCGTGTAATTTGAACTTGAGGTTTATTGATGGAGTAAACCTCATAATCATTGAGCTACTCTCTTAAAACCAACATATATTGTCATACAAGATTCCTAATGGAGGTTGATTTGTGGAAAAGAAACTACTTCATTCATTTTTAGAGAAACTGCAACATTAATTTCTTTAATAAAAACTTGTACATTTTTTTTTTTTTTTGGCACCCCAAGTCACACAAAAATTCCAAGTCTCCTCATACGACAGAATGAAAATTAATAATTTAGATTGCGTATGATGGAGGACGATCCCCAATTTTCATAAAATGGGAGTCTCCTCTATACTGGGGACGTCCTTATTTTGTTAAGGATCAGACATTATCGACAGCAGGGCGCACTTAAAAAAGACGCCCCAAAAGGATGCCAATGTCACTAGTGAAAATGGTCCAACATTAAAATAAAGTAAAATAAAAAACACATGGTGGACATTATATTTTAATTTAATATTTAATATTGAGTTTATGATATTTTTTATTTTTATATTAAAAAATTATTTTTCTTATTTAATTTAAAAAATTTTAATTATGTAATTTATATTTAAATTCTTTTAATTATATAACCCACATGTAAAAATTTTGATAAGAGTCTTCACCTCTTGAGCCCCGAGGCCCTCTAGTGGTTCACCTTATTATGATCGTTATCTTACAAACAAGACAAAGCCAGGCCAGAAAGGAATTAATATTCTTAAAAGTGAGAGGCAATGAACTGAAATCCCAAATCCATCTCTAATTTGCAAGAACCATTTTTGTTCCAGTCGGCATACAGTACATGGGTTTTGGAAGGATGAGAAATTAGAAATTAAAAATCAAAAAATTATAAAAATAAAATATAAACATTGGTTTGATTTTTTTTTTTTTAGAGAATCATTTCAGTAAATTAAAAATTTTAATATATTTAACTGTCTCATGTGACCGTTTATTAATATGAAAATAATTATGATTAATAATTTAAAAATAATAATTAAATTCCATAAATTAAGGAAATTTTATTATTGAGATCAATAATAGTGTGGAAAGAGCATTCAAACTATCACTGACGTTTGTTAAGAACAGATAACGGTTAAAAATGGCTTCTCTGTTTTATATATTATTATTATTCTAATCGTGACTTGGTAATTAACCGGGTAGGCAAATTGAGACATTAGTCAGCTTTGATTTCACATCAACTGCAAACGGCTACAGTTAAGCCTGCATTTGCGTGCAGTGTCGAAAGGAAAAGTATACATGTTGACTTCATTGTTTAGGGAGTTTTCTACGGTTAAACAGGACTCCACACCCATTGTCTTCAATGCTTAAACTTCATTTTTATATATGACAAGTTGGCGTAACCCACACGCGAAAATAATTGTAAAAGATTTGATGGAATTCCCAGCAAAGGAATACGGCCAAAAATTAAGAACCACGCCAATGTATCCATGGCGATGGTTTCACAAGAAAAGGTGGGAAAAGATATCATTGGAACAACAAAATAATAAAATAAATAAATATGATTTTATAATCATAAATTATAATATTTATATTTAGTTATCGGTATTTGTCTAGTAAAATTATAAAATAACGCGCCAACACAAACTGTTAATTAATTGCATTTGGTTTAGAAGTAAACTATGCCAAAAAAAGGAGGTATTAGGCTTTAAGGATTAAATTAATTTTTAATTAAAAGGTGGGGAGCCGGCGGAATATAATCAAAGAGGTACGCACTTAGTTGTTCTAACACTCAAACCTCCAAAACCCTCAAAAAAAATGGGAATCTGCCATTCTTGTGAATCAACCTCAGTGGCCTCAGCCGTGCTGATCTTGGAAGACGGCCAGCTCCAGGAATTCTCATACCCAGTTACGGTCTCTCAGATACTGCAAGCAAATCCCAGTTGTTTTGTATCTAATGCAGCCGACATGGAACTCGACGACTTCATTCCGGCCGTGCATGAGGATTATGAGATCCAGATAGGTCAGCTGTATTTCGTGCTGCCACTGAGTTGGCAGAAGAGTAGGCTCAGGGCTGAGGAGATGTCTGCCTTGGCCGTTAAGGCAAGTTTGGCTATGGGAAGCCGCGGCGAATATAAGTGGCTGGGACGGCGAAAATGGGGGATTCCCGAGGATCTCATGTCAAGCAGTGATAGGGCTACGAAGGAGGCTAGTCCGCTGGTGGACCACGGCGGGCAGAAGAGAAGACGGAGAGTTGGCGGCCGGAAAGCAAAGGATTTTACAACAACGTTGCATAACATAGTGGAGGAGTAATCAATTAAGAGATGGATCACGAAGATGGGGCCTAATCTTTTCGTCCATTTACACCAATTTTCCATTCAATTAAGCAATTAGGATTATATATATATATATATATATGTATGAGTTGTATCACCATCCTACTTTTATAGATAGATTCATGAAGGCAATATCGAATATGTAAGTACTATGTTTTTGGGGGGTAATTGAAGTACAAGAAAAACCTTTCTTGAGTTTTTCGTTTTCTCACAACGTAAGAAAAACAATACGAGGGACTGTTCTGTAAAATATCCTTTCCAGACCGGGTCAAGGAATTTCATTACTTGACAAGTATGATATCCTCTTGAACTCTCTTTCTTAATATGGGTTGGTAATAATACTGAAGGATTAATCGCTTAGTCCATGGCCAGTTGTTGTGATCTCTCCTTTGTAGGACTTGATAATCGATCCTTCACAATTCAGCCAAGTTAATATACATGGAGGTTGTTGCTGCTTGAGAAGCCATTTTGATCTCGCCAGGAATCCCGAGGGCGGCATCCTAGAAGAGCAAGCAAAGATGTGAAAAGTTGTCAAATTAATTAGTGGTGTGCAAGAATTCAAGGAGGATACTGTTTCCTATTCCAGATATGGTTACCAAATATTTTCTTCTTGGCTTTGCCGTTAAGAATACGATACTGGAGTTTTGACTAACTGGCAATGATCAGAAGCAAGACCAAGAAAAACAAAGGGACAAATTAAAACAAGAACCGACGAGAAGTAGCTTATAGTTTGGTAATAAGATTAGCACTCCAACATATATAAAAATAACATTGTTTAAATATACCATGCAAGATTTTTTGACACGAGTTTATAATAATTTTAATCAAAATAACTTGTTATTGTTTATATATATATATATAGAGAGAGAGAGAGAGAGAGAGAGAGAGTTTATCTAAATTGTTATTGTTTGTACAAATATAATATTACAGATATATAATTTAATATTCATGTATTTTAATATACTTAAATTATTTTCACATTTAAAAAAAAAAAAAACCCTTTTTCACATTAGGCTAAAAGAGGTATTTCATTAAAAAAAAAAAAAATCCCTAGGAAGTACAGGCACAGGGAAATATAGTAAAAACTGCTGAGTTTTATTGTGGTTTCATGTATGCAAAAGTATACATTCTGCTCTCTCTCTCTCTCCGTTTTTTTTTTTTTTTTTCTTTTAACCGATCATGGCAATAGTACAAATAATTATCAAACCAAGAGACATCCTCTCTCTAATGGGGTTTACAAACAAATTCGGACACAGAAAATGGGTACGGGGATACACTGCTCTCATATACAAAGGAAACAGAAAGCTGAGTCTCTAATGGCTGGCCGTCGTTGACGAGGCAGTCGCCAGGTGCAATGCGTCCAAATAAATGGAGCTTAACGAGTATGAAAGAGGAGCATTCCCCGCAATCCACATGGATCCCACTAATGGCGACTCCCTCGGTGTTACTGTTGACTATCTGTACGCTGTATCTCGGTATCCCGCCGCTTGGCACCTTCCCTTGTACAGTGAATATGTCCTTTTTGCCACATCATGCCGCTGCTTCTGTCCCTGCACCAAACGGATCATTCATTCTGTAATGTCAAGGTTTCAACCAAAGAAAGAATAACAAAAATTCACAATTTAATTATTCTTGGATGTGTCGATTAAGGATGAGAAAATAGAAAATTAACCACTGGGAGAGGCAAGCAAAACCATTCCAATTGCCGACAAGGACAAAGCAAAAACAAACGCTCTCGATATTCTTGTTGCCATGCTTTTCATGAAACCTGACTACTCTGGAATGTACTGCACTCATTTCACCGAAAAAAAAAAAAAAAAAACTACCTCACCCTCTTCTTTAGTCAGGAAATCTCCGAATTATAAAGGGAAAGGACTGAGAGAATCCAAAATTGAATTAAGATCAACATTAATCTTTTGGCCATTAAATTAAAAAGGAAAATCCCCCAATTGAAAAAAAAAAAAAATGGAAATCCTTAATTGTGAGTAAGTACTGATAAGTCAACGGGTCAACTAGATGGCCTGGGCCCCAGCCTGGTCCAGTTCACAAGGTTTCACTTTATTGACTCAATACCAGGTAACCAGGGGCTTATTGGACTAGAATTACGTGGTGCGCGTATGCCTTTCCATAAGCCCGCCTACCAAAGATCTAACGGCCTTTCAATCTGAACTCTCTGAGCATCAGTTTCAAGTTCAAACTACTATAATAAATATACCACATGGTAGTTGTGTGGCAAACTCTGCAACAGCATTGGTGGGTAACATACGTACTTGCAACCAATGAGTCCTACTTAATTTTTCTAAATTTAAGGTCTCAAGTTTGAGTTCTGACTAATCGGAATCAATTAATAAAAAATATAGGAACTTTCATCTTTGTACAATTATAGTTATTTGACGAAGAAAATTTTAATTTCGCAAGTCCTTGGTCTCCACTGGCCACTCCCAGGAAATACACAAGAAATGTCGTGTTGGTGCGAATCATAGAAAGTCTAGTGCGAAAGCAACGGAGAAGCTGTTAGGAAACAACAACGGAAGTAGCCCGGCAGCGGGTGGGAAAAAAGCATCGCAAAAAGCTAGCTAATGAATTGAGACAGAAAGTCCATGCCTCTGGTTCCCCTGAACTGAAAAGAAATGTGAAAAGAAGAGAGTTGGTCTAAGAACCACAAAGTTGAAGCAACAAAAATTCCACTTTTTTATTAAAATATATGGGTCCATTTCACTTTCACAGCGTAAACTTAAGTCTGCCTTCTGGGAAGACTAACAAAGAGGTATCTTTTCATGCCCACATCATATGGTCTGAGCCGACGCGGTGAGTTAACGTGACCCACACGGACATTATAGGAAAAAGATTGCAATTTTTCCATCAAATGATAGCATTTTCTGACCCCATTGACTCTCATCCCTTGGATGCATGTAATGGCACTCTAAGCCCCAATTAATAAAGAATGACAGCGACTCTCAAACTCACATTTCAGACGTTATTTCCACAATCAAACATAAATTAATCCTGACAAAAGTAAGCCATTGTGTTATGAATACTTCATCTTGGCCTCATAATATCCTGGCCTATGCAATTATCTGCCTATATAAATCATACCCATTTGCCACAAAGGACCCAGTTGATCTCCCTGCGCCTCTCTCTCTCTCCATGGGCAACTGCGTGGTACATCGATACACAGAGAAGGCTGGTGACCTTCTGAACATGTCATCAACAGCAACAGCCAAAGTGATCCAAGTGGATGGAAGGCTACTAGAATTCGAGCAACCAGTGAAGGCCAGCTTCGTGCTCACTCTGCATCCCAGCTCCTTCCTCTGCAGCTCAGAGTCTATGTACGTTGGCTGTCAGACGCCCCAGATGCCAGACGACGACGAACTTCAACTGGGTCAAGTTTACTTTCTGATGCCACGGTCCAATTCCCATTCCCCATTGTCTTTGCATGATCTCTGCGAACTTGCCATTAAGGCTAGCGCAGCTCTTGCAGGTGAATCTGATACGCAGCATCATGCACACGAGAATACGCCGTCTTTATTGTGTGCAGCTGGCTCTAAATTATTGCCCGGAGATCAACAGCTTTGCAGGATCTCGGTTGATTTGGGATTGCTATTTAGAGTATTCCGGCAGGAGAACACCATCAGACCCGATGAAGATTAAAAAATTTTACAATTCAAAGCAGAATTACTGGCTTATCTTGAGTTGTCTATTGGCCGTTCATCGACATATTGATCATGTTAATCTGTATTCTATACAGACAAGATCATGTATTTTAATAATCTCACCAGACGAATGTATTCTTTGCTCCTAAATCAAATTACTGTAGGATCAAAATCACTTGATTCAATCTTTATGACCAGATTTGAATAGTGTGATCCGTTTACTTGTACATATGTAAGAAGCCAAGGATGTTCCAAACTCAGAACTGTACCATTGGTAAACGCAAACAGTTTTTGGTCCAGAAAACAGATGAATCCAGATAATCCCTGTTAAGGATTTACTACATCAACGGCTGGCATTTCGCCTAAAAAAAAAAAAAAAGGAAAAAAAACCCACCGTTGATGAAACGTGCTCCCCTTGCGAGAATTGAGAGGGTAGAATCATTTGCCGTTTGTTAATCTTTATACAAAAGAATGGGGACCCACGAACTGGTTTATCCCGTAGGCAAAGCAATCGAGGCATTTTCTGGGTCCTCGACGGTACAGTACAGTATAATGATTTCAATTTATTCGTTTTAAATAATTACATATGATCATGTGGTATATGGGAAACGGGCATCAATTAATAATGGTCAATTTCTATATTTGATGGCAGGAAAGTTAAATAATGTCATCAACGGCTGCGGATTGGTCTCAGATCTTCGATACTAGTAACTCTGATAGCACACACCCTTCGATTATTGCGACATTCTTTCTCTGATTGAGTTAATGATACGGTACAATTTAAGCATTAATAAAATTTTAAAATTTAAATCTTAATTTAAAAAATTTTAAACTTGGTGATATATTTGGTGGGGAGTCCTTAGAATTAGATCCCATTTCAAAACGTTATTAATATTGACAGAGACGTGAGATAACGGTGCCTACACTCCTTTGTGGACCGAAAGACAACAGTGTACCTGGAGCCTTGCTGCATGTCGTCTGCGTACAGTACAAATTACAAACATCGAGGGGTTTTTTTTTTTTTTTTTTTGAATTATTTAATTTAAATTTTTTAACATTGCCATAAATAAAAGTACAATAAAAGAATAACAAAAGAGTCGGTAACAGTACAAAAACGAATGTTTGGAAAGACAAAAGGCAGTTCCGATGTATAAGAGGAAGAAGAAGAATGTTTGATCTGTTAACAACCATGACAAAAAGACAGACATGGCTTGGGGCTTGAGTGGAGGATGAGATTAGTTTTTGTGCACTGACGGTGAAATTTCAAGTATCAATTTGACAGTGCAGCATTTCAACTCTTGCAATTAATTACTGTAAGCTTGAAAATTGAGAGAAAAAAAAAAAAGGTGGGGTGGGGGGAAAGAAGGAATTCAATTAATGGAACAAAGAATAATGATATTCTTCCCGAATGAATTTCTCAATTTTTTACTCGTTTATTATTGATGTAAATAACCTTAAAGATTTAAACTTTAAAAAAGTATTTAATAAAAGGTATAACGTTGAAAAAATCTAATGTAAAATTGATGTCAACTTGAATTCTTACCTCAAGAATTAACTTTTGTTTGCAAAGTCGGACGGAACAACCGGTGGCCAGTCACCGACATTTATCCCTTCGAAAACAAGGGGCAGGGCAGTCCCTTTATCCTAGCAAACAGTACATGGTTTTGTCTCCGCAGGTTTGATAGATTGAGTGGTTGCATTGAGCAAGGAAGGGGGAATTCCCGTAATGGTATATAGCTATTCAATTTGAATTTCCCTTCCATTAGGATATTGTAAGACAATACTTTACATTGACATTCAACAGCTTTTGCTTCCTTTTTCGTTTAGTCTCTTTTTCCCTGCTCCAGGCTTTTGTGTTTGATTCTCACTTCAAGTAGAGTGCAAGGAATGGCTTCACACTTCATCTATTTTGACACTACTTTAGATCCCACCCATCGCTACCACCCCGCACATGGTGTTTGATTAGTGCAGTTCTGTTTGAAACAAGACAATGTGAGTCCGGTTGCAAAGTCTACATTAACCATATGATATATATTTGGGAGGGGCTTGAAGACATTTTACATCACAATGTCCCCATCTTTCCTCGACAGATTGCGGGGCAGGCTCCATTTCATTTCTTATGGCAGCAGCCAATTGATCATAAGCTTCTGTCCGTGCATTCTTTATCTCATATGACGACATTTAGGGCACTGCTTCCTTTATAGTCTCCAGCAAAGCATACTTGGTAACCTGCCAACCGCCAAGAAGACGTAATCTAGGCAAATTAGTACGTCAACCATGCTCCTGATCAAATGCTAGAGTAATCAGGGTAGATATTCCCTACGTGGTCCAGTAACTGGATGTTCATGACTTCCCCATAGCACTGGTAGATGAAAAGATTGATAGCATGGCTCGGCACAACAAATAAATGGAAACCTGTTTTGAATTTTTACCTCAAAATGTTCATCCACGACCTGATGTCTGAAATGAGTCACTCCTAGATCCTTCAGATTGAACCTTTTTACCATGACTTTCGCAGCCTTCCTTGGTTGTACAGCCGATTCACAGGTCTACAAGGTTTGATTTTAAAATATCTTAGCATTTCTTAGCATTTCTCAAATTTGCAATACTTCTAATCTTGCTAACAAACAGGCGAGTAGCAAAAGGATAATCTCTCCATACAGTAGTGTTCTGTAATTCATACTGACAGACCATTCTTGCAGCTTTTGAATGGACACTCCTGCCTTGAGAATTATGGATCTGAATTGCCTAAAACCTAGACCAAATTTGAACCCTTATTGAGGGCTTTCATGGATATATCTTCTAGATTCCATTCGGAGCTCGTAAGGATGATGAGAGGCAACTCAAAGTTGGTTAAGGTTTGAACTCAAAGCAATCACATGAAAAGGCAAAACAGCTGCTCTTTCCCTGCAATCGGAGGTGCAATTGAGCCGTGCTTAGCACCATTCTGTTTTGTTTTTGTGTGTGTGAGAGCATCGCTTAAGTCATCAAAATAAATGATAGCATGTCCTGAGACAATAGATTCTTGGATAAATAAAACAAAAACGGAACAGAAGCCACCCGTCGAACAGCTCCAGGCACATAGAATTGGCAGATACTGAGGAGGACGAGGACGAGTTTCTGTCGGCAAACTATCTTATCTGGCATCTAAAATCAATGCTCATTGGATCAGACATGCATGAAAAAACTTATAGATTGCCCAACACACACGTGGTTCATCCAAAAGAACACAGCATTAATAGCCATTAAGAACTCAGGCCCTTGAATATAGAAAAGAGATGCACAAAGGATGGAGAACTAATCTACCAAAATTTTCAAAATGGAGAAATCACTGGAACAACAAATTAACCATAACCATAGTTCACATCTGGCTTTGCAACCGCTGTTTCAAAAGGAACCACTACCCTCTCTTTCACCAGACATTGGGCTTCCTCATCTTCTACCTGCAGGACCTTAGCAGGTGGACATTGGAGAATCTCTCTTTTTTTCAGCTGGGGCTTGCTGAAACGAGCCTAGAACCTTAAAAGACATACTACCCTTTTTTGCCAATACTGGGTGTAAGACCAGATAAGCCTAAAATGGATATGACACCAACAACCATGATTGCTGCCTTGGCTGCCGCACCAATGGCATGTCCCAAGCATTTTCCAGAGATTTTTGACGTTGTTTGTGGTTTATTACTTTCAGACTCATTTAAGTTAATTTTTGCTTCACCAGAAACTACTCCACTATGCACTGACTTGTGTGTAGACAGGAAGTGTGATGGATAATGATTGTCAGCAAACAAGGACTGTGGAGGGCAGCTTGGGTAAGGAGGAAGCAAAAGATCATTGTGATGTTCTACCATTTCACCAGCAAACACAGAAGCTTCTTGTATTACTTCCAATTCTTCCCCTTTATACTCCTTAAGCTTACCTAATAGTATCTTGCGGCTATGTTCAATCTCACCGAGGGCAATTTCCCTTTCATAACGTTGCTGTTGCTGCAAAGCCTACAACCAGAGGGAAACAATTGAGTCACTAAGCATTGCAAAGGCATCTCACAAAAGTTCCTTTGTCTCTATACATTTCACAACTTGCATGAACTGACCTTTCATAACCATTTCTTTTCATGTGCAGGTGGAAATAATGCAGAGACAGAGAAAAAATGGGTGAAGGGTTGTGATGTTCTAGATGATAGGCATAGCCCAGAAGATGGTAAAGCATCCTCTATAAGCAACGGAATCAGTGGTTTTATAACTGATTCCCAGTCAGTGTTACCCTTGTAGACTAATGACATGGAAAGATTGACATCATTGTGGTTAGCCTTTCGAAACCTTATAGCCATAACTATTCAATTTCCACAAAGAATTCAAAACTATATCTTCTGTTTTGTAATTTTATGTCGTTGCTTGCCAATGGTTTACAGAACGTGTATTTTGTTAGGGACATTTGATACCAACTTGACCATAACTGGGCCACCAAAATAAAGAAACAGAAACCAGTGAGATTAGGTATCATGCAGAGAGCTTTGCCATCTCAGCAAAACACAATGTGCAATTTTCAGAATTCTCAAAAATTTGTGCAAGAAAATTCGGCCAATATGCTAAAAGACAGAACTTTCAGATTTAATAGCAAAGAATTTGCAATGGGAAATGCAAGATTAAAATGCACAAAATCGTTCTTGATTACTTACAATCAAAGAAATCATACACCCTATTGCATTTCTCAAATTCGATGTCAAAACAAAATAGTGTAACGCATTAAAAGAAAAACTAAACTAAACTAAAGATTTCACCCATAAACAGACGCACAGTGCCTTACCTACATCGGCCAATTATTTGTTATTGGGGAATGACAAAGTTGGGGTTTTTATGTCAAAAACTCCAACTTTAGCAAGTAAAAAAGAAATGGGTATTGCAGAAAAGACCTGCAAGTAAGAGAGGTAGTGCTCAAGGGATTCAAGGGCATCACGGATATGCAACAGCCTTTCAGCCTCTTCATCTTCTTCCTCTGCCTCACTCAATGGCTGCCCATCTTGAGACTGGGAATTGGGCCCTTTATCTTCTCTCCTGTTTCTGTCACAGTAAAGACCTCCTCAAAACCCCCTTTTTCTGTCTTTTTATCTTCAGAAGGAGAATTGTTGTGGTTGTTGCTGATAGTGTTGCTACTTGCTTTGTGGATGCAGTTGCTGATCTTTAATCTCAAGTCTATGGCTCTTGCCAACACTACCTCAATTCCCTCTTCTTCCATTATCTCTCCTTTTCTCTCTCTTCCCTGGGTGGGTTCGTAGAAAGAAATGAACTTTGGTTTGTTGCTGTTGTTGCTGAGCCTATTGCGATGGGTTTAGAAAGGTTTGTTCTGTCACCATTCTCTTCTCTCTGGCGGACGTAGCTGTTTGTGCTACTCCAGGTGATTGTGGCGCACTCTCGCCATATTGATCCCTCTCTCCCCGCCCCCTCCTCCTCCTCTTTTTGTTTCCGGAAATTGACGAGTTGCCTAAAAGATAACCCAGAACATTTGATTTTCAAGTTCAAAAGGCCGGGGGAGGGATGTGTGGCTCGGGGCAATTGGGTCGCTGGAAGGGTGTCGAGTGACGTAATAAAGGTTTTTCAATTCTCACTGTTCTTTTTTTTTTTCCGAACTTTGTTTCAAGAATGTCTCTAATTTCCATATATTGCTGCCAAATTGTAGTAAATTGGATGTATCTAAGAGGTAAGTGCATGTAACCTTTGCTTATATAATTTTACTTTTTTATTACATTGCGTCAGTTAATGATAAAAATTATAAATGTATATAATAATTTTAATAATATAGTGTAAATATGCTTCTAAAACACTGCTAAGTTGATATAAACTCATAGTTAATTTCCTTCAGTCAAACAGAGGACAGTGGGATTTTTATTTTTATTTTTTTTAAAAGGACAAAATTGACTCTGGAGTGTGAAAATATTCATCCCGCCAAGGGGCTAAACGGTCCGGTAGTACCATGGAAAGATTCAGCAGCCCACTGACATTCTCACTGTTCCCTGTTCTGACTTTTAAGCGTGTGAGGGCCAATCATCTAGTGTGTAATCAGTCAACTAATTCAATTGATTCCAGTGGAAAGCAGTTATTGAAAATTAAAAATACTTTATGAATCACACTGAGTTATATTCCTGGTGCGAATGGCCCAGATAGCAACACATGCAGGAAGAACAAAGCCAAGGCAACAAGCAACACTGATAAGATGGCTTCCGTTTCAAACAATAAAAACTGCCCGAATTTCCCATTACAAAAAATGTTACCTAGACGAGACAACTGGGAATGACAGCCGAATCACAACAATGCTTTTCTGAGAAGATCAGCAATCATTCAAGCCCGCCAGCTTTTAAGAGCTCAGAATGTATCATGACTTTTTGGAAGACTCAATTCTCAGTTTACCTCTAGCCAAGTTGATCATCCTTCTTCTGAGGAAAGACACGCAAGTAGTTTGTCAAAGTCAATTTGGAATTATCCAATTGAACATAATCTTGGGTTGTGATTCACCTGTCATTCCACATTTTGATGCAAGGAAAGGAGCACTGAAAAGGATGAAGATGTGCACTGCTTTTTCCATCACTTTGCTAGTTCTTTGGAAACCAGATAACTGAATGTGTAGTTGTGAGGAATCCACTCAATGGTCTTGCCAGATTTTCTGTATTGACAAAGCTGAATGGTCTTCCTTAAAGATTCAGGCAGTAGATACTCCACCATTTCCACCAGTCCAGTTGGGCAAAGATCTGAATCCTTGGCAAAAGACTCCACCATCTTTGGCAAAAGGAGTTTCTTTTCATTATGTAAAATGAAAGTTGATTGAATGTATTCTTCCTTTGCAGCTTCCAGATCCTCAAACACTGTCTTGGGATTGAATGCTCGGACCTAAGGATGAAAGTATGAAATGCTAATTCTTGTTATGCTTGTGTCATTTTCAAGGGGTTCTATCAAAGATCAGCTGACTTAGATCCATATCATTGAGTAAGTTTGAAAAACCAGACTTATTATGGCAAAGTCATGGGTAACAGAACGTACTGCAGGATCGGAATGGCTTCCTGAACAAAGTGCAAAATATAATCGTGGTTCAGGTTTTTCAATAGAAAAAGTTGCCCTTGCATCTCCATCCTTGAATTTTTTCCTGGAAGAATACAGCAGTCGCCACCACTACAAGCAGATACAAGCCGAGCCAAAGGAGCTTTAATATAAGTCAAACTCCCTTGAAATCCTCATCACACCACAAATCATACATTTAATGTTATGAGAGGAGCATATTAATTGACAAGTAAGTTGAGAAGAGAATTTTGCAGCTGAACTGTAAACATTATTTGAGGGAAATGTGCCGGTCAACTGAACTCAAAGTACAAAACTGCGTGATATAAGTTATAGGATATAGGATATACTTGTCCAGGACGAGGCAACTGGCATCCCAGTATGTAATTTTGTATAGTGTCCACATTAATGTTGTGACCCCCCACATTGTATGCAGCCTGAAAGATGAAAAGATTATGTTAATTATGACTCCCAACATTTTGGAGGTAATCAAAGATGCTTTCATCACCTTCAGTATTAAGCAGACTTTTTTCGTATTGTTCTGTGGAATCCCACAAACCAAGAATGCCTGAAAAGTAGACAAACAAACCCCAGGTGGGTTGCTTTAGAGACAATTTGTAAACCAGCACCAGACAACAAAATCTGCATCTCAGAAATATGTGTCCTTAGCAATATGAATTTACATGCATCACTAGTGCATTGTGCACATTGATCCAGAAAGCCAGCTTCTCTTCATGCTTTAACTTCCTAGGATCAACTTCTTCCAGTCGAGAGACAAGTGACCTGCAATTCTTGGGGGGGAGTTGAATGAGTGTTTATGAGAAAGGAAATGTGATAATGCAGACAAATTGGGTAATAAACCACAAAATCCATTAGGATTGCATGAAGCATAAAAGAAATTAGACTGAAAAATATCAGAAAACAGTGGAGCATAACTTTTTCTCTGACTGTGAAGGCTCACTTGAAAGTTTGCAGTTTATCTTCTGCATCTTTTACCTTCAGACTATCTTTACAAATCTGTTGCACCTTTACCATTGAGCTGTATGGTGCAGTGAATTCCTTGGACTCGCTAATGTTGAAATGGTTATCGAGAGATGAATTGAAGGATGAAAAATTCCCACACTGGGGGCTCCACATGTCATCCTGACCTTGCGATGGAAACTCATTTGAGGATGAAGAGAATGAAAAAGGAGAGGAAGGGTAACCATGATTGATCAAAGGAGGGTCTGCAAGTTTGCAGTAAATGGCTGAGATAGACCTGATCATCTCCTCAGAAAGCCAATTTGGTGTCTCTTGGACCTTATCTTTCACACAGGTTCCAAGATGATCCTCCAGACTGATTATGTTTGGTGTTGTATTCTGGGCTTGCTGAAGAAGCAATATAGAAATGTTAACGACTACTGGAATAAACAAGAAATAAATGCAAACTCAGACGTGTTACCTCCAACATTGACAATGGGAGGGAATGGTATGAGTCTGCAGCACTAGCAAATGATTTCATTTGAGAACTTCCAGTCCAACGCTGAGACATTGAACTGTGGCATCGGTGAATGCTGGAGTCTGACAGCTCCTCTGGTCCCCAAGTGCATTTGCAATTATCTTGTAGATTCCCAATTTTCACTGAAGTAAGATGACTAGTCTGAATAGCTGAATAGTCTTTTTCTAGCACAATTCCATGATCAGGAACCACTGGAGAAATCTGTTCGTGTATGCTTAAATTCAACGCGGGTTGGTCATTTATTGTCAGAAGCTTTGATATGCGTTTGTCAAAAATCTTTCTATACACAGAGAGAAGATATTTTTCCAAATGCAAAACTTCCATCTCCAACACAGAAATTTCCTTAATAAGATCCTTGGCATGCTGCAAATCAAGTCATTCAATGTTAGCTTTGAAAGCAAGCTCTAGTCAGCTAGCCAAAACTATAAAATGCAAGGAGCTGAAGAATAATATCATTAAAAAAACAGGCTTTTCAATTACAATGGTGAATTCATAGCACAGATGTATGTATGCATATTCACAGCGCATTCTTTTTCTGTTGCGCAGAAGCTAAAAGGGGGTTACCTTGGGGACTGACTTATCAGTTATAATGTCATAGGAAAAAGGGTTGTGACTCAACGCCTTTTCCAATGCACTACGCACCATGAACTGATCCTGCAGTTCATCTTGAAGCTCTAAAATCTGTATAAGAGAGCGAAGGAAGTTGCAATATGCGAGTAAATTGATGTTTTCCAGAGTCTCATAGTTGAATCAGACATAACAATGCCTACTACTCCATGTTTTCTTTAATTATGTTCCATTTGGAAACCTACGGAAGCACTAGTGCCAATTCATATTATGTTAGACATTTTGGTGGGTGACTGTCAGTTGAACAAATAAGCAGAGGCTAAAAAGTTCAGAATACTACATAAGCCTCTGCAATGCTCAACAAGGTTGCCACAATGATAAAATTGGAATGATACAGGATTGTCACACAGACAAGTAAAGATATTTACCTCTTGCTTCAGTGAGTTTTGAACATCTGTGTTTTGAGGTTGCCTTTTCATGCCTTCACCATAGTCTTCTAGCCGTCCCATTTTCTGCTATGAAACAAAGTCACAAATCACACGGCTGAACCTTACTCCTACTCAAAATTTTTGTAAACCTTTCAGGGAATACATCACAATGAAAAGAGAAATCATGACCGGTCCTCTTTGTTTCAAGAGCAGATCGGAAGAATTAAAAGACACGAAACCAGAAAATAACCAAAAAAAAAAAAAAGGAAACGATTAAATTGTGATTCTTGAGTAAGAACTAGCACAGCAACATGAAAGAAACAACAAAACAAAACCCTTACGAGCTTAAGGTGACGGGAAACTTCAAAGACGTTGCTTGGTTCAGGTTTCCTGCCTTTTCTTTGACATGGATCACTGTCAACGGAGGGGAACAGAAATGTTCATAATGGACAGAAAAAGGAATAAACATCTCAGGCTGATGGTATTTCTTAGGCCATAAACAAGAAGAACATGGACATTTAACTGTGCCAATCAGTACGTTGCATATAGTTATAGCCAATCGAGCCAATATGGCAGTAATAAAAGTTGTAAAGCTCACCTATTAGAGCGTTTGTGCCCTGAAAATTTTGCTTCCATGAACTTGAACGGCTTCAATGTCGAGCAAGCCCGCCAGTTGAGTTCATGCATGGTGGTGAAAGTGAAATTTCTAGGCCCCACAGTTGAAAATTGGCCAATTGGGCATTAAATGCGGCAAATACCACCACAAAATATTGACAAGCACTAAGCAAAGACAAAAATACACAACACGAGCCAAACTTCCAAAAAGCATTAAATTGTGGCAGACTAAAAATCTGGCTATAAACAACTGCAAGGAATGAGACTACTCGCAAAAGGTCTTTTCTTTTTTTTTTTTTTTTTTTTTTGTGGAAAAAGGTGAACCAATTCAGGCAAATGGGTACTTAGCTATATATCCAAGGCAAAACCCAGCAACCCCAAGTTGTCCTCTTGGTACTATAGCAAGAAAAGTGTAATCTGCAGAGGATAATGCTGCGTCATGTTATGCAGTGCTTAAAAGGGTTGTCATTTTTATTTTTTGACCAGTCTCTTGTCTTAGAAAGCAATACCACCTTTAAAGCTTTTTGCAATGGTGACCTTTTTTGCATTGCATGAAAAGAAGGAAATCAGTCCTTGGCCTTTTGATCCAAGACCATTGCTTAAAAGTTAAAATGTGGCATTTAAAAATAAAAAAAAAAGGAAGACGGGGACAAGAAACTGGAAGACCGCACATGTTCATATAGTCAGTGGCAGTAAGATTTGAACTTCACCAAAGTCGCATCAATTATTATTATTATTATTTTGTACTGCAATCATATTCCGTTTTACTTTCAAATAACAATGTGAGAGTCTGCTTCTGTAATTCGGAGTAACCTTTATCTTTGCTTACAGGTTTACTCTTCCTCACATTAAAGATAGAAGGAAGGGATTTAGAAAAATATTAAAGCATAAGGGTAGGGATCTTATTACAAGGATCCTTACCCTTGGAGGTCCAGGATCATCTTCTCATTATGTTCATCTTGTGTCCATATTAAATGCCTGTCAAACAATTCCCTAAACATACTTTACTACTAAAATTTGCTAGGCTGCACTTGATCAAAAAAATTAAATAAAAAAATTGCTGGACTTCAAAATTTTCTGTCATCAACTTTGTCTTATCAACATTATAAGCTCCAAAGTGTTATTACATAACAAGCAAAAAGCTGGAGGTTCCACAATGTATGGATACTTCACGGGCGAAGGTGATCCATCATCTGTGCTCCCCATTAGGCAGTGTCTTTTGTTTCCAACTATACAGTCTAAGGATGCTAGCTAGCAACATTCTGGGTTAGTAAACACCAGCTGTGGGGTGGTGGCCCCAAATAACTCAAAAAGAAGACAGCATTTACAAAAGGTAATGTAACCTCAAAAGGGCTGAAAGTTAGGAGGTCGAGGGGAAAAAATTCAATGGATTGATGTGAAATGACTGTTTTTGTGGGCTTATCATTGTCTAAAATTCTTTTGAGATGTTACGATACAGGCGTATAAGGCCCCTCCAGCAAAACATCCTGCTGGGAGGGAAAGGCTTACTGCCTTTTGATGGTATTGGCTAAAGTGCCTTAGATGGATTAAGGGGGAAACAACCCAAAATCACAATCAGCAATGACTATATGATCACTAATCCATGACTACAAACTAGTAAACAACTGAAAGGCGCGATTTTAAAGGCTTTGGAGTGGCACATTTATCGAGGATTTTAAGTTTGTAATCAGCAACGTTAACGGCAAGCAGTGTCCCAAGTATAGCTCTGTTGCCATGAGCTTACTGTAACTACACCATCATTTCCTACCTCAATCATGAACAGTCAAAGAAAGAACTGAGAAGAAAAGCAAAAGGAAAAGAAACCTACCTATTATCAATTTTTCACATCACAACAGCATATATATATATATATATTTATTTATTATTTTTTTGTCTGTACCCCATTCAATGAAAAACTAGATTTCATGCCTGTTGCACAGGCCGAAGCAGATTAAAAAACATAATTCCACGCTCCCAATTGTACAAAAAACTGCATTCATTATAATGAAATAACCGTATCGTTATAAAAAAGTTTGTCTTTCCAATTGAAGCAAACAAGCTGAAGGAAATTAATGTTCTTATAAGAGATCACTGACTCCCAGAAAATATTTTCTTTAATTTTCTTTGATATTAGTGGAAGAAATAGTACAAGGATGCGGTACATTATTTCTGAAACATAACGGCGTCAATAAGGAGCGGTGTTCAAATATTTGATGTCACTAGTAGGACAGTCAGCTTGACCATATGCCTCTTGGATTTTAATGGGAAATTTCTAATTTGGATTGAGGCTAAGGGGTCAACCAGGAACCTCCATACACCTATCAAAATAACAAAGACTCAAATTTTAATGGGTTATCAGAGTGAGTGATTTTAAATGACCACGTCAATGAAGTCAACAATTGTAAACAACAATTGACCACCTTGTTCTTATGCACGTCGATGTTCAAAGTTTAAGACCTCGATGAAGAGAAAAACAGACACTCACCTCTTTATTCGAGCAAGCCAGAGCATCGATTTTCCTTCAGAAATTGGCAAACATGCGCCACGAAACAAACCTAACAAGCCCGAGTTGCATTTACTAGCTTTTGTTTGACCAAAAGCAAACAGAAACTGTACAAACTCCAATGCAATTGTATTTAGCGCAGCACATTGCGATGGATTAGCATCCCCAGATGATAATATTAGAAAATGTGCTGGTTTCTCTATAGGTTTTAGGATTAGATACTCTCTTTATCAAGCAAAGGTAATGCATTGAAAGGTCAACTGGCTCTGGAGTTTTCTTCTTACAATCAACGGCTAAAGATCTACCTACGCTGACCATAAATGGCTGATAGTTAATCGATCAATGCAGAAAGGGTGAGCTCGTGATTGTTAACAATTTCGCATTTAAGCCATATGTCCACTTCCATCATTACGTTAATCAACCTGAACTCAACCAAAGCATAAGTCTTTTCAAATAATGGGAATTCTTTTTTGAACAAGTTCCACAATGTTCCTTGGCCTAAAAAGTTAAAAAATGTCTGCATCGTCTTTAACATATAAGTTGATACATTATCGGAAAGGTTACAGAAAATATTACCAAGTGTGCAGCCTAAGAATTCGTGAGCTTCTTAGGCGAGAACCATAACGAGTCTTTTATGTTAAATATTCATGAAAACTGTGCATTCCTTGAATAACGCCAAGAAGTAATCCCTCAGAGAGAGAGAGAGAGAGAGAGAGATGCATCTGAATTTCCCAAAGGAGACGGTGAAGAAAGTGATATTCCCAAAAGCAAGCAATAGCAGAATGGTCAATGCCAATGATAGCAGCAAAAGGAGTCTTCTGTTGGCTTTTGAGCCCCCTCTCATTTGCCATTGTCAGTGAGGGTGAGATGTTAAAACCTTATGGAACTTACAGAGGGAAAGTAAAGGTACTGCAATCTGACATTTTCTCGCTTCAATACAAAGATTATGCGAGTAAAGCCTTTTTGGCTGGACAGTCGTGGGGACGGAGATGAGTAAGACAACCCAATGGAGTACCCGTTGTCATTTCGTTTGAAGATACAATCCACAGTGAAAATTACCATTATGTTCTAGTGGCAAGAGATTCATTCATACCAGACAAAGTCTTGAATTGGAGCATTTACTTAGATGTTTAGTAGGGTTAAATGTGCTTCTAGAGATGTACAGTTGTAAGAGTAACTAAATTCCTGTTCTAGGTACCATAATGTAAACTTCTCCATGAGTTTCAACTCATAAACCAGATCACCACGTGGTGTGAAAATGTAATTCTCCCTGGCGGAATTGTAAAGCACGGCCCTGACTGTTTATTTTTTTAACCCAAAAGAAAAAGGGAAATCATGGAAGGGTCCATCCCTACATTTTGCCCCTCCTAGTAGAATGGAAAAATGGTAATGCAACTATAAAAGAGATATTGCCCATTGTCTTTGTAGCAACTGCCCCTGAAGACTAGTCTACTAGAAGTATAAAGGCACAACCCCATTAGAGGCAATGCCATTAATTTAAAAAGAGTAGGAGGAGTAGAGCAACACAAGACCTTTTTATCAGAATCATTTTGGACATTTAGTTGACAGCATCAGTCTATCATGGCTCAAAGTTACAGTTTGCTCCAAAGAAAAAAGTTGCACGTTACTGAAGCAGACAAATGGATGGCAGCTGGTTCTGGAAATATAATCTAAGACTCATCATTGTCAATGCTGGTTCTGGAAATATCGTCTAAGACTCATCATCGTCAATACTGGTTCTGAAAATATAGTCTTCACCCTCTAGTTCTTCCTGAAGCAGACAAATGGATGGCATCTCTGTCTTTTCAATAGATCCTTGATCATTTGATGTTCTTGTTCCCTGAAAAACATTCGATGCATCAATTTGAAGCACTTTCAAAAGCAGTTAAAACACAAAAAGAATGAAGATTTGAATCATGGATAACTCAAAAAGTCCAAAGCTCAAAAGCAAACAAGATTATTTCATCTTGCCCTTCAGTATTTTCATGCATGGGCGATCACCAAATTTGAACCATAATGACTTCCTTATATACATTGTAGAATAATGTCCATTGTCCTCAGCTAATATAAGAATGTCCTACATGCATATAAAATGCTAGACAACCGTGGGCTTACCTTCCTCAAGATATAGAAAAAATAATGAAACCCATCACCAAAAGTGCTCCACTCAACAGTCCATGTAAACTGAGGAGCATCAAATAAAGGACGCCTGAAGTGTGGCTGCAAGAGATGAATTTAAAGTAAGAACAACTACCCAAACAACACACTCTCCCCCTGTCTCAACTGAAAAGCAAACCTTATATTTCTTTGTTCTACCTGGCCAAAAGAGATTGAGATGAATATTCCATCACCTTTCAGAACCCTGTGAACACCTTCAAGCATTGCATTGACCTGATTTACAGTTGTAGGCCTTGGATTCCATGGGTCACCACTGTTGACAAACAATACGTCCTTCAAAATGCAGGGAATAAAGAGTGGAATGAATAGACATGTCCATCACAGATTAGATCATTACAAAACAACAATTGTGACGTACAAGAATTTAAAGCCATATTGCCAGCATAAAATAAAGGATGTCAGTCTAATTGTCTGTTTACCATGGTTCCTTTCTCAACAACCACATCAAAAGATTCGTTGCTAAAGGGCAGATCTAGCATGTCAGCCTGCAACACTTTTATTTCTGGTGATGGAGGTAACAAGAAAATAAGCCTAAGAATAGCACTAAAGTCAGAAAATAGGACCAGCAGAAAGAATTTGTTTTGAAAAAACTACCAAAAACTTTCCAAAAGTCTCACACACACATATCATAACAAGTCATCATAAAATCTGGCAAAATATTTGCAGGTGAAACATTCCTCCAAGTAATCATTAACATTGTTCCACATTCCAATCCCCAATGAGGTTGGCACTTATTAACCATTCTAAAAAAATGATTTTTGCCATTTCCGTGGATGTATAAAGTGAATTCTCTGAATTGACACACCTCAAACTATTTTCACACGCTTGTAGATGAAAGTAAAGAGTTCAACGAGGAGGATCTTCATAAGTCAAGCAAGCAGAAAATGTATGAAACCAATGTGGAAACTAAGAAACAAACTTTTATATCCCTTAGCCGATAGCAGTTTCTGCATCTTCTCCACCACAACAGCAGACCAATCAATGCATGTTATATCAGTAATCCCATCTTTGTGCATTTCTTCAGAAAGCTGTGAATTCCCACAACCAAGCTCCAACACCTACATTATCCAACTTCATGGTCACCATGATGCAACCAAAACAACTAGTGCCTAAAATGCAGAGGAAGGATTTAGAATCCCAATGATTACAGACAAACAATCTATAAGGCAATGACAATTCAACATCAAAGAGGAAAAGCCAATAACTTTTCAGAAATGATAAAGTACTGATCATTCATTATGAACATCGAGATGCTGGACTTTCAAATTCCACACTAAACAAAAACAACTGCCCACAAAGACAAAATTTTGTAAAAACCCACACTTGCAAGGCAATTCAAAAATTCATACACTGGTAAAAACTTAGTGAAAACCCCGAGTTTCCTCGATAGAAAAACCCCTAAAATTCTTTAACCGGCAGGTTTTAAAGACAATAAAATATGCTTCAAACAGTCAAGCTAACACATTTAGTTTGCGTTAACGAAACACGCACGCATGCACAGATAAACAGAGAGAGAGAGAGAGAGGGAGTGAGAGAGAGAGAGAAAAAGAGAGATGTACGGAAGAGTTGAGAGGGATATGGTAAAGAAAGAGATGACGAAAATGAGAGTAATCTTTGCACCACTCGTAGTGTTCCTCGTCAGAGAATCTCTCGTCCCTACAAAACAAGAAATATCAATACCAAAAGTTGTTGCCGTTAACATGAAACAAAAAAATTGAACTCAAAGTACGATGGTGCAATTTAAAGGAACATGAAACAACATCAAGAACCCAAAAACAATTAAAACAAAAAAAAACAAAAACAAAAACAAAAGAAAGAAACATTCTCATCACCAGTAGCGAGGATCCAGGTAAGCCAGAGCTGTCGACGGAACAACATCACGTTTTCCAGTCAGTTGTTCTGTCCGACTCATTCCCTCTGTCATTCAAACAGATTCTCGTTGTTGTTGTCGGCGTCGTCGTCTTCTCCGTTGTTTCCCGTTCTTCAACTAACCTTGATCAAGCCATTGTGATGAATCAAAAAGGCCTACGCCTTGGTAACCCGCCCATAAAAAGCCCAAGCCCATCCTTCTTGAGATGGTGTGTGTTTTTTTTTTTCTTTTTCCTTATATCCTAGGTATCCACGCAAGTTTTTTGTTTTTTTTTTTTTTTTTGGGTCTTTCCTTCTTTCCTATGATAAATTAAATCTAGAGTACAAAACCAAAATCTCAAAACCGAAAATTTGAACAAACCTTAAACCTTGGCCTGTTTAAGGGAAGCCCACCTTGTTGTATGTATCTAGAAAAGAGGAGTGGATTCTTTCTTTTGCTTTCGGTTGGAAAACAGACGTGAGTTTGCCACTTCGACCAGACAGTTGGTGGAATCTCAAGGAAATTTTGCTCATACATGTCACGCAACAGAATGAAAAGGCAAATTCAAATTGAATTGGTCTTGCATGCCAGCCACCATTTGATCAAAAGAATGGCTTATAAAATAACAAAAAATCATAGAAAAGATTTCCACAGTTTTCAGTTGCTAGCCTCTTCATAGCTTTTTACTTCGCCCTACAATGAAGTTGCCATGTTCGTTCACTTTTGATACTTGTCGGTAACATATTTGTTTCAATTCAGTTTCTTCGGTGACGGTGCTGGAGATGCTGGCGGCTTTAAGTCCTCATACCTTGTTATCGATAAAACAGAGAAAACGTTCAGTTTGTAAGTTCATTCACAGTGCATAAGATGGTGTGCATAAGATAATCACAGAGTATGCGGGGTACTAATTTAGGTTTTGCTATAGAGAATAATGCCTCAATGCATTTTGAAATGATGACCATTTTATAAGTTCTAGCGGCAAATTCAATGATAAAAATGAATAGAGAGAACTCCGAAACAGAAAACAGGAGATAATAAATCAAGCTTACATGGTATAAGGTGATAGTGGCCTTAAGTTTGGTTTCAGTTGATGCGGCTTATTCCATGCAGCAGATGTTGGAGGTGCACTGTTCCCTGTCTTCTCTCCATTCAGTATGGAGGATGATGATTGAAGTGATCCCACTGGAGCAGCAGGAGAAGGTGATGTAGGAGGCTTAAGATCGTCATATCTAATAACATAGGGCCACAATTTCAGAAGAGAAAGAAATAATCATCACATTCAGCATGAAGGATCACCAAATTGACACCAAGTGTGATAGGATAACAGAGCACAAACCAACACATGGATTTCAAGGGAAGTATCAGACAAGTGTCTTACGCAACATAAGGAGAAAGAGGCCTTGCTATCTTTGCTTCCACAGGTCCTGTCTCAGAGGAAGATGTTTGAGTACCTGGAATGTTTGGTGACATTGCAGCCGATGGATTGGCAGTTGCTTTTTGACCACTAGGTGCAGTTGGCATGGGAGATGTAGGTGGCTTCAAGTCATCATAACTGTTAAAAGTATATCAGGAGAATCACCAAAAGACAAAGAGAATAATAGAAGGATGCAGGAACTAGGATGATAAAGCTCAAATTATTAAGCAGGTATCTGAAGCAAAATAATAATCCTACGCGTCTCTTATCTGACTCCATTCAAGAAATAAGTTAACCCTTGATGGTTGACATAATGCCTAAAGCTGCAATGAGGCCTAGCAATGTGGCATTGTGGGTTGTTAGGCTTACGCTGTATAAGGTGAGAGTGGCTTTGTCACTGCGGCCATTACTTGTGCTGGTTTTTTCTCGGCTGACAAGCTTGAAGCCTCAGACATAACAGTCTTAGAAGGTGCAGGTCCTGAGCTGTCTGGTACATATGATCTCTGACAAAAAAGAACTTAAAGAAATCGATGAAAGAGAAAAGTTTCTAAAATAACCTCACAGAAAAAGTACTTTAAAGTATTTTGACATTTATTGTCACTTCTCAAAATCCATTTGATATGAAAGGCAAAAGTGAATCTCAAGTCTAGTTCAACAAAGCACTGATAGAAGTATAATTCTGATATTATTGGAGTTAAGGCAATCTAAACCCCCCTATCAATCTTTAGACACTAACTATAGGTTTCCCAAACTGGTTACTTCTTTCTCATTGATGCCTAGCTTCACCATTCTCAGACGAGAAAAAGTTAAATGATAAAAACTCAACATACTTTACAGTTCATATTCACCATTGTCTGTTTGTGAACAATGAATTAAAAAGAATAAAAGGTGCCAAGTGTTTTAGATGGATCCATTCCAAGGTTACAGAGTCAAATTCTCTTCTTTATTCTGGGAAGGAGACAAAGAATACCTTTGGTTCAATTCGTTGGGAAGGAATCTTTGTAAGGAGCTTATCCATAGGAGTCAAGGGTGCTGTTGTCTCAGCAATTACTTCCACCACTTTACAGTATGAAAGCTCACGGTTTTTAGCCATAAATGCCATGAGTTCTGCCACCTGAAATGTTTGAAGATAAATTGGCATCTATGAGCAAACATAATAATTATAGAGACAAATGGAAGCATAAGTATGTTAATAAACGAAAGTGCAAATTTATATAAGTGAGAGAATTAGTATTTAGTCAAGTTGCTTTGAGAATATTTCCAAGCATGCACAATATCATAGCCAACAATTTGCAGAATCTCAGAGTTTTCACAAGATCACAGACCCATCAGAGTTGCAGAGGATATACTGTTACAAATGATTGATAAAAAAGAGGTACTTCAAAGGGAAAAAGGGGGAAGGTTCAGAGTTCTAGAATGAAACTAAAGAAATTGCAGAAGAAGCTAAAACACGTTTAGAAACTGAACTCAACAAAAACCCATTAGGAATCAGAAAGCATGAACTAGATAAAGTGGTTTCATGATGTCAACAGGGACATTCCAATATGCTTCAATGAACAATTAAAATGGGTGAAGGTAGGCATTATGGTTGGCTTTAATGAATCTGTTACCATAATTGCTCTTCAGAACGAGAAATGAAAAGCAAGGAAAATTCATTATTTCATTCTCTGTCCTAAAACCTGACATTTGCATATTTCCTTCAAAATTTTCCTTTGGTTCTCATCATCCTGAAATGTCATTAAGAGTACCTGAAGATTCGACACCTGGCCACCAAACAGAGTATCTTCCTCTGAGAGGGTAATATTATGAGTCTCCTTGTAAGCATCGGTAGGCCGCTCCATTCCTCCAGGTCTTACTATCTGAGGAGCTCTACGAGTAATCAAGTTCAGGCTAAGATAAGTAACCTCTTTATTGAATGAGTAATTTTTGTGGTTATGCAACTGCTTACAGTGTAAGGAAGACCACTGGCTATGAGTGCTTCTTCTGCTTTCCTCTTCCAGATTAGAACACCCCAAAACAAACTTTGCTAGCAAAAGGAAATGAATATCAATAAAATTTCGTTACTGACAGGTAGTCCCTGTGATAATTCTCCTTCTATGCAGATCACAACTTACTTTAGAATAGCAGCTGGAAATCCAAGTTTGTTTGTTCCCAATGAAGAAACCATAATAAAATGTTTAACTTTTGCAACGGTTGCTGAAAATGCCAATAGAAAAGGAAAGAAGGAAAAAGTTAGTAATTTTCTAAATTTTAGAGCTATAAGACAATAAAATTGTCATGCACCAAGTGTGATGTCTTCTTTACCTGCATCAATGAGATTTTTTGTGGCCTGATAATCAATCCGATAAGGACCTGTGATGTCAAACACCTCCTTCTCACTAGCCCCAATGCAGCATAGAACCATGGATGCATTGCCTAATGCCTGTCCAATTTGATCTTGTTTCTCCAAATCACATTCCACAATTTCAAGCTTTTCTATAACTGGTCAAACATGAAAGATCATCTGTTATTTACCATGTATTTATACATAAACTAATTTAAGCTATAATTTTGTTGAAGTTTGAAGCAGTAAAAAGTCAATGTCTATTTCCTTACGCTGAACTCCTTCAACATCAAGCTTCATTTGCTTAACACTCTGCATATAAGTGTAACAGGTGTAACATAAAATCGTATTATAAAAAAGGGAAAACAAAAAAGGAGAGTAACAGCATATAAATGTCATCAGTAAAAGTAGTACCTGGACAAGGGTTTCTGCTTTTTGAGCACTCCTGACACCAGCTCTAACTTGAAAGCCAAGTTTGAGAAGCTCCCTAAAGCAAATAATATTTTCTTTTATCTGAAGAATTTGCAATGAGTTCTCAAACTTAACTTTGAGAAGTAGAAACTGACCTCACTGTTCGTGACCCAACTCTACCAGTAGCACCAGCCACAAATGCCAAATTCTCATCTTTCAAATCTACTACACCTGGACTTGCCTCAACTGCCAGTGATCTGATTATTTTCATCCCTTGAAAGAAATCCATCCAGCATCAATTGCACAATAAAAGGAAAAATCTAGGACAATGACCACAAATATGCCTTCAAATACAAAATAGGAAAAGAAGAAGAAAGTAGAAAGAAGAAGGGGTAAACAACAATCTGTCTCCTGGAAATAGTTAATACAACTGCAAATACTTGTTTAAAAATAAACTATAACCTCCGTGATGAGTATTAAACTGCCTCACAACTAGCCCATGTAAGTCAGCTTATCCACCATATTCACACTATCTTTATGTTTGCAGAAAATGTCTGCAATGTGACTGCTAATTTTAGCACCTCCTTGTGAAGAATGAATGTGTCATCAAAGTGAAACTCTACCCATTGGTCATGCTAAACCAAAATTTCATATGATATGTTTTGATGATGTCTTCCTCGTTTGGGCCAACAGATTTATGAAGGAATAGTGTCTTATTCTTCTCAAATAAATTAAACATTATCAGAACATTCATCAAAGGCACACATTGAGTGGTATTGTTTTAAACATATCAGCAGAACGCCTCAAATTTTAAAACAATCCCAATAGTTTGGTTAGGAAAGCTTGCAATGCAAGGCTGTTCAATGCAGCCGGTGAACTAACTGAATATATAAGCTTAATTAACAACAATTGTTCAAATTGCAGTGAAGTCCGTCTTATGTTTGCAGCAGAAAGAGGACGATCATAAGCCATAACTGAGCCAAGAGCAACTAAAACATACGGGTCAAATCAAAACACAGATTTTGTAAGCCAAGAACCAAGAAACATGACACTCAGTCAAATGTTAGGAGATTTACCTGAAGCTCGAGTCTTTGCATCAACAATTTTGAGCTTTCTGTCTTGTGCTTGCTTGTTGAAATTAGGGAATCTGGGGAGCTGACCATAAGCACAACTTTTCTCAAAGAGGACGCTTTTAGTTAAAAAGGTGGGTGTGATGGTCACAGTTGATGGTTTCAAGGAACAACTCTCCATTTTTTAGGAGCACTGTTATATCCTGCTTAGAGTTCAAAACAATAAAGAGAAGAATGAACAAACAGTTTCTATATATACGAGAAAATAAAATAAAATTGAATGGTTTATCAATTGGTCCCTTTTCAGATTGGCAATTGCGTCTCTCTCCACTCCATGGGGATATGATGGGTCCCATGGGAATGTTCTTCAGCGAGATTGTGGCTATTGCTTGGACTAAACTTGGAGAACGGGAGACATACATACGTGGATTTACAATCCATGCCATTGCAACGAAACTGGGCCTTATAATACAAAGAAGCAAGATTTAAAAAAAGCAAAGAACATTCCGAGATAAAGAAAAAGTGTGTTTATTCAAAAAGGAAACACAACCCAAACCAAAATTCTAAATTCAAGAAAATAATACAAAGAATGCTAAAATAAAATTGAAATAAAAAATAAAAAACAAGAATAAACTATAAAAGTCAGAAAAAAATTTTAAAAAAAAAATCATTTTTTTAAGGTAAAACTATCTTGAAAACAGTAACAAAAATAAAGCAAGAACATTCCCGATCAACAAAGTGCGAGATTATGCAAAGAGAAAACTTAATTCCAAATTCAAGAAAATAATACAAACAATGCAATACGAAACACGAATAAATGAAATAAAAAAAATAAAAATCAAAGGGAAAACAAGAGCAAAGTCCAAGAAGACGTATCTTGAACTCTGCCGATCTATCAATCGAAAAAGAAGCCGTTGCGAGGGCTTTGGGCTCTCCGATCCGCTCCGCTCGTTTTGAAAAATATGACAAAGTTGGGCTGCTTCTGGACTTGGGTCTGTACTTATAATGTGCGGCCCAGTTCTCGACCGACCGACGACGAAGCTTTAACCTTACGTTTTCTTTTCCTAATGGAAAGCGGTTTTCCAAGAAAAATGATGTCATCAAGAAACAAATATACAGATTCAAGAAAAAAAAAAAAAATCAAGAAACTAAAAAATATAACGATTAAAATTAAAAATGGAATACAAGAATAAACAATAAAATTAACCTATCTTGAAAGACAAAATCAAGAATCAGAAATACAATTAAAATCCAGTGGTAAAGAGAAACGCAATCATAAAATATAAAGCAAGAACGTTCCTGGGATCAAGAAAGCGGAGATTATTAAAAAAGGAAAACTAAATTACAGACTCAAGAAAATAATAGAAACAATGCTAATACGAAACAGGAATAAATAAAAATAATAAAAAATCAAAAAGGGAAAACAATAGCAAATTCGAAGAAAAACTATCTTTAAAAATGAAACAAAACCAAGAAAACGTAAATCCTAACACTCAAATGTGAAAATTTCTTCAACAAATAAAAATTAAGTGACTCTTGATAGTCGAGATATAGTGAGAAGAGAGGAAAGTGTAAAGAAAATTAAAAAAAAAAAAAAAAAGAAGAAGAAGAAGAAGCCGTTGGGACTTGCCCGGCTTCGCCCTTTGGGTCTCTTCGCGCCTTTCCCTGCGGTTTTAAAAATATGAGAGAGATGGGCTGCTTGTCAACTTGGGTCTGTATTTATAATGAGCGACCCAGTTCTCCACCGCCCTAAGAATTTATAACGAAGTTCTTCCAACAAAAATAGCCAATAATAAACGATCATTTTGGTTCGCGTTCGGACTTATTTTTATTTTTTTAAAAATCATTTTATTTTATCATATATAATAATGCTATGTTATCGCCATCTCATTACTTAACATGTAAGTCTTCTTAGCGAGTAGCTAACTCCGAGCTAAACCAGTTCCGATTAGAGTTTTTTTTTTGTTTTTTTGTTTTTAAAACATTTTTAAAGATCGTTTAACCAACTAGTTTAACAATAAATTGAAAAAAAAAAAAATGCAAAACAGCTAAACGGATGAGAAATTTTTTCCTCAAAAATAAAAAAATCAATGGTGGTGAAATGCAAAGTCCACTAGAAATTTTAATAAAAAATAAGAATAAATAATGATCACCCGAGTCCACGATAATCTAATCTAGTCAGCTGAGGAGTAACATGACGACCTATAGTTATTTGGTATTTTGTGGTGAAAAAACGAGACTCTGATCTAATAGTTTCATCTCTTTGACTTCCAAACAAGCACCAAACCCAACAAGGATTTTACCCGATTAGAAAAGAATAATAAAAAATTAAAATAAAAATTGGTTGAAAAACCCTTGCAATAATAGAAGACTCCAGCATTTTTCAGTTGCTAGCCTTTTCATAGGTTTCTTGGCTCTGCAATTAAGATGCCATGTTCATTCCTTGATGCCATGTTCTATATGGTCTCGTAAGTTGTACCTACCTGGACAAGGGCTTCTGCTTTTTGGGCACTCCTGACACCAGCTCTAACATGAAAACCAAGTTTGAGAAGCTCCCTAAAGAAAGTGATATTGCTTTTCCCTAGAAAATTTGCAATCAGTCATCAAACTGAACCTTAAGAAGTAGAAACTGAACTCAGTGTTCGCAGCCCAACTCTATCAGTTGCACCCACTACAAATGCCAAATTCTCATCTTTCAAATCTACTACACCTGGACTTGCCTTTACTGCCTGTGATCTGATTTTTGTCATCCCTTGAAAGAAATACAGCATCAATTGCACAATAAAAGTAAAGATTTAAGACAATGACCATAAATAACCATAAATATGCCTTCAAAGACAAAAAAGCAAAACCAGGAAAAAGAAAGAAGAAGAGGGCCAAACAATAATCCATCTCCTGGAAATAGTTATAAGTACAATGACAAACATTTGTTTAACAATAAACTACAACCATCAATGATGAGTGCTAAACTGGCCCCCCGATTAGCCTGTATAAGTCATTTTATCCAACATATCCAGATTGTCTTTATGTTGCCAAAAGGCATGTCTCCAATATTTTAGGCCCTCCCCAACCCCCCCAACCCCCAGGCACGAAGAAGAATGCATGCAGCAATCAAAGTGAAACATTACAAATTGATCCTGTTGAACCAAGGTTTCATGGGTTATGTCTTGATATCTTCCTCTCTTAGTTGCCCAGTTTGGGTCAACAGGTCCTATGAAGGAATGTTGTCTACTTCTTCTCAAATAAATTAAACATTATCATGAGCTTCACCATGAACGTGCATTGAGTGGTCATCTTTCAAACATATCTGCAGTACAAGCTTGACAACCTCAAGTTTTAAAACTATTCCACTAGTTTAATTAGGAAAGGTTTCTATGCAAAGACATTTGATGCAGCTGGTGAACTAATTTAATTAACAAAAATTGTTCAAATTACAGTGAAATCCATTTTATGTGCACTAGACAGAAAGAGGACGATCATAAGTCATAACTAAACCAAAAGCAACTAAAACACATGACTCAAATCAAAACACAGATTTTATAAGCGGAGAACCAAGAAACTTGACCACTCAGTCAAATATAAGGAGATCAGTTATTTACCTGAAGCACTAGTCTTTACATAGATAATTCTGAGCCTTCTGGCTTGTGGTTGCTTCTTGAAATCAGGGAATCTAAGGAGCTGGCCATAAGCACAACTTTTCTCAATGAGACCACTTGTAGTTAAAAAGGTGGGCATGGTTGTTATATTTGATGGTCTTATGGAACAACTCTCCATTCAAGGAGCAGTGTTATTACCTGCTTAGATTTCCAAACTGTGCTATTTCATCATAAATCCTTTTCTACTTATTACTCGTTACAAGTCATTAAGGTTGATAAACTAGAAAAAAAAATAAAATCCACAAGAGCATTCTTGATATTAGGCTGCCAAAACAAACCGTGAAGAACATGAGACATAAGTGCATTTAAAATCCATGCCATTGAAACAAACCTGGGCCTTACATAAGTGCATTTGAAAAGAAAAGAACCCAATAAGAGAAATTAAGGAAGGAGGGAAGCAACCCTTACTCAAGAGGAAACAGAACAGCCAAATTATTCAAGAAAAAAGGATGTCATCAAGAAACAAATGAACAAATTCCAGAAAAATATCATGAGAAAATAAAACCATATCAATAAACAGAAAAATATAACAATTAAATTTTGGAATGAACTAAGCAAACAGAAAGAACAATACAGGGAAACGAAAGCTAGGGATTAAAGATGCTGAGGTGGATGCTAGTAGAAATAAATAGAGAAAATCAAAGCAAAGTCAAGAAATAAAGAAATTGGAGTTTACCATATAATTGGAAGGTGTTGCGTTTTAGAGGCCTATCATCACCATTATCTTATCCTGTACCGAGTGGGCAGTGGATTGTTTCCAATCCTATCAGTGAAGTGAAAACTTCTCGTCTTTCTAGAATTCTCTTTGCTCTCTTTCCCTTTCCGTTGAACTCTTCTTTTGTCTTATAATAAAACCAAGATAGATAAAGCAAGAATATTCCCGCCATCAAGAAAAAGTGTGTTTATTCAAAAAGGAAACACAAGCCAAACCAAAATTCCAAATTCAAGAAAATAAAACAAAGAATGTTATAGTTTTTTTTTAAAAAAAAAAAAAAAATCAAAACTCAAAATAGAATACAAGAATAAACTTTACAAGTTGAAAAAACACCCATCAATTTTTTTTCCGGTCCTGAAAAACAAAATCAAGGATCAGAAACGCAAGTAAAAGCCGAGTGTAAAGAGAAACGCAACGAAAATAAAGCGAGAAAAATCCCTGAGAGATCAAGAAAGCGCGAGATTATTCAAAAAGAAAACTAAATTCCGAATTCAAGAAAATAATACAAACAATGCTATACGAAACAAGAATAAATTAACAAAAAAGAATTGAAGAAAATGTGAATCTTAATACCCAAAAATGAAAATTTCTTCAACAAAGAGAAATTAAGCGACTGTTGAAGAAGGAGAAGCAAGGGACTTTGCCTCGCCCGAATGAAAACGAAGCCCAAAATTATCATTATTATTATTATTATTATTATTATTATTGGTTTGAAATGCCAAAAATATTCCAGAAAGAATAAAACGACCAAATTAGTCAAGAAAGATGATGTCATCCAGAAAAAAATAAACAAATTCAAGAAAATTATCTTAAAAAAAATCAAATCTAGGAAGAGAAAAATGTAAAAATTAGAATATCTCAATTAAATTTTTGAATGAATCAGACAAACAATAAGAACGATGGAGGGAAACCAAAGATAGAGATTAAAGAAGCTCAGTGGATATTATTGAGTTGAAAGAATTAGAGAAACTCAAAACAAAGGAAAAAATTGTCTTTATCTTGTACCGAATAAGCAGTGGATGGTTCCCAATTCTATTGGCTGAGATACAAAAGCTGAATATCTTTGTAACAAGAAGCATCATTGAAGTGAACTCTTCTCGTCTTTTTAGAATTCCCTCTGCTCTCACTCCCCTTCTGTTCCTGAACACTCTTTTTTTTTTTTTTTATCTTTTCTTGAAATCAAGAAAAGCTGCACAACTTAAACCAATGCTTCAGGAAAATAATACAAAGAATAAATTTTAAAAAAAAGTGAAATTAAATTTCAAAATAGAATACAAGAACAAACTATAAAGTCAAAGAAAACCTATCATTCTTTTTCGGTGAACCTATATTGAAAAACAAAATCAAGAATCACAAAAGCAATTAAAAGCCAAATGTAAACAGAAACGCAATAATAAAAATAAAGCAAGAGCTTGCCTGAGATCAAGGAAGCTCGCAACTGTTGATATCCGAGAAATATAGAGAAGAAAGGAAAGTGTAAAAGAAAATTTAAAAACAAAAAGAATTTGAAAGCAGGGGAAGAAGAAAGATACTTCGCCGATCCACCCAAAAAAAAGAAGCCGTTGCGACTTGCGAGGGCTTTGGGTCTCTCCGCTCCTTCGGTTCGAAAATCGTTAGAAAGATGGGCTGCTTGTCGAAGTGGGGTCTGTATTTATAGAGTGCCGCCCAGTTCTTGACCGATCTGTGAAGCTTTAAACTTACGCTTGCTTTCCCAATGGACAGTGGATTTGCCAGGCGGTTCTGAGCTGGGCTATAATAACTACAATAACCGAGAGATGGCCTCATTTTACTGCTAATAATAAGTCGGTTAGAACGACGTCGGTTTATTTGGGCCTTAGCCATCATTGGCCCAAATAAGAAATAAAAGGATCGCTTTTGGCATTATTTAATTTTTTAAAAATAATTTTATTTATTATATAAAATAGCCTTTTACATGTAAAAATTAATTATAAATTTTATTTTTATTTTTTTAATATAATTTTTTATTACATAATAAATAAATTTTATTTAAAATAAAATAAATTTATTTTATATAATAAGTGAAATGTATTTAAAATATAATAAATTTTTATAATATAAAATTATAAATAAATTATACTTAAAAAAATAATAAATAAATATTATTAATTTATACATTCTCTGAAAATAAAAAAAAAAAAACTATTTTATGAATTAATTTTTTTCCCTTAGTATTATCTCAAGTATGTACCGACGAAAATTCGCTCCTATTTAGATTTTAAATAATGGTCACTCCATCGTTTAATATGTAAATTTTATTTATGATATCTGATTTCCAATTAAATTCATTTCTGTTTTTAAATCAAGCCAAATTAATAATTATGATTAGAAAAAAAGAATAAATCATAATCTACTTATTATTAGAATAATTTTATTATTATCAATTAACCAACCAGTTTAACAATACGAATCAAAAGAACAAAAGAAAAAAAAAGGCTTTCCCATCTGATCTATTTTTTGTTCGTCCAGACGTGAAGAAATTAATAGCAATGTAATACAAGGTCCAGTGGAATTTTTTATTAAGAAAAGAATAGATGCTGATCGCGGGGAGTCCATTAGCAACAGCCTGCACAATACTCTAAACTAGTCACGCCATAGGAGTAACGTGAAGGCGGAGAGTTACCTGCCATTTTGTGGTAAAAAACGAAACTCTCTCTTCTGAATTCCAGGCAAGAACTAAATCCAACAAGAAAAATAATTAGTTAAAAAAAAAAAAAAAGATAATACATTTTAACATTCCAAAATTAGTAAAACACTGACCTTACATCCAACACCATATCCATGGCAATAATTCTCAGGTAACTTTTAACTGCCGCTTTTAATGTCATTTTATATTAGAAAAAAAAATCTTCGACACTTTAATATTTGATACCAAATATTAAATGCACTGCCCAAAAATAAACAATCAAACATTGAAACATTAAATGCAAAAAAACAATTTCGTTCAATTACCAACCCTTTATTTATTTATTTATTTTTAAATCTACACTCAATTCGAAACCCAATTGCTTTGATTTGGAATCAAGAATCGCCATTTTAGGTGTCCCTACGTTTCAACCGACGACAAACGCCGCGGTTTTTTTTTTAATATAATTAATTTAATATCTTTAAACATATACTTTTAAAAATTTTTTAATTTTCTTTCGCATATAATACGTTAACTTACGAGTCAAATTTAAAATCTCTGTAGGAGAAAGTGCGCACGACCGGTGCAGGCAGGCCGTTGTCTCTGCACTCTCTCTGAACGTTCCTCCCGTCTCTCCGTCTCACGGGTCTCTGCGTCATGGCTATCTCTATGCAACTCTGCCGGGTCTCCCTCCGCTTCGACCTCTTTTCCGGAGAGAAGCGCGCCGCTTTTCCCCGGTGCAAGGCATTCTCTATTCGCTGCGCTGGCGGCAATGACTCCACCGGGGGCGGTTCTGTGGCCACTGAGTCGGACTTTGACCCGAAGGTTTTCCGGCATAACCTGACTCGGAGCAAGAATTATAATCGGAGAGGGTTTGGACACAAGGAAGAAACTCTGCAGCTCATGAACCGCGAGTATACTAGTAAGCGATGAACTGATTTCAGCTTTGTTTGAGTCTCAGTTTTTGGATTCTGTTTGGTTCCCGAGAAAGGCACGAAAAAGGAAAAGAAATTTTGTTTTTTTTTTTTTTTTTTGAATTTTTGTCACATATTCATCCATCAGTTGTGGAGAATGTTGAATTCAGTTATTAGTTTTCTATCGTCAAGCAGATCTTTCCTCTGTTTTCCTTTTTCCTTTAATTTTCTTATTTCAGAGATTTGATTGAATGCTTAAAGGCTCTTGTTTTCATGGTCAATCGAATTCTCTATTGCAGGCCTGAGGTGTAAGAACCAGTTTACGATTTCTTATTTCATGATACTGAACTTGAATCTATATTATTGTGTGACGTTTGGATTATGATTTCGTGTCAGACGTTTGAGTATTTCTGTACCCGTTTTGTTCCGGAATTGCAGGTCATATTATAAAGACTTTGAAGGAGAATGGAAATCAGTATACGTGGGGAAATGTTACAGTGAAGTTACCAGAGACATATGGCTTTTGTTGGGGAGTTGAGCGGGCTGTCCAGATTGCTTATGAAGCGAGAAAACAGTTTCCAGATGAAAAGATATGGATTACAAATGAGATCATTCACAATCCCACTGTTAATAAGGTCTGTTGATGTAAATTTTAGTCATTTTGCTTTTGTAGGATTATTTAGATTGGCTCCCTTTTGAAAGGATTGCAAGTGAACATGTTTTCAACAGTTTATGTTTGAGATTTGATTTTAAATCATTCTAAACAGTGGAGTGAGCCTAACTGCAGCAGAAGAAGTACTAAGTTTTACTTGCTTCCTCCTTGTATGCTCTGTTCAAGATTACCCATTTCAACAGTTCGGCAACTTGGTTAGTTTAGCACTGACCTGTTTGTTTGGTCTTGATTACAGCGTTTAGAGGAGATGGCAGTTCATAACATTCCTGTTGAGAAAGGCAAGAAAATGCTTGAAGTTATAAGCAAAGGTGATGTGGTGATCTTGCCTGCTTTTGGTGCTGCTGTGGATGAGTTGTTGACTCTGAGCAACAAAAGTGTACAAATTGTTGATACAACTTGCCCTTGGGTATCTAAGGTATTATCAGCTGTTGGGAAAACTTGGGGCTAGTCTATCATTTTTTGCCCGTTCCACTCGCATATATGCTAATCTTTGTGCCATATTTAATTTTAAAACTCATGCAAAGGTGTGGAATACCGTTGAGAAGCACAAGAAAGGAGACTACACCTCAATCATCCATGGTAAATATGCTCATGAAGAAACTATTTCAACTGCTTCTTTTGCAGGAAAATATATCATTGTGAAGGATATGAAAGAGGTATGTTTGCATAAGAAGTTGAAAGTTTTTTGTATGTTCTGGGTCCTCTGCTAATGAGTTTTCTAGTTATTTATTTTATTTCTTTGCCCACAGCATAAGTGAAATGTTTTCCTTAATGATGTGTTCAGAATGTAAAAGGTGTTTGACTTGATACAGGCAATGTATGTGTGTGATTACATCCTTGGCGGTGGACTGAATGGCTCCACCAAAGAGGAATTTCTAGAGGTAGATTTTATACTTTTTGTTGACTACAACTAAGTACTTGGGTTTTGTTCTAAAGTTTATGTGTTAATTGTTGGGATGCCCGCAGAAATTTAAAAATGCCATTTCTAAGGGATTGGATCCAGATGTTGACTTGGTTAAAGTTGGAATTGCAAATCAAACTACAATGCTAAGGGGTGAAACAGAAGAGATGGGTAAGTTTAGACTGTTTGTCATTCCATTCTATTTAATGCCACTCATGATGTTTAATTTATGTGTTTTTTGCTTCATAGGGAAATTACTGGAGAAGACGATGATGCATAAATATGGTGTGGAAAATATAAATGAACACTTTATAAGCTTCAACACTATTTGTGATGCTACTCAAGTAATTCTCTTCCTTGGTCTCTATGATTTTTTTCTGTCCTGCTTTGTCTTGTAATTGTTTGACAAACTAAAGAAATACTTATGTTCTTCAACCTTACCTGTGGAAGAGGTATAGTACCCAACAGCAGGCTTCCTTGTAGCCCAATGAACAATTAGCTTAGGAAAAAAGTTGCATTACGCTCTTTTCCGAATGGTATGTGCTAATCAGGTACTTTCTATCTTCTGCATAATTTGAGCTTGATTTGCGTATTTTGTAGGAGCGACAAGATGCAATGTATAAGTTGGTGGAGGAAAAGTTGGATCTTCTGTTAGTTGTTGGTGGGTGGAACTCCAGCAATACCTCACACCTTCAAGAAATTGCTGAACTCCGTGGAATTCCTTCATATTGGATTGACGGTGAACAAAGAATAGGTCCAGGAAACAGGATAGCTTATAAGTTAAATGTAAAGTCTAATCCTCATGGTTCCTTTTGTTAAAGCAATTTATCTTATAAGTTAAATTTGAGCTTTAATCCTCTTGGCTTTTACATTTTATCTGTATAGCATGGGGAGCTGGTTGAGAAAGAGAACTGGCTGCCTGAAGGTCCCATCACGGTTGGTGTAACATCTGGTGCCTCTACTCCAGATAAGGTAAATTACTTCCGTCTTCAGATGTACTGCGACTTTAAATTTCCTTTTCCTCTTCCTCTTGCGGCAAGGTTTAAACTTGCTTCATTGAAATTCATATTTTTTTGTAAACTCAGTAATAAAGTAGAAAACTTATATTGCCACGTCTGATTCTAACCTAATCAGGCTGTGGAGGATGTGCTCATCAAGCTCTTTGACGTCAAGCGTGAAGAAACCTTGCAAGTAGCGTAAAAGTTGGTTTGTGCATATGTGTGTATCTATATATACATAAATACACACACATCACCAATCAGACATTGTCGCTTAGATTATGCAAAACAACGGCTGAGGTCAGGGAATCCAGTTTTTGGATGGTACGGGCCCAAGCTCCATGTGTCCTTCAGGTATAAAACTATTGCTTTCGTTTCTACCGAGTAGCGGTTAAGCTGTAGTACCATATAGCAGCAGGCGTTATGCTGCATAGGGATCAAACCTGGGGATACGTTGTGGTAGCCATGTCGGTCATCCTCAAAAGCTTCCAACCCATGCCCCATGTGCTTACGAATTGCAAATCTCGGATACACGTTGGAAGATGAGAAATACAACTTGGCACTTCGCATAATACATTATTTGTACAATCCACGTTAATTATTTTCATTTTTGGCAGTTGTTTTCAAAATAATGACATGTCATGTAGAGATGGCCCTTTCGCGAAACCTATGTTGATTATACCAAGCATGCAAGAAATTTCACATAAAGGGGATAAAGTTGAGAAGCTAGGAGGAACATATATAATGACAATCGGCGACTTGGATTATGGGGGGCAGCGTGATGAAGCGAACACAAGTTGCCAGTCCCAACAACTGAACAAACTTAATTCAGATGCTTTTTTTTTTTTCGATAAATAATTCAGAAGCTTGGTATTTGTTAAAAGCAAATATCAGCAATGTGTTACATATAGTTCGCGTCTAAGAATGCAAATTACACAAAAATTGTAGCAAAGCAATTCACGAAATCTTTACAAAATAGAAGAGCAATGAGTGCCACAAGAGAAAATTATCATAACCTCATATCTTGCTCTCGCCAGAATAACATCCAATCTTCCACAGATGTCCTGAGCAATGTGTCTGAACATTCCTGTTTACAGGATGGCACCAGTTGACTGTAAAAAAATCGACCTGCATAATAAAGATGCTGTCAGTAATAACAATTTCCCCTCAAGCTTTAAAGGACGAGATTCAATTTGCTGCAAAAAGCCTAACCTTCTTGAGAGATTAACAATTGGGATCTGTGTTGCGCCAAGTACAGGCCATCAGAGATATTCCCAGTAGAGCCAACATTCTCAGGAAAACAGGAGATGAGAACACGTGATCAAACCTGAGGGTGAAAGCCCACCTCCAAGTGATGAATCTCAGAACCAGGTTCTCCTCGGGGAATCTTTGGAAATAGAATTCTGGTGCCTCAACTGTTGAGTTAATCGATATAAAGGTGGCTCTTGTTTAACGTATGACCCAAATAATAAATAACTTAATGTGATGGTCTGTTAAGTATAACGGTGGTTTTGGGTTAATGGGTTTGAAATCCCTCCGCTCTCCCTTCTGACAGATAACCGTTACAGATAGGAAGAATCTCTCTATTTTCAGGGCAACGGCTGCTGAAAAATAGATGAATATATATATATTCATTATGGACATTTTCTAGACTCTCTCAACCATCAGAGAAAAGCATAAAAAATAGAAAGAGAAGAGTAGGAGAAAAGGTAAAAGGAGAAAAGATAGGAGGAGAAAAGATAGAAGAAAAAGAAAGGAAAGCATACAGGATAGAAAAGAGAAATTTTCTCATCTCTACTACTGAATATCTAAATAATGGAGAACGGTATGTTATTCTGATTTCCTATTCCTTTTGGTTTTATTACAGTTTTATTACTAGTATTCGTATCAAGATAACGATTCTGCATAATAGAAACAAGAAAAGTCTAACATCAACTTGATCAACGACAGTTTCTGAAGAAGCATTGCACACACGGAAGGCTAGTTTCCAATGGCACCGCACGACATGAGGCCACAATGCTAAATTGTCAAATATCCAAGACGATTAGACAAACCAAATAATACAAATACAAGCATGGATTAGCCGAGATATTATAAGACAATAACAATGCTAGTTGCATAATCTATTGCTGGCAATAAGGAACATCTCACCAATAGCCAAAGGTAAATTAGCCAGAATAGCCAAAACTCTCCTAGGCAAATCCTTCATCAACCCCAGTGACCCACCACCATTCCCCTTCCTTGCCGAACCTTCCTTTTCCCACTGCCACCATCACTTTCCTCTGATACCGCCGGAGCTGAAATCATTATAGTGTTCTTGACATGTTGAGAGGTTTTTAGCTCGCACGTTATGCCTGAAGAAAATGTCCACTTGCTACAATAGAGGGAAAATTTGGGACTTGAAATGAAAACTAAAACTCTTCAGAAGACAAGAATTGGGAAAAAAAAAACTAGCGTTGAGGAAAGATGGGCTTGGGGATTTTGTAGGGTTTAGGGCGTCCATTAATGGAGATTTTAGAGCTGCGAGGTTTAACGAGTAACGACCATTTAAAGTTTGCTTATCCTATTAAGGATATTTTGTCACCGGTCTTAGCCTTTTACGTTGTCCTTTTTTTCCTTTATCACATATTGGGAAACGAGCACTCGCCACGTTACCTGTCCTGCACAAAAGAAAAAAAGTTCCAAGAAAACATGCTTCACGGACTCTCCCTCCCAAATTTGTACTCCACCGCCACCGCCACCGCGTGCTCCTCCGGTTGGCCCCACCACCACAACCACCTCTCTCGTTCACAGCCTCCACTCTACCTCAAATTCTACACAACCTACCGTGAAAATCTCCGATACCTCAAGACCATTGGCGTCATTGATGCCAACACACATCCCAACAAGCTCCCTTTGCCTGACGCCGCGGCCCAAATACTAGGGACAGTGAACTTTTTCAAGTCCAAGGGATTTGTGGACGCTGACTTCGCTCGGCTTGCCTCCTATTGTCCTCAACTCTTCTCCGTCGACCATTTTGACCCCACTGACGTTGAACCTATTTTCCAGTTCTTGATCAGTGATTTACATGCCACCCCACAAGAATCGAAGGCTTTGGTTACGTATTGCCCTCGGCTGCTATTTTCTGATGTGGAGTACTGCCTTAGACCGACCCTCAGTTATCTTAGGCAACTTGGGGTAGCAAGGTTGAATGTCCCCAACAGTTTAAACGCGCATCTCTTGAACACCCCTGAGGAGAAACTGCGCTCTAAGGTTAAGTTCTTGAAAAGTATTGGGTTTTCTCACGAGGAGGCAGCGAGATTTTGTGCACGGTTGCCTGCTATATTTGGGTACGGCATTGAAACCAATTTGAGACCCAAGCTTCAGTACTTCTTGGAGGATATGGAGAGAAGTTTGGAGGAGCTGAGGGAGTTTCCTCAGTATTTTGGTTTTTGTCTAGAGAGGAGGATCGCACCCAGGCATCTGCATTTGAAGGAGAGGAATGTAAGGATAAAGTTGAATAGGATGTTGCTGTGGAGTGACCAAAAATTCTATGCAAAATGGAAGTGACTGTTAGGTCATTTTTACTTGTTCCTGCGTTGTGTGTTTAAAATGATGTAGACGATCCAGATTACTTCTTTTTTTTGTCTTGGTTATTTATAAGATTTAGTAGCAATGTAAATATTCAATCTTTTTATGACTACTAAATGCAAAAGTAAAATTTTTCAAGACCACCTCCTACCCATCTTCTAGCCTGACTGCTAAAATGACGGAGAGTAGCAACTGTTACACCTTATATGGCGCCTCTGATATTTGCTTCAAATTTTTGCAAGCACGTTTTCGCAATAGCAACGATGTTTCATCTAACTTGCAACGCAGAGAAGCTCTCCATTCAAGCTTTTAGAAACCAAAAACACAGACAATTCAGTGATTAGGTAAAACTGATGATAGTATTTGCTTTCCTCCACCACCAGAAAATACAGGGCCAAGGGGATACACTACCTCTTTTCCCTTTATAAATCAGAATGAGTAAAAATCCCAACCAGTTCCATTGCATGACTCTGAAGTAAATTACCCAAGTTTCCATTAAAGATTAAAAGAAGTATCCAAGCTGCTGGTGGTCCCTTTTAAGAGTCACTTCTACCTGTTGATTGTTACTCTGCAACGGCAAAAATGTAGATTAGGAATAAACTTGTCAATTCATAGTCACAACCAGTAAAGCTTAAGCCAGCAACTACTTGAGGTTTGACCATATCACATTCTCCGCTATTGTGCTTCTTGCAATGCAATGACAATTGAGCATCAGCGCTCCTTTATTTTAAATAGCTTCAAACAGTCTCCAATGAATACCTTTCTGACCCATATCTTTCTCTTCTTCTGCTTCTTTCCCTTTTCATTTTCTGTTATAAAGTTATGTTGCATTAGGTTCCTCTTATCTTTGTTACTGAATATGCCGTCTAATTGAATAAGATAATCAAGATTCTAGTACAACCACAGTAGGCTTTTGTGTTCTTTTGAGTAATACATTTTGCCAGTGTTAGGCAAACAACTGTCAGAAGATGAATTGACTTGAGGTAGACACCAGACACATAGATATAGACAATTATCCAATGGTCTTGAACCCAAGTTCCCAAAAGATTTCAGACCTGCTCTTACTTTATTGTCACACGCATTTCAGCAAAAATAAATTAAAAGAATTACTTACAGAGGAATAAAGCTTGGTAAGATTCAACCCTGTTTTATTAATAGCTCAATGTCAGCCCCAACCTCAACAATCTTTGCCTCTTTGGAAGCTTTGGCTACCTTGGCAACGTTCTGGATGTCAGTGTCCAATCCTATTCTTTTTACCATACGATCAAGCATCTGCTCCAGAAAGATGGCTAAACATACGAAAACAGACAAAACAGTAGGCAGTCAGTAGGCCGGGTAATAAAGGAGGCAACCAATGAGGACAACTTTAGTCAGGAAGTCCCTTTATGATTAACTACTAGCATAATCAACAAAGCAAATACAGAACTATAACTGAATCAACCCAAGCCTCTACAGCTGGTTTTAAGAGAATACCCAAGATCCGATGGCAACTAAAAGCTTGAAATCTTGTATCAGAGTCTAGATTTTCCTCTTCCGCAATCTGTTCAAAGCATGACAGATGAACTGTCCATGACACCTACCCAGAAAATCTCAATCGGTGGACAAATAGAAGTATGCCCATCAATAGAACATTCAATTAAAAGGGATAGACATACCTCAAGAGATGCAGAAAGTAGTTGAGATTGGCCTTTGAGATCCTTCTTTTCAATTAAGAGTACAGCATTAAAGTACACTAAAATTTTTTCATTCTTGACTTGAAGTGACGAGAAAATTAATGTTTAATATAACACGAACAAGGTGTATAGAAGAGAAAAGCTGTAGAAATAAACCCGTATGCCCCACAAAGGCGTATAAGCATTTTTCTTCTACTCCAATGTTTCAAAGTTGCATCACTCGAACCTGGATCGTGATGAAAAATGTGCCAACCAAGGTTTGCTGGAGCAACCATTGGAACATGTATTTCAATCTAATATATTATAATTAAGAGATGTTCTTGAAAATGTGGAACGTCCATGCGTCATGCATCCGTGGAGACTTGCAGAAATCCCCCTCCTGGAAACACCTCATTTGGTGGAATCCAAGCCAAAGGGCCCACAAAACCTGAATGCTCCAAAGAAAACCTTTGCAGACTCATATCAAAATCTAACAGTTCGGTCCCTTGATGAAGGTGCTATCCCAGAATTCCCGCAAGCACATCGCGAACCTGGGATTCAAGAAATTAAAAAAAAAAAAAAAAAAATTCTAAAATACAATGCTGAGTTTTCTTAAAGAAGCTTTTTTATTTTTTAATTGGAAATCCTAAATCAACATCAAAACAAATTCAATGACTGGAAAATCAAATTTGTTCACTCTGAATACAGAGAGAACCACAATGTTCATGATATACAAAATTCCGGAAAAGGAAATCAAGATTCAAGTCAAGGATTAACTAACAAACACACTACAAAAGAAATCAGATAAGTAAATTCCAGCAAAAAAAAAATCAAGATTCACGTAAAGATTCAATTAACAGCCACAAGAAATTAAAGATTCACAGATTCTTCGAACTGATCTTTAATTAGCGAAAAAAAAAAAAAAAGACTACATCCTTTGTTTTTCTTGCTAAATTGCATCGCCTTGTATCCGTCTCTTGTTTACATGTTCATATAACAAATTGCTAAATTGGTAAATTATAAATAAATGCGAAAAAGAAATTAGAGGAAAGAATAGAAAGATGGAAAAAGATGTGTTATCAGTGAGAAAACAATAATAATTATATATATATATATATATATTGAAAAAGATTTTTTTTAACTTTTTTTTTGTCTTTTTCTAACGGCCAAAAAAAAAAAAAGAGTTATTAATATTTTTTTATTTCCACAAAATTTTCCCATTTATAATGTTAATAACCAGAAACCGAACCATAGGCTGCCAGACCAGATTTTCTACATTGTAATTTCTGATAGTAAAAATTCAATTTTTTTATTTTTTTATTTACGTGAGATAGAAAAAGTTAATTGCAGTATTCAACAAAAAGCAAAAAGATAATAGTAATGGAGCTCTAGATTCATCTAGATTTTGTATACGAGCAGCCCACGGCATTCGCTGTCAAGAACAGTAGTTTGCAGTTGGGCAAAGTGGCGTTAAAATTTAATACATTAAATTAAATACATATATAAATGAAGCCCGTTTTCCTAAACCGTCTCCACCACACTCAGTTTCCCACATCAGCAAACGCAAAAGGCAACCGGAAGGCGCCGAGAGTCCTCAGGAGAGAGAAAATTTCCCCGAGGTATTTGCTAAGCGTTTTTTAATGCGATGTCTGTTTGGTTTCCGAGAAAATCAAAGAAATCACAGCTCTAGTTCTTTTGGATTGCGGCAGTACACAGAGTTTGAAGTTCTGGATGAGCTTAGTGATCTATAAGCAGTGCGATTATGCTGTTAATGTTAAGCTAACCTCGCCTTGATTTGTCGTTTTGTTCGGTGTCAGTTTTACATTTGTACCCTCAGTCTCTATTATCCTGAGATCTAGAGATCCGATGTAGCATTCCGCATGCAGTATGTAATTAATTAGTTGTATGATTTATATTAAGTAGGAATGCCAACTTTTTTTGTAGAAGGTTCTGCGCTGGATATTCTTGACTTGAAAATTGAATTTCTGTTTTTATTTTATTATTATTATTTATTTATTTTTATTTTTGGTGGTTAGGTATACTTGGATTTTAAAAATAGATGCCTTCCTTCCTCTGTTTTTTTTTTTTTTTTTTAAAAAAAATTCAGTCAAGTGACAGTTTATGTATTTGATTATTTAATTGTTGGTTCAGATACTGCTCTTTTACTGTTCATTTGGGTTTTGTTGCTTTGTTTTGTTCAAATCTGATTTAATTTTTGAGATCTAAATAAATTGTTTCAAGTTTGTAACCAAAATGGAGGAATTCTTTATTTGAAGCTTCTAATTATTCTCTATTCCAGGAAGTGTATCGTGGATGGCTATGCAAAGCCAAGAGAATGCTGCATTGCCTGGCATCCTTGCACTTGGTAGTGAAATAATGTCCGTCCTGTAAGGAACACTTTAAGTATGTTGAGTATCTCAGGTAGTGCAATTACTTTTAATTGAAAGGCATTACAATATTGTGAAAATATGGGAGCTCAAGCAGCTCAAAATTCGGATGGTGAAAGGCCTCGTGCTATGACCCCGCTAAGGGTGATTAGGGGTATGATGTGTTTGGTGGTGTTGGTCTATACGGCATTCATGATGCAGGTTTACTATGGGTTCGTGAGTGCTGTTTTGTTGCGACTTGTTGGCATACATTACAGCAGGAGAGCAACATCCTTTTTCTTTGGCATTTGGTTAGCCTTGTGGCCTATTCTGTTTGAAAAGGTAAACAAAACTAAAGTCATTTTTTCTGGTGAAACTGTACCTGCAAGGGAACGTGTTTTGCTTATTGCAAATCACAGAACTGAGGTTGACTGGATGTACCTGTGGGACCTTGCATGGCGCAAAGGATGTTTGGGATATATAAAATACGTGCTTAAGAGCAGTCTGATGAAATTACCTGTTTTTGGTTGGGCATTCCACATTCTGGAGTTCATTCCTGTGGATAGGAAATGGCAGGTTGATGAGCCAAACATGCGCCAAATGCTTTCAAGTTTTAAGGATCTAAAGGACCTCCTCTGGCTTGCTCTTTTCCCTGAAGGAACAGATTTCACGTAATGTCTTCTGATTATGATTTACCGTTTCTTTTTCTCCAATTTCATTTTGGGTTTATTCACTATGTTCTATTTTCCTTAATGCAGCGAGCAGAAGTGCATTCGGAGCCAAAAATATGCAGCTCAAAATGGGTTACCTATTCTGAACAATGTACTCCTTCCAAAAACAAAGGGCTTTTATGCCTGCTTGGAAGAGTTGAGGGGCTCTTTGGATGCAGGTTTTATCATTTCCTTCTCTCCTTTGCTGATTATTGTAATGCAATGGTCTTCCTCCATTTTACTTCTGGTGAGAATAAGGAAAATGATGAGGCAGTTAGGATCTAGAACGTGTATGTTTCCTTTAGATATATAAACATTATTGGCTTGTTCATCCTTGGTGATGGAAGAAAAACAAAATTTATCCTGAATTGTAACAGGAAATCATAACAATAGAACTCCTTAATTAGTGGATGCCGTTATTTATTTGGCTGAATATCCACTCATGTCAATGGGTTATGCGTCCAAGTTATCAAAGTCTGAACACAGTTATGTTACTGTCCACATTGTTTGTCATGATCTACACATTCTCGACGTGTTCTATTGCAGTTTATGATGTTACCATTGGATACAAAACTCGGTGCCCATCATTTTTGGACAATGTCTTTGGCGTTGAACCTTCTGAAGTTCATATTAATGTCAGACGCGTCGTGGTTGATGATATCCCAATGTCTGAAGAGGAGGTTTCTTCTTGGTTGATGAATGTATTTCAACTGAAGGATCAATTGCTCACAAATTTTTATTCCCAAGGCCATTTCCCTCACGAAGGAACAGAAGGCGACCTCTCAACAGTGGAATGCCTCATAAATCTTACAGCCATAGTGGTGTTGATTGGCCTATGTACACTCTGCACTCTTTTTTCGTCAATCTGGTTCAAAATTTATGTGTCTTTAGTTTGTTGTTATCTGGCATCTGCAACTTACTTCAATGTTCGTCCACTGCCAGTAATTGACTTTGTCAAAGCTATTGTTAGATGTTAGTTCACCGTGTAGCATCAAACATTTCTCCCTGGTGAGCTCCATTTTGTGCATAATTTGATATCTCTGGCTGCCATGGCTGCCTTCGTTCTTCTCATATAATCAGGCAGCTTCTAAAGTTTCTAACGTAGAGACCTACTAACGATAATCCTTTTTATACAGTTGGCGCTAACAGTTGCGTTATTTGTTGTGGGATCACCAGATCAAAACATTTCAGCACTACTTCCGAGACCCGGACTGGGTCTGCGACATCTATGCGGAGGCAAAAACAGTAGGTATTTTGTAATGTTAAGTGCAACTCTAAAAGAAGTTCGGAGTTCTTCCGAGTAATGCAATTTAAACTGGTTGTGTCATCCGAGAAAATCATACTCAGCCACAAAGAATAGTTCGCTAACGGTTCTACATTATTTTTGTTTGGGTGTGAATCTAAACAGACAAATAACTACAATTCAGAACAAAGAATTGAGGACTTCATCGTTGTCTTGAATTGTAAATTAATTTTTCGTCCTATAATATTAACAGCTACCAAATTAGAAAAATAAAAGACAATACTTTAATTATTGGTATCCTTGATGACCCTCTGCAGAACCAGCGTCCTTGCCTTCCGGATTTCACAGCTGCACGTATCAGCTTGAGCCCCCAAGTCCTCCACATTCTTCATGAACACATCGAGCTTTTTCTTGATCTCTTGTATGGCAACCTTTACAGCCTGTTCTTCGATTGCAAACTCTGCATTTTGCACTAGAGCTTCAATCTCAATCTCCAACCTATCAATGAGGATCCGAATATTGTCCAGGTCCTTAATGGCAACATAAGTACCAACTTGCATTGTGCTGATTAGCTCCTTCCGTCCCTTCAGTGCATTCTCGTAGTTCTTCCAGAAGGAATCAATCCATTTCCCCATCGAACCTAATGGAATCGATGATGCAGCAGCAAGGGTGGCTGCAATGGGAGGAGCAGCCATTGCTGCTGCCACCGCAGAGCAAATAAGTACAGCAGCAAAAGTTGCAACAAATATCATACTTGAGACCTTTCTCCAAGCATGAATGCATTTGAGCTTCTTGTCAAGCTTATTCCTTTTGAGTTGTAGCTTTTCAAGCATCAAAATCTGCTGCCTGTAAACAGATTGAAAGATCCGAAAGAATTCCTCTGTGAAAGGATCATCTGCTGCCTTGAAATTCTTCAGCTCTTCCAATGTCTTCACATGCCTTCTCCCTCCTGCCTCACTTTCCTCTTCAAATTGCCGAAGTGCAACAAGAATCAGCAATTGGCCATCACGGACGCGCTTTAGGCACTTCTCCAATGCTGTACAGAAATCCAGAGTCTGCAAGCTGTTTTCAAAGTACTCTTCAACAAGCTCAAACAATTCTTGATTCTTCCATATGTCTTTTTCGCACTGCAGGATGACCTTTATAACGTCTTGTTTCATCTCCAATAGGCAACTCGTGACTGCTTTCAATGAATCAAATGAAAGTGCTCTAACTTCTACACCAGCAGCTAGAGAGCTGATGACAAGATTTGTGCGGGCTCGAATGGTGGTGTCAAAGGACTGCAAGTCCTTATCAACACTGCAAGCAGCCTCATAGGAACTCAGATTGATAGCAGAGGATGCTTCAATTTGCTTCTTGCTCAAATGACCTCCCATGCCTTCCAATCCGATCTAAACTAGGCAAGAGAATAACAAGAAGAAAAAAAAAGATCCAATTTTAAACTTTAAAATCCTAAACCACTCCTTAAATTTTCCTTTTAATTAACACTCTTATCGATCACTGAAAACCCAAAAGACCAAATTTACAGAACTTCTGAACAGACCCCTATTGCAGCAGAGCTATATACAATAAAGAGGCCTGTGACAAACACAATGAAAAGATTCGAGCTTTACAAGAGATATCAAAAGTTGACAGAAGACGATAATAGATAACCATGAACAGAGTGACAGATTTTCAGGCTTTAAAATCGGCCAGAAAGATGAGATAATAATAAAGGAGAGAACTACAGGCTTAAGCCTTTGAAGCTTGTCAAAAGAGGAATAACTCTTGTAATCAACGAAAGAAACCAATGGTAAATGAGTGGTGGGGTGGTGGGTGTTCTTTACAAAGAAGGGAAGTAATAGAGAGCAGAATGATAAGGTATTTATAAGCACGGACTATAGAGATAAAGACAGAAGGATGAAACTTAAGGTGCTGGAAGAATGAAGGAGCTTAAAGAGAATCAAATCCTATTAAGGACCAAGAAATGGGATTAGAGGTAGTGGTGGTGGCTACAGGTTTGAGATTTGAACATAGCTTGCACGCATGACCTTAACAAGGTTTGGGGCACGGAAAACGCAGGAAGCAATGTTGATTCTCTATCTATTTCTCCGCTTAAAGCCTTAAATAAGCTTCGTGTATCTAAACAGATTCAACGCTCAAAGCAACGGTTAGCAAAGATAAGCAACAGCTGCGCTGGAGCTTGGAAGTTTATCCATTGATTGATCCACTCGTCTCTTTCGCATCAGGTATTTAGATTTCTGAGGTCGATAGCATATTACCTAAACCCCACTTGAAGGAAGTTTTCATGAGAGAAGGTAGGTAAGAGTTTGACGATGAAATGTGAGCAAAATGCCATATCAGTTCATCAAAGGTAACATGCAAGCATGCAATTTCAGCACCGCACGTGCGTGTTTGACATGGATATTGATCAATGATCCTAGCTTATAATGTACGACAATTAATGCGAGTTAAGGAACAGAACACGCGTGTAAATAAAAAAAAAATATATGTACTTTTTAATCAACAAATAGTAAAATATACCTGCCACCAACCTGTAGCTGTTTGCCGTATTCCTGAGGGAGGTGGGAGGGACTTCTTTCTTTTCTTTTGTCTCCTAGCAGCTCTCTCTTTACCTATTTATGCTGAACCTCAACCTGAAATGGCAACTTGGTAACCGAGAAACTAAGAAGGATGATGGAAATGTATCCATCAAGATCAGCAGTGGTCAGTACTTTTAAAATTAATTATTACCAGGTCCAGGCATGCCTTCCCCTCTCCCTTCTTTTTTTTTTTTTTTCAAAATTAAATGTTGGATATACGTGTATAAATAAATATATTATAAATGTACTTAACATTTCAATAAATTTTATGACATAAAAAGAATTTATCCTCTCCAAGAAGCCAGCATTTGAGGGATAAAATTGCTATAAAATTTGTAAGGGATAACTTTATTGCATTTGGTAAATATTGTGGAAGACCTATTTTATTTTTGTTACGATAGATTAATAAGGTTTTTTTTCTTTTTCTATTTTTTTTTCTCTATTTTTAATTAGCTTGAAATTTAAAAAGAAAGAGAGACAAAATTCTAGATGTGGATGGCTCCACCGTAATTGATGCAACAAAAAGCGAGGAAAAAAGCTGGTAGTTTCCCGGAGACAGCTTGCTAAGGCTTTGGAGAAGAGAGGCGCTAGCTCAGAGACGCGTGTACACGCATAATTGGTTGCTGCCTTAGGGAGATTGGAAAATGACTTCACGCTACGTCACCCAGCATATCCCCTTCGCGTCACGTGTATTGTAACGGTCCGACTAACGGTTGCTTTTCTTGACAAGACACGTGACGCCATATTATGTTTTTGTTTCTTTTGTTGTTATTATAGACAACACCGACTAATTGCCCAAGCTTTTGCGAAATTAAAAAAAAAAAAAAAAAAAAAACAACTATTACCCAAGCTTAGCGCCAACAAAATTTCACACAATAATAGAGAAGCTTTAAATAAAATTGATTAACTTAATCAGAAAACCAACCAATTGTAAGTGCAGGATTTCATATTTAAATTTAATTAAGCGAATTCCACGAACAAGTAAGAGTCATCACTTTAAAATTCTACGAAGGATTTGAAATTTACATTATAAAAGACCTCAACATAAAAACAAAAACCTTTAAACAAAGTCATCGAAAGACTCCATGGTTATTTATTTATTTTTTGGTTCATTAAGAAATTCATTCCATTGAAAGCCGCATAACAAAAAACATTTTTTATTCACTTAAATTTTATACTCCCTTCTAACTTGAAACATTTAAAATAAAAATTTAAATTTTTAATCAGTAGAACATTTCTGAAACACCTTCCTACGTGCCCCTCCCAGCCGACTCAGTTTGGGCAATCTGTAAAACTATATGGCGAGGACATTACAGCCCAAAATAGTCTAATTCACATCTCTCATTTCTTATTTCTCAACATTAAGAGTATTCCCGTAAATCTTATATTCCCTTCTTCTAACTTAAAGCATTTTAAATAAAAATTTGAAATTTCAATTATTAAAACACCCCCTGAGGAATGCATCTATAATTATCGCTCGAGTATTTCAAATTCGACAGACCAAACATTCCCTTAAGACTACATGACAATGGCATGGCTGCTCGGAATAGTCAAATCTACGTCTTTAATTTCTTATTCATTAATCAGATATTTGACCCTTTTCTCCCTCGAAAACCCACGACCAAATTATTTTGGTTAGATATTTTATATTTTTTAATATGGCGAAATTTTGTTGGGTAAAGAGACAACATACTGCCTTCCTCTGTAAGCCCTAATCGAAGTAATCGCTGTAGTTGCATATGATCAGGGATCCATTAGGGTTTAGGCCCAATATGGGAGGGAATTTAAATATGGCCGGTGTGCCCATAGCAGGCCCAAAAGGCCTTGTGATCCGGGAGAGAAGGGATTACGGAACATAGAGGGCAGAAAAACCACCGGAAAAAAATCAAAAATTTTCTCTGCCCACCCGACCAACTGCAGATAAGCTATCATAAATACGTCTATCTCGTCGCTAAATTAAAAATTCCAGCTAAGCCACTTCATTTTTCCTAGAGCGAGATGGCAAGGGAAGAGAAACTGGGAAAGAGATCAATCACTGCTGTGGCCTTCAGAACGTTGTCTCAGATCAAGGATAGAAAAGGACCAGCTACTTGTCGTAGAGGTGGACTACAGTAAAGATAAAGAAGCCTGCCATCTGAATGTAATAAAGCAGGAAGAAACAAAAACAAAATAATCAAAACAACAAAAAATGATGGCATTTTAGGTTAAAAGAAAAACTGAAAAAGCACAATAGAAAGCAAACCAAGCAGATCAGAGAGAGAGAGGTACCGTCGAAAATGCTGCTCCATAATAGGGATAAGCTGCGGGTATAAATCTTTCATACTCATTGTGTCTATATGGCCGAACTGGAATCTGTAATCCAGATATTAAAACCCAGAAGCACTTAGTACAGCTTAAGAAAACAACAAACTCAGCCTGCTGCAAACAGATGTGATGTAAATGAAGTAGATGCCCCAGGGGTGGTATTGGTTCGTTTGAACATAGATCATTTTTTCTACCTCACATACTTGTAGCTTAAGTCTCAGGCAGCCATGTGCAGTGAAAATTACACAGCAAGAACTGAAGGGTAAGGATTTGTGTGAACAACAACCATTGACAAGTAAACGAAGTGTCCTTTTGTGACAAACGACTGGGCTTCTCTGCAATTGGATCCAGATCCATTTGGAATAGTATGCACAAAGTTCATTGCTTAATCTTCACATCTTTCGCAATCCAAACAATAAAGAGACAATTCTCATGATTTTTGGCACCCACTACAACAGTTGAGGCTGACTATAAAGCACTTTTAGGCCTCCAAAGTTAATCGAGAGGAGTTCCAAACAAGTGAATTATGTTGAAAATGCAATCCATGATTTATGAGCAAAATCTTAAAATACCTGCCGGGACAGAGACAGGCTTGTATACCCAAGTCTTTCATACTCAATCTTGAACTGAAAAACTCCATAAACATCAGGAACCTTAAAAGCTGTAGAATATAGACCCTGCAAATACATGAGGCTGCAAAGTGAGAACTTTAAGAACAGAGAAGAATGAAATCACATGCATGTATGAGCACTATAATCAAATTATCTACCTTTTTATCACTTGACAGGGTTTTCAAAACATAAGGACTCATCATGTAAAACTGCACTTGAACATCATTTGCAACATATGGCTCCCAGCTTCTTCCTGACCACTCATAAATTTCAACAGAGTACTCCTACAACCAAAGGCAAAACATTTTCTGCTCAACCTATTGAACAGTACGTGCAGCTTTAAATCCACAACAAAAGAGGAGAAAATCAAATATCAAAAGACAAATATTACCAATTCATCATTGATCCTGTATAGTGCAGGTTCATCACCTTCCCCAACTTTGTGGTGTCTTACATTCACTGCCTGTTAGTAATAAAGATAAAATATGAAGTAGGGAAAGAAATAGAATATTGGTGGTGTTAAAGGATGCTTTAGATTAGGCCATAAGGCAATCACAAATAACCAGATAATGAATGGCAAAAAATGACATAGAGAAATACAAAGAATATCAAAGAGCAACTTAAGACGTGCCTCACCTTAAGATGACCTCTTTCATGCAAAACCCATTTGCTAAGTTCAGCCAAAAACTGCTCATTGCCAGATTTCTTATACCTGTAATCAACAAATATATATCTGTTCACTATATTTGTCGCACAAATAATAAATGTCAGTAGAATCAGAAGTAGCCTGAAAATAGTCTCTATTTAACTTCGATCTTCCAGGCATGCAAGAGAAATTGACAACATTAATGTTTAGGCATCAGTCCTTACAATTCTGGACAATGCAAAAAGCTCAATGCAGCAGACTTTGCCTAAACATTTAGATAGCTGTGAAATGCCTTAATCATCATATTTCACATTGATACTGCCATACCATGATACCAGGAGTATCATTTACCATCAATTTTGCACTCTTCAACTTCCAAATATTTTGGAACTTCTGTAACATGTACACAGTTCCTACTTCCTATGCATTCTTTTAGCAAATTACGACAGCTAATATCATAAGACCCCTTTTTTGCCCCTTAATAAAAACTAATGAGCAAATCCTTACCATCTCAGGTTACAGTAGGAAGAAAATTATCCAGTGCTTCATTTGAAAAGGCATGCGATAAAACATCTTTGAGGCATTAGTTTTATTTATTTCTATGATATCAGCCTACATGCATGTGAGGCTTGCAAAATATTCTATAAACCTAAGAAAATATTAGCATTTAAGCCTGTCTGCAACACTTATACAATGCCCTGGAAATATAATGAAAGTGGGGGCAAAGTTTAGCTTACTTTGAGGAGCTCCCCACCTTCTGCACCCCAGATCTGAAGAATCTGTAAAAAAGCCAAAACTTATCAACAAAACCAGCATTGTCAAAGGACAAGTTAGCTAAGCCTTTGATTCCACATACCGATTGCTAAACATTTTCAATGAGCCAGTAATCAAAATCCGAGCATTATTTCTTACCTGCAAGACAAATATAATTACTTGTTTATACTTTAAGCACTAAGCCTTATACAAAATGCAGGAAATTTTTTTCTGTTAAGAATAAAAAATATAAAGTTCTTCAGAAAAATTGTAATAAACTTCTATCCCAACAAGTAACAAAGTTAAACTGCACACTCTATAATATCTGACCTGGAAGAATATGATACCCTGTTATAGCTTCAACCTTAATTTCCTCCTCTAACCAAAAACCCTAAGCTATTATTTATGATACATTGTTTTGCATCATAGTGAAAAAGGTTTAAAAAAATATAAGGGAGAAAGAAAATACACAAACCAAAGTTGACAAATTAAATGTAAGGAAACATTCTTTATCAGTTACCACCCCAAATTATATTCATATTTTCACGATTTGTTTAATGTGATTCAATTATGAGGTGCAGGGTTTTCAGTTTAGATTAACATTCCATGAAAATAAAAATTAAACTGGTAACAGATCTGAAGGAGAAGGTAACAACCCAAGCAAATATGACTTCCAACTACTGAAAAAAATTGCTTTCCACCTCACCTTTCTTCAAATCCTCCAACATTCATTTCTTTGTAAGTGGAACAAGAAGTGGGGGTGGAAAAAATAGAGATAGCAAGGAAACATATGCCCATTTTATGAAAGTTCTAAATCCAACAAAGTTTTGAGCGGGGCAGGGAAGGAGAGGATACCTGTACAACCGATACCAGTGAGATATCAGATCCAGTAAGTGCCGGAGGATTTGATAACTTGGACTTGGGATTAGCAGAATATGCAGAAGGAGAAGCCGAAAGAGCCTTTAATACCTACAAATAACCCAAACAATGACCACAGATCAAAGTTGACATAAACTTCCCTTTATATATGATATCGGTAACCATAAAATAATAAGATAAGGGTATCTTACCAAGCGATTGGCAGGATTTAATGTATGTGCAATGCCCTGGAAAATTACAGGAGCCTGTTGCAAGTCCATAAATGGGTAATCAGCAACTGAAAATAGAAATATTACAAATTGCTATCATTCATGGAGAAAAGCAACAAAGAGGAAAAAAAACCATAAAGATCAACTTACTATATCCTTGCTTCCCAGAATCACATCAGACTTAACAAAGTCATCACTAGCAATCAATGTATGATCTCCTTCAGTGTTCGAAACCGCATAGCTATTGTGATCAATAACCATAGCAGAAGGATCCTAAATCCACCAATTGCACAAGCATAGGCGCAAACTTAAGTCCAAGGACATACACTATTTTTAACAATAAATATCAATCTCAATAACACAAACCAACCTCATCAAAATCAACACCGCATTCGGTGGCAATTTCGCGAATAAAATCAGACGCATTAGTATCAGCCGCAACAATCAAATCATGACCCGAATCAACAAAATCGAGAATGGCAGCTAGGTCAATAGCTCCTTTAAACCCTAAACCACATAAAATCAAGCAATGCCTCATCATTTTTAATCAAAACCAAACATAATCCTCAAAAAAAAAAAAAAAAAAAAAAACAAAAAGGGGAAAATTAAAGTCAAACTTCAGGGGAGAACAACTCACGCTCAACGGAAGGGCAAAAGAGAATCAACACGTCGTACAGGTACCGGCCATAACGCTGGAGGCCAACGGATGGATCGTCGGCAAGCTTGAACTCGAGCTGGTAGCCGCGAGACTGGAGGGACTTGAAGAAGAAGGAGTGGGAGGACTTGACGGCAACGTCGTCGAGCAGAACGAGGACGCGGCGGTTGGTGGGTGACTCCGGAGAGAAGGAGTTGCAGAGTAAGGGAAGTAATTGGAGCACCACTGCCAGAATTAATGGTTTCGTCGCCATTTTCTTTGCGATCAGAGAGAAACAGAAAAAAGCGAGGTTTTGTTGCCCGCGACAGTCCGGAATTTGCCAATCTGGCGACCCAAATAGTTTTTCACATTTTGGGCCAGGCCCAACTTAGGATGGGCCATAAGATATTGTTCTTCGACGGAAACCCAACCGAGACTGGCTGAGATAAAATAGGGAAGGAAATCACCACCAGAGGCACCAAGGCTAGCCGACGTCTGGATAGCCACTGGTCTTGGCGTGCGCGCACAAAAGGCGACAGTTTATGCAAAAGGCCAAACAGGCCTCATTCAATTGCAAATCACCCCCATACTGCAGTTGATGGCTACAGTTGAAGAAAAAGGAACCGTACAACTCAAATCAACCCAACTAAGCCTTAACCCAGATTAATTGTGATCAGCTAATGGAGAGAACTGTAGTATATGGCAAATGTTGCACAGAAGGCGTGGAAATAAGTGCAACAAACAAAGCACTTCCTTATAACTAAACTAAACTCAACCGTTGATTAAGATGCTTAGTAGCTATAGGGCGACAATTGAATTATGGAAAGACTTCCTCATAACTCAACTCACACTTAGCATTTATACGCCTTGCATGCATTGTTGAATTGGTTTGAGTCAAGGGGGATCACATAGAAAATATCTCAAAGCATACTACTTCTCTGAAGTGTGTGTCAGACAGAAGGTAATTCACTTGTACCCAGGGAGACAGCCGTAGATCCTAATTTTCATTCTTTCAATACCCAGAAAGCCTGTTCATCACCACGACATGGCACAAGCAGAAGACAAAACCATGCCCGAATTAATTGTTCTTGAAATCTATTCAAGGCCCCCTGGCAGCCTTCAGAAGTTCATGATATCATTTTTTTTTTTTTCATTTTTTGGCTTGTAAGTTCATGAAATCTTAGAACACACTACTGGCAACATGAAAACACTTAATTCTGCTCAACTAGATCTAAACTCGAATTAATGGGAATTGGCTTCAAAAGCATTGATCTTCATTCCCCTATTTCTAGCGCCATGCATGTCCATTTGAGAGCACAGTACATAATAGGATTAGCAACTCAAAGATGGATGAAGAGCAAAGGAAAAGGCACCAAATCAAAAGATGTTGCATGATAAGCACACTGTAAGAAAAATAGATGAAAACAAACATGGCACAAAAACTTACGAGTCATTGCTTCCCTGACTGCAGCATGCCAAATATGTTAAATATACACGCCTAGCCAGATCTCAAGAATCAAGGAAAATCGGCAAATGCCTCTGCACAATTCCAAGAAACAAGTCACCAAAAGGTTGATAAGCCACAATGCAGAATTGGCAATGGAAATAGAAGTGTCAGAAAGCTACCTTTGCATAGAGAAATCCCAAAAGATAAAAGTGAAGATCAAAAGAGAGTGTATAACTGCTGAAATTAAGCAACCCAGCAGCATTACTGAAACTGCAATAGAAGATCTCTGCCTGGAGTTTTAACTCAATCAAAAATGCCTCAACTGGAAATCCACTTATTTAAGACTATTATTCTGGTCCAATGGGGGGTCTTTCATATGGCTTGCATTTGTTAGGAATATAGGCTAATAGCATTTTAGCAAAATAAAAATTTATTAGTATTAATGAGTAACTACATCAATAAAAAGCACTAGAGAGAGAAGCTTACACAAAGAAGAGGAGCTGTCTCTGAAGTTGGTTAGCTCCATAAATCACTTTTCATTGTCCTTTATACAATTGATAACCTTTCCACAACTAGCATCCAGCAGCCTTTCTCCAGTGTTTGTTTCATGCAATAAATTATCATTGGTAGTGATTAACCCTGTGATTTTCAAAATCAAAATTGGCAAAAAGTAGCAAACAAAAGTTGTCATATCAGAAGCCAGTTATAAGCCATCTGTTATGATTACCAATCTCAGCAAGTTTTTACAATAAAAATCTCAGACCTGTACAACAATCAGGATCGTAACATAGTGGCATGTGAGTCATCGCATTGCATGCTTTGGAGAACTGGTGTAGAATGCTTTTGCTACAATCCTACAAGTTCTCAGTGTACACGTATTAAACAAAAAGAACAAAGAAAGAAGATTGCAAGTTTGGCTTACGTGTCCCCCAATGATGCAGATGCCACATTTTTTTGAAGCAAACTGCGACTACACCGGGTTAATACATCACAAGTAAGAGAGCCAGGCTCAAACAAGAAGAGAGAAATCTTAATTGAGGGTTATGGGATTATTTTGTTCTTAGATATGATAGATTGAATGTCCATGGCATTGAATATTGACATACTAGGATTGCTTAAACAAAGATAACCAGTGAACAATTTAGGCATTAAATATCTAGCACTTAAAGAAATTCTACCAAAATCAAGTACCATGTAATGGGAAAAGGAAGCACAATAGAACTCATTTCAGTCAGATTATTGACTTGAATATTAAACCTTTGAACAATTTCAGCCACCTATTTTTTGGCCAGAACTTTTCCTTAAATCAACAAATGACTGGGTAAAGATATGTTGAATATAAATTCAGGATGAAGATCCAAAGCGGTAAGTCTTTCTTTCTCATTATTTGATTCTTCCCTTTTCTGATAAAGAAATAAAGGGAGCAAGAGAGTAAAGAAGAGATATTCCGGTAACATTCCCACTTCACAAGCTTTTAAATATTATAAATTGGCCGCAAAACAATGAAGTTTATCCATTACACGCAAAAAGGCAAATGCAACAAAGTAATAGCCAGTTTTTGGTCAACAGGGCTTGAGAACAAAAAGTGATGTTATGCAAAATAAAAACAAACCATTAAACCATCACTCTGATTTGTTCAGTGCATTGATTTGCAGAGAGTAGCAAACTGATAGTCTTTCTTGTTTCCTCCTAACCATCTTCTTTTCATATTCAGATTCCTCACCTCTTTATAGAAGCTCCCATGTATGCATGTAGCATTTCCAAGCGGCTGCAAAATCATCACTTCTATCAGGCTCGCCACTACCGAGACAAGAACAATGGCACCAAGACAGAGATCATACCCAAGGTCCCAAGCCATGTGGCCCAATTGCAAGATTCAAGGTAGAACCTGGATCGTAAAACAAGGGACCATGGGTCAAGAAATTACAAAGTCCTAACTCAATTGTGTTTCCAGGCAGGTAATCGTCTTCCCCTTTGTTAAAAAGAATACAGAAAACTATAGGGCTCACTTCAACTGCTGCAAAAATCATATAAAAATAAAAAAGAAATTAAACTTACGACCCGGTTGCCTCAATTCAACAGACGCTTCTTCTGCCGTGTGTTGGACGTGACGAAAACAAAAATGGGACAAGTGCCTCCTCTGGTTCATAAGGTCTGGAATATGTGGCAAATTGAGATACTTCTTACATGTACAGCAACCAATACCAACGCGATTAGTGAAAATAATAATAATAATAAGGGAATTCTTGAGTTTTTTTTTTTTTTTTTCTTTACGAAACCCAATATAAGCACTGAAATACAATAAAAAAGGAGACTAAAGCAGCTTACAGCATTAACAGAGTCACTAATGCAGACTAGAGGAGAAAAAAGAGAGAAACGACGAAAACTGATCCAAAGACCGAACAAAAAAAAAAAAAAAAAACTATAAGGAACCACCCAAGAAAAGGAAAAAAATCACAACAGCAAGAATAACGCAAGCACTTGAACATAACGAAAAGCTTATCATTCAAGAAAATGAAATAACCCAGTCAAGAACACCAAATCCGGTGCCGTTCCGCTTAAAGATTCCCCCGTTATCATGGCCTCTCTGCATTCCTGTAAAAATCGGAATTTTGAAGAGTCTGTGAATGTAGGCGGTTACAATAACAGCACTTTGAAAGAAAATAGGGTTTACAACGAATTTAAGGCGAAAAAAAACATGGAAAAGGCAGTGACGGAAGAAAAGGAGAAATCTGAAGAAAGAATCTCCGGCGACCAAAAAAAAAGGCCACGAAGGACATCAAGCAAGAAAGAGAGGGAGGGAGAAAGAGAAGACAGGGAGGAGCGAAAAAGGAGACTTTTGGGAGGGAAATGGCCGAATTTTCTTTTTATTGGAAACAAGAAAAAACCGTTTGAATTTGACCGTGTCATTCATGCGTACACATATACATAGAAGGGATTGACAGCTGTGGTTTTAAAATGACCGGTACTATTCCACATTCCATCCGCATCAAAACGACGTCGCAGGTTCTAATCCATTGGCCTCTGGCGTTAGACGCACGCAGGTATTAATCAAGGGATCCCAAGCGGCGATAAACGACGACGCATACATGCGATAGTTTTGAAAAAATGGACCGTTACGCCACAACGCCGACGTCCAATTACTGAACAAGGCTGGACGCTCCCTTCCTAAAAACAAAAATTTAAAAGTCAACATCTATAGGTTAATTGCATTTTGAAAGACCAAAAGCCCAATAAAACAGATGGTAAAGAACTAAGAAGAAAAGCGAGGTAGACCCCACAAATAAAAAAAAAAAATCGGGAAATAAGGTTACAAGTTGGCCGTTTGAAATTGAAAATGAGGAAAAACGGTACCGTTTCTCTCTGATAGGTACGTTAAATAAACTTATTAAATGATATATGAACTAACTAAACTTCACGTAATTCAAAACTTTTTAATGGACCAAAAAATAAAATTATAATTTAAAATTACTAATGAACGTTAATTGTGAATAATAATAGCATAATGATGGCCAAAAGAAAGGTATAGTGTAATGTCATAATTTACACTAATGCGTTCATGGCTTACAGCTGCTTAATATACGGTAGTCTCCTCTTTGCCTTAAAATTTACATGCGTCCAATAAATTTTACATTAATAAAAATTATTTATTAGATAAATTTTACGTTATTCATGGATTAAAAATTTTCGCGTGTGCGCACATCAAGGTAGGCCTAAGCCCCATGGAATGAAAATACAGACCATTACCAGTAAGCCACCCAAGACAAGCCCACCCTCTTGTCACCACCGCAGAATACATTATTTGATGCTTCCAAACAAGTAGGTATTTGCAATTTCACACCAAACACCCAGTAAGAGAAGAGGGAAATTATACCATCTGTACGTCACCGAAAAGTTACAGGCCAGACTTCCCAGATGAATATCCACTTCTTTATAGGGAAAAAATAAAAACAACCTAATGTTCCGTCCAAAGACATGCATTTCTTTCCTTAGGCCTAGAGTGTAGAAGGAAGAAATATTAGCGACTACCTAAACCACAATAATTTAAAATCCCGGTAACTTGACATTCACGAGATATACACTTAACGAAGAAAGCCTCAATCTTCATCACCTGCTTGTACATCTCGGGCATGCCTTGCTGCTTGGCCTTCAATAGCTCTGTTTGTCCGTCTTCTCCCCAGGACGATAAGATCCCGAGCTATTCAGTTTGCATTCACGGTAGTGAGAACGAAAGAGGGATTAAACTAATAAAAGAAAACATGAAAGTATGCAAACCCTCAGTGCATGACAACTAGACTCAGATTGATCTAAGCACATACCTGAATCCCAAACCTTCAAGAAAAGAGCTTTTGCAAACTGGAATTCTGCTTGATGTGCACTCACAAATTTGTTCTGCAAATGTTGCAACCATCACAGAGTTCCATATTGCAACTCAATAGTTCTAGCATTACTTTAGATTTAAAATTTGAAGATGGATATAGAGTATCTAGTGGCACAAGAAAGACAAGTTATCAACTGGCCTATGTCATTTCCCACCAAAATTTTCCATCTAACAGAGTTTTTTCTGAACTCAAAAATTATAAGTGATTTTCCTCTACCAGGGCAAAATACAGGCTTGGACATGATAATTGAACACTCAAATCCCTTTGTCTTAACAAATGTTTAGCATTTTACCAAGAAATTTACCCTATGACCTTGAATGACTAAAATTTAACACAATAGGAAAAGAAAACCCAATGTGACATTCCATTCCACATATCATAACATAAATTAATGCTGTTCTTACCATTTCAACATGCAGGAACTCCATAATTTGATCAAGTCTAGCTTGATGCCGCACTAGGAATGGCCGTAGATGGTTTGTATATAACTGCCGAGCTCCCTGTTAACCAGCAAGCAAATCCAGCATGAGAGATCACTTCAATGTATAAGGAGGAGGATTTACTTGATCCCATTCAACACATACAGGTACCAGCACATTCACTAAGCAAACTTCAAATAAGAGGCTAATCATGCAAACACAGTGAAAGATCATGACATTGTGTGAATAAGGTAGCAGACATGTAATAGAATGCACAGAAGGAAATGCAAGAAGGTGAAGCTTACATTGGTAGATGGCAACTGTAGCCAAACCAGAAATGCAAACTTCATGTGATAATACAGTGGAAACCTAATCAAACAAGGGAAGAGAACCTTTTTAGGGTATGCTACTCATTCAAAACAGTAAAGCAAGAACTGTTAGCCCTCGTGGAAATTTAAAAAATTGCCTACTTAAAAGAAACCAATTCAACACTTCCATCCTGCATATATTACAGAGCAGAAAACAAATATAAGTCAAAACATCTATCTTAACACCTATGATCTCATGATTCCCCATTTCAGGTTTTGAAGGAACTCCATTTTGGCAGGCTATGTTCCCTCTATGAGGCCATTACATAAAATTAAATTAAAAGAAAAAAATAAAAAAAAAAACTTGCCACAGAGCACTCTACTTTATTTTTATTTGAATAACTTCCGTTTTTGAAAGAAGCCATGCAAAAACTTGTAATGCGTGCAGTTCCACAAACATCAACCAGTGAAGTAAAGAAGTAAAGGTAAAGCTTGTCTGGGTTTCCATACCAGTTCCACTATAATTAAAGGACAGAAGTGCATAAGGAGCATCACTAAAATTGATCCAACAAAAGGAGCAAAGGAAAATGAGTAGAAAATAGTACCATGAGATAATTTTATCTGTCAAGACTTCCGCAACACTAAAAGTTCCATAAGCTGCAAAATAACAAAACAGATAAATACAAACACAAAAGCATCCACAACAACCAAAAGCATGCATTTAAGCTATGCTTGCAAATAAACAAGTATGGGTACCATAACCAATTAGAGCCTTTGTATAATGCCCACATATGTACAGAGGTAAACATCCATTTTAAGATGGACACCATTGAGTTGAAGGAAAGCCTTGGAAGACAACCAAAGTTACAAAAGAGGGGAATAATATGGGGCATGCGCCCTAAAAAATGCATGGGGATATGCATTGGTCAAGGACCCCTCCAAGATAGTCCAACAGCATTCCATTTCACTAGACTCAACCACAACATGATGCTTAAAAAGTAAAAATTTGCACTTTCAGCTACCACTATGAAAAAGGGCGTCTGAGGCTTTGTTACAGCATCGAGTCTGGGAAGACTCAGATGTAAGGTTGTTTGAGGGACGGCCTCCAAGTCACAATCAAATTACCTTTGCTTGCCCTTTCACTTTTCAGCTATGACTCAGTTACTTAAAAGGAACACAACAAAAAATGCAGGCGGTGGGGATGCTGATACTTTTTATGAACAAATAACAATGGAGCCTGTGAAGCACTAACCTGCCCAATAAAGAAGCCACTTTTGTTGCTCAATTTGATCTTTATTCTCGACAGCTTTGAATGTTGAGTAAACAGGTAAAACAATTCCCACGGAACAGCTGCTTAAGTCATCTATTATTACTCAAATGTTCGCACGAAATAACCACAGCAACAAGGGCTTGGAATTTTCAACGAAACAATTTTCTTTTTCTTTTAAGGGAAAAAAAAAAAGGAGTGTAGCTTGTCTCACCATGCTGTACGGACAAGGACGTTGGAACTCAGTGGGGAAAGGAGCAATTGCAACCCAACCTGCGACACAACAATACACAAAAGAATAATAACTAACACACGAAACACTGGAACCTCAGTGCTCGGGATGAAGATTGAGACATAGCTGACGCCAATTTCTTGAAACTAAATTGCGTTACTATACTTACTCTCTGAATTTTGTTTTATTTTACTTTAATTAAAAAAAAAAAAATTCAGTGCGAACAAGAAACGGAGGATACATGGGAATCGAAGATACCCTTTACTTGATATGGTGAAGCTCATATTGAAATTGACAAGATCAAAGCAGAAATCCATGGATACAAGACAAATGTGAAACACAGAGAGAGGGAGAGAGAGAGAAAGAAAGAGATCGCTACCTCGCCTGGGAATGCCATGACGAAGGATTGTACCTGGGGAAAGCAAGAAATAAATTCAGACAGACTTTTTACTCTATTTATAAATAACTTCAGGACCTTTCAATCAGATGGTGTCGTGGTGTAGTTGGTTATCACGTCAGTCTAACACACTGAAGGTCTCCGGTTCGAGTCCGGGCGACGCCAAAAGCTTTTTCGGCAGTATTTTTCTGACTTTTCTTTTGGGGCCTGATTATTCACCTCAAGGTGGGACTGTGAACGAAGATATTGCCATCCATGGGGTCAAATCCGAATGGAATTGGGCCACAGAAGTACTAGGGGGAGTTCTTTCGGCCCACCCCCAATTGGAGGCCACTGCCCGAGCACGGGCCCCACCATTTGATATGGATTGAAATGGTAGGGCCTATTCGAATAGGGGAAGTAGATGGGCTGGTTATGCATTGAGCATGGGCCGGACTTAATCTTTCTTTAGAATATTTGCAGGGTGTTAAACCGCGGGTTCCCCGTCTATCTCAAGACCACAATGACATTCTGCAGTTTAATCGGTTCAAAACATTTTGAAAAGAAAAAAAAAAAAAAAAAGGTAATCCGAAATAACTGTTTATATGTATCAGAAAAAAGTATTCTTCCCCTATGGTTTCAACGAGCAATATGATATGGAAGAGCCACTATTCTCGTGTGTTCTTAATGGAAGCATTCTAATGGATGAAAAAATAATATAATTAATAGATAAACACAAATCGAGAGCAATCCCAATTTCATCACAATTACTTGTATATTTTAGTAAGTAATTAAAATTTACGAAGGGAGCAATATTGCATCTATGTATCTAATAAACACACAATTATGAAATATTTTATACATATTTTGTTATGTCAATTATAATAATTTGGTATCAACAGGACTATCTTATATAATATATTGCATTGGGGGAATCTAAAAAGTCTTTCTTGGGACAAAAAGCACGTGATGGCATGGATCATAAAGATGAAATGATGATAGTTCTGAAACTGACTGTAACGCATGTTCCACTAACTAGAAAGAAAAAGTTGACGTGGGGAAAGGTCGGTGACGACAATGGTATGGACGTCGAAATTGAACGAAAGTTGGCCTCAAATTTCAGCCAATTCGCCCAAGGTGATGATTGGTTCTTTATGCTAGCTTTAAAAATCAGCCGCATCTTTTTTAATTTAAGCTGAAAATTGCTCTGGTGATGCATGGTGGTCTTGTAATTGTCGTTTGGTATTTTTCGAGTGACCCAGAGATGATCCAACAAGTGGACATGGTTATTGTGTAAACAATGTAAAAAAGTATCAAGTCAATTATTAGTTTGTGTGAAATGATAGACATATATGGTATTCTTTGCTTCGTTGTTAAAGCAGCCCAAATTCTAAGGTTGAGGGCCTGCCACAGAGGACATGACTGGTGCCACATGTAGCTTTTGATCAGCCTTATTTTAATCACCATTTAGCCTGCAGTGATCTTGAAATCCTCTGCTATTGACAGTAGACCAATATTTCGTTGCCGGGGTAGTTGTCAAGATGGTCCAATGGCAAGTCATCCTCACTCAATTATCTACTCTTTTTTTTTTTTTTTTTTGTCCTTGTGTCATGGTTAAAAGTCAATGGAGTTCTTACGTGTGGTAAGTAGTTCTTTTTTGTTATATTGGACAGGTAGTCTTGGTTAAAGCTCTTTGCGGAGACAGTTCAAGTGTGTGCCATGTGGAGTGTGAACGGAGCTCTCGACGTCAAGGAATTGCCTATCAATATTTTGTATTCATTCTGCAATTGTTAGTAAAGTGGCACACGGCACATTCATGCATGTTCAAACAGCACCATAAAATTTAATGACCCACGATCCGAGATTTGGTTGCCACCCAATACGGTACTACGGGACGAATTGCCTTTTACAAAGAAAGGCTGAGAGCAGTCGCCATGTACTCTGAGTTCAAGTCCCAGATCACATTTATTCGGGGAATCTCTCTGGTCCCCTCCGGTGGAGTCCAATTCCAAGTTTTTAAACACAGAGAAAATACGAGAACAAACGAACACTGCAATGTCCCCATCTGCATTGAATTTTAGCATGGTCTCGTCGATTTCATGTTCAAATCAAGATAGTTCTCGTAGAGCTACGTGGGGTTGTAAGGTTTTACACAAGGATTCAAGCGATACCAATTATTCAGGCCATGTAATTTACCTGAGTGCACTTCTATTGCTTAATGCGCTACGCATAAACAGATGACCGTTCGGTATAATTGATCCAGAACCCTCTCAAACAACGTGAGCCACATATACTTGAGGTAGTTCAGGCATCATTGTTTAATCTAACGACGTCAAGTTTAAGTAGAATGCTTTTGCGTGCCTACCAAAGTAGAAGCCTTGAAAGCACCGATGACGTGACGACTTCGTATTTCGTCTAGCGTATGGAACCCTCGGCTGGAAGAGTGACCGTTAATAATTGATTGGATCTGCGGTCTGAGTTCGTTAATGTGAGCAAATCGAACTTGAAACAACCACGAAACGAGAACAATATTCTAGTACAACAGCCTTCTAGTTGGTTACTTTTGTTTCATAGGTGCAATATACGTGATCTCCGACTGCCCAAGTCAAGCATCTCTCTGCTTGCATTCGGTTTTTTATCAATGAAGTTCATGAATTTTTCAGAACAAACGAGAAAGTTTCGTTTTAATTTTTACTCATTCATGTGGGAATCTATAGTCTTTTTCTGAAAGTATTTGGTATCTCCAAGTAAGACCCTTTTTTTTTTTTTTTTTTGGGTTGTTGTTATGTCCAAACGACATTAGAGCGCGAATCACACACGGGTTAGGTTACTCTATTTTTCTTAAAGATTTAAACCCCACAATTATTCTATCGAAAAGTACCAAACTACATGGGAGTTTATTGAATTAAAAATTCTCCCAATCCACTTAATCTGCACTACCAAAGCAAAGAGTGACGTCAATTGCGTTGGACCCGACCCCACTGTCGTTATAAAAGTCCTTAACACCCGGCAGCGGTCGTCGGCAGCATTTGTCTTCTACCCAAGCACACGCATATTTCCCACGCGCGACATCATTGTCCAATCGGAACTTCTTGAATGTCTTTGAATTTTGCAGGCAAACTCCAACTAAGAATCAATGAATGAGGTCCAACGAGGCTGCCAAAGCTGGTATGGCTGTATAGGCTGCCACCTGGCAATTGTGGAGGTTGTACGTTGCTTTCAGAGATTTCAGGATCAGAAAAAGTTTTGGTCTGCAAACTTAAAATAGCATTAGTGCAAAATTCAACGGCACGTGGCCAAGACCAAGATGCACACTTAAGTATGGGTTGCAAAAGTTCAAAAACACTTTAATGGCGCGTGCAGGCGAGCTGGCGGAGTAGAGACATGTTTAGATAAGCCGAAGTGGACTAGAGTCGTAAGCAAGGGGCCAGAGCACCCGTGTCACTCTTTGTCCGCACTTTCGAGAGTATATTTGCTTTTTTTTTTTCTTGTTTTTTTTTTTTTTTGGTCCCTTTTGTTTTTGTTTTTATTGGATTGATTTGTTTATTTACTTTTTAGACAATATGAGAAATTTAAAAAATAAATTAAGTAAATTGCACGAATTATATGTTTGGTATTGTAGAGAGGCATATGCACAATTGTACTCGTATACACGTATGTTGAATACGCCGTTTACTTTATAGTTAAAAATTGAAATTGGAATGAAAATGGGGAAGCAAAATAAAACATAAATTAGTTAATTTTATAAAAATACTTAGTTCATTTTAGAATTAGAATCAAAATTTTTTTTGTTATAATTGTTTGATTCAGTTCAGGATCAAAATCAAATCTATTTTATCATTTGTTTCATTTAAATGTAAAATTTAAAATATTACAAAATCTTTTTAATTACAAATTTTTAAAAATATTATTTAAATTTAATAAAACTGTAAAAATTATATTATTTTAAAATAATAAAAATGAACATTTCCCATGAAACCAGACAATAGTCCCTTTTTAACAATAAATGCAAATGACGGCTTGTCAAGGAGCATTTAATTGGTGAATGCCATAAGGAATGCGAATTGTCAATGCAAAGAAAGAAATTTGTGGGCTCTTTTCATGGCATCAACTATGAAACAAGACGCGATTGAGCTGTGCAATTGAAAAGAAGCATGTCGAGAGAGAAGAAGAAGAAGAGAGAGAGAGCACCTTGAGAGACAAGAAGGGAGAGAGTGACAAGGAGTGAGAAGGGAAGAAGATAAAGAGAGCACGTTTACTGTGCCTAATCGCTTATACCAATTTTGGGACTCGAGAAGTATAATGGAAATAGAGTTTGAGAGAATCTAGAACCATTTTTCACATTCAAGAAATCTCAATTAGGTACAAATTCATTCTAAAATTGAAACCTCTAGAGAATCTCTTTGCTATGACAATATGATGCAGCAATGATAAATATTAAATGTGATAATCGCTATCCTCCGATTGCATTGTACAATATTAAATGCAGTGGGACCCAAGATGTTGACGTTCATATCTACATGTAATGACGCAGCCCATGATTCTACAGTATATTTACGTACTAAAGCGAGAAGAGAACACTTTGTGGCTAACCTTCGTTGATGTATGGCCATAAAAACAGCAAGAAAACCTTTCTTTGTGAAACAAAAAAAAAACAATTGCCTGGCTGGCTTCGTGGGATTTTGTACTCTTTCAGCGTATGAAACCAAGAGGAAATGAGCTTTGGATTTAACTAGCAGTTGCACATATTTTTCTGGGCGTCAGCAGGTCCCGGCGGCTTCGCTCCCCGTAATTAAAGCACCAAGATTCTACCCACCCATTTCCCACTGGAGCCAAGCAATTAATTAATTATATCATAGTGATAAATCCGGAGGCAAAGACGAAACTAATAATCCATTTGGTAGGAATTAAAAAATGCCGATATTTCATGTCAATAGCAATTGAGATTTTGAATTATATTAAACTCCAAGGATATTAGTTTAATTTTCAAATATACCGAGAATCAAAAGCCATGTATTGGTACATCATCAATTCACCATACACAGTACTTAGTAAGAACAAAATTCCTCTACTAAAAAAATTAATTATAAGATTTATGAAAATAAAAAAATAACCTTTTATTTTGTACTTTACTATTTAATGAAAATTTCAATGGATTAAAAAAAAAAAAAGGCAAAACCACCCAAAGTTTTCAAAGGCCAATCAAAAAACGAGGTCCTAGGAACACCATAAAAAAGAAACTACTCTATATCGTTGATCATCGTAGGGTAATTGCTCTGTTATTTTCAGTAGATCGATTAGATGAATCGATGACTTCACGATTGACGTTGCGTTCACGCCTTGGATATATTTTAGGACTCAGATTTTACGTGTGACTAAGATTTTATTCATTATTTACTTTTACATGTTTACGTTAATTGAATTGTCACCAAAATTTAATAATATTTTTTTGTCCATCCCAAGAAAATAACACATTTTGGACGTTACGTTGTTGATTCTTTTATGATTGTTATATATATATATATATATATATATATATATTTTTTTTTTTTTTGGGTACATCAGAAATAAGTTAATTAATGTTTTTGGTTAAGAAAATTATAGGTAAGTAGGCAGTTGAGACAGACAACATTGTTAAATTGGATGACCGTATGAGTCATCGGCAATCCTCCGCACCAAATCCGAACCCAAGTTAATGTATTCTTTATCTGTCCAGTGTTATATATATATATATATATATAATCCATGGGTTGAGTATTCTTCGGCATGAGGGCCAACTTGTCAATGGATGACCTCATCGCGACTCTGAAATTATTGACCGACCGAAGGAAAGGAGATCACTTTTCCTCGTATAATAAGACTAGAATCCCGGATATATTCACATCACATCTCTTAGCTTTTATACCCCATTGAGCCAAATTGATTGGTTTACTGCATGACTTCTATCGCCAAAATAGCTAGCAAGGGGTGTCAATCCTTTCACATGGGAATGGGCGGCACGTCTGTCTCACAACTACAAGACTAAGCCCAAGTACGTCAATTTGAAAGTTCAAACTCTTATTTTAGGATTAATATTTCAGCAATTTTGCTAGCAGAATACTAATTAGTAGTAGTTAATCCATGGAGATTAAATAAACTGGGCTAGAGGAAACAAATTAGAAAGGAAGTCTTGTGTATATGTAACCCGTAAAATTAGAAATTAATGCACTAATACGTAGTATTCCAGTAAAAACGTATGGATTACGGTCTTAGGGGAGACTAAGGACTAGTCAAATTTCAAAAGCAACAAGTAATGATTATGAAGCAATGAGTATGCCTATAAGTGCACATGGATTGATAAACAATTATATGGAGTCAGTGGGAAGTGAATTGGGAACGAGAATAGAAAAAATCAATTATTGAGATGTCGTGACGCAGAGGGATAGGGGATACCGGGGGATGCAAGGGACCGAGGGAAGAAGTTGGCAAAATGTCCTTGTACATATGGCTTTTATTGCTATAAACAGAGATAGAGATAGACGTATTTTTATTTTAAATTTTTAAATTTTTTTAATATTATCATAAATATTTATTTTATTTTAATTCAATTATAAATGTTATAATTTTCTTTCAATTGAATACAATTATTAATAAAAGATACTTCGATTATTATTTTTGAATTAATAAAATTTTAAAAAAATTTAAAATACATATAAATAAAATATTTGATACTAAAATTTAAATATTAATATTTTATTTTTTTTATAGAAATCCTATTTTCATAATTTTTTTAATGTTTTAATTCATCTAAATTTTTTATTTTATGTTCAAATTACTTTTTGTTTTAAATTCAATTGAAATAAAATTATAATATTAAAAATATAATTATTCGGTTATAAATAAATCGAGAACAGCTAGGAATCTCGGTAGATGTAACGCAGTTGACTATAAAACAGGTACTAATTAAAAAAACAATATATAATTAGAATAAAAAAAAAATAAATAAAAGGGGGGGGGTTGAAACGGGGATATCTTATAACTTGACAGCCTGGCCGTCTTTCTTGACCCAATCACGTGTGGTAGAAAATAATCGGTATTAAAAGCCCATCCCTTGCTTGACTCGAAAATTATTTGTTCGTTGGTCCCATTTATTTGGTCATACGTAGTGTACTAGGCCAACTAGGCCTTACAATTACAAGTCGGAAGCTCTACTGATATTCAAACAGGAAATCCGGATTTTAAGTGTGATTATTAGCTGGAATGTATTTCAATCTCATTGACTACAAATGGTTTTGAAATCAGTAATTAGTAGTTAGTGGGTGCAGAAATTGGGACAAAAAGTGTGGATTCCTTAATGAGAAAATGATTCCTCACAAGAAACCATTAACCGTGTAGGAGGGGATTGGCAGTTTTTTTAGCCAATTTATCATAATAACGCAAAGATTGACGATCAAATCCGTTAGATAGTGATGTAAACTTATACGAGTAAGAAGGGAAATAATTTTTTCTAAGTACAAAAAGATTATAAGACTATAATCAAATAAAATCTCTTATAATTACAATTAACTTTGAGAGATTTTTATTTTAATTATCTTGAATATAATTTTATGTTACATAAAAAATAAAATTTACTTAAAATAAAAAAGTAATGATCTATCAGGTTACCAAAATCAACACCTTATTTACTCTATTTAAACAGCTCCAACTTCCCGGAAGGCTGCATCCCAAAGCTGTTTTGCTATCTGTGCCACTTAAATCTATCCAAAAGTACTCCGTCGTTAGCAAAACTCCTTTTAAGTGTGCAAACCGCCTATTTCTCCTTCTCTCCGTCTTTGTCTTAGAGATGGCTCATCCAAACGTAGAGAGAGACAACATTCCTGCAGCGAAAGCGCTTGCGGATTTTGATCCTCCAAAGAAGCCAAAGAGAAACAAGTATGCTATTGCCTGCGCAGTCTTGGCTTCCATGACCTCAATCTTGCTTGGTTATGGTGAGGCTTTTTTTTTTTTTGGAGCTGCGTTATTTCCTTCTTCCAATCATTATTAATCCACAAAGTTCATGAAGAAAATAACACATCGGGATCCAGAAATATAGATATGCCTTATCTTAAAACAAAAACATGATCTAGTTCTTTTGTCTACGTCTAACATGCCTTCCAGGTCAGTTACATATAAAGACCATGTTGATTGTCGTGCTTACAGCGGCTTGTGTTTCTGTTTTTATTATGATAGATATTGGGGTGATGAGTGGAGCTTCTCTGTTCATCAAAGACGATCTCAAGATTAACGACGTCCAAGTAGAAGTTCTAGCAGGCACCCTCAACATATACTCCCTCGTTGGCTCAGCAGCTGCCGGCCGGACATCCGACTGGATTGGTCGGCGGTACACCATAGTGGTGGCCGGGGCCATCTTCTTTGCAGGAGCTATCCTCATGGGGTTCGCCACCAACTATGCCTTCCTCATGGTGGCCCGATTCGTCGCCGGTGTCGGTGTCGGCTATGCCCTCATGATTGCCCCGGTCTACACTGCCGAAGTTTCTCCGGCATCCATTCGTGGATTTCTCACCTCCTTCCCGGAAGTATGCATAGCTTTTGGCCAAATTCTTAATTTTACTTTGGAAGTTCTTGTCTTGTTTGTATTTGTATTTAAATCCTTTTTGAAAAAAAAAATCCACAAGATAAAAACAGTTGGGTAAATGACAATCATAGAAACAGAACTGATTTAAAATTTTGTTTAAAAAAATTAACAAAACAGAAAAAAAAAAAAAAATCTTTATGGAGTTGTTAAAAAAACATCCTGTCCCTTTTTTTTTGTTTTTAATCTTTTCGAGGTCGAGATCCATACATACCTTATAACGGAGCCCCATATTCACTGAAGGTAGAATTTTTACAAGTAATAAATTATAAATTACGCAGCTAAAATTTTTACATGTAATAAATAAATTATTTCTTGGCCATCAAATAAAAAAAATGATTTCTTGAAGAAAAAATAAAATAATAATAATAATAATAATAATAATAAAAAGCAAAGAAAAGAAAAGCTCCTCTTTTAGTTAAAACTAAAAACAAAACAAAAAATGAACATTGGTGTTACCACTGGCCCCCGTGGCACAGGTGGGTATGACTATTACTGTTTTCTTGTGATCATCAAAGGTCTTTCTCGTTGGTAGGATAAGAATATATGCCATTTGCATTCCATGAGAAGTAACTACTTCCATTTTTATTTTTTTATTTTTTTTTAATTTTGTCTAACTCTGCGAATTTGTTTAATTATTGCAGGTGTTCATCAACTTTGGAATCTTGCTTGGATACGTGTCCAACTTTGCATTTTCCAAACTCCCAGAAAATTTGGGTTGGCGATTCATGCTGGGAGTTGGCGCAATCCCTTCAATTTTCCTCGCCGTCGGCGTTCTAGCGATGCCGGAGTCACCCCGTTGGCTGGTCATGCAAGGCAGACTCGGCGATGCCAAGCGAGTTCTTGACAAGACCTCCGACAGCAAAGAGGAAGCAAAATTAAGGCTGATGGACATCAAGGAGGCGGCCGGCATACCCGAAGAGTGCAACGACGACGTCGTTCAGGTCCAAAGGCAAAGCCACGGTGAGGGCGTGTGGAGAGAGTTGTTCTTGCGTCCCACGCCAGCCGTCCGCCACATCTTGGTTTGCGGGATCGGGATCCACTTTTTCCAACAAGCTTCGGGAATAGACGCCGTCGTTTTATACAGCCCCAGGATCTTTGAAAAAGCGGGGATCAAATCAGCCAATGACAAGTTACTCGCAACAATAGCCGTTGGATCTGTCAAGACCATATTCATATTGGTGGCCACGTTTCTACTAGATAAGATTGGACGGCGTCCTCTGCTTCTAAGCAGTGTTGCGGGTATGATAATTTCACTGGCGACCCTCGGAACCGGCCTCACGGTAATTTCCCATTCGGCCGTGAAGTTAAATTGGGCAATTGGATTGTGCATGGTGTCAATCTTGGCATACGTTGCAACGTTTTCCATTGGATTGGGCCCGATCACTTGGGTTTACAGCTCTGAGATATTCCCTTTGAGGCTAAGGGCTCAAGGCACGAGCGTGGGAGTGGCAGTGAATAGGGTGGTCAGTGGGGTTATATCTACAACATTTCTGTCACTAGCCAAGGCTATGACAATTGGTGGGGCATTTTACCTGTTTGCATCCATTGCTTCCATTGCTTGGGTATTCTTTTTTACATGTTCCCCGGAGACACAAGGCAGAACCCTTGAGGACATGGAGGTGCTTTTTGGTAGTTTCATCAATTGGAGATCTGTTTTGAGAGAGCAGAAATTGAAGAAGAAGACACAAACTAATGGAGAAAGTAATGGTCAAATTCAATTGGGGGCTACAGCTTAGTCAATAATGTAGCTACAAAAATATTAGATCAATGTGGGACCTTTTTCTTCCCTTTCACTTTTTTTTTTTTATGGTGTTGTGTAGGTTGTTAGAGCAAACCGTGCTCCATAAAAGACAATCCTCGATGTTGAAAGAAAGAAAAGAGGACCAAACACGAAGCAGATGCCTATGAATAAAATGGGCGATAATGTAACAATGTTACTCTCGATTTCCATCCTCATTATGCCAAACTTTCTACCATTAGTCGTATTGCTCCTCTCCAGATGCACAAATTTTCAGGCTTTACGCTTTATTCGTTAATCTAAGGTGAAGGGACGACCAAACATCTCACCGACGCGTGAATTATTGAAATGGATGTGTTCTCATTTTTCAATGATTGGGAATAAAGTCAATTTCCATGTCTCGGTACATTGAGACTATCTGATTCCTTGGGCTCGCGGGCAGAGTTTATTTCCAGCCATCACCCGATGTCGCTATAATACATTTTGGAAGTACGCTCTAAAGTAAAAATTACTTTTCAAGGCACGACTTTGATGGGAAAGCAAAGGGAGTCTTTAGTTAGTAGTTAACGTCAAAAAGAAACATTTTTTTTCTTTTTTTAAAGCCGCATTAGCCATTGAGATGAGGAATTAAATGAGACGCCTTTAGATAGATCAGTCCAACCAGGCTCATAAGCGATCGCAATTGCATAAAATAATCGTAATGGTATTGGGGTGCTCCTAGCCCACGTCAATTCGTATTGGGTTAAATCACGAACCGAGCAGAAAGCCTCTCTGTTTATTTTTTTTTTTCGTGGGTCATTGAAAACAATGGCAACCTTTAATAGCCATGGTTTTTCTTGACAGGACAGGAAGGCGCCAATTGCTCCTAATTCCAAGTGATGCTGGTTGAGGCCTTGGAGTAATGGTTCTGGGACCAGCCTTACGTCGATCCACCGTAGCGATGCGAAGCTGAATTGGGCCATTGCATCGAGAAATGCCCTGGTGTTGCTCTTCGTAGTTCGTAGCGTCATTCTCCATCGGGATGGGCTTATTGCTCAAGAGATCTTCCCATTGATACTACGGGCCGAAGGGACTGCCATGGGAAGAGCAGTGAATACTGAATAGGGTGTTGAGTGGGGTCGTATCCATCCATGACATGACTGTGACCGTGAGATGCCATTACGATCGCCGGGGCTATTTTCTTTGTTTTTGTTTTTCGGCGGAATTGCGCCTGTGGCTTGGGGGGCATTTTATGCATGTTTCCCGGAGACAAGGGGTAGAGCTCTTTAACTCTTGACAGGAGGCAGAAATGCTTCTTAGGAAGTTCTTTTGTTTTTGTTTTTCTTTTCTTTGAATGGGAGGCGGAGGAGAGTAAATAAGACAATAATTGAGAAGAGTTTGCAAAATTTAAATGGGAAGGCTGTGCAAAGCAACGCATAAAAAATAAAAAGTATAAAAGTCTGTAACAGGCGACATAAAATTTACTCTTAATTTTAGGTATAAAATTTGATATTAATTTTTATAAATAAATGAAAAAATAGCTATTTATTTACTTAAATTTTTTTTCCATTTTTTTAATAAATGTAATTGGTCATATATAGATTTTATGACTTCATCTCATTAGAGTGAAATCTATAGGCGTAACAAGCACTTCTTTTATCCTCCAAATTACGAAGTCTAGTAAATTAATCTCTTGTGTTTACTTCAATCTGAACCTCTTTAGGCACGAGAAATTGAAATAAATTTTTGTTACGGTTCATTGAGCTTCAAACTTGGGTTGTTCCTCCATGGCATACTAACTAAGATAAAAAAAAAAAAAAAAAATTTAAATGAAAAGTGGTACGAAAAAGAACAGAAAAATACTTTTATAATGGTAACCCAGAAGCTGACAGACCCCTTCAAGTTGGAGACCATCCCAAGGTGCTCGAGTAGCCGCGCGTGTGATCTGAGCAAACCTTTGCCATCATACTCCCTTCACATTTCTGCTGCAGCAAACACGGGAATTAATCACTTTTGACAAAATGCATTGCATCCGGACTGAGGACATAAAATATAAACCCTCCGCCACTAACTGAAGAAATAAGAATATGGTTTCTTGGCCGGCAAATGAACGGTTCTTTTTCAGTCAAATGATTCTAAGTTTGACTAGAAATTAAGATATTTGAAAAGATATAATTTATACATTAAATAAAAAACTACTTGTTACATATTTATTATTATTATTTATATATTATAATAATATAAATAATTTATTTATTATAATTTATATTTTATATTTTATTACTTTTATGAGTTATTAAGTTAAAATTTTTATAAAATATTTTTTTAAATAAAAAATACTATTTTATAATATTTTTAATTTATTATTAATTTAATTTTAAAAATAATTATTTTTATTATCTCATAATATAAAATATATATTAATAAAAAAATTAATAATTAAAAATATAATATTTATAATATATTATGCTGTCATAAATTATTTATAAAAATAGGTGTTATTTTTTAAAAAATGTTATGTACATTTTATATATAATATTTTTTATAAATTTATTTTTATTATAATATTATATTATTTTATTTGTTATTTCTTAACAAGCTCATCTTTTCAGTTGACAATTCAACTTCCAATCACCGACAATTTCTTCAGTAAAAATTATTGCTTATCCATGCAAGAATCTTTTTTAACAATTCACAATAATTTAATAATTGATACAGCTTGTGCATTCGCCACGCGTGAGAAAGAGAAAAATAAATAAAAAAAAAGGGGGGGGGAATATAGTGAGCTTGCAGGCATTTAAATGGCTACTCGGTATATTATCATAATGGATGATCCTTGTTCTACCGACAGGGCGGTAGTTTCCCATCACTCATAAATTGACGAAAATGGCTGAGAGGTATTCCAAGAGTGGCGTGGAATCCCACCAATTGGAGTACAAAGATATACATTCTCTACTTCAATTTTCAAAATCTTTTACCTCGGCGCTCCATAGTAGAAATGCAAAGGCTAAAAGTTACAGGAATACATGCATGTGCATTTACGTTTTTAACTTTCAGGGCACTGTTGCCAGATATTGCATCAAGTTACACCCAAATGTGATGTGGCACGCTAGCTTTAGGAATCCATGCACACTCAAGAATCATGAATTGGGCAGCTTAAAGCTCACTTATTTCCGCATAAAATGTCTTGTTTATCAATTGGGTCACCCTCAGGACCCCTGGCTGAAGCAAGGCGATTAATTTTTCTGTCTAGCATTAACAGCTGGCAAAGACAATAATGCCATTCCATCGAAGCTCTAAATTCATCCTAGAATTTCGAACTGACTTTAACGGGAACTTATTCTAACTGGAATATGTTCTGCAATAAATAAAATGATCTTCTCTTTTCCATGGAAGAGCTAACGGCTTTGATGCAGGAAGTAATTTATCGGAGACCATGCAATTGACGGCTCTATCCCATTTTACATGCACGTCGTAATCCTCAAGCAAAGCAGCCTTTTAAGAGAATGGATCTTCGGGAACAAACAAAAAAAAATGACATGACAACAGAATAATACCTACAGCCTTTCCATGAACTATTAAAGTTGATGCCAAGAGAAAGGCACTTGACTTCTTCTTGCTTGTGGCTTCACCGGAACAAAGGGGGAAAAGAAAAAGAAGACCCTGATTAGACGGCAAATATAATTATTTTCTTTTAGCTCGAAAAATAAACATTATAACATATTTTATTTCCAATGTAACGCATACATTAAGTGGATTGCGGACTCTAGCACTGTTTCTTTTTTTTTTTGCCAATCTGCTACAAGTAAAAGTGTACAAATGAACAAGAGACTACAACCATCCATTGTTGAGTTTGATTAAGGACCCGATTCTGTTGGTATGGGTAACGTGCCAATCAGTCGCACAACAATTTGGCGTGGGACAGCTGAGCCTCCCATCAGAGCAGCCCTTTGATTGTAATTTATGGTAACCCACAGTAAGCTATTTGGGCAAAAGGCAACTTTCCGACTTTCAGACTGTCCTGAAACTCAACCCCACAGCCCGAAGTTACTCATCACCGAAATCACTCGCAGTCTTGGCTACCAGCCGCACTGTTTGATCGTAGAGTCGCTGAGATCTTTAATCCTAACAATCAAGATCAAACTCTGATGCTGATGAACAAAAAAATAATAATAATAAATAAATAATAGGCTACGTTACTAGCATCCTATGGATTCAAGTTCAAAACTTTTATCTTATTTATTCAAACATGTTTTGTTTTCAACATTTTTTTCTTTTTAATAATGGTGTTATCAGAACCTTAAGGCTAATGACTTTTCTGAAATTTGTGGTGAGAAAAGGTTAATAAAAATTGACCCTTTTACTAAAATAATTTATCATTACAGTATTTCACCATCCATTTATGAATATCAGTCGGAGTGTTCGGAATTTTGTACGTAGCCATGGATGTGGCCGAATACCGTAATTAGCCAGGAAATTGTTCGTCTTCACCGGTTGAAGAAAACTAATTGGTAAGAGACACAAAATTGATGCATTTGCTAAAATGGTTGGATGTATCCTTTGGTTATTTTATCTTTAGGACGGTTTGTTTAAGCAGTAAAACTTTAATTTGTAATAAAATAATAAATAAATAAATAAATATCATGCAGCAAAAGAAAGAAGAAGAATTATGGAGGCGATAGTGGGCCCGATCCAAAATGTTTACTCCATGCATCTATTAAGGCAGCACCAGGCATCCAGACAGTTGCAACCCTTTGCTCTCTCTCTCTCTCTCTGTGATCTCTGTCTGAGATATGGCTAGCCTGAGCGGAGAGCAGGACCGGACCCCAAACCAACCCGAGAAAGCAGTTGCCAATTTTGACCCTCCAACGAAGCCAAAGAAAAACAAGTACGCTATTGCATGTGCACTCCTGGCTTCCATGACTTCCATCTTACTTGGTTATGGTGAGCTTCCTTTCACTTGACTTGTTATTTTTTTTTTTTATTCTTTCCATCATTACCATAAACAGGGTGTCCTTCCGTTTATTTATATCTCTTTCTTTCATGGCATTAAGCACTTGCTTGTTTGACACTTGTGAATTATGAAATTAAGGAACATAGTTTTGTAATAATACCAGACAAAATGTTGCGTAAACACGATTAGCTGTCATACTCTGAGAGTTTCCGATATTCTAACCATTTTTACCATGCCTCAACTTCTTGTCTGTTTCAATAGACATCGGTGTGATGAGTGGAGCTACTATCTTCATCAAAGATGACCTCAAAATCACCGACGTGCAATTAGAAATTCTTGTTGGCATGCTGGATATATACTCCCTCTTTGGCTCAGCAGCTGCCGGCCGGACCTCCGATTATATTGGCCGTCGGTACACTATTGTGGCGACCGGAGCCATTTTCTTTGTGGGAGCTATCCTTATGGGATTCGCCACCAACTATGCCTTCCTCATGGTTGGCCGATTCATTGCTGGCGTCGGCGTTGGCTACGCCCTCACGATTGCCCCGGTATACACTGCCGAAATCGCTCCCGCGTCCATGCGTGGATTTCTAGCCTCATTCCCCGAAGTACGTTACATTTGCTTTGATCTTGTATTCGTCTTTCATATTTTTATTCTGTTTTTGGATACTTTATTTTATTCTGCTCTAAAACAGCTTTTGTCTATTCCAATTTTCTTTTTTAAAGACGGTTTCCAGAGCCAAAATACCTGAAACAGTACCATTTTATCTTGTTTTTCATTGTTCCACGCATCATTCTCAAGCCGAGTAGCAGATCCGACTTTTATCTAATGCTTCGCGTTACATCAACTTCATATGCATCCCTCCATAAAAAGAGTTATAGCTTTTTTCATGGTATTTTTCATATTTATTAAGTTTTTAATGCAACTTATTCGTAATTATTTATATATAAGTTAATTTTATTATTTTAAATAAATTTTATTTATCATATAATATAATAAATATTATTATTTTTTATTGTTTATTAATAATAATATTATCATTATTTTGTAGTGGTTCATTGACAGTGGAATCTTGCTGGGATATGTATCCAACTACGCATTCTCTAAGCTCCCACCTAACTTGGGTTGGCGATACATGCTGGGAATCGGAGCGGTGCCCGCTGTTCTCCTCGCCATCGGCGTTCTAGCCATGCCGGAATCACCGCGCTGGCTGGTCATGCAAGGCCGACTCCGCGATGCCCAACTAGTTCTTGAGCGGACCACTGATTCCAAAAGGGAAGCACATCTACGACTCATGGACATTAAAGAAGCCGCCGGCATACCTCGGGAGTGCAAGGACGACATCGTTCAAGTCCAGAGGAGAAGCCACGGCGAAGGTGTATGGAAAGAATTGCTGTTCCGTCCAACGCCAGCCGTCCGTCACATCTTGATTTGCGCGATTGGGATCCATTTCTTCCAAGAAGCTTCAGGCATAGACGCCATCGTTTTGTACAGCCCCAGGATTTTCGAAAAGGCCGGGATCAGATCCTCCAATCATAAGTTACTTGCAACGATAGCCGTTGGATTGGTGAAGACCGTCTTTGTCTTAGGAGCCACGCTTTTCTTAGACAGAGTTGGACGGCGACCATTGCTCCTGAGTAGTTACGCGGCCATGATACTTTCATTGCTGACCCTTGGATGTGGCCTCACGATCATCGATCATTCTGATAAGAAGCTAAATTGGGCCATTGGATTGTGCATCTCCTCAGTGTTAGTGTACATAGCATCGTTCTCTGTCGGTGCGGGGCCCGTGGCTTGGGTTTATACGTCGGAGATCTTCCCGTTAAGGCTACGCGCTCAAGGCACGGGCATAGGAGTGGCAGTGAACAGGATAGTGAGCGGAGTCGAAGCGGCGACGTTTTTGTCGCTGTACAAGGCAATCACAATTAGTGGCGCGTTTTTCCTATTTGCGGGGATTGCATCCGTTGCTTGGGTGTTCTTTTACTTGTGTTACCCAGAGACCCGCGGAAGGACCCTTGAAGATATAGAAGCGCTTTTTGGTAACTTCATGAAGTGGAGAGCGGTTTTAAAAGAGAAGCGTCTGCAAGAGGAGAATGAAGAAACCAATGGTCATATTCAAGGGCCTACAACTTAGACCAGCATTACCTTAAAAAATGTTTCATTAGTTTTTTTTTTTTTAAGTTTTATTTTATATAAACGGTGTAGTTGTGGGCTGCTTGAGATGTTTGTGTTTGATGGGAAGATGGAAATTTAAAAATATAAACAGAGACCCATGAACCATGGGAATATGGACTAAGGTGACTTTGTAAAAACATTTTTTTTTTTCTTTTCTCGTGATGTCAAACTTTCTATAACCAGATACCATAAATTGATAAATAAACTTTCAGGCTTTACTGCCGTCACTTGTCATTGTACATTTGCTTTCAAGCGAACGAATGACCCTTTTTATCTTTCTCGATGGAAAATGCAAAATATAGTTAAAAGAAGAATCTTAAAAAAAAAAAAAAAAAGGAGGGATTCTTTTATTTATGGAACGATGGTACTGTCTCGGTGACATTTAATCGGCATGGGACTTCCTCAATTTGGTTTGTCTCCTGCAATTATTGGCCTAAACCCTAAAGTCAATTTTCTTTGCCACAAAATTCAGGTTTCGTTGACTTTGGGTTTTGGAGTGCATGGACCTTTTTTTTTTTATCATTTAAAAAAAAAAAAGAAGAAGAAAAATCTCAAGAAATCATAACGAATACTTGGAAATCTCTTTTCTAGTTTGCGTGAATGCAAAGAGAATTAAAGTTAATTTTGTAGGGGGTGAGTATCGTGATGGCTATTGCAGCCCATTTTCAATCAGAACTCAAATAATAGTTTTTGCAGGCAAGTATTATATTCGGAAAATTAACTTAAACTTGACGCTTTACTTTGAAAATAAGATTCATTATGGAAAAATCCAGTTGGGACATAAATCTATATTATTCAATGATAATTATTTAATATACACCATCTGGAGTTCCGTTACTTCATATTTTATATCTTGCTCTGTAATTGGTGCATTATTTTGTTTTATTCCGTTCTGAAACCTTTTTTTTTTTTTTTAAGTTTCTATTCCCTCCGGAAGGCAGTATTTAAAGCAAAAAAGGAAATATACGTTAAATACAACCATCCGATTTAATACTAAGTAGTGGGGACCTAATTTATAATTAAGAATAGGATAAGATACGAAGAATGGATGCTTTGAACTATTGGAGGCTGTATCAACGAATAAAGTAACTTTTGGTTGATTCATTTCATAAACATTTTTACGTAGTTACACCAGTTGGCTAAAAAGGTACGTGGGAAAAACAAAAAGATGGTTACAACAAGCATTAGAAAGTATAGATTCCCCTTTAATTATAAATGTTTCTTAGAACAAAAACATTTTTTTAAATTCTTTTAATAATAATTTCTTTTATTGTCATCCAATTACGCGCAACATGGCAGGCACTAAACAAGTGATAAAATATACAACTCTCTGAGTCTTGGTATACTTCTAGTTGCTCGGATATTTAAATTGGAAAACAGGTTTTGACTCGTGGGAAACTGTTTGATGTGATACATTCTGTCGTCCCCGTCGATGACGAAGAAATAAACAATGAATGAAGATCCACAGACCGGATTGATATACGGACATGGGCGGGCGAAGAGATTGTTCTTTTTTTTTTTTTTTTCTTTTGAAAAAAATGAAAAATATACAACGTGGGTGCTTTGAAATCAAATATGGGCCTAAGAAACAAAGTCATCAGGTGGCATACTGGGCTTTGAAAATAAGCCCATGCTTGCTTAACAAAAATGTTTTTGTAGAGTGTAGAGGATGCACGCGCAAAAGAATCCGTTTAAATTAAAAATTTATTATAATAAAAATTTAAATTAAATTTAATTTAAAATTTAATTATTTAAATAAATTTAAATATTTATTTTTATATAAAAATATATAATTTATATTATTTATATATTTTAAAATTATTAATATAAATATTTTTTAATTATTATTAAAATATTTTAATTATATATTTATTTTATTATATTAATAAAAATTATAATATTATGTATACGAGGGATCTTTCTAACAACTCAATATTGTCGGGCGATTTTCTAACAACTCTAAGATTACATCACTCACTGAATTATTAGCCTTCCACACTTCGTGTATGCTCTGTGATGATCTAACTCGCGACATTTTGGGTTTCACGAATCCTGCTATTTTCAGCAAATAGAACATTATTAGAAGAATTTTCACGTGTAGTCAATCGTGATTAATTAAGAATATGTTGTTTTGTCCCGTAAGTAAGATACGCCTAGTGTTAGTCAATCCTTTTGTTTTACATCTTTTTATTTTTATTTATGACAATAGATTTTCGTATTTCCTAGTTAATCAATAAAAATTTGATTCGTTAAAACTCTTTTTCTACATGAACTTTAATCGAAAAGGCATGCCTCGATCCCAACCTAGCCAAATGATCTGACAGCAACGATCCCTTGCTCGCGCTCGCCAGATTTGAAGCCGAAGCTACAATGTTTGACGCTGGAACTATAGCCTTAAGGATCCCGGGACGCACCCACTGAGAGGGAAACGAGAGGACCGGGTAACCCTATGCCCCATGCAGACAAGTATTACGAATCTCGCTTAGCCCCGGGCAGAGGGAGCCTAGGCTCGTAGCCCAGCAGCAACTCGGGCAACTCCAGGTGGCTAACGAGTTTCCTAGTTTGCCTGGTATTTGCCTACCCTCTTTTTCCTCTCCTTGACATTAGAAACATGAATTTAATATTTGTTAGCGGGTTCAGATATACAACCGGTCCCTCCTTGACTGGAGAAGGTGAATTGAATTGCTAAGGGTATCGTATATTAAACTCCTAAAGCTTCTATTCTGGCGAAAAGAAAATTCATTATCTAAATACCCCAATTCAAATAATTCACGCGTTGTTTCTTTTCCTTTTCCTTCCAAAATTCCAAATGAATATAACGGATAACAAGACAAAGGGCATGCAGAATCATTATTCATATGGTAATCCTACGCAGTATGTCTCCACATTCATGTGTACATGTGCGACTCAGAGAAAGGTCCTTTTATTTTGGATGGAGGAGAGGGAAGGAAAATATGGTTACTCGAGTGGCTACCGAATGAGTGTGTGTTGCATATTTCTTGTAGTTATACCATAAAAGAGGAGCACATTTCATTAATAAATAGGAAAAACAAACAGTACCTCCTACAGGCCTAGCAAGGAATACCACCACTGTGTTACAAAGAGAAAATATTCTCTACTGCCGTTTTTAATATATAGATATATTTTATCTCAGCTATCAAGAGTGGAATTCCTCCAAAAAAGAAAAAAAAAGAAAAAGAAAAATCAAAGCCTAAAAGATCAAGAGAGCAATAACAAGCAATGATATACACTTACAATAAGCTCCTGGATTTTCATTTACTTTTCAATGCCCTGTTGCAGATATTGTATCAGGTCATAGCCAGCTGTGCTCCACTTGTTGTAGGCATCCACACATACACGAATCATGAAATTGGCGGCTTCACGCTCACTCATTTCAGGATGAAATCTCTTCCGAAGATTTCCAATGGGATCACCCCGGCTAAAGCAAGGTAATCCACTGTCTAGCATCAACATCACAGTGTTAATTATTCCATCCATGTAACGCCTTGCTGCAAGATATCCCTTTACACACAACCTGTTGTAGAATAATAGAAAACCAGGCAATTAGTCTTTTCCATAATCACAACTGAGGGGGAGAGAACATACAAGAAATGCGGTGATATTACCTTACAAACTGCAACCAGGTTTCACTCTTCATAACACCTGATGGATCGAGTAATTGAGTCATCTCATGGCTCAGCTTAAAGTGTGCACTCTCAAAGCGCAAATTTCCACCGGGGGATGTCTCCAATATGAAACCAAAGTCAATATGAACGAGTCTCCCTTCACTGCATTTACATGTATGTTAAGGGTTGAATGATTGCTGTCTTTTTATTTTTTATTTTTCCCTCAAAATCATAAACCTCAATCTTTCAGAGGGAACCAAGTAAAGAACCTTGGCTAACCAGAAAAATCCAGTAAACGCATACATGTTTCTTGTGTTGCCTAGTTATGAAGAATTGTTGCGAGGGACTCTTTGATATGATTTTTGTCAATGAATTTATTGGTGATTCTCAGGCACAGAAACTTCCAATTACTCTTTTTTTACTCCATAAATATTGCAATTTCCAAATAAATGATAAGATAGAATTTGGACAAAAAGGCCCAAAGACTCGTACTTGTCAAAGAGGAGATTCCCATTGTGTCTATCCTTTGGCTGAAGTAAAAGGCTGGCAACAGCATAACCAGCACTGCTAATTATAAATTTCTCTCGGGCAGCTTCAAAACTAGGAGAGCCTACAGGCCCGAAATCTTGTTGAAAAATCTCGAACAGACCCCCATCTGTTGTCTCACCCATCTGACTCCTGCTCCGGGTGTTAGGTACAACCTGTGTGTGTTGAAAGAATGGCAAACTGAGAGAAGGAACACCAAAATACAGTATTAAAGAAGTTCTTTCAAAGGGAAAGGGATAGTTGTTATATACCAGCTTGATTATCTGACAAATTCCAAGAGAAGCCTTTATATTACTGAGTAAAATCTCCCACATAAAAAACAAAGGTGTTTTCTAGATGTTCCATCAATATGAGTTTCGACATTATAATATGCTGCAACAAAACATGCTTGCTTGTCTGGCATGAATATTGCGAGTTCTTTATTTTGGCATCCAGTGCAAATCACATCATAAATAATTTGGTTGAACTTGTAAAGCATTTTATCTAAGTTTGATTATCTTGTTTTACTTAAAAAAATCAACATTTAAGTTCCAATCAATAGATGTTCTTCTATTGACTTGCAATAATGTTAGACAAGGTTCATTAATAGGCTTTGATGATGAACTCAATCACTGTTTGATTATTAAACTACAATTATTTTTTCTAATGAACCCCCCAAATAATAATAAAAAAAAACTACAGGTATTTTTCCCAAAGGACTTTCAAACCAAGCAAGGACCAAGAAGTGATGGTGATCTTTAGCCACCATTGAGCTTCTTCATAAGAGCCTTGAAATTACACAGATGATCTATATGAGACTAAGTATAAGCGCATACCCCAATCTGACCTCTGCTTGCACATCAAACTAAATAGTGATCAAGATCAAATTGGGCTAGACGGCAAATGAAGGATTAAAGGGCAGAACCTTACCTCAATTACTCCTCTTTCTGGGCCAGTTGGCAGAACACCATAAGGAAACAAATAGAGTTTAAGGCCAACTGCTTGAAATATGTCTCTAAGAAGTGCTATGACTTGAAGGGCTAAAACATCTTGTCGACAATCATCTCCAACCTTTAAATTAAAATTTGTTAGTTGAAGTTCTGGAAATTTTGGTTTAAAATCTAAGAGACATAATTTTGTTTTACTAAACCTGCACTTTATTGTCGCTATTGGGATTCAACAAAATTTTTGGAAGCATCACTAAGTTTTTTGAAGGAAACAAGCCATGGCCTGCATATGGATGCCATCATGAAAACAGGGGGGGGGGGGGAACATATTTGCTTACATCAACAACGTGTAAATCCCAAATTCAATTAGGGTCGGCCACATAAAACTTTTTTCGCCATTTCGTTCCATTATGCACTAAAATAGTGTTGTGAGACCTAATTGTTCTAAATTCTTCCTTACTAAAGATTCATAAGTCAACCAAGGTCTAACCATTCCTACATATTTGCTCAATTAAACAAAACTGAATTTCTCAGATGTAAAAGACTATATAGGCATCTTGAAACCATGTATGATTTTTGCTGAAGAAAAGATGCAAACAAGCTCACCTTGAAGATGCATGCTTGGGGCTTTATATCATTGTGATCCCCATCCCGGTCAACAACATTAAATGTAACCATGATTGGAACTTTTGCTGCTGATTGCAAAGGTATTCCACTATCCACCCGAACACCCCTAACAAGCTTGTTAGGAGCAGTAGGTAGATAAAGATCTTCGCCCTCCATTTCAATTTTTTCTAACTCCCTGTTGTGGCAAGAACAGCATCAACTTCAATGGCAAGGTAAGCTAAAGAAAAGGTCATTAATCCTTAACAGACTACAGTTATACCTTCTGATAACAGCTCGACGTTCTGTCTTGGGATGATGAAAGAGTACACCAGAAACAGATGTGACTTTGTCGAAAAAGTCAAATTCCCTTTTAAACAAATCAAGTGCATTTGGAGTGAATCCATCAATAATACGTTGCCGAACAATGGGCAACAGTGCTTGAAAGGAATTATTCTGAAAGAAAAAAAGCACATAGGCATGGTCATTTGGCAAGAAATTATGGAATAAACCAAATAATTTGTGAATCCAGAGGCAGACATGCACAAAGCTAACCATAATTATACTCGTACTTATTCATGAGTGTGCATGTGTATGAACAATTGTAAGCAACATCATGAACTACAGATATGTCTGCATGACCATGGTGTAAGAACACTTTAGATTTTGAGTGCACACAGAATGCAATGCACAAGCATTTGAAGATATAACAGACTACAATATGATACAACAATAATGACATAATGTAACAAATGGTTTTGCAAATACAGAAGTGATATTTTCAGCTAGCAGACTATTTGATGTGATTCTAACTGAACTGCAAAAACAACATACAGCATACCTTTCCGGAGCCAGCATCTTTCCCTGATTCTGGCACACATGTCTCACCCTGCCACACATAAATTCATAAGTTACAAAAACCAAGAGAAGAGTGTTGATACATGTCCTTTTACAAAATGAAAAAATTTATATTATAAGCAAAGCCATTTTATTCACGTACCTGAAGATGCCATATCAGGATATGTGCAAATATGTCACTTCTTTGAGTTGCTCTAAGCAAATATCCTTCTACCAACCTCTGCAAATACAAATACAATACATCAAATGCACTAACAGGAGTATTTCTTTATAAGCTCCCGTAGCAAAAACAATGATACATTTCCGCTGCCAACTCCTACAGGTCAATGATTTGGAAACCTCATAACTGAGCATTGATCTACAGATGTCTAAGTATGCTGGACGGTATAAGTTTGCGCTGAGTGGAGTGAACTTAAAAATAAAACTGTTTAGATTAAAACCCACAATTCATATTAGCATTTGGTTTCTATTATTTTTGATGCAAGCCACTAAGCAAGATGTCACAACTTCCATGAGCGCTCCCCCCCAACAAAAAAAAACAAAGGATTGCTGTAGAAATGAGAAAAGATTTTGATAACTCAAGCCACCCCTGAACTATGATGTTGAGCCCTGGCATGGGCCTGTAAGTTTAGTTGACAAGCAGTTCATATGAAAAAACCTATAGACACCCACCTCCTCATCATATCGCAAAGACTGCACAAGTTGTGGCATGAAGAAGGTCACCCGCTCAGGAGGATAGGACTCCAAAACCCTAAGAACATATGCCATGACACGTGGATGACCCTTATATGCAGGAGTAAGGAACTCAAGAGCTTGTGTAATTGAACAAGCAGCCCAGTGGGGCAGTTGTTGCAAAAGCACTGAATCCTCATCTACAGCCTTTGGGGTGACAAAATATGGCAATGCTTCAGGGATGCAGCGGACATCCGTAATATGTGACTGCAACATAATAGTAGAAACTCAAGAAACAAACGAAACATTATGCTATGAAGAAATAAATAAGATAACATTGGAACAAGCACATGGATATTCTCTGTTTTTAACTTTTGAAGCAAAAAGCAAGAAGTGTCCCCATCTATGCAATCATCACATAGTAATTTAAAGCAAAACAAGGACTTATCACATATCTTGGTACTGCATCAAATCAGTGGTTTTTTGAACCACTGTGGTGAAAGTAGAAAAAGCCCTGAAGATGTCTGACATTAACTTGAAGCAGCCTAATGCAAAAGGCAATTTCTTATTTTTCATTATTAGCCACTAGTCATGAAGACTTTCTCTTATTCCTATACCCACAAAGAGTACATAGTGTGAAAGTAATCTATTAATTTTTTTTATGCAGCAAAAGCAAAGTATTAGCAGCATTGAAGCTTCCATGATGTCTTGAAACAGCTAAAAAGTAGAACAAATGCCAGAGGAATTGCAAATGCTACTATCCGAAACTTTAAATCATCTTAAAAACATAAATACCAGTACAAGACGAAAGGAATTAATCATTCCCACATTATGTGATTTTAGAAAAGATGTAAAATCTGCACCTCCTAAGGAGTAGAAAATATGCCTTGTTTAAATCTCCATCTTCATTCTTAAGATGACACTCACAGGTCATCTTTAAAGGCACAAAGTCAGAAATCAAATAAGTGTGTCCAAAGGCAAATGGCTCAAGTTCCCACCACTTTCCAATGCCTTCTTGACATTCTTATTCTCTCTTCCAAGATAATGTTCATAACTAAGATGGATTGCAAATTAAACTTGCATGCAACCAAAATCTGCCATTGCCATAGATTGCCTTGGGTAATCACTTCTTTGACATTTAATACTCCTGCTAATCAATGTGTGAAAAGCAAACCTGAACCAGATGAGTTACTTCAGCCTTCAAAGGATTGTTGGTTGGGAACCTTGAGGCCAAGGATAAGGCAATGCAAGGATCCACTGAGAAGGCAGTCCTAGCATATTCAATCCATTTCTCTGAGCTGATTTTGGGCCGAGAGATGTTTTCCCTGAAAATGATGGAGCAAAAGGTTTAAGACCTACAACAGCAGACATAGTAGTAAAGCCCATTCCTGCATGAAATTAACACTACAAGAACTGAAACTTCAACAACCAGGAATAATAAGAATAAATTAATCCAATTTACAACATAAATTTACTTTGAGTTAGTGGGTTGTGCCCAAACTTCCAGCCTATCGGCCTCATGCTGGCACAGCATAAGAAGCAGCTGCTTCCGTTTCTCCCTCCCCACAACATAGTTCTCCATCTGGCCCCAGATAGGGTGTTGTTGTGCGTTCTGCAATCACTTAATTTCATCAGAGTGGCATTGACCAGGTTGCCTTCCTTTTTTTTTTTTTTTGTTTCTTTTTTGAGACTTGGTTGATCTATCTTGAGATGCCTCTATTATTAACTTAAGCCCTCTTCAATTCTTGAAAACTCATCACTTTCTTTAGGAACTCAAAATTTTGTCTGTAACCAAAGTGGCTAAATTTTTAGGAGATCCCAAATTGGGAAGCTGGAGAAAGCTTGTGGGTAGGATAGTTTATGTTGTCATATGTTTTTAGCTCTTTTTTTTTAACTTTTGTTGGGCGATGTGAGGATAATGAACAAAAGACTAAATAGCAGAATCATCCAAAGAACATGTGGCTACATGTATCTTACAATATCAATGAAAGAACTCCCATTCTCATGACTGCGTCCTTTGGAATCAGGTTGAGTAGCATCTGTTTGTTCAGTTGAAAGATAGTGAACAAATAAAGAGAGAGACTGAGCCTCACTCTGAGCAAAATTCACATTGCTCATGTCATACCATTCAGGCACAAAAGCAAACCAGCTCAAACAGGCCCTGAACATGCACCAAAGACAAACTCTCACTTAGCAAATTCAATAATGAAACTAGACAATTAATATTTAAAGGAATGATTACACCATGAAAAGTCAAGGAAGTAAAGTGGTGAAGAAAATATGCAGTAAGAATGCAAATAAGAAATTTCAAGTATATTTACTAGCAATCACCTATAAATTCGATCTTCCAATAGTTGAAGCCCTGTTTTAAAATTCTGTAAATTGCCCTGGGAATAACATGTGCAGAACTTGAGCCCGAGAAGCATGACAGTGAAAAAGGTACCAGTGGCTGCAGGATGGTGGGAAAAGTTCCATGGCAATTTTGTGGTCCCTTGTAGCAACCGCCCAAGGAGTAGAAGTTGCTCCACACTGTTGTGTCGAACCACCTGCACAACCAAAACCAACAGAAGAGAGGAATCACACACTTTTTAGCACATAGAGAGAGTATGCACATAGAAGCATGCGATTGCATGCACACAATTTGAACAAGTCAATTCATTGGTATCTGCAAATAAGTGCAACTGGTATCTGAACAAATAAATTGAGCTCAATCAATTAGAGATGAATTGCTTGAAGCATAATATAGACCTCGGCATCATCTTTCTTGTCCTCTACAAAAACCATCACCAAGACTTCCTAAACACCTCACTGAGCTTGTAACCAAAATATCCGGTAACTCAACAGCAAGTACAAACTTCCCAATCATACATGCACCTCAATGGTACAGTCCATCACTCAAGAACATACTAAAATCCAAAAGAGCATTAACCCATAACCAGATCTCTAACTTTTTTTTTTTGTCAAGGCACCTCTATTGTATCTTGGATGAGAAAGAAGCAATTCAAATAGCTATTACAGTACAGTTATGTACAAACATTTCCACAACCAATCTCCTCACTCCACTATTCTCAAACTCCCATCTAGTTCTCTTCCATCCACAAAACAAAGCATCTTTGTTTCTGATAGAAGTCTGACACTGCCAAATTATAGTCCTTATTATTAGCAGTCCTTAAATTGTGAAATAAAAGGATGAAGAAACAGCCACTAGGTCTGCAATATGCAGCATATGTCCCCAAGGAAACTATCCATTTTTGTAGATTCCATATTTATATGATTTCCTTAATATCCTTCCTAGGAATGCAATCCTACCACAATTTTTGTGAACTAAGGATTCTTCATATTATCAACACATAACATCGACACAGGCATACTGAGATGCACCAGAGGGTTTAAAATCAGTTGCATCCCACCAGATCCCACAATATTGAAAAACCCCTTGCAATAACAGCTGTGAAAAAAAAAAAAAAAAAAGAAATTTCAGATGCCTCAACCTAGTGCACAATCCTGCATGTGGACTAACCTCTGAATATAATATTAGAACACGACCAGTCAATACCAATGAATAGCAAAAAGTGCTTGTGTTGTGTGTGTACATGCAGGTGCATGCAGCTGAAAAATGGTAGGAGAGAGAAAGAAGAGGGGGGAGAGAGGCAATGGTAGAGAGATTCTGAATAACTCAATAATTCCTGACCTCAAAACGATCAATCAAAAAACCAAGCCATATCCTATGTGCCATTATTTGCTCAACTGGATCAGTTTCCGGCTGTGGTTCTGGCTCCCCGGGGGCAAGCTGAGGCCTCAATTTTGCAGCCGGTCCAGAATACTTAATTTCAGATGCAAAGAGGCCTCGTTTTGTATCAATTGTCCATAACCAAGCATCAACTAGCTCAGCAAGAACGAGAGACCCGAGTTGCGGTGCAGCAGAAACCAACCAAGTCCAAATAAAAACACCTGTTTCCATTGCATCTGATGTAGAAATGTAGGCTGGACACCAGCACAGAAGACGTAAAAGTTGGGCGAAGCCTTCCACATTTGATTTTGAATCAGAGGCCTAGACCAGAAAAGGAGAAGCCAGGATGACAATAACTTTAGCTTTAGAGAATTTTTTTATCTCAAGACAAGAACAGACAACAAAATGAGGAGCATATTTCACCAGATTTGAGAGAAGTAATGCAGTTGCTTGAGAACAAATATCACGGAATTGTGACTTGTCCACTTCCCCACCTTTCTCTGCAGTGTTAACAAATTGTTGAAGAAGATGCACAAACTTATTAAGTATCATTTCATTAAATGAATCATCCTCTGACTGTGGTGGTTGAGACAATGCTCCAAATATCAACCTCTGGAGATCACCACCAAAACCTGCTAGTGTGGCCCCAGATTGAAACCCCCCAATGCTGTTATACAATCTTCTCATGCCAGCAATTTCTCCAGCATGGTTGCACTTAACTGTAGCACTGACTATTCCAGTATTGAGTACCTCCAAGTTAAAGGCTTCTGTCAATTTCAAGTTGGCTCCTGATGCAGCTGCTGCTGCAATCATAACGGCAGGAATATTAGCTGTTCTTATGCCTGTCCAATCATTTTTACCAGTGCCAATCCGTATCTCAGTCAAAATAGAAACAACATCAGTTGTACGTTGCGCCCTCTGCCATGCATTTGCTTTGCATAGCTTTTCCTACATATTCAGAAAACAAATAAGGATACACAAGCAAACAATCATGAATTTTAACTCCATTGAAACAATTTGTCAAGAACAATGTTATGTAGTTGAATCACAATAATACAAAGTCACTGCATTTGTAAGATCTCCACCCCCAACTCCCCTGTGGGAGCATCACTGGACTTACATAAACCTTCTGAATAGTTGCACCCCAAGCATCCTAGGCATGCTAGAAAACATGTGCAATTTGCAAAGTAATGATAAATGAATCAAGTGGGACAAGCATATCACCCAGAAGATTACTTATCTAGAAGAACATAGACATCCAAATCAATTCAATTGGAATTTTGATAAATATATGAAGATAAACCTGAAGTAGGCCCTGGCTAGTGCATGGAGCATATGACAATGAGATGCTGATCCATTCTTTAACAATTCTTTGGTACAAAGAATGAACTGTTGCTACACAGGCAGGATCATTAAATACAGCAGAAGGTGAATCATTATCAACTGAAAATACCAGGAAGTCCAGACAGGATGAATTCCACAAAATCTGTACACAAGCAATTTCATTTGTCTCAATGGGCAAGTTATGTGTGCAAAGGAAAGAAATAAGATACATAAATTTACACCTGACAGTAAAATACAACAAAGCTTACCTGAGGAAACTTATCCCTAAGCTGAGTCAACAAGTTCACAGCAATATCACGGATGTGTTCCTCCCTCTGTGACATGCTTTTTATGAGAAAACATGCGTGAGCAAAAAGAATTGATTCTCTGATCTCAGCTTCATTGCCTGTTTCAGTTATTCTATCTTCCTGAATCCAGTTCAAATCATTGTAAATGTTCACAATACAATGTCAGAGAGAAAGAGAGATAAAGAAACAAAAGCTAAATTGAAAATTCACTCCATTTTCTATGCAATAGAATATTGCCAAATATGGCAGAAGTTCAACAACCCAAAAAATAAAATATCCCAGGCCATGCAGATAGAAATTTCAAAACAATGGCACCAAGAGAAAGTCAATGCATATGGGTGCTCCACACAGTTTAACAGCTTACATAACCATAAATAGCCGCCCTCTGGAAACTAGGTTTAGAGTGTTCACAAAAAATGGAAAGGGGGAGGAGGGTGGTGATGGGTGCTCCCCACCTGAGGCTCCCATCACATATTTCACCCAACTTTTGTAGAAAGGCTGTTTCCTTAAGTTTGCAACCTCCAGGAAATAATGGTGTAGCCTTACCATTACATCAAAGGCTCATTCTCTCCATCGCATTAATGCATTCACTTCTTAATAGAGAAAAGAAAGGTGTAATATAAAACTGACTGGATAAACAAATTGAAGAGAAGGCATCATGCTAAAAGCCCACAAATCTTTTCCCTTTTTACCATAAAAAAGGAAAAGTAGAAGTATTAGAACTATGCCAATTAGCCAATATAGGTCCTCATGATAGACGTTCTTAAGAAAAGTAAAGTGGATAATCTTGACTTTCAAAATCATTGCACACGGTTCACTCAATGTGGATGAAACATTAACTCTTAAAAGTCTCAAGCATGTGCATGTGGGATTCAAATATTATGCCTTCGAAACAAAAAATTTGCCTGTATAAAGAAGAGGATGTGATGGCATCACAAGGCAAACACCATGCCACATTTTCCCCAACATGGTTCAGGCCTGACTCATGGGCCATCTTAGGGTAAGCCAGTAAAAGACTGAGGACTTAGTACCGATATACAACCATGAAAAGAGTGACTACACGCTTGGTATGGAGCCAATATAGCAGCCCAAATGCAAAATCAGATCATAGAATGCAGCCCAACAGAACCATAATGAATGAGAAGAAAGCAATAAACAGCCTCAGCCAATTAAGTTTTTAACATATTTAATGCTTTCATTCAAAGGAAAAAGAAACTTGGATAAAAAATTTCAACATTAAGCACCTTTTTGCTAGGTTTATAACTAAAATTAGCTCATCCTGCCCTATACAAAAAGACAAACAAAGAAGAGGCCTCACTTAAAAATATATATATATATACATGGAAAAAGAAAATTACCAGCCACAGCACTGCTGCTTCAAAGGCCCTGTGGACAATTGCTGTCAAACATTGGAAGACAGCAGGCATAAGATTTGGAGTTTTTAGGTATTCAAAGACACAACTGAATGAACTCCTAGAAGCAGTCACACTTGTGCTGCCATTAAGGAGGCCACCATTACTACTGAAACGTATGATCTCCAAGAAAGCTACAGCAAGAAGATAAGTTGCTTTCACACCTGTGAAAGAGACATGATAAACAGCATTTTAGATCAAATATAATGTAGAGTAACAAAATTTCTTCTAAGATCATTAAAAAGGGAAAGATTCCCAATAAGAAGCTCAACCTAAATTTATTGACAGATAAAGATGTAAAAAAATCCTACAATCAACAGCACAAAATGTAATCCATCATAGTACAAGTTCATCTTACCAGAAATTGTGCTCATAGCTGCAACATCAACTCGCCCTCCTAAAGCAGTGGAAAGAGCAGTTCTTTGGGTTACAGCTGCTTTCTCATTGCCGCTCCCTCGACGACTACCAGGATTATGAAGGGCATTGAGCTCCAATTCATCTTCAAGCCATTTCACTGAGCTGACAACCTAAAGTGACACATAGCTGTGTAAAAATTTTTTCTGGCAGTGAATACTATAAAAAGCTTCACTGGAAGAATTAGAAAAGGAAAACAAGGCCTGTTCATAAACAAAAAACTAGCATATATTCTGCCTGATTTAAGAACGACGTTTCAACAACATTGGCAAACCCGAGCCATGAAACACTACAAATTAGATCATGATTTAGTAACCCAATTATTGAAACTTTTAACTTATTTACAACAGCTGCTCTGAAAAATCTTGAACATAGAGTTTGCTTATGACTTTTGGCATTTAAACAACTGTGGTTCTTGCACATTATAAATTAAAATGATAATTCTAGAGGGGTTCCACATCATAATGATAATTCTATTATAACTCATTATAATAGATAGTAACTAAATGCTAAATTTAGTCATCATAATTTCATGGGGAAGCCAACATCTATGGTTTCAAATCCTTGCCATGTTCAATTGGCATCCATAAAAAACAAATCTAAAACCCACAAAATCAAACAGAACACCTAAGTGATTGACCAGATGGCATTTTGTTACTCGGAGCAATATGTCACAACAAAATGAATCAAATATGATTTTAGTTACAATGAATTGACATGACACAAACTTTTACTTAATGCATAATATAATAAGTCCAATTATGTAGGGTCATGTACAGGCAAAGCTGTTATGCTCACATTTAAGGTGCTCATAAGTAGACAAATGGGATTGCAAAGGAATTCAAAAAGCAAGTTGCCACAAAAATTCTGTATGCATTTCAAATCTACCAAAATGGCTTTAAAGTAGATGGGGGATTAGCAAAAGCATACCCCAGTAAGGTGCATCTGTGCTCTAAATATACAATTTCATGGCATTCAATTCTGTGAATTGTGTAAGAAATACATTTCAACAGCTTGAGTGTTTAAGGCAAGATGCAATCCCATCTTAGAGCAGCAACGTCTGATGCTGCAAATCTAGTAGAATGTATAGCATGAATAACTTTGAAGGGCAAGCCTCGGTGTAAAAGAATGAACATCAGCTGACACAATATCCAAATAACTGGAAAAGAAAGTACAAATCTGACAAGATGTCAAAGTAGTATCAAGCAAGAACAATCCAAATAATCAACTTACAAGGGGAGGAGTCCCTTGAGCAATACGCTGAACTGCAGAAGACCACTGTGTATTCCACATATATGGTCCACCTACAGCTTGAAGAGCAATCACACCCATGCTTCCAACACTGTTCAGGGTGGTCGAGATTGACTTTGCAGGTTGTTGAATTTTCTGTATTGGAGGTGCTAAACCAAAAAGAGCAACATAGAACCACAAATTCCGGAATAACTTTAAAAGGGATGGTTCAACATCTAGAGTAGGATCAAAGTCTGAACAGATTTCTGCAACAGCAGGAAGTAGAGGACCCAGAAAATCTGCTCCACTCCTGCAATGATTAGAGAAACAGATAGAAAATACCTAAACAAAAAATGAAATGACACATATAATATGGCCGTGGGGAACAATAAAAATTAGATAATTCAGATGATGGATCAGAGATTGACCTTCCACTTTTCGATTCAGCAGCCAGGCCCACATCTGAGCACAAAGATAGCAAACGATGACGGTAGTCTGAACGTAATTTTGTATTTTTAAGGCCACTAGCAATCAGAAGAAATCCAGCAGGCAGAGTCTGGAATGTGATTGAACCGGTGAGCAGCTATCTGATAATTTAAACAGACAATCAATTTAAGGTATCTTATACAATGCATACTTTCCAGATTTATTATACCTCAACACGTTCTGAAGTGGCTTCTGGTGCCATTGTTTTGCTCTCAGCAGAACCTAAACTTGACAGTTTACTCAAGTAACTCCTTGTCATTAGAACAACTGTCTCACGGTATGACTTCTCAAACCCTAAACTTGCAATGCGAGATACAGCATCAAGAAGCTGAATAGCATTAGGGGACAAAATCAGAAACCCAGGAAATGGATATAAAATATGAAGAATAGATCCAAGGAAACAATTTCTATCCACAAAAGCATGCTCTGAAGACAAAAATCCATACCCTCAGTCGCAATAAACCAGGAATTGAAGCATCTCCCTCTTCCAAGCTTTCAATAAAAAGTGGCAAGACCATGTCTACAACTTCAGATTTGTTAACAGCAACAGTCAAATCAGCTAGCAACCATATAACATTAAGCTGCATAGCAGGAACTCCTTGCTTTTCCTTGTCAACCTGGAATAAGCCTAAGTGGTGAGAACAATGGAATTTAACCGTGTAAATGCACAACTAATTAGTTATCTAGTCCTCAGATTATCCCAGTACCAATCAGGCTACTTAAATTTTCCTTTTCCTGTTTCAGTTGAGCTGTTTAACTCTTACTGCCAAATGTCTTGGAAATGAAGTTATGATCCATCAATATTAAGAGAAACTGAAACATCAAAAAATTTTATTCTGAACAATGAATCAAGGAGAAAACAACAACAAAACATGCATAGGCAAGTGCAGAAAAAGTTCCCTGATCAAATAGCTTCTCCCAGGAAATCCTTTTACGCATGACAGATCACAGCTTTCACATTTATATACAATTTCAACCAAATGACATGGTTGGCAGAAATGCATAATTTACTCATGAAAAAAATGGTGCAAATAGGAAAACATTTGAGGATCTAAGAAAGCTTTAGAAAATAAACAATTCAATTTCAATTCATCTGGAGGCTCTAATCATCACATAGCTAAAATGTTAGTATGCAGGTACTTTCACACGCAAGGAAGCATACGTATCACCATAGATAAGCATGCACTGAAACTTGATCCTCATTGTTAACCAACCTGTTCATCATAATCATTTCGTTCGCGTATACTTGTAGCTAAACCCATAATAAATGTGTCAACTGGAGCCCTGTCCTTGGTCCAACCAGATTCAATTATCTGACAAGTTGTCTTCATGATACTATCAAACATGGCCCCTTGGCTGCCTCCCCATGTGTCAGCCTGTAAGATTAGAGATTAACACGGTAAAGACAATTTTGGTACAGGCAGGAAGATACAGAATTCGAGGCCCATTCATAATTCACACCTGAGAACAAGCGGTTAAGACGAGGGGCTTCAGGCGAATGAGCAGAACCCGCAGCGGCTGACCTCCCCTAGTGAGAGCAATTTGTGCAATCCCAGTGAGCAGTGAACTGAAAAGCTCTTCACAAATTCTCAGCTTCCGCCACACGGAAAGCAAACAAGCTTCTGCTGCATCTATCATTAGTGCAAGAGTCTCCAACACCAACCTCTTTGAGGTTTTGCCATCAGCATCAAGAGATGCAAGACTCTTAATTTTCATCCCAGCTGCAGCTTGATAAACAGACAGTTTTGCAGTAACTCTTGCTTTTAAAAGTTGCCCCTGTTCATTCCAATCTCGTTTCCTGATCTGCCCACGTGATCAACTATTACTACCAACTCTCATAATCAAGAATTCTGTTTTTCCGGTGATTGGAGCTTTTTATTACCATACTAGGAGGCATTCTGAGTCTTAAAACTATGCACATGCACCAGGAGAAGGAAATAAAAAAAATAAAAAGTAACATTGTGCACTAATTAGAACCTAAAACTATTCACCTTTACAGAAATCAATTTCTTCAAGGAAAACATAGATAAAGGAGAATTAAAAGTATACGTAGATACCATTCTGTAGGGAAAAGAAAACCATTACTTTCTAAATATAATGTTTTCTGTAAGACGTGCTCTCCCGGAGCCATATATGCAGGTAAAAACAATTATCCATATAGCCTGATGTTGGCATTTACCTTTAAAAATGCAGATAGAGATTGAAGCTGCTTCTTTGCGATGAATCTTACTTGCTCCAAAAGCTTGCTATCAATCTTTACACGTTCCACGACATGTGCAATCAACTTATATGCAATCTCCTGTTTTTCCAGTCCTTCCACACTCTCCTCCTCAAAAGAAGCCACTTGCTGCCTAAACAAGCCTCCACCTCCATTATTGAACCCAGAATTGGTTGCCGTTGAATCCAAGCCACTCCTCCACATTGTCGCACTCCCATTCACCATTGTCCTCGCAGAGGACGGCATGCTGGCACTCGAGGACCCTGACACATGGCTCGTATCATGGGCAGGGCTAGACATCTCGATGTTTGAATTGAAGTTATGGTGGTTCCCGGTGCTTATCGGCGAGCTCTGAGAAGAAGACGCTTCAGAGTTTATACCAATTCTTTCACTAGGTGAGGCTGGGACCTGGACGGACAACGTGAACTGATCAAGAAGACACGTCACCAGCTTTTCTCCATCCGGCGGCAGAACTGGGGGAAAATTCTGCGTCAGAGACACCAAGAAAGCCCTGGAAATCTCCAAATTTTCACCTACATTGTTATTAACGGCCGCCATAATAACGTCACCGGAGAATTCAGCGACGTCCATCGCGAAATCAGGAGACAATTGCGCCGATTTCTGCAAATATCCGAAGAAATCCACAAAAAAGGACGCAACAGAGTCGACTTTGTATGACTGCGGCCAGAAAGACGGACTAAAGGACAACGGAATGGAGCGGAGAAATTCAAGAATAACGGATTTGGGCCTCTGGTCGGCGGATTCGGGGCACTTGGAGAGGAATCGTGACACCGCGAGGACCGCATTGAGCTGAGATTGCGAAACCCTAACCGATCCGGCACAAAGAGCCTCCGGCTGCGGGCAGCGGTTGCACATCCACGCCAACTTGTCCCCGAATTGCGCCGGATTCTCCGCCACAAGGTCGCAAAGCTCGATCAGTGGTTCCATAACCAAATCTTGAGAAAGAAAGAAAGAAAGAGAAAGAGAAAGCGAATTTAATCAAGAATCCAGAATCTTCAAGAAAACTGCGGAGTTGATTCAGTTAATGGCATGGCTTGGGAATGCGTAACGCATAGTATAAATACATGTGGCCAAAGGCGAATGAAAGATTAGGCTTTACAGTGGGAGGATTTACAGGTAGAAGGAGGAGGAGGGGGAGGAGGAAGAGAAGCAAAGGAAGGTGAGGTCATGTCGCTGTTGGCTCCTCCTTTCGATTCATTTCTCTTCTCTCCTTTCTTTCTTGGAGTGGTTACTATTTTTCATTTTTATTTCTCCTCTCCCGTTTCTGTTGCTTACGGATGACTCTATATTCCGCCGGGTTCTGTTTCCGTTTTTTGGCTGGCTTCGGGTCACGCGATTGGAAGGCAACCAACCCCCTCAGCTCTCTCCCTTTCAGTTTCCCTCCGTTACGGGTGGGTAATAATTTTGGGATTTGTTTTATGGGAATTGCTCTGGATTAACTTAACCTAAAAAGTGAGAACGAAAGCTAAAAAAGTAAAAAGTAAAAAGCTAAAAGCTAAAAGCTAAAAGCTGACAAAGAAGAACTTTATACAAAGTCCAAAACATCGGGTCTGATCAGTGAACGAACGTGTTCGAAAATTCGATATACTAATAAAAAGAGAAAGACAGATGCGCAAAAGAATCTGTATTAAATTTTTTAATTTGACTAAAAAATCAAATTAACTCTAAAAAAAAAAAAAAAAAGCAAATTTTGGTTGAAAAAAATCTGAGCAGAATTCGATTCACGTAAATATCGCAAACAATTATATATAGGACAAAGAATACAATTTCTAAGCATTTTTCATAAGAAATATCGATTGAGCTACTTGAAAGTGATCAGCTCATACGTGGCAATTCAATTTAGTCCCCTTCATAATTCCTTATAAATAATTTTTGTATAATATACTTCGTAATAAATGCGAACTTGTTTTACAACAATATTATTGAATTGTAACACTAAAAATACAATAGCAAAAAGAAGAAAACATCAAACAATTTGTGGACCATTGGATGCCGAGAGATCCAATTGATAAAGTTTTTTTATAAATGTGCATCTATTTATATCTTAACAACCCACTCACCCACCCTATGACATTGACTATTGGATTAATGACAGCATGTGGCAATAATGTTTTAGCTATGTTTGCAACTTTTATCCTCTCTTTTTGTTTTTCCTTTGTTTTTCATTCAGTCCCCCGATGACCATATTAGATTCATCGAAAATAACTTATGTTTTTATAGTGTTAAAGTAATTAATGATGGTTATTAATTATAAAATGTATTTGTTGATATTGTTAAAATTTCAAGTATTAATATATAAATAATATAATTAAGAAATGTTATATTAGATACAGGAGACAAAAAAAGATTAGTAATATATAAATAAAAAAATTTATAAATTTAATATTTTAAAATTTTGGTTTAAAATATCTTTACTAACTTTTTTTTTTTTTTTGGCCCTTTTGGGATCCTGTTCGTCTTTCTTTTGGTTCTTTTGGGCTCCGCCTTGCAATGCCGTTTTTTTTTTTTTTTTTTTGTTTTTTGGGCTTCACCTTGCAATGCGGAGCAACTTTCAGTTCATAGTTAGTTTATTGCTCATCGTATTATTATTTTTATATTATATATTATAATGTAAATAATTTAATATATTTATATATATATATATATAATAATTAAAAATAATGAAAATTATAAATAAAATTAATAAATAACTGTTAATAAATATAATTTAAAAAATATATATTTCGGTATAGTATTCTAACCCACTCTGTAGTGCACGCCTAACATTCAAAATTATTTAAAAAAGAAGAAAAAAAAGCAATCTTTCAAAAATTTTTTAATTATTTTTTATTTTAAGTATTATACTAAAGAAAATCAAAATAAGAATTCCTTGAATTATATTTTCTATTAAAAAAAAAAGAAAAAAAAAAGATTTCATCATGTTCATGTCTTTACATTTCGGAATTCTTTTAGCATGAATAATTGCGTCGCAGAATCATATTTTTGCCTTGCTCGCACTACCAAGGTTAAACGACACAGGCATAAATATTCCGCCCCGTTTATCGTTGGTTAAACGAGTGAAGGTTCTGGCTAGGTCCTTCCTTGTAAAATTTTCCGACCATCAAGCCAGCATAACCTCTGCCATCCTACTCTGCAAAAACAGAGGCGGAGAATGTTTACGGCTCTTGGGATTTCTGTACTACTCCTTATCAAAGCTCCATGGATGCTTGATTCCCTGTTTTCAAAATCCAAGACCTCCACAGCAGTTGACTTGTGTTTTCTCTGCTTTTGTTCATGTCAACCAAAGAACACCACAAAGCTGACTCAATGATGGGGTCCCGAAAGCGATTTCAACAGGTTAAAGACATAAAGTAATTCTTTGGTGTGTCAATCGTGAAGTCAAAACGGATACTGTTCACAAGTCTACTTTGACACTGCAAGAGATGCGCCATATAACAGTGAAGTTACATGCTCAAAGAAGGAAGTATAAAAGAATGTTGCATTGGTTAGCTGCGAGAACCTAAATCACCAATTTCCTGTCAAGAAAGAATACCCGCAGCCATTCCTCAATGCAGCTGGGTTTAGAATCTATTTCCATGCCACCAGGCCTGGTCGCTTGTCAGCAACTTGGGAAAAACATCAAACACCTGTGCATTAAAACAATAACCAAAGCTTTGGGCATAATGCCCCATTTGCACCATCAATTTGATATCCACAGTGAATTCAGAATTCAAGTGCCAAGAAAATGTCAACTTAGTGATAACAATACAGAAAAAAGTCAAAAGCCAATGATTTTCCATTTTTATAACTTTTTCTCTTATGATTTACCAACTGGTGATCCCGTCAATGCGGTACCATGACTGTAAAAGTAATTGTAATGAAAATTACAGAACTCCAAATCCATAGACTTTCAAGAAAGAGAGACATTGTATCGGATCAACTACTAAAGCCTACAAAGTCAAAACCAATTCCAAGAATTCATTGAACTACTCCAAGAATCAAATGAGCCAACCAATTTACATCCACAGATGCCAATAAAATTTGTACCCATTTCAGCGATCAAAAGGCCCATCAGGATCAAGCTGCTTACATAGCCCAAGATAAGCAAGATAAAGAACACGGTCCTTGGCACCCGTCCGGTGATTCTTGGTGTGTTTGCAGAAATACTTCAACTGTTCAAGAGAACAGCAACCCAGCATCTGACCCAGAAGCAGAAACAGCCAGTTAATGGACTTCTTTTTCTCTGAAATCACTGGCTTCAAGCTGTTTTCTTGGTAGCAGAAATCGCACGTCGGTAAAACCGGATTCATCCAAACACTGGGGGCCCTATCGTGCATGGACACCTTGTTCTCAGCGATAAAAGTCCCCACCTCAACAAACTTCGCCCTCAAGTTAAACCCTAATTCGTACTGTTTATCGCATCTCTTGCACTGGACTGCACCAGTTATAGTCTCCATTTTCTTGGACAGCAAGTAGTCCAGGCTGCACACTGAGGCCCGGTGGTTCGTAGCCCATGGGTATGCGGCTGGGACGGTGTCGTCCTTACCTTCACGCGGGGCCTGTGTCGGGTTGCGCCGAGCACGTGGAGGACGTGGTGGGCCGGCAGCGGTAACCTCCTGACTATTCCAGCAGAAAGATGGGTCAGAAATGGGGGAGTCGGCGAAGAGGGGATGCGAAGCGTGAAGCTGCTGGAATGGGCGCGGCGAGACTTGAGATGTTAGGGTTTCTACTTGCTGTAGTGACTGCGAGGTTTCATGTTGTGGAGGTGATAATGTGGACTGCAGCTCTAGATTGGACCTTTTGGGTCTTGAAGGACCAAAAGACAAAGAAAGCGTAAGAAAATCATTCTCGTCTTCATTGTCGTCGTCGTCGTCGCCATGATGCTTTCTTTTCCCAATCTGAAATTCTTCAAAATCTTGATCGCCATTGTTGTTGTGAGTGAAGAAGTCGTTGATTTTGCTATTTGCGGGCCTTTCTTGATTGTTATTCAGGTCTGCTGGGTTCCTCATGATGGGGGGATTCAAGAAATGGTTGTTCCTGAAAGGGAGACGGTGAAATATTGAAGATAGAGACGCAGAAGCAGAATATATTTGGATCACTTACAATTATTTGTTATTTTCTGGCTGGTTTCCTCTTTTCTTTGCTCTCTGGCGTGGGACTGCCATGGTGGTAGTGAACGGAGACGCTTCTCTTTCGGTTGTGCCTTCTTCTTTTTTTTTTTTTTGGAAGATTGGAAAAGTTGCCCGTACATTTTCTTCCTGTCTAGTGATGAGGCCACGGCCCAGTTAAGTCGACCGTTCATGGGCCGTGGCTCCTGGGTCCGAATTTAGGGGGAAAAGGATAAAAATAATAAAAAAAAAAAAACCCTGTGGAAAACAAGCCGGTTGGTGGATCTATTCTCGACAACCGACGAGTCTGTTCGCAGCATTGAAAACCGGTCAACAACGCAAAACACGGAATGAGACAATACAATTTGATTTGGTTTCTCAAGTTCCACGCTTCAATTCTCTCCTTTCAGCTCTTCACAGGAAATAGAGCAAACCCCGAAGTTCCCAGTTGCTGCGTTCCGATTGCATCTAGTGCGCCATGCGCCTTTTTTTCTTTTTTTAATTACTGTTTTCGGTTTTGTTCCCTCCTTTTTTGGGTGTTTACGGTTCTATGTGCTGCATTTGGAGCCTCTGAAATCTACCGAGTCATTTTTTAACAACCTTTAATTGTTTTTAAGGGTCCTGAATGTCCCTCAAGTATTATGATCATCCACCTCTTTACTTTGACTTGGGCACGTACAGATTTACTTGAGAAATTTAAGAACCAGTGATGGATTGTGATTTGTATGGGTGGAATTTTAATGTTGAAGGTTTGGAAAATTAAATTTAAACGTGGGATTCGCAGTGGGTAAAATTTTTTAGAATTTAAAATCAACGAATAATTCAAACAGATACTTTTTATTTCGATTGTGAAATTGATAAACAAGCATTATTGGAAGTTTTTAGATCTGATGGGTGCTTGAATCCTGCAGGCTGATGCCATGGACGACATCGTGGACTCCTTAAACAGTGCATATCAGGCGTTTGTTGCTGCAGCTGCTAATGTCATTGAAGCGAATGAGATAGACGCTGGTGTGCCGAAAACAGCTGCCATTGATGCTGCATTGGAAAATTTCAGGCAGAGGTGGGAAATATTTAGGGTGTCTTGTGATGAGGCGGAGGAGTTCGTGGAGTCGGTGAGGCAAAGAATAGGGTCACAGTGCCTGGTGGATGAGGCCACGGGATCTGTGACAGATAACTCGGGGGCAGGTCTTCCATCCATCAGTGCTGTTCGTTTAGAGCAGATGAGTAAAGCTGTACGATGCCTCGTTATTGAGCTGCAGCAAGGTTCAGGGGCTGCTGGCGGTGCATCGGGACATTCCCATCCTTCTGCTCCTTTTGACGCTCGGTTTCCTGAAGATGCAGCTCAGTAGCAGGTATGCATCTGACAGTCCATGCAACTAATGTTTTCTTGTATGGTTGGGCTTGATCGACTATGAGTTTGATTATTACACAATTGCCAAGAGTTTGTTTGGAAATGCCATGCAGGAGATTCATTCACTTCCTTTATCTCAAATGCCTTTGGATAACCTTTTCCCTGTAATGGGGCATAAATGCCCATGTCTCTAAGTCAAGTTCTGTTAGAGATTGCGTGTAGTTATAGAGGAACTTGGATTGCTCATTGCTCTCATCAATGGAGTGCCAGATGTATGCTAGTTTTCCAATGGTCTAAGCCCCATGCATTGATCAAGATTCTGTTTCTAAGTAGAAAGAGAGGAAGAAGAGTTCCAAATTATTTTAAAAGCTCCCCCACCTTTTTCTTATATTTTCATTTTGTTTGCCTTTCTAGAATCTGCTGTGAAATGATGTTTTACATGGAAATTCCAGGGATATCGTCTATAGCATAATTTAATCATCATTCAATTGGGTTTTGAAAGCGTCTTGTTGTATCTTAGGAGCTTGAGCAAAGTGGCATGGCAATTGCCCACTTTAACCGCTAATGCCAAGTACAGTCTAAACTTTTTCAAATATAAGTTCTTAAATCACTGGTCTCATTTTGCTCTTTTTGTGTGCATGAAACCAATGTAACGCAAAGAAAAACCCACTTGTTTCTTCAGAAGGAAAAGGGGAAATCCAGAAGACGATTAATGCGAAAAGATAACTGGACAGGAAAATACTAAAATCAAGAGGATGAAAAGACCAGATGAAATCGAGAGAAAGATAAACAATATAAAGAAAAGCACAAGATATCAAACAGGAAAAATAGAGAAGCTGCACGGGCGCCTTTGGCTCTAGAGAAAGAGTTATTTATAGAAGGAAGGCGCCTTTTTTTTTTTTTTCTTTTAATGCTTAATGGCTTGATTTTCACACAGTGACACTGGCCTTCAATGAGTTTTTGCAATTTTGAAAATTTTAAGCCGTTGGGTTAGGCGTTACCGTTTAGATTATGTAAGTACACGTAAGCAATTATTGTTAAAATAATCGGCCAAATGAAAATTTCAGGGAACTGAATCTTCACTGTCCTAGAATATTTCAACCACAACAATGGTTGTTTGAGAACCTGCTTTATCTCTCTAATCGGATCCAAAATTCTAACTAAAGATAATGCACATCTAATAAAATTTCTCGACCTGCTTAGTAGATGGATTCGTAGTGCATTGACTCCGATTAAGTAAATAAACAAGAAATTACGTAGATTTACCACAGTAACCACGTCGATAAGTGACTTACAAGCATAATTTCACCAGTTTGTTGTCATTAGAAGTTAGCAGTTTTAAAAAAGAAAAATTCCAGAAATTGTTTCTTTGAACACCGGAGATACACATGGTGTCTCGACAGCTATTTTTGGGTGGCGCAAGCTCATGCTGATGAGCACCCAGCACCAGCAGCCTCAAGTAATGGAAATAAAAGTGATGGGTTTTTGAATCCAGCTTCATTAGGCCTGGGGATTGGACTTGGACGTGCCACTGCTAAGTACACTGATTGAATCAAGTAGTCATGCTCATGCATGCAGCAGGCCGACAGGCCAGCAGCCCAACAGGCGGAAGCAAGCAAACGCTGCCTGCAATCTGACCAAGGTGTGGTCATGGGCGGATTATTCATCACGAACAACCACAATAACAGCTTCGTTTTGTTTTCCAACATAAAGTGAACGTACTATTACTGCAGGAGGCACCCAAATCCAGCATTTACATTTCGACAAGTGAAAAGGAAATTCGAACACGCCCTTTTGAAATTCATAACTTAAACATAATTAACAACAATAATTCGCACACTCCTGTCTGCTTCCTTCCTCTCTTTTTGAAGAAGGTATTGCAGTACTTGATACGGATAAGAGCATTCATGGACTGAGAAATGATAATCATTATAGAGACACTTTATAAGAGCACTGCAATGTAGACTTAGACTAATTAATGAATGGGAGAGAATGGTGGCAGACGAGGCCATTTTCCCAACTTGGGGTGGTGGAAATAAGTTGGAGGAAGACTGGGCGAAGGAGGAAGTTCGGGAAGAGGAGGGCATGGCTTCTTGGGGAAGGGAGGAATCTTTGGGAGAGGAGGGAGAGGCTTCTTAAATATTAGTGGTTTTGGTTTGTAGATTGGAACTGGAGGAGGTAGAACCTTGGGGATTGGAGGAGGACAATAATAGATTGGTGGGATTGGTTCGTGGATTGGAGCTGGAGGTGGCACAATTTTGGGGATTGGAGGCATCTTAAATATTGGTGGTTTTGGTTTGTAGATTGGAACTGGAGGAGGTAGAACCTTGGGGATTGGAGGAGGACAATAATAGATTGGTGGGATTGGTTCGTGGATTGGAGCTGGAGGTGGCACAATTTTGGGGATTGGAACTGGAGATGGCACAATTTTGGGGATTGGAGGCATCTTAAATATTGGTGGTTTTGGTTTGTAGATTGGAACTGGAGGAGGTAGAACCTTGGGGATTGGAGGAGGACAATAATAGATTGGTGGGATTGGTTCGTGGATTGGAGCTGGAGGTGGCACAATTTTGGGGATTGGAGGCATCTTAAATATTGGTGGTTTTGGTTTGTAGATTGGGACTGGAGGAGGTAGAACCTTGGGGATTGGAGGAGGACAATAATAGATTGGTGGGATTGGTTCGTGGATTGGAGCTGGAGGTGGCACAATTTTGGGGATTGGAGGCATCTTAAATATTGGTGGTTTTGGTTTGTAGATTGGAACTGGAGGAGGTAGAACCTTGGGGATTGGAGGAGGACAATAATAGATTGGTGGGATTGGTTCGTGGATTGGAGCTGGAGGTGGCACAATTTTGGGGATTGGAGGCATCTTAAATATTGGTGGTTTTGGTTCGTAGATTGGAACTGGAGGAGGTAGAACCTTGGGGATTGGAGGAGGCTTATAATATATTGGTGGGATTGGTTTGTAGCTTGGAGCTGGAGGTGGCAGAATCTTGGGGATTGGAGGCTTCTTAAATATTGGTGGTTTTGGTTTGTAGATTGGAACTGGTGGAGGGGTAAGTGGCTTCTTGAAAATAGGACATGGCTTCTTGATTTTGGGTATTGGTGGGGGAAGTGGCTCATTGAATTTAGGTGCTGGTGGTGGGAGAGGTTTCGTGATTTTGGGCACTGGCGGTGGTTTCGTGATCACTGGTACCGTTGCTGGTGGAGGGAGAGGCTTTGGAGGAAGTGGGGGCAGTATCTTTGGTGGGAATGGAGGGAAGGTCACTGGAGAGAAAGGGGGCAGGACCTTAGGGGGGAAGGGATGGCCAAAGTAAGGTTTCAAAGGAAGAAGTTTCCACATGAAGGCTGAAGTGCATGTTACTGTTGAGAATTTCAGTTTGCCTGCCAGTCCAAAGGTCTGTTTTCCATTGCCTTTTGATTTGAAGACGATTTTGGAGGATTCCAGGCCGTTGTGTGCAGCGCATGGAGTGGCAGACGCGCTGTGAAGCTGTGCATAGCATTCTTCATTCAGTTTTCCATCTTTTACAAGGCCATTTGGAAGTGATACTTTGAAATTTCCTTCTTCGTCTAGCTCGCCGGCCCCCCTTGTCTTGAACTCTCCATTTTCTGGCTTGCAATCAATGCTTACACGAAGCCCTATACAAATAACACACAGAAGTTACCAATTTACCAAAATAAAGCACAGACTCTGATGACATGGGGACCATCTGACCAAGAATGCTCTTAGATGGTCTTTACCGAAACAAGTGATGCAATTTAGAATGACTAGTTAGGAAAGACAGACAGGAAATGGCAACCCTGCATTCAGTAGCAACAATGCAGGATTCCACAGTAGTCATTTCGGCCTTTCATGACCATTCTCGCTGTTTTGATACATGCGTGAGTGAGATGGCCAACAATGGGACCCCTCATTTTCTGCCTTCCGCTCTCTCGGGACTAAAAAATGGATTCGGGTAAGAAGTCATGTCAAGTTTGTACGAGCATTATATTGCATGCTGAAAATAGCAGTTGCATAATGAAAACAGTGTCCCGGCGTAGGATCAAGCATTATATTTTCGCAAATCCCAGAAAATAAGTGCACCTGAAAAAGCCTGGCTAATCTTAATGTTACTCTGTGCACAGTCCGCACACTCCCCTACCCCAACAACCTCTGCCCTTGCCTCATCGCCATAGCAGGATGTTACAGAAAATAGCAAGGATGCATAGGAGCACAGAAGTGTTCCCCGAAAAAGGGTAACTATCCGCATTGGGAACCACACGGTATCTTTCCCAAAATATAGAATCTATTATTTAGCTTCTCTGTGGATTGGAAGCGACCAAAGGATGAGGGAACTTGAGACCATCAAGCTAAATTTATATAATGAGATCGGAGGCTGTAGCTTGGAAGGCATACCGACGCTGAATTATGGGCCTCACATGATGCTAGGGACCTCCATGCGGTGAAATTGATTTCTGGGTTTAAAAGAAAGTGACCTGCTCACCGGCTTCATCACAGGGCACTATTATTATTGAATGAGCTCTCCGATGTATACACAGGTACATTCGTTGCGTGCTCTCTTTCTCTGCTTAGACCTACTTCCCTGCTATCCTACAAAATTACAAGAATGCTCATGCTTTAATGAAAAACACAAGTTATGGCATTCCATTACATATTGTCCGTCAAACATACACAAAAAGGTGCATCATTTCCAAGACATAACTTCACGTTAATCAATTAATAGTTTGTCAACCTGGCAATTGCAATCTCATTAACAAGAACTCTCAACCACTTTTTTCAACAACGGATTAAACATCAAAGATGAATCCATTTTTGATAATTAAAACTCCAATTCATGAAAGTGCATGAATCGCTTCAACCACCAGTCAAAGATAAAGATTTGAGAGATGAACTAATGTGAATTGTTTGAATTCTCACCGTTAGAATTTGAGTTATTGATTTAACCGTACACTTGCGAGCTAATCTGATTCACTTATCAACCAAAAGTATTGTTTGAAAGTGAAAAATGCAACCCTTCCTCTGTTTCTCATCTGCAAGTTCAAGAGATTGTAGGGGCTCTTATTGGAGTAGACGACGTAGAAAAGGTGACATGTAATGGCACTTAATAACGTGATGAAGAAAAAAAAGTTGCAAGAAAACGGTCGTTTAAGAGATGAAGAAATCCTGAGAGAAAAAAAAAAAAAAAAGCTATAAACGCAACATAAAAGAAACGAAATGGAGGGATCTTGGTATCATGCCATCCTTTTTTCCTTTTTTTCGAAGAACACTAAGTTTTAGGGTCAGAAACAAAAAAAAAGGCTTTGGATTTTCATATAAAAATTTTATTACCTAGACGCATGAATTCTTACTATATATGAAACGACAGATTAATTATAATTAATAATTAAGATTAATAGACGTTTTAATCTGTGTGTCTCTGTAACTTTTTTCAATCAGGTAATTTCGTGTGACTTCATTACTTACTCATTAGGTGGTCATGGCCTCGGAGAATTAGTGAGACCAACCTCACACACAATTGCCGACCAACACATTAGAGCCTTATATAAAATTAATTAGTAAATTAATAACATATTCTGCCCCTAACGGTAGTAAAAAATTGGTGAGGCTTAAAATTTTGCGCTGATCCCATCCTGGCACGGGCATAAATGAACGGTCGTCACCATAATCAATGTCCTCTTTCTCCCTCTCTTTTGTTTTCCTTCTTGGGATAGAAAACACGAAAATTAAGAACACCGGCAGCCGGGCGGGCGTGCTTGGAGCTAGCAATTCATTCGCCCCCGGGTAAGTTTCCAGAGTCACTGCCATTCGCCCTCCAGGCTCAAGCTAGTGCTGACTAAGTCAATAGTACAATGACTACTGGTTGCCTAAGATAGATATCCAAGAGAATCAAAATCTCAGAGTAATTAATAAATTTTCCACAGGTTTCAGATACTATCATTGGCAACAACTATAAGCCGTTAACATCAGCCAGACAAATGCGTAAGCCCAGAAGGTGAAATATCAATGCATTCGATTAATGTTGCAACTAACCCCCGTTTGCTTCATTGTGGCTAACAACCACGAGGACGAGAACGCATAATGAACCCGCCAAATGCTTCACCAGGACTTTAACAGGGCTCGACAAAGTCTTTCAAAATCTTGATGCATAATATACACGTGGTAACAGCAAATCACCACTAGTTTGCCACAACTCAGGATTCCTTCAACAGGACCCACTAGCCAAACTAAAACCCTTCACAGCTTCAGGCTGTTCCACAGGGGCAAGAAGATAAAAATAGAAGAGAGAATGTGCCCAAAGAAATTTCACTAGGTCCAAGAAAATTATATCCTTCCTAACTCAATTGGTTTTCCTCAAAAAGGCTCAGCTTCCAAAATTCTCCCGAAAATAAAAAAATAAAAAATGTAAAATTTTTTGCATGCTACACTGGCAAGGCAGGTCTTTTTTGGCCTATTTTTTGGAACTAGGTTTTACTTCCAGAGCCTCTGATGATCACCAAATGCCACTACCGTGAGTTAAAAGAGTGCAATTTTCTATAGTGTTGCAGCTGACCATATTTGCTCATTTACTTCTTCTTCTTAGATTTGCTAGACTGTGACAGAGAATATGCAGTTCCCTGGATATCGTGAAGGAAGAAAAACAAGATATGAGCAACGGTCAACCATAGATTTTGAGTAAAGAGATGTACAACTCAAAGTCTATGAATTATGGGGTGATGGACAGAAAAAATTACCGAAACCGAGAACATTTTAGAACTGGCTTACCACAGAAGATTAAATCTAATCTAATCATCATGATAACAAATTGAAGTGAAGTTTCCTATAGCACAATAAAGCACAAACATACATACCTCAAGCCATTCATCTAGTGATGTATCTCTAGTTGCAGTTCCAACTTCAACCTTTGGGGCTCTCTTTGTTTTCTATCCAAACAAAAGCACCAACATAATGTCTCTCAAATGTATCTCTTAAAGATAGCAGCAAAAACAAACTCATACAAGCTTGTTGACCACAAGTGCAGGTGCAAGCCCAAAATGTCTCTCAAATGATACAGAGATCAACAACTTTGTTAAAATGCTGACTTATGACACAATCACCAATTGCCAAGAATAACTATGGAATATCTCAATAATAACATAACCTTTGTTGTCCACATACAAGGCATTTTCAGAATAGTTGCTCAAATGGGATTTCTTTCAACTCAACAAAAAAGGAATATATAAAATTGAAATATCCGTCACAGCTGGTGAATACCTTAGAAAGATTCTGTATTTGACCTTGCACCCATAAACCAAAGAGGACAAGAAGGGCAATTCCAAGGGTAACAAGAAAAACTGACTCCATGCTGAGGAAACCACCAGATTCAACAACTTCAATGGTGCCATTGTAAAAAACACTTTGGTATGGATGTTGATCCATTTCGTAAATAATGGTGCCCACCAGATCAAAGTTTCCAGGCTGCAGAGTTTTCAAGAGACAGGTAAGCTATAGCTACAAGTTTCTTCCTAAAATATGGGCCAACTGAAGTCTACAAAGAAGATTAGAAATTTATCATGCCAAAGGTCAATAACTGGAAAAACTTAGAATACTTTCAGGTCAACGTTTGATCACCTGTAAATACTTGCTAACAGCAAAGATGTATGGGAAAGTGGCCAGAGCAGATGGCAGAAAAGTTGCATTGTTGAAGGCCTACAACCAGACAAAATTAGAGCTGATAGCAAATTAAGAACCTCAATTGACCACAACAAAATAAATGGGTGAAAGATTTTTACCCAAAATGTTCCAGGGATCTCAGAAAAGAAAAATAACTGGCCAACACTGGCATGTTTCATAATTAAGCATGCTTTCAAGGAATCAATGTATGAACAACAATATAAGGAAATAACATATGCTGCGTCTTGCTAAATCAAGCATCAGCCTGAAGCTTTCTATCACCTCATTCAGCTATAGTCATCAAAGATAGTTGAATATTGATTCAACATTATTGGTTCCTGCAACATTAAAGTCTCAAACAAAGCAGGAACACCAATATGATAAGGGCAACAGACTGCCAACTTAGAAGATCATTCCAGGTTAGCCAGTGCAAGATAAAGCATTAAATCCCCATGAGTATCAATGGGAGTTTCATGTAATTGGTGATTGAAGTGGACCCCATAGTGTCTACTTTAGAAGGCTATATCACAATGCTCATAGACTAGAAAGAAAATTTGGAACTGATTTTAATGTCTGCAGGTTTCAAGTCATAGAGTGGAGCCTCACAAACAATATCCACACAGCAGTGAACTCAGAAAACTCAACAGATAAGCAACTGTCAGAATGCTGCCCAAGAAAACAATTTCAGGAATTGACTTTGCATCTTGGTGAGCCATTCTTTGTGTCAAAAGCATGTCTCTGTCTGTGTATTAGGGGAGGGGGGTGTGAGAGAGGGAGAGTGCAAGAGGGCTAAAAATTAAGAATGATGAAGGTGGTTTGATCCTACCTGAGCAGTGAGGTTCTGAACCAAAAATTGATGGTGAAAAGGGAGATGAATACGACCTTTAATTGCAATAACATTAATGCTAGACTCCCCTGCATTTTCATTTTAGAAGAGGACAGTGAGAACATGCAATGGGTCCATGAATCATTTGCATGGGAAAAAACAAACATGAAAATATGCTTTAAACCACAAGAACTACATTTGAGTTACGAGAAGAATGAAGGAAACAAGAAAACTATAGCAAATCATTGCATCTCATAATACAACATTTAAATACCATCATTTTTCATTCCAATGAGTAGTTCAGTCTCTTCTCCGGCAGGTACCACTGCAGAAACCACCAGTATCAAGATAAACTCACTACATATCCTTCTCCCATCAGTGAAAGAAAAAGTAAAGGAAGCTTTATATGACTTGTTTATGTTAGAGAAACTGAAACAATTCTCTAGGAACTACTAGCTAAAATTCTTACAGCGAGCACTATTTTTTGGGAAAATGCAGACTGTATCGACTCCAGGAGCTGGGTTGAAATTCCCATTCCCAAAATCTTGGGCATCCTCACCAACAATCCCAAGATCAGTAACTTCCTCAGTGGCCTCTGCAACTTCAGCTTCTGAATCTGACTGAGAGCTCACAACTACAAAGCGAGAATAGTGCCTAATTAGACCAAATCACAAAGATACTTGAAATCCCTTTTACCCATTCTAGAGCAAAATTCTCAATAAAATTATTAAGTTTTATAAATGACAGTATAACCTAATGTGAAATGAATTTCTAGCTATGCAAGTTCCACAGAGCAGAGTATGAAAACAAGGAAACAAAAAAAAAAAAAAAAAACATGCATCACATTATCATAAAGTATTCTAATTAGCATCTAAGAGAACTTTTTCTCATGTAATGCAATGAAAAATGAAGTGCAATTCCTCTTTCAAAAGCTGAAAAAAACTATCTCCAGTAAAGCATGTTTCATATATATATATATATATATATTTAAAAAAATACGGAGCAGAATCAACTTAAACATGGCTCTTTCAAATGTAATTAAAGCATTAAAGAAAAGCTCATCAAACGAAAGCTCAGTTATAAAGACATAAATTCGAACAATCAAAAGACGGAAACCAAAATCAGGTCGAGGGCTCAAGCAGTGGGAACGACAGCACCTGCAAAACCCAGCAAATAAACAGATATTTCAATATGAATTCACATGGAGAGCGCAAGATAAAGACGCGGAACAATCAAAAATCAGATATCATTTTCAACAGAGCACAGTGATCACGCTACATGCACGAAATTCCAAGCCATAAACGCTGAAAACAGCAGCAACAAACAATATCTACATCCCAATAAACGATATACGACAACATGTGTATCAATGCAGATCCAAGAATCAAGAAGCTAAAACTTGGAGGAGAGGAGAGGCGAAAAGGAGGAGAGCCAAGAAGAGAACCCTGATAGACTTGAACGCCATTAGTTTTTCTGGTAAAAAGTCTTTGGTTTTCGGGTCAAAATTTGTTTGTGCTGAGAAGTGCAGGTTTCCTCCGCCTTCCCTTTATTTCATCAGAAACACGCTGTCGCTTCGTTTGAATCAACGCCCATAGGCCTTTTCTTGTACGACAACCACGTGCACTTTTGTATAGAAAATATATAAGTGTAAATTAAAAAAAAAAATTTATATAATATCAAAAATTAAAATTACGCATTCACCATGTCCCACTGGGCTAAGTGAGTACCCCTGGCCCAAAGCTAATTTTGGGCCGATAACCTACGCCTTTTGGACTAACATCCAAACATGAAGACTTATCTTCGTCCTTCTGACGATCTCTTTAAACTGCATTTTTTCTTCTCTTTGTCAGCATTAAACGAAAGCTTTTGATCAGATTGAGGTAGAAAGAGTGAATATTTCCGCACACACAGTCCATACCCGAATCCAAACCCGGTCTACGCAAAGCAGTCCACTTCCGAATTTGGCGACCATGAGTCCACCAGGAAAATAAAACAAAACCATATTTCACAAATCAGATATTACGTGAATAGCGCTGTAAAATTATTTGACATCGACGCCATATCAAATTGTGTAAAGCAAAATTATTATATGCAAATACGCCCATAATATTGACTTTATCGTTCCATAAACGTACATGATCCGTTTCTGTTTCGGAAGATTACCGATCCATCACTTGCAGACAATCACCAAGGTCTAGTCAATGGCCACGACTCTGGCCATGAACACGAGAGAGTGACGCCAGGCAGGAAAATAACCATAGGCATAAAATTCAAAATCCCTGTGTTCATAGCAAATCATGCATATTGCGTATATTGCAAGTCCAGAGACATGCCCGCTACTGTTAGCATCGAATTCACCATATTCCACCAAATGAGAGATTGCAGTCCGGATATGCCAGACGGGTATGCAAATTCTTCAAAACAACAATTGAAAATATGAATACAAAAAGCTGAGCAAGGAAACATCTGTCTATCCCTCTTCCAAAAGAAGATTCCAGGAGACCATTTCTGGCCAGCAGTTCAATCCCCATGGATGGTATAACGTTCCCACTTCTTCGCTGGGTCATATATCTGGCACACATGCGATAAAAAAAAAAAGAAGTAAAAAGATCAGACATTCCTCTATTTGTCTCAATAGGCATCATAATACCTTCATGTCGGCTATTTATTGCATTGTGCCAAATATCAAAAGTAAAAATAACAAGTGAAAGGTTTTCGTGAGAGGGAAAGGGGGGGACTGTGGGTATGAGAGAGAGAGAGAGAGAGAGAGAGAGAGAGAGAGAGGACAAACCTCCCATCTTGAAGCAGGGAAGATGTGTTTGTTCTTTTCATACCAGTGCCTCTCAACAACTTTACCAGCATGTGACTGTTAGAAACAGAAACACAGTTGAGCTACAGATAGAAATCCCCATTCATATGGAAATAATGGTAGAATACACCATAAACGTACCTCATCTTTCTCTATTGTTGCATCAGCAATTGTTCGCACATCTTCGTGCACATCAAAGTGGAAAAGCTGAGCAAAGTATGAAAAGACGAGGAAAGTATAGTCACTATTATCACTGTACATTATGGAATACTAATACTGAAGTAGGATAGTTCCAGATTGTTAAGTGTCTCAATAACTGGTCATTATCATCATGTCATTGTTTGTTTTGTCTTTTCCCTTCTTCATTGCTAGAGCAATCTATAAATATTTGCCAATATGATGTTAGATTTTCAGTAATTCAATGAAGGAATCAATCCAAACCCCAATTCCAATTTAGTTTGTCAACTGCCCTGCCACAAGGTGACCAGAAAAAGGCTTACTAGAAAAACTACAAAGCCAAACAAAAAATAAAAAAAGAAAAAAAATGATGCTTGGATTTGTCATTTAACAATATTGAAAGTCCTTTTCCTCCATTCTTATGCCCCTGGTCTTGTTCATGACCATTTTAAAAGTGAAGAAAAATTAATCCCAAGGAATGTGAGATATTGAGCATTACCGGTCCACTTTTGCCCCTGGCCTTGTTCACAATCAGTTCATAAAAGCTATGTTGCTGAAATCCCCACAAAATAGAGAATTAAGATATGGTGCAATAACTTTGCTGGAGTTAAAAGTAGAAATAACAAGAGCTTTTATCACAGAATTTGAAACCTCAAATCATCTTACATGGGGAATGATAAGATCTTCTTTCACATAGAGCAAATTCTCCACAGAAGTTGTTCTTATTTCTCTGAATTCAGGTGCAAGTTGTTGCTGAACTGCTCGAAGAAACTCTCCAATGGTATCACCTTTGCGTGCCTAAGTGACAAAACCATGAACCAAAAATTTACATGACAACTAATTGTCAGGAGATGGAGAAATTCAGAAACAGACTAATGAAACATAGGTCAGATTAATAAAACTGACCTGGATCACCCTTCTATGGCCAGCACCATCCCAGTAACTGTAAGTGATTTCAAGAGGCTCATCTGAAAAAATTAAGAAAAAAAATCAATTCAACATTAAATCTGCTATTTCAAGAATCCAAATCACTCATGAAAAGGCAGAGCACATAATTACTTTTAATCTGTTCCTGCTCCCGAAGCCACTGTTTCCGCAGCCATTCACGCTCAGCTTGTTCCTCTGCCTCCCTCTCACTGAATCATCATCCTCGGCACCCCTAAGCTCATACGTTATTCCCAAGTCCATGCAGACAAACACACACACACACACACACACCGAGAGAGAGAGAGAGAGAGAGAGAGAGAGATAAACCTGTCGGGCAAAAAGCTCGTCTCCACTGTGGGATCTTTGCCAAATTTTCCACCCACCGACCTTTTTGGGTCTAAAATGTCTGCATGTGGCATTATGGCCAATAAAGTATCACAATGCAAAGCAGAAAATACTAAAAATCCATCCCTCATACTACCAGAAGATAGATCATAGAAGCAATGAAAAGTGCTGGAGACTCCAAGTGCAAAGCCTTATGCAAGCAAGATAGATAAAACAAGACAATCATCTCATAATTTACTTATTTTCAGGGATGAACACGACAAACATTTACACGCACCCTAAAAAGGGCAAAACCCAAGCCCAATATGGAACACTACACAGCATTTTAAAAGATATGCCCCTAAATTATATGTAATAAGAATGACCAAATCCTATATGTCAATAATATTTGCTTACCATTTTCAACATTCTCTTCTTCTTCTTCGGCACCATTTTCAATATCATCTGCAAAGGATAATCGAGAATTTGCCTTGATCTTCCTCTTTTTACGTTTTTCTAACTGGAGCTGCTCCTCCCTGTGATGGGAAAGAACATTCAAACAAATTAAACTTTTTTTTTTTTTTTTTAAAAAGAAAAGGACAGAGGCCGGGTTGCCACAAAACAAAACTTACTCTTGTCGCAGCTTTTGAAGTTTCTCCTTCTCTTCCTCCTCTATTTTATTCTGAATATTGACCCTCTGGCATAAACATACACAATAACATTGTTCAACTACATGAGTCGCCTCCATAGCAATTCCACAACCATAACGAGAAAAAAAAAATCTCACCTTCTCAACATACTGCTCTCTTGTGACCAACCCCACAGTTTCCTTCTTGAATGCGGTCTCAAGAATCTGAAAATCCAAGAATAAATAAAAGATACAAAGATACTTAAATATCAAGTTAAAGGGAAAAATAATAATCGACAAACAATGTGCAAACTATGAAAAAATGAACAGAAATCGATCTCTGCACCAAAAAAATTAAAGATTCTTAATCTCCCTTGATTTAATAATTAGGGCATAACAAAATAAAAGAACATTCTGGAACTTTATATGTTAAAGATTGCGCCACCTAACAAAGAAAAGAAGAGAATATTACTTGGCTACAAACCCTAACCGGCAGAAAAAGGCTTTAGTACTGAGAAGTCCTAGGAAATAAAATTAAAGAGAGGAATCGAACACAGACCTCTGAGGTACTTGAACCGAACTGGAGGAGGCCGGGCTGGCCCTTGGCGGAGGCGGATTTTGTCTTCATTTCCTGAATTTTGCGGCGCTCTGCCTCTCGCTGCTTCTCTAGTCGCCGGATCCTCACGGCGTCTTGGGCCGTGCCCACGTACCCGTCTCCCATACCCGACATCTTGGCTCTCGCTCTTCTTTTTTTCTTGGACTTCTCTTAAGAATCAGGATGCAGAGTAACGGATGTGCCACTTACGAGAGAACAAGGCAGCTTTTATTTATTTATTTTATTTCCTCACCCAAAAGTATTAGGATTTATGGCAATCAGGAAGGGCGGTGGGCCTTGAGCTAGCATGAAGAAATTTTATTGACGGACGAGGTAATTTCTGGAATTAATGATAGCCGTTGGATCTTTAATTCTTTTTTCTTTTCTTTTTTTTTTATACTTTCCGATTGGTCATTCTAATTAAACAATCCGACAGCATGAGAGTGAGAGCCAAAGAGCTCCATTTCCATTAAGATTCGGGCCGGGTTAATAATAATTGTTTTCCCTGTGGCTGAAGCATTCATTGCCCGTGAACTCCTGCGGGCGCCAAAGCAATAAAACGACAATATGGTCAGCGTAGTCGGATAAGCTTTCAGCGCGGACAGGATTACGTTACCACCACCACCAATTTGGGAGCCTTGTTTTTTTTTTTTTTTGGGTTTTAACCATTTTATACCGAACTTTTGCATCCGATACACGCGACAATGGATCAGGAACAGCCCAGCGCTTTCTATCAATCAATGCAAATGCAAGCCTCAAATTCGCCGTTCATCGGATTCACCCAACAACCACCGCCTCCTGACGGGTCCGTGCCTCCCACTCGCCCCCATCCCGAATCCAGGTTCGTTCGCCGTAACCCCAACTTGACTTAGTTTCCTTTTGTGGAATTTTAGCTTATTAATCAAGCAGTTAAGGAAGAAACTGAGTTTTCCCCTATTGGTTTTTATATTTTTTTATTTTGTTCTTAATTAGCACATTGTTTTTTTGGAAAATTTGAGTTTTGTTTAGCCGTAGGAGTTCATCAATGACGTGTTTCTAGTATAATATTATTATTATTATTTGGTTTCAAATTGGGAATTACTAAAATGAGAATCAGGCGAGAAATAGAATAACGGCTTCGAAACATCCCCAAAAAAATTATGTTAATGACCAACGAGTTAAACCCACTTGCCAAGAACTGTTCAGAGTGGTGTGAAATTTCCTAGCAACAAGAAATTGTTGTGAAAATGAAGCTATTGGATCGAAGTTTCTTGAGTTCACTTCTATTAAGAGGGTCATGGACTTGCAGTCGTGGTTTACACTCATTTTGTGCCCAGACTGTGTGGTACGTGCAACTATAGAATTCCAATATAATGTCGTGGCAATCGTGAATTTATCAGTTACGCACTCTCACCAAATGCTTCTCTATTTGCATTGTGTCGGTTTTATCATTGTGCATCCAAAGGCCTGAAGTTGAAGTCAAGGATTCCATGGCTGCAAGGAAAATTCAAAAGGCTGACCGGGAGAGGTTGAGGAGAGATCGTCTAAATGAGCAGTTCGTCGAACTGGGAAATGTACTTGGTAAAACATAATACCATCTAGTTAACTTAATGTAAGATGAAATTCAAATGAAAGTTATTGACTTTTGGAGGATGCTTTCAAGTCATCAACAAGATATCTGTAATATTCATCTTATTGAAGAATTATTTTCTTGTGACTGAAATAACTAATTAAATGTTTCGATGTGGCAATTTTGAGGTGCAGATCCTAATAGACCCAAAAATGACAAGGCCACCATTCTATCTGATACAATTCAGTTATTGAAGGATCTGACATCACAAATCACCAAACTTAAGGCTGAGCATGCTGCTTTGACTGATGAATCTCATGAGGTGATTTTCTGATATCTTATTTTGATGAATAGCCTTGAGGATTGGAAGAGGATTCTTACTAAGGAAATTTGTTCACAAACAGTTGACCCAGGAGAAAAATGACCTCAGAGAGGAAAAAGTATCTCTTAAATCCGATATTGAGAATCTCAATACTCAATACCAACAAAGGCTCAGGGCTATGTTCCCTTGGACTGCTATGGATCACTCAGTGGTTGTAGCACCACCGTCATATCCTTTTCCAGTGCCAGTGGCAATGCCCCCTGGCCCAATTCCTATGCATCCAACCATGCAACCATACCCCTTCTTTGGAAACCAGAATCCCACAGTCCTGGCTAACCCCTGTTCGACTTTTGTTCCATATGTGACCCAAAATACCATGGTCGATCAGCAATCCACACAACGTATCTCCTCATTTGCCCAGCCACGGCCTGTCAGTCAATCCCATGTTTCAGGTAACCATGACTCAAGGAATACATCATCACGGGATAGCAAGGACGAAAAATTCAATGCCTCCAATGATGTTACAACAGACCTGGAATTGAAGACTCCAGGATCAGCATCAGACCAGGTCAGTTGTGTTTTCAAAATATTGGTACCATTACTTAGGCGACGATTGATTACCACATTCATTTTGAACTAAGCTTAATGCATCTTGCAGGATTTATCGTCAGGACAAAGGAAATCCAGAAAATCACCAAGAAACGAAAGTGGTGTTGCAGAAGAAAGTTTTTCAAGTGGCTGCTCATCATCATGCAGTGTACAGGATAGCTCATCCAATAGCATGGTCAGTAGGACGAAGGCTGGTGATTTGGAAAAGTGAGTACATGTGATGAGAGTCAGGTTGTATGCGATGAGGTAGCATTGTATCATGTTTCTCTCACTTATAAAATCTCAATGTGTTATTTTGTGTATTTTCACTGAGATTTTCTCCCTGCACTGTATCACTTTGGGCTGTGGCAAAGGATGTATGGTTCTGTAACTTCTATTGGTATGGGCAAATTTCAGGAGAGGATTCGTGAAGCCACAAATATTGCTTGATGGTCATAGGAATCATCTTCATCGTGTACATTTTTATGTCCAAGGAACAAGTTGCTGGTCCATTGATGAGAACTCGGGATTAAAGAAAAAGAATTGCCCAAATAAAAATACGGATTCTTTCTACAAAATCAGTCTTGAATGATTTTTTTTTTGAAGGGATCAATTTTTAACAAAGTTAGAGCTCTTAATTGTATTTGATTATTTGAATTAAAAAATCATTGGACATTATATATTTATAAATTCAAGAGTTTGATTTAGTAATTAAAATAAAATTTATTCTTGAAACAAAATTTGTCAATGATGTTTATTAATACAAAAAATAATAAAAATAAATATTTAATAACATATTTAATAATAATTTTCGTTTATATTTAATTTAATTTTGATTGTGTTTTAGGAGATAATAATTACATGGAGGACAATGCCGGTGGGTGCTCTGCTTGTAGTCTCGTAGTTTTGTTCGAACTACAGAACCTGATAGTAAACATGTTTAAGAAACTGAGGTTTAACTACAAAATCAATGTACAGTACGGAGTCTACTCACACTGGTAATGAGGATTATTGCCCGTAAACAGAAGACCCAAAGCTCCTAAATTTCTATTGCTCTCTCTCTCTGGTTTTTCTTTTTTTTTATCCTTGTCATCAGGGGTCGAATGGATACTTCTGGTCGCCAATCATATAGAAGGCAGCAGCGAGTCGCCAATCATCGTCTAAACAACCATTGTGCAGCCAATCCGAAATATCTTGCCAAGGGATAAGTTTCACGATAAAATAACCCCAGATCCCATTTGTTAAAGATCAGTTATGGAGAAAATATTAGAATGAAGAGGCTACCTGGCTGCACACAGAAATTTGGATTTGGTGCGTACCTACGCTCTGCTCATCTCCCTTCCATAAAATCACTTTTCCAGACTTTGGCTATTGCCGTCCAGATGAAATGTTTCGGGGAATTTGAATGTTCTCGTGAAGGTAAATTACCTGATAACACAATCATTTATAAAAATTAAAGAGCGTTTCCTTAAAAGATTTTTTATTTTTAATTTTAAATTTGACAGTATAGTTAGAGGTTTTAAAAAATTTAAAGAAAAAGAAAAGATAAACTTAGATGATTTAGGATGGCTGAGATTACGAAAGTTACCCACAAGGTCCTCGACCACAAATTCTACTTGGACTTGCTTATCCACATCGTCTGCTCCAAATCCATTGGCAGGAGGAAAAGACGCCCAGTATCCACCTGGAAACGATGCCGTTATCGCTTAGAGTGACCAGGCTAAACATCCTGGCATCTTCTTTCTCGCCGTTGAAGAGCAGCGACAGCTACTACTACTGGCGGTCGAAGGCTTCGGTAATTTCCATCCGATTTTCTTCCCCCCCCCCCCCCCCATCCCAAGCGTCTCTCCGAGAGCGTTGCCGTATTTGGTGTCAGGTGACATACGTATGTAAAATAACAGAAAATATCTCCCTAAAAGGTACCAATAAATTTAACAGAAAAATATCAAAACGGAAAAAAGAAACTGGAGTTAAATGTTTAAGACATTTGATTTCATTTAGAAGACGTCAAATGATGTTTTTTTAAGTATAATTTATTAATTATTTTATATTATATAATTTATTATCTTAAATAAATATTATTAAAAAATTAAAATTAAAATAATTTAAATAAAATAATAATAATAGATAATTTTAATTTTAATTTATAAATAAATAAATAAAATCACAAAATTAATTCTATAATATGAGAGGAAAGAAACGGTGCGCGCTGCACAGTCGCGGGGTTGCTCTTCTTAAAACTGGCTACCTGCGAATGCGATTGAACCGCTGTTTGTCCAGGTTGCAATACTTCTAACAGTAAACCATCGCCCAACGTAAGCTCAACTCTTACATTAGCCATGGCTATGTTGTCTACGCCACTCTCCGTTGCCAAACCCGCGAACTCGTATTCAGCACCACAGTTCTCGGGTCTTCGCCGTTCTTGCTCGAAGTTCAGTAACGCTGCCTCTCACTCTCGATCCTTTCTTCATCAACTAACTTTCTCGTCTCCGAGAAAGCCGTCCAGAGGTGTTGTCGCCATGGCCGGCACCGGAATGGTTCGTTTAACGCTCTGCTCCTTTTTTTTTTAATCTTTGTTTAATTATTTTTTCCTTCATCTATGTGAAATTTGGATTTCCATTGCCTTTTTTTTTTTTTTTTTTTGAGAAAATCCATTCAGTCAATATTATTTTCCCATTTCTGTAGCTGATTTTCTACTTGCCTTCTATTATCAAAAGTTCTTCAGTTTGGGAATTTGCTAATTGACTTTACCCATTGCTTGTGGTCTGCAGTTCTTTGTTGGGGGAAATTGGAAGTGTGTAAGTTCTACTCATTGTCACTGATTTGGTTATTGAATTTGTTTTAGATTTTAATGTCTTACTTCTACTCTGTCGAGTTAATATTTTTCACAATATATTTCAGCCTTTTTTTTTTTTTGTTTTTCTCTTTTCGTGCAGAATGGTACAAAAGAAGCCGTCAATAAGCTTGTTTCAGAATTGAACAATGCAAAATTGGAAGATGATGTAGGTGAGTTATTGTTTTCTCTGTTTTGGGTTTTTGTTGGGAGTTATTGCACGTTGAAATTGGCTTTTAATTTTCAATTTTTTACTTTGAGTTGGGCAGATGTTGTTGTAGCACCTCCCTTTGTTTACATCGATCAGGTGAAGGCTTCATTGACCGATAGAATTGAAATATCTGCTCAGAACTCTTGGGTTAGCAAGGGTGGTGCTTTCACAGGAGAGATCAGGTAGCCAATATTCTCAATTAACAATGTTAGAATATTAATGTGATTCAGATATTGTTGGACATTCTTAATTAAACTATAGAGTGGTGTATATATATGTATAACCAGTTCCTTTTCTTATTAATACATACGAAAACACCATCTAAAGGCGTTTGATTGCAAAAGAGGTTATGAGAGAGAAATTAGTTATTAAGTTAATGCAAACTCTCCAGACACGGTCTTGACATGAAGATATTATTCAGTTTCAAGATTTGCAATTAATTTTTAACAATGATGTTCTTGTTAAATAGAATTAATAGGCCAGTGCTTCCATTCAGGTTCCTGGTCTGATAGTTTCTCTGTAGTTTGGGAAGTCTTTAGGTCAGAGTTATGATGTAGAGCTGAGAAATTAATGTTTGCTGGTGTGGACATTATGCCAATAATGCTGGATGTATAACCTCTCCATGTAGAGATTATTCCTTTTACTATTTAATGGACAACTGGGTAGCATGCTATATATACAGTTTACCTAGACAGTGCTTTTTTTATTTTTTTGGAAGAATCAAATGTTAAGGAACTCAACCAATTCATGAATTTTGAAAATTTAAGTTCATTTCATTTTTAAGGTATTATCAGCACTGACTGATGGCTGCAGTCAATTAGGATTTGCCTAGTGATAAAATTTTTCCTTTATATGTGCATGAAAAAGGATATTGGAAATCAAGCACTGATCCTACAAATGTATACTGTATTACCACTTAACGAGGCTTTCTACTGGTTGTTGGTGTGAATGGTGAGACACAGAAATCTGTTTTTTCATATCCTGTTCTGTTGTGTCTCTGTTTTCTTCTAGTCTCCTGTATTGGTGTGGATTGGTTGTATCATCTTGAAACAGTACATGCCATTTCATTTGCTCTTCTCTACATGTCCTCGTTATGTTTCTCTTAACCTGTTTGTAGCGTGGAACAACTGAAGGATATTGGCTGCAAATGGGTTATCCTGGGGCATTCCGAGCGCAGACATATAATTGGTGAAGATGATCAGGTGAAAACATAAACAACTATATTCTTTGTGTGTTTCAAAGAGCCGATAAGAGCTGGTTTTGCTTGTTTATGTAGCACTTTTGAGTTTGACTTAGACTTTGGCAACTTCAGCTTATTGGAAAGAAGGCTGCTTATGCCCTAAGTCAGGGTCTTGGAGTGATAGCTTGTATTGGTGAACTGTTAGAAGAACGAGAAGCAGGGAAGACTTTTGATGTCTGTTTTCAGCAATTGAAGGCATTTGCAGGTAACTGCTGATACTTTCTCCCAATCTTTTCTCTTGATAAAGGATGTTGGACTACGCTGTCAAAGAAAGAAACTATGTCCTGATTCCATTCATGTCTACATCTACAGATGCTGTACCAAGTTGGGACAGCATGGTCATTGCATATGAGCCTGTATGGGCTATTGGGACTGGTAAAGTGGCTACACCCCAGCAAGCACAGGAAGTACATGTAGCTGTCCGTGATTGGCTTAAAACAAACATCTCAACAGAAGTAGCCTCAAAAACACGCATTATCTATGGAGGTACCTCACCTAATGACAGATAACAAAATATTCCTTCTTTGATTCTTGCTTAAATTGTGTGAACCATGCAAATGTGCCCATATTTTATTTGTGGCTATCTGTTGATTTTTTCATTTCTTTTCTTGAATTTGTCCTTTATTTCTGCCCCACATTAATATTTTTTGTTGCCAATTGGAGACTGATTAAAGGCAAATATATCCATTACCTTATTGGTTATATCAGCATCTTGGCTCCAAACTTCTGATTTGTAAACTCTAACTTGTTCAAAAAAATGTAAATTCTCACATGTTTTTTGGGTACTCTAGTTTTCTACATCTTATTATCCATTGCTGGTGGTAATCTAATTATAGTTGAATCTCCTTTCCAGGATCTGTCAATGGGGGCAACTGTGCTGAACTTGCAAAGCAAGAAGACATTGATGGTTTTCTTGTAGGTGGCGCATCCTTGAAGGTACAATGTTTTCCCGACCTTATGCACTCGACATTATAGATGTCTTAGAGTACTCCCTATCACAGGCACAGCAATTACTTGATGCCCAATTTTCTTTCTTTTTCTTGAATTAAACAGGGCCCTGAATTCGCTGTGATTGTCAATTCTGTAACATCCAAGAAAGTTGCGGCTTAATTGCATAAAGTTGGTTTTTGGCGACAAGAACAAATAAGGGCAACTACTTCTGTTAAAACCTTACTGTAATCAGCCGGTGAGAATAGTTCATCCAGAGGAGTTTTGTTTATTAATCCATTTCTTCCCCTCGTTACAAAGAAAAGGCCCATGTTCCTGTTAGAAGGAATTGATGTAACTCAACTTGACAACATAATCTCAATGAATTCCCTTACCCTGGCCCTTTTTGCTGTCTTTAACAATCGAGCGATCTTTAATTTTATGGCCCCTTTCCCTCTATATTCGGGTTGGCATGCACAGTGGGAATTTGTCAGCTTGTTGTATTCCTTTCCTGGAAGTTATTGTCTACTTAAAATTCTTTGGCTATTTATCCTCAAAAAGAAATAATCATTTCCTATCTACAGGTTTTAAAATTGCTATTTATAAAAATAAATACAGTATCACGCATTATGTACAGTAATATCATAAACAAATATATCCGTACTATGATAAGAGAGGAGTTAAGAGAAGAAAAAAATTTATTACTTAAATTATAAAAATTAAGAAAAAAAATTTTAAATTTAAATAATTTTAAAATTTATTTAAATAGTTAATTGATAAAATATCGTTTAAATAATGAATTAAATTAAATTTTTTTTGTTATATTAGACTTATTTTATATTAAATAATTTTATTTTTTAAATATTAAATAATTTTAAAAATTAAAATTTATTAAATTAAATTTTTTTATATTTTTATAAAAAATTTTATTTTAATTTTTATAATCTGTATCACATAGTAAATTTATATAATATAAAATTATGATTAAATTATATTTACTTAAAAAAGAATTAATATCACAAACACCCATTTCCATGCATGGTAAACAAAATCAATGAAAACTGGAACCACTTGCATGCATGTAGCTTGCTCGAAGAAAACAAACAGATTATTGTACATTTGCACGTTGGCAAACAAAAGCCATATACACGAAATGCTCGTTGACAGGTATGTTAGTTTATTGCTTAATAATGGATATGCACAAATGCAATTAGTGTCAAAAAGCCTATAAATTTGAGCCAGAACATGAAGCCTCTTGATATTATTAGGAAGAGATTACTGGCAGCAATGGCATCTTTTGACCCGGTTTCTCTGCATCATTTTGCTTAAATTATTCTTAAGAACAGTAATTTTTAGTGCATTCACACAATGCAAATTGATATTTGCATATTTATTTCTTTTGAATCCATTTTTAGTATATTTATATATTTTTGCTAACTTGTAGTTGGTTAAAAGGAAGGAATCAGATTTCATTTGATTGCACATTTCCATGTTGGTAACAAAAGCCATATATACAAAGAAGCACAGGTTGACAAATATGGTAATTATATTGATTCATGGGATATTGCACGGATGTATCTATTGCCAGGGAGCTTATAAATTTTGAACAAAACATGAAGCCTCTCACTACCAACCATACAAGACCACTAGGAAGAGACTGCTGGCAATGACGTCTCTGATTAGGGTTTTTCTTGCGATCTTCATTTTCAGTATTATCACTGCCAAAGGTATACAATATTTTGGTCCAACATGTTCTTTATTCATTCATTGCTTAGAGTCTCACATTCTGTTTGCGCAGACACCAACTTTCCTACAATTATACCTTTCCACACTCCTTTTTTTTTTTTTTTTAATTGGAATTTAGTTTTTTTTTTTGGTTAATATATTTATTAGAATTAGAGTATTTCCCATAATTTCACCCCGAAAATCTGGAAAATTTTGATGTCTTAAAATATTTGTGGTTCTTTTTTTTTTTTAACAAAAAAAAAAAATCTTGTAATTTTCTTGGAATAAAAACTCAGGGTTCTCTGCACCACCTGCTTGCTCTTTGAAGGACATCAAAATTGGCGGATATCCAACCGGATTCTTTCAAGGTAAGACGGAATATTCGGTGACTATATTCAACAGCTGCCCATGTTCTATAAGCCAATTAAAGTTGTCGTGCACGGGATTTAATACTGTAAAAGAGGTCGACCCAGAAGTCTTTAGGAAGTTGGACGGCGTCGACGTTTGCCTCGCCAACGATGGCCGTCCGCTGGGATCGGCCGGTGATGTTTCGTTCTCGTATGTTTGGTATAGTCCTTCATTAATGGTGGCGCCACTGAGCTTTGTTCTTGGTCCCTGTAAGCCAACATAGATTGCCTCCCTATACCGAGGGTAATAATCAAATATATGTAATAAAAGCCCCTTTTGGGTCAGCAATCTGTTGACGTTGATGTTGGAAAAAAATTTAAAACATTTTTCCTATCATTTTGAAATTTTTAGTTATTATTATTATTATTTTAAAAAAAATTCACCTTTCACGTCTATTTTGTCATCCCTTTCTATTATTTTTTATTATCTTTACCCCAACTTCACTCCCATTCTACCAAATCAGAAACCACGTCAGCAATTTTGTAACAACGTGATGATGAATTATTTTTCAAAAATTTAAAAAATTCTAAATTAATTAAAAATTAAAAAATTAAAAAATTAATTTTAAAAAATTGGGAAAAAAATGAAAATTAGGAATTAATTATGATCACAATAAGAAATTCTTAAAAATTTATAAAAATAGAAAAAATTTGTGAAATTAGAAATTAATTTTCAAAAATTTTGAAAAATTATAAATTAATTTATATTAATAAAATAAAATTCTGAAAAATACAAATTAGTTATGAAAAATATAGAAAAAAAACTCTAAAATTTTCTTGAAAACTGTGAAAAAAAATTATAAAAATGGAAATTAATTTTAAAAAATTCTGAAAAATAGAAATTAATTTTAAAAATAATTTATTTTCATATCATCATAAAACATTATGTAGACTGTTATATGATAAGGATAATAATAGATTGATGAAAAATAATATACAAAAATGACGGAGACATGATTTTGTGGTTTAATTTTTTCTTTGGATTTTTATTAATTAATATCTTTTGCCATGTGAAAGCCCAGCATCTAAAAGAATATGCAAAAATAAAAATAAAAAAATAAAAAATAAAAGGAAAACAAAAGGATGACGTAACCTTTGACGTGTTAAATCTCGACCTGGTTCCAGCCTTTGTGATAGGGATCGCATTCCCGTAAAAGACGGAATAGAGTGAAGCAACCCGCCACACCTCCTTTTCACGCATTTCCTGATCGCCTGCTTCCTCTCCAAAAAGAAGCGTCTTCGGCAACCGGCAAACTCGAAACGTCTTCCAAAATACGCCCAATAGACCACAGAAGTCGGTTGTTAAAAATTACGTATCCTCTTTTTCTTGGCAAAAGAGCCACGTCCTTCTCCCCATTGCAATTCTTGAATTCCAAATACTCAGAGAACTCAATTTAAACGTTCCTCTTTGTCTCAACTAAACCAACTGTCTTTCTGCACTTAACCGGCAGATAAACAATAAAAATTGAAAAGCATTTGATTCAGAAAAATGAAATTAGCGTCGTAGAAAATACAAACACGGATTAAGAACATTAACAACATGTCGGGCCCATCTGTGTGTTGGGCGCATTTTGATAGTTGCATGAAAATTCTACTTTACCAATTAGCATATCTTACATCAACTATACACACGTCATACGTTCTTAACTATACTATAACTATTTAGCCTTCATTTAAAATTTTCACTAATATAAAAAGAATTAACTGACTTATTTATCACGTCAATCACATGTTTTCTTTTCTCACTCTTCTTTTCTTGATCTTGGGGTTGGACTAATAATTTCAATGGAAAGACAAGATGAGACATTTTTTGATTTTTTTTTTTTTTTGCATTTTTAATTGATAAAAAATAAAAATTAAATCTTTTTTAACACATTTTAAAAACTTCTCAAACTTATCATCACATGTAATTTAAGTATTAATAAATTTTTCATATTTAACTATAAACAAATTCTTAATTTACTAAATCTAAATTTGTTGTATTGAATATTGTATCTCTAATTAGCTACACCATCTCACAATTTAAATATGTAGGAATAATTTTGTTTTTCTCTTGGGGACATCGCTATATTCAAAATAAATTTTAAATTCAATTAATTATTTCACAAAATCTTTAAAGAAGAAATCTCCATTAATGATAAAAATATTTTTAAAATTAAAAACACATCTACAAACTTATTGATTGTAAGCAAAATATTGTGAATGCGAACAAGGATAACAAAGGTTACATTTAAAAAAAAAATTTCATAGAATTTATATAATAAAATTAAAAACCAATAATTTATTAAAATAATTATCTTAAATTTATACATATATTTATAATTAAAAATTTCTTACAAAATGGGAGAATACTAAAATACTTTAACAACTAAATCATAAAATTAAATCAAGTTATTAAATATTTATTTTATAAAAAATACTAGATAACTAAATATTTAAAAATAATTTAATTAATATTTTTAATTAAATTAAAATATTTTAAAATAAATAAATAAATAAATTATAAAATAAAAATTATAATATTATTTAAAAAAATAATAAAAAGTAATTTTCATAATATATTTTATATCTAAAAAAAATCATAACAATAAAATAATTAATCATGATTTTTTTTTTTATTTCATTTAAAACAACCAGACACTGAAAAATCTTTGTTCCACTTGTGTTCCCAAACTTGCACCTAGACAGACAGTGGTAACGCGCCATCAGAAGATATTCAAAATATATTTAATGCTAGTTTGTACGGTGGTCCTGCCATACTTGGCATAGCAACATGACCGGCACCCCAGAACACGAGGCCACTCAATACCTACCATACCAACAGTAAGAAGAGATTATTGACAATGGCAACTCCAATTAAGTTTTTTGTTACAATTCTCATTTTATTTTAGACACCGAAGCTATACGACAAATGGACCAATATATTATTTCTATATTGCTTAAGAAGAGAACTAGCTAGAAATCCGATGCTTCAGGCATAGAAAAGAATAAAGGCATCATTTACAGATTAGTTTTGTTTAATTTAGTAATCAAAATTTTTTTAATAATTTATTATTTAAATTATATAAAAAAATTAAAATTTTAAATAATATTATAATTTATATCTGAATTAATATTTAAATTAAATTTCATATATATATATATATATATATATATATATATATATGTGTGTATATATATATATATATTATTTTTAAATATTAAGTAGTTTTTTATTTAAATTATATAAAAAAATTAAATTTAAATAATATTAAAATTTATTTAGATAATTAATTAAATAGAATTTTTTATTTAAATTTAATGTATTTTTATTTTTTTAAAAATTTTAAATAATCTCTTACTTAAATTATGAAAAATTCATAGAAAAAAATTTAAAATTTAAATGATAAGATGATTTATTTGAATAATTATTTTAATAAGATATTTTTTATTTAAATATGATATTTTAAAATTATTTTTAAATTTTAAATAATTTATTATTTAAATTATAAAAATTATATAAAAAGACCTTATATTTGAATAATATTATGATTTATTCTTAAATATATATTTTTATTTAAATCTAACTCATTTTTAATTTTTCTTAAATTTTAAGTGATTTGTCATTTAAATTGAATTGGAGTCACATCTCTTTTCCATTTCCATTCAAGAGTTCTTATGCATTTCCAAGCCCCCTTTAAAACCCTAAAAAATGGACAAATTCATTTTCTTAGGAGCACATACAAGATTTGTCAATACCAAAAGGATAATGATAACCCATCATTAACTATTTCATTTATTAACTACTTATCCATTAAGCAAGTAGACCATCTAAAAAGGAATATTTATTATTTGATCTATATCCTAACATAAGAAGTCCAATAGCAACAATACTTGAAATGATAATCCATAAAAAAATATTAATATTTAGATCAGTTAAAATAAAAAGATAGTTAAAAAATTACCAAATAGTTTAATAAAATTGATATTATATAAAAAAAAATTTAAAATTTAAATAATAATATAATTTATTTAAATAATTAATTAAGTTAAATAATTTTTTATTTAAATATAATATTTTTTATTTATTCTTAAACTTTAAATACCTTTTTAATTAAATTTAAAAAAATCATATAAAAAAATTTCATTATATTAGCACTCATTTAAATAATTTTTCAACAATAAATTATTTAAATAATTAATTTAATTAAATTTTTTTATTAAAATATAATATATTTTACTTTAAATAATCTTATCTTTTAATTATTAAGCAACTTCCAAAAAAAAAAAAAATTACTTATGTCCCTTAAAGGGGAGTCAAGATTTCCCGAAAAGGGGTGGTCTTTGTTTTATTTCAATTTACAATCTTTTTGAATCCATAATTAGTCTAGTCAATCAAACTTGTATTCTTTATCTTTTGTGGCTCATTAAAATTTAATTCACAAAATCAAGCCATAATAAAAGTTAATTCCTCTAAATCCCTTAATTACCACATTGATGAGAACTTGGTATGGTACAGACAAATTAACAAGTTTTGCGGACAACACCAGGGCTGAAGCCTTTTTGGAGAATGTATTGTCAACTTCTTGCCATTTGCAAATGTTCCTTTAACAAAAAAATGAATGATCAATCGGATTTTACCGTAGTTTTCTTCTTCACGCAACCACTTAAGTTGAAAAATGAAAATTAATGAAATTGATCCCTTCAAATCTGAATTATTTATTCTGCATTAATTATACATTGTGGTGTAAACAAAATTCATATATACAAAAATAACTTTGAAAAATAGGTTAAGTTTATTTTTATTATTATTAATTAACTTTGTGACTTGAACTCGAGACTTCTAATTTTAAAAATAATTTTAATACAAGTGATTTATAACTTATTAGTATAAATATGGTAGTTTATGGATTAATAGATATGCATATAAAGCTTTCTAGAAAATATGGATTAATTCAAAATTAAAGGGAAAAAGCACCTATAAATTTAAGCCAAAATACGAAGCCTCTCCCTACCCCCAACCACATCAGAGTCACTAGGAAGGAGCCTCTTGCTACAAACCGCATCAGTATCACTAGGAAGGAAATACTGGCAATGGCATCTCTGATTAGGATTTCTATTACCATCTTCATTTTCAGTATTCTAGCTGCTAAAGGTATAGAATAATCTGCTCCAATATATTATTTATTCATTCATTGTTTGGAGCTTCACATTTTGTTTATGCAGATGCAAACACACCAACAATTCTACTCTTCCTCGGCTAGAAAATAACAAAAACGTGCATGAAATAATTACTGTAGCTTTTTTTTTTTTTCTATATCATTATTTTCCATAATTCCTCTGATTTCCATGGAATAAAAATTCAGGGTTCTCAAAATCATCTTGCTCTCCGACGGACGTCCTTATTACTACAACTGCAAGTGGGAGAGAGGTTGAGGGTAAGCCAGAGTGGATGGTCACTGCGTTCAACAATTGCTCGTGTGCTATAAGCAATGTAAAGTTGTCGTGCAAGGGGTTTAATACCGTGGAAAAGGTCGATCCAGCGGTCTTTGTGGTGCGGAACGGCAATACTTGCATCCTTAAACCCCGCCAGAAGGTGGAGCCATTCCGTGCTGTTCGGTTCTCGTATGCTTGGGATCCTCCTGCTGAATTGTTGCCGCTGAGCTTTCTTCTCGGTACCTGTACGAGAAGATCAATGCATTGAACTGCTGATGTTTTTATTGCTATTGTGCTGTTATAATTGCTTAATTTTAGGGGCCAATCATCAGTTATATTTGGCTTAAGACAGCATTTTATGGAATAATTCAACATGGGTTTTATTTTTGCTTTGGGTTTTTATTGAATGTTACCGTGATGTCAAAAAACAATCTCCACCGTTTAGAATTAAAATAAAAAAAGGACGTTCGGTTTAAATAAAATTCTTTTCGAGTGTTAACTATTTAGAGTTAAGAAAAATATCATATATTTAATAATATCATATATCAATATATTTTAATTTAAAATAAAAAATTAAATTTTTATTAAAATAAATTACATTTTAATTATCACAATATAATACACATTTCAGTTGCTTAAAATTAAATTTTTTCATAAATTCTTTCATCGTCCAATGAATGCTTTCGTTATAGTAATAAACTTTACTTTTTTAGTAGACAAAGTAATACACTTTAATTGACGTTGATAGAAAAAGTTGATATAATGAATAAAAAAAAAACTTCAAATGCAAATAAATATGCCAAACAGATTTGGCATAAAAGACACCTAATAAATTTCAAATATATATAAATAATTTAAAATTTAAATAATAATATAAATTATTAAAAATATCACTCAAATCAAATATTTTTAATTTAAATATAATATTTTTATTTATTTTTAAATTTTAAATAATTTAATATTTAAATTATAAAAATTATATAAAAAATATTTTATATTTAAATAATATTATAATTCATTTAAATAATAAAAAATTATTAAAATAATTATTTAAATTAATTTTTTTATTTAAATTTAATTTATTATATTTTAAATAATTTTATTTTTTAAAATATTAAATAATTTAAAAATTAAAATTTATTTTATTCCTTAAAAAATGAGTTAAATTAGATTTCTTCCTATTTTTTATGAAAATTTTTATTTTAATTTTTTTTAATATAATTTATTTATAATTTTAAATTACGTAATAAGTAAAATTTATTTAAAATAAAAAAATAATAAAATAAATTTATATAGTGTAAGGTTATAAATATACTTATTTATAAAAAAAAAAAAAGTAAACATAACACACAACCATTTTCACGCATGATAAACAAAATCAATGAAAACTTGAACCACTTACATGTGTGTAGCTGGCTCGATGAAAACAAACAGATT